>OX411276.1:37177624-37777624 GCA_948146005.1 Nomada fucata | reverse complement strand
AATAGGTGTGGACGTTATCCCATGTGCGGTTCATTTGTTATAAACAATTAAACAATTGAAATTGTTATTACAGCCAACTGCGTATAATTACAGAAACGTGGTATTTTTTTAGGAGTAGCGTCTTCGATTCCCTTTCGTCTGAGACGTTGCTGATTAAAATCGGCCCAGTAGAAGCCGAGATAATAATTTTTTAATATTATGTCGGTACGATATGTCGGTAATCGTGTATGTGGCACCATCTCGCGTTTGCGGCTTTTTTCGCACTTTCGCACTCCGCCAAAACCGAATTCCTGGATTACATCGTTAATTTAAACAATTGCGTTTTTCTCGGCTTGTAGTGCGTATTTTTTAACGGGACTTGTCTTAAATTAAAGGTACGAACCTTAGCTCTCTGCTCCAAGAGATTAAACAATATGGCATTGCTGGTTCAAAAGTTATTAACAATTGAAAAATCGGCAAAAATGCACTTCGGGTCACTGCAATTCTCTCGGCTTCTGGAGCAGCTACATTAATGATCGGGTGCTCAAAATGAAGGGAAAGGGTTCTGCTAGACGATCATAAAGGTCTCGCAAATTCTGCAGGCTCCGCTTGTTTTGTATAAACAAAAGAATAATTCATTTGAGTATTGCACCGAAGTTGCACACGAGAGCCGATCTTCTCGTGAATCAGCTTGTTGCTTGAACCGAGAGCTTCAATTTGAGGTGTCGTTGATTAATATTGGCCCAGTAGAAGTCGAGATAATTGAATTTGTTTAATGAAATTATAAACAAATACGATTACTGCCACTTCCGGACGAGATACATCAATGGCCACTGGACATAAATTATAGCTAGGAGAATCAGCTAACATCTGCAATAGGTGTGGACGTTATCCCATGTGCGGTTCATTTGTTATAAACAATTAAACAATTGAAATTGTTATTACAGCCAACTGCGTATAATTACAGAAACGTGGTATTTTTTTAGGAGTAGCGTCTTCGTTTCCCTTTCGTCTGAGACGTTGCTGATTAAAATCGGCCCAGTAGAAGCCGAGATAATAATTTTTTATTATTATGTCGGTACGATATGTCGGTAATCGTGTATGTGGCACCATCTCGCGTTTGCGGCTTTTTTCGCACTTTCGCACTCCGCCAAAACCGAATTCCTGGATTACATCGTTAATTTAAACAATTGCGTTTTTCTCGGCTTGTAGTGCGTATTTTTTAACGGGACTTGTCTTAAATTAAAGGTACGAACCTTAGCTCTCTGCTCCGAGAGATTAAACAATATGGCATTGCTGGTTCAAAAGTTATTAACAATTGAAAAATCGGCAAAAATGCACTTCGGGTCACTGCAATTCTCTCGGCTTCTGGAGCAGCTACATTAATGATCGGGTGCTCAAAATGAAGGGAAAGGGTTCTGCTAGACGATCATAAAGGTCTCGCAAATTCTGCAGGCTCCGCTTGTTTTGTATAAACAAAAGAATAATTCATTTGAGTATTGCACCGAAGTTGCACACGAGAGCCGATCTTCTCGTGAATCAGCTTGTTGCTTGAACCGAGAGCTTCAATTTGAGGTGTCGTTGATTAATATTGGCCCAGTAGAAGTCGAGATAATTGAATTTGTTTAATGAAATTATAAACAAATACGATTACTGCCACTTCCGGACGAGATACATCAATGGCCACTGGACATAAATTATAGCTAGGAGAATCAGCTAACATCTGCAATAGGTGTGGACGTTATCCCATGTGCGGTTCATTTGTTATAAACAATTAAACAATTGAAATTGTTATTACAGCCAACTGCGTATAATTACAGAAACGTGGTATTTTTTTAGGAGTAGCGTCTTCGTTTCCCTTTCGTCTGAGACGTTGCTGATTAAAATCGGCCCAGTAGAAGCCGAGATAATAATTTTTTATTATTATGTCGGTACGATATGTCGGTAATCGTGTATGTGGCACCATCTCGCGTTTGCGGCTTTTTTCGCACTTTCGCACTCCGCCAAAACCGAATTCATGGATTACATCGTTAATTTAAACAATTGCGTTTTTCTCGGCTTGTAGTGCGTATTTTTTAACGGGACTTGTCTTAAATTAAAGGTACGAACCTTAGCTCTCTGCTCCAAGAGATTAAACAATATGGCATTGCTGGTTCAAAAGTTATTAACAATTGAAAAATCGGCAAAAATGCACTTCGGGTCACTGCAATTCTCTCGGCTTCTGGAGCAGCTACATTAATGATCGGGTGCTCAAAATGAAGGGAAAGGGTTCTGCTAGACGATCATAAAGGTCTCGCAAATTCTGCAGGCTCCGCTTGTTTTGTATAAACAAAAGAATAATTCATTTGAGTATTGCACCGAAGTTGCACACGAGAGCCGATCTTCTCGTGAATCAGCTTGTTGCTTGAACCGAGAGCTTCAATTTGAGGTGTCGTTGATTAATATTGGCCCAGTAGAAGTCGAGATAATTGAATTTGTTTAATGAAATTATAAACAAATACGATTACTGCCACTTCCGGACGAGATACATCAATGGCCACTGGACATAAATTATAGCTAGGAGAATCAGCTAACATCTGCAATAGGTGTGGACGTTATCCCATGTGCGGTTCATTTGTTATAAACAATTAAACAATTGAAATTGTTATTACAGCCAACTGCGTATAATTACAGAAACGTGGTATTTTTTTAGGAGTAGCGTCTTCGTTTCCCTTTCGTCTGAGACGTTGCTGATTTAAATCGGCCCAGTAGAAGCCGAGATAATAATTTTTTAATATTATGTCGGTACGATATGTCGGTAATCGTGTATGTGGCACCATCTCGCGTTTGCGGCTTTTTTCGCACTTTCGCAATCCGCCAAAACCGAATTCCTGGATTACATCGTTAATTTAAACAATTGCGTTTTTCTCGGCTTGTAGTGCGTATTTTTTAACGGGACTTGTCTTAAATTAAAGGTACGAACCTTAGCTCTCTGCTCCAAGAGATTAAACAATATGGCATTGCTGGTTCAAAAGTTATTAACAATTGAAAAATCGGCAAAAATGCACTTCGGGTCACTGCAATTCTCTCGGCTTCTGGAGCAGCTACATTAATGATCGGGTGCTCAAAATGAAGGGAAAGGGTTCTGCTAGACGATCATAAAGGTCTCGCAAATTCTGCAGGCTCCGCTTGTTTTGTATAAACAAAAGAATAATTCATTTGAGTATTGCACCGAAGTTGCACACGAGAGCCGATCTTCTCGTGAATCAGCTTGTTGCTTGAACCGAGAGCTTCAATTTGAGGTGTCGTTGATTAATATTGGCCCAGTAGAAGTCGAGATAATTGAATTTGTTTAATGAAATTATAAACAAATACGATTACTGCCACTTCCGGACGAGATACATCAATGACCACTGGACATAAATTATAGCTAGGAGAATCAGCTAACATCTGCAATAGGTGTGGACGTTATCCCATGTGCGGTTCATTTGTTATAAACAATTAAACAATTGAAATTGTTATTACAGCCAACTGCGTATAATTACAGAAACGTGGTATTTTTTTAGGAGTAGCGTCTTCGTTTCCCTTTCGTCTGAGACGTTGCTGATTTAAATCGGCCCTGTAGAAGCCGAGATAATAATTTTTTAATATTATGTCGGTACGATATGTCGGTAATCGTGTATGTGGCACCATCTCGCGTTTGCGGCTTTTTTCGCACTTTCGCACACCGCCAAAACCGAATTCCTGGATTACATCGTTAATTTAAACAATTGCGTTTTTCTCGGCTTGTAGTGCGTATTTTTTAACGGGACTTGTCTTAAATTAAAGGTACGAACCTTAGCTCTCTGCTCCCAGAGTTTAAACAATATGGCATTGCTGGTTCAAAAGTTATTAACAATTGAAAAATCGGCAAAAATGCACTTCGGGTCACTGCAATTCTCTCGGCTTCTGGAGCAGCTACATTAATGATCGGGTGCTCAAAATGAAGGGAAAGGGTTCTGCTAGACGATCATAAAGGTCTCGCAAATTCTGCAGGCTCCGCTTGTTTTGTATAAACAAAAGAATAATTCATTTGAGTATTGCACCGAAGTTGCACACGAGAGCCGATCTTCTCGTGAATCAGCTTGTTGCTTGAACCGAGAGCTTCAATTTGAGGTGTCGTTGATTAATATTGGCCCAGTAGAAGTCGAGATAATTGAATTTGTTTAATGAAATTATAAACAAATACGATTACTGCCACTTCCGGACGAGATACATCAATGACCACTGGACATAAATTATAGCTAGGAGAATCAGCTAACATCTGCAATAGGTGTGGACGTTATCCCATGTGCGGTTCATTTGTTATAAACAATTAAACAATTGAAATTGTTATTACAGCCAACTGCGTATAATTACAGAAACGTGGTATTTTTTTAGGAGTAGCGTCTTCGTTTCCCTTTCGTCTGAGACGTTGCTGATTTAAATCGGCCCAGTAGAAGCCGAGATAATAATTTTTTAATATTATGTCGGTACGATATGTCGGTAATCGTGTATGTGGCACCATCTCGCGTTTGCGGCTTTTTTCGCACTTTCCCACTCCGCCAAAACCGAATTCCTGGATTACATCGTTAATTTAAACAATTGCGTTTTTCTCGGCTTGTAGTGCGTATTTTTTAACGGGACTTGTCTTAAATTAAAGGTACGAACCTTAGCTCTCTGCTCCAAGAGATTAAACAATATGGCATTGCTGGTTCAAAAGTTATTAACAATTGAAAAATCGGCAAAAATGCACTTCGGGTCACTGCAATTCTCTCGGCTTCTGGAGCAGCTACATTAATGATCGGGTGCTCAAAATGAAGGGAAAGGGTTCTGCTAGACGATCATAAAGGTCTCGCAAATTCTGCAGGCTCCGCTTGTTTTGTATAAACAAAAGAATAATTCATTTGAGTATTGCACCGAAGTTGCACACGAGAGCCGATCTTCTCGAGAATCAGCTTGTTGCTTGAACCGAGAGCTTCAATTTGAGGTGTCGTTGATTAATATTGGCCCAGTAGAAGTCGAGATAATTGAATTTGTTTAATGAAATTATAAACAAATACGATTACTGCCACTTCCGGACGAGATACATCAATGGCCACTGGACATAAATTATAGCTAGGAGAATCAGCTAACATCTGCAATAGGTGTGGACGTTATCCCATGAGCGGTTCATTTGTTATAAACAATTAAACAATTGAAATTGTTATTACAGCCAACTGCGTATAATTACAGAAACGTGGTATTTTTTTAGGAGTAGCGTCTTCGTTTCCCTTTCGTCTGAGACGTTGCTGATTTAAATCGGCCCAGTAGAAGCCGAGATAATAATTTTTTAATATTATGTCGGTACGATATGTCGGTAATCGTGTATGTGGCACCATCTCGCGTTTGCGGCTTTTTTCGCACTTTCGCACTCCGCCAAAACCGAATTCCTGGATTACATCGTTAATTTAAACAATTGCGTTTTTCTCGGCTTGTAGTGCGTATTTTCTAACGGGACTTGTCTTAAATTAAAGGTACGAACCTTAGCTCTCTGCTCCAAGAGATTAAACAATATGGCATTGCTGGTTCAAAAGTTATTAACAATTGAAAAATCGGCAAAAATGCACTTCGGGTCACTGCAATTCTCTCGGCTTCTGGAGCAGCTACATTAATGATCGGGTGCTCAAAATGAAGGGAAAGGGTTCTGCTAGACGATCATAAAGGTCTCGCAAATTCTGCAGGCTCCGCTTGTTTTGTATAAACAAAAGAATAATTCATTTGAGTATTGCACCGAAGTTGCACACGAGAGCCGATCTTCTCGTGAATCAGCTTGTTGCTTGAACCGAGAGCTTCAATTTGAGGTGTCGTTGATTAATATTGGCCCAGTAGAAGTCGAGATAATTGAATTTGTTTAATGAAATTATAAACAAACACGATTACTGCCACTTCCGGACGAGATACATCAATGACCACTGGACATAAATTATAGCTAGGAGAATCAGCTAACATCTGCAATAGGTGTGGACGTTATCCCATGTGCGGTTCATTTGTTATAAACAATTAAACAATTGAAATTGTTATTACAGCCAACTGCGTATAATTACAGAAACGTGGTATTTTTTTAGGAGTAGCGTCTTCGTTTCCCTTTCGTCTGAGACGTTGCTGATTTAAATCGGCCCAGTAGAAGCCGAGATAATAATTTTTTAATATTATGTCGGTACGATATGTCGGTAATCGTGTATGTGGCACCATCTCGCGTTTGCGGCTTTTTTCGCACTTTCGCACTCCGCCAAAACCGAATTCCTGGATTACATCGTTAATTTAAACAATTGCGTTTTTCTCGGCTTGTAGTGCGTATTTTCTAACGGGACTTGTCTTAAATTAAAGGTACGAACCTTAGCTCTCTGCTCCAAGAGATTAAACAATATGGCATTGCTGGTTCAAAAGTTATTAACAATTGAAAAATCGGCAAAAATGCACTTCGGGTCACTGCAATTCTCTCGGCTTCTGGAGCAGCTACATTAATGATCGGGTGCTCAAAATGAAGGGAAAGGGTTCTGCTAGACGATCATAAAGGTCTCGCAAATTCTGCAGGCTCCGCTTGTTTTGTATAAACAAAAGAATAATTCATTTGAGTATTGCACCGAAGTTGCACACGAGAGCCGATCTTCTCGTGAATCAGCTTGTTGCTTGAACCGAGAGCTTCAATTTGAGGTGTCGTTGATTAATATTGGCCCAGTAGAAGTCGAGATAATTGAATTTGTTTAATGAAATTATAAACAAATACGATTACTGCCACTTCCGGACGAGATACATCAATGGCCACTGGACATAAATTATAGCTAGGAGAATCAGCTAACATCTGCAATAGGTGTGGACGTTATCCCATGTGCGGTTCATTTGTTATAAACAATTAAACAATTGAAATTGTTATTACAGCCAACTGCGTATAATTACAGAAACGTGGTATTTTTTTAGGAGTAGCGTCTTCGTTTCCCTTTCGTCTGAGACGTTGCTGATTTAAATCGGCCCAGTAGAAGCCGAGATAATAATTTTTTAATATTATGTCGGTACGATATGTCGGTAATCGTGTATGTGGCACCATCTCGCGTTTGCGGCTTTTTTCGCACTTTCGCACTCCGCCAAAACCGAATTCCTGGATTACATCGTTAATTTAAACAATTGCGTTTTTCTCGGCTTGTAGTGCGTATTTTTTAACGGGACTTATCTTAAATTAAAGGTACGAACCTTAGCTCTCTGCTCCAAGAGATTAAACAATATGGCATTGCTGGTTCAAAAGTTATTAACAATTGAAAAATCGGCAAAAATGCACTTCGGGTCACTGCAATTCTCTCGGCTTCTGGAGCAGCTACATTAATGATCGGGTGCTCAAAATGAAGGGAAAGGGTTCTGCTAGACGATCATAAAGGTCTCGCAAATTCTGCAGGCTCCGCTTGTTTTGTATAAACAAAAGAATAATTCATTTGAGTATTGCACCGAAGTTGCACACGAGAGCCGATCTTCTCGTGAATCAGCTTGTTGCTTGAACCGAGAGCTTCAATTTGAGGTGTCGTTGATTAATATTGGCCCAGTAGAAGTCGAGATAATTGAATTTGTTTAATGAAATTATAAACAAATACGATTACTGCCACTTCCGGACGAGATACATCAATGGCCACTGGACATAAATTATAGCTAGGAGAATCAGCTAACATCTGCAATAGGTGTGGACGTTATCCCATGTGCGGTTCATTTGTTATAAACAATTAAACAATTGAAATTGTTATTACAGCCAACTGCGTATAATTACAGAAACGTGGTATTTTTTTAGGAGTAGCGTCTTCGTTTCCCTTTCGTCTGAGACGTTGCTGATTTAAATCGGCCCAGTAGAAGCCGAGATAATAATTTTTTAATATTATGTCGGTACGATATGTCGGTAATCGTGTATGTGGCACCATCTCGCGTTTGCGGCTTTTTTCGCACTTTCGCACTCCGCCAAAACCGAATTCCTGGATTACATCGTTAATTTAAACAATTGCGTTTTTCTCGGCTTGTAGTGCGTATTTTTTAACGGGACTTGTCTTAAATTAAAGGTACGAACCTTAGCTCTCTGCTCCAAGAGATTAAACAATATGGCATTGCTGGTTCAAAAGTTATTAACAATTGAAAAATCGGCAAAAATGCACTTCGGGTCACTGCAATTCTCTCGGCTTCTGGAGCAGCTACATTAATGATCGGGTGCTCAAAATGAAGGGAAAGGGTTCTGCTAGACGATCATAAAGGTCTCGCAAATTCTGCAGGCTCCGCTTGTTTTGTATAAACAAAAGAATAATTCATTTGAGTATTGCACCGAAGTTGCACACGAGAGCCGATCTTCTCGTGAATCAGCTTGTTGCTTGAACCGAGAGCTTCAATTTGAGGTGTCGTTGATTAATATTGGCCCAGTAGAAGTCGAGATAATTGAATTTGTTTAATGAAATTATAAACAAATACGATTACTGCCACTTCCGGACGAGATACATCAATGGCCACTGGACATAAATTATAGCTAGGAGAATCAGCTAACATCTGCAATAGGTGTGGACGTTATCCCATGTGCGGTTCATTTGTTATAAACAATTAAACAATTGAAATTGTTATTACAGCCAACTGCGTATAATTACAGAAACGTGGTATTTTTTTAGGAGTAGCGTCTTCGTTTCCCTTTCGTCTGAGACGTTGCTGATTTAAATCGGCCCAGTAGAAGCCGAGATAATAATTTTTTAATATTATGTCGGTACGATATGTCGGTAATCGTGTATGTGGCACCATCTCGCGTTTGCGGCTTTTTTCGCACTTTCGCACTCCGCCAAAACCGAATTCCTGGATTACATCGTTAATTTAAACAATTGCGTTTTTCTCGGCTTGTAGTGCGTATTTTTTAACGGGACTTGTCTTAAATTAAAGGTACGAACCTTAGCTCTCTGCTCCAAGAGATTAAACAATATGGCATTGCTGGTTCAAAAGTTATTAACAATTGAAAAATCGGCAAAAATGCACTTCGGGTCACTGCAATTCTCTCGGCTTCTGGAGCAGCTACATTAATGATCGGGTGCTCAAAATGAAGGGAAAGGGTTCTGCTAGACGATAATAAAGGTCTCGCAAATTCTACAGGCTCCGCTTGTTTTGTATAAACAAAAGAATAATTCATTTGTGTATTGCACCGAAGTTGCACACGAGAGACGATCTTCTCGTGAATCAGCTTGTTGCTTGAACCGAGAGCTTCAATTTGAGGTGTCGTTGATTAATATTGGCCCACTAGAAGTCGAGATAATTGAATTTGTTTAATGAAATTATAAACAAATACGATTACTGCCACTTCCGGACGAGATACATCAATGGCCACTGGACATAAATTATAGCTAGGAGAATCAGCTAACATCTGCAATAGGTGTGGACGTTATCCCATGTGCGGTTCATTTGTTATAAACAATTAAACAATTGAAATTGTTATTACAGCCAACTGCGTATAATTACAGAAACGTGGTATTTTTTTAGGAGTAGCGTCTTCGTTTCCCTTTCGTCTGAGACGTTGCTGATTTAAATCGGCCCAGTAGAAGCCGAGATAATAATTTTTTAATATTATGTCGGTACGATATGTCGGTAATCGTGTATGTGGCACCATCTCGCGTTTGCGGCTTTTTTCGCACTTTCGCACTCCGCCAAAACCGAATTCCTGGATTACATCGTTAATTTAAACAATTGCGTTTTTCTCGGCTTGTAGTGCGTATTTTTTAACGGGACTTGTCTTAAATTAAAGGTACGAACCTTAGCTCTCTGCTCCAAGAGATTAAACAATATGGCATTGCTGGTTCAAAAGTTATTAACAATTGAAAAATCGGCAAAAATGCACTTCGGGTCACTGCAATTCTCTCGGCTTCTGGAGCAGCTACATTAATGATCGGGTGCTCAAAATGAAGGGAAAGGGTTCTGCTAGACGATCATAAAGGTCTCGCAAATTCTGCAGGCTCCGCTTGTTTTGTATAAACAAAAGAATAATTCATTTGAGTATTGCACCGAAGTTGCACACGAGAGCCGATCTTCTCGTGAATCAGCTTGTTGCTTGAACCGAGAGCTTCAATTTGAGGTGTCGTTGATTAATATTGGCCCAGTAGAAGTCGAGATAATTGAATTTGTTTAATGAAATTATAAACAAATACGATTACTGCCACTTCCGGACGAGATACATCAATGGCCACTGGACATAAATTATAGCTAGGAGAATCAGCTAACATCTGCAATAGGTGTGGACGTTATCCCATGTGCGGTTCATTTGTTATAAACAATTAAACAATTGAAATTGTTATTACAGCCAACTGCGTATAATTACAGAAACGTGGTATTTTTTTAGGAGTAGCGTCTTCGTTTCCCTTTCGTCTGAGACGTTGCTGATTTAAATCGGCCCAGTAGAAGCCGAGATAATAATTTTTTAATATTATGTCGGTACGATATGTCGGTAATCGTGTATGTGGCACCATCTCGCGTTTGCGGCTTTTTTCGCACTTTCGCACTCCGCCAAAACCGAATTCCTGGATTACATCGTTAATTTAAACAATTGCGTTTTTCTCGGCTTGTAGTGCGTATTTTTTAACGGGACTTGTCTTAAATTAAAGGTACGAACCTTAGCTCTCTGCTCCAAGAGATTAAACAATATGGCATTGCTGGTTCAAAAGTTATTAACAATTGAAAAATCGGCAAAAATGCACTTCGGGTCACTGCAATTCTCTCGGCTTCTGGAGCAGCTACATTAATGATCGGGTGCTCAAAATGAAGGGAAAGGGTTCTGCTAGACGATCATAAAGGTCTCGCAAATTCTGCAGGCTCCGCTTGTTTTGTATAAACAAAAGAATAATTCATTTGAGTATTGCACCGAAGTTGCACACGAGAGCCGATCTTCTCGTGAATCAGCTTGTTGCTTGAACCGAGAGCTTCAATTTGAGGTGTCGTTGATTAATATTGGCCCAGTAGAAGTCGAGATAATTGAATTTGTTTAATGAAATTATAAACAAATACGATTACTGCCACTTCCGGACGAGATACATCAATGGCCACTGGACATAAATTATAGCTAGGAGAATCAGCTAACATCTGCAATAGGTGTGGACGTTATCCCATGTGCGGTTCATTTGTTATAAACAATTAAACAATTGAAATTGTTATTACAGCCAACTGCGTATAATTACAGAAACGTGGTATTTTTTTAGGAGTAGCGTCTTCGTTTCCCTTTCGTCTGAGACGTTGCTGATTTAAATCGGCCCAGTAGAAGCCGAGATAATAATTTTTTAATATTATGTCGGTACGATATGTCGGTAATCGTGTATGTGGCACCATCTCGCGTTTGCGGCTTTTTTCGCACTTTCGCACTCCGCCAAAACCGAATTCCTGGATTACATCGTTAATTTAAACAATTGCGTTTTTCTCGGCTTGTAGTGCGTATTTTTTAACGGGACTTGTCTTAAATTAAAGGTACGAACCTTAGCTCTCTGCTCCAAGAGATTAAACAATATGGCATTGCTGGTTCAAAAGTTATTAACAATTGAAAAATCGGCAAAAATGCACTTCGGGTCACTGCAATTCTCTCGGCTTCTGGAGCAGCTACATTAATGATCGGGTGCTCAAAATGAAGGGAAAGGGTTCTGCTAGACGATCATAAAGGTCTCGCAAATTCTGCAGGCTCCGCTTGTTTTGTATAAACAAAAGAATAATTCATTTGAGTATTGCACCGAAGTTGCACACGAGAGCCGATCTTCTCGTGAATCAGCTTGTTGCTTGAACCGAGAGCTTCAATTTGAGGTGTCGTTGATTAATATTGGCCCAGTAGAAGTCGAGATAATTGAATTTGTTTAATGAAATTATAAACAAATACGATTACTGCCACTTCCGGACGAGATACATCAATGGCCACTGGACATAAATTATAGCTAGGAGAATCAGCTAACATCTGCAATAGGTGTGGACGTTATCCCATGTGCGGTTCATTTGTTATAAACAATTAAACAATTGAAATTGTTATTACAGCCAACTGCGTATAATTACAGAAACGTGGTATTTTTTTAGGAGTAGCGTCTTCGTTTCCCTTTCGTCTGAGACGTTGCTGATTTAAATCGGCCCAGTAGAAGCCGAGATAATAATTTTTTAATATTATGTCGGTACGATATGTCGGTAATCGTGTATGTGGCACCATCTCGCGTTTGCGGCTTTTTTCGCACTTTCGCACTCCGCCAAAACCGAATTCCTGGATTACATCGTTAATTTAAACAATTGCGTTTTTCTCGGCTTGTAGTGCGTATTTTTTAACGGGACTTGTCTTAAATTAAAGGTACGAACCTTAGCTCTCTGCTCCAAGAGATTAAACAATATGGCATTGCTGGTTCAAAAGTTATTAACAATTGAAAAATCGGCAAAAATGCACTTCGGGTCACTGCAATTCTCTCGGCTTCTGGAGCAGCTACATTAATGATCGGGTGCTCAAAATGAAGGGAAAGGGTTCTGCTAGACGATAATAAAGGTCTCGCAAATTCTACAGGCTCCGCTTGTTTTGTATAAACAAAAGAATAATTCATTTGTGTATTGCACCGAAGTTGCACACGAGAGACGATCTTCTCGTGAATCAGCTTGTTGCTTGAACCGAGAGCTTCAATTTGAGGTGTCGTTGATTAATATTGGCCCACTAGAAGTCGAGATAATTGAATTTGTTTAATGAAATTATAAACAAATACGATTACTGCCACTTCCGGACGAGATACATCAATGGCCACTGGACATAAATTATAGCTAGGAGAATCAGCTAACATCTGCAATAGGTGTGGACGTTATCCCATGTGCGGTTCATTTGTTATAAACAATTAAACAATTGAAATTGTTATTACAGCCAACTGCGTATAATTACAGAAACGTGGTATTTTTTTAGGAGTAGCGTCTTCGTTTCCCTTTCGTCTGAGACGTTGCTGATTTAAATCGGCCCAGTAGAAGCCGAGATAATAATTTTTTAATATTATGTCGGTACGATATGTCGGTAATCGTGTATGTGGCACCATCTCGCGTTTGCGGCTTTTTTCGCACTTTCGCACTCCGCCAAAACCGAATTCCTGGATTACATCGTTAATTTAAACAATTGCGTTTTTCTCGGCTTGTAGTGCGTATTTTTTAACGGGACTTGTCTTAAATTAAAGGTACGAACCTTAGCTCTCTGCTCCAAGAGATTAAACAATATGGCATTGCTGGTTCAAAAGTTATTAACAATTGAAAAATCGGCAAAAATGCACTTCGGGTCACTGCAATTCTCTCGGCTTCTGGAGCAGCTACATTAATGATCGGGTGCTCAAAATGAAGGGAAAGGGTTCTGCTAGACGATCATAAAGGTCTCGCAAATTCTGCAGGCTCCGCTTGTTTTGTATAAACAAAAGAATAATTCATTTGAGTATTGCACCGAAGTTGCACACGAGAGCCGATCTTCTCGTGAATCAGCTTGTTGCTTGAACCGAGAGCTTCAATTTGAGGTGTCGTTGATTAATATTGGCCCAGTAGAAGTCGAGATAATTGAATTTGTTTAATGAAATTATAAACAAATACGATTACTGCCACTTCCGGACGAGATACATCAATGGCCACTGGACATAAATTATAGCTAGGAGAATCAGCTAACATCTGCAATAGGTGTGGACGTTATCCCATGTGCGGTTCATTTGTTATAAACAATTAAACAATTGAAATTGTTATTACAGCCAACTGCGTATAATTACAGAAACGTGGTATTTTTTTAGGAGTAGCGTCTTCGTTTCCCTTTCGTCTGAGACGTTGCTGATTTAAATCGGCCCAGTAGAAGCCGAGATAATAATTTTTTAATATTATGTCGGTACGATATGTCGGTAATCGTGTATGTGGCACCATCTCGCGTTTGCGGCTTTTTTCGCACTTTCGCACTCCGCCAAAACCGAATTCCTGGATTACATCGTTAATTTAAACAATTGCGTTTTTCTCGGCTTGTAGTGCGTATTTTTTAACGGGACTTGTCTTAAATTAAAGGTACGAACCTTAGCTCTCTGCTCCAAGAGATTAAACAATATGGCATTGCTGGTTCAAAAGTTATTAACAATTGAAAAATCGGCAAAAATGCACTTCGGGTCACTGCAATTCTCTCGGCTTCTGGAGCAGCTACATTAATGATCGGGTGCTCAAAATGAAGGGAAAGGGTTCTGCTAGACGATAATAAAGGTCTCGCAAATTCTACAGGCTCCGCTTGTTTTGTATAAACAAAAGAATAATTCATTTGTGTATTGCACCGAAGTTGCACACGAGAGACGATCTTCTCGTGAATCAGCTTGTTGCTTGAACCGAGAGCTTCAATTTGAGGTGTCGTTGATTAATATTGGCCCAGTAGAAGTCGAGATAATTGAATTTGTTTAATGAAATTATAAACAAATACGATTACTGCCACTTCCGGACGAGATACATCAATGGCCACTGGACATAAATTATAGCTAGGAGAATCAGCTAACATCTGCAATAGGTGTGGACGTTATCCCATGTGCGGTTCATTTGTTATAAACAATTAAACAATTGAAATTGTTATTACAGCCAACTGCGTATAATTACAGAAACGTGGTATTTTTTTAGGAGTAGCGTCTTCGTTTCCCTTTCGTCTGAGACGTTGCTGATTTAAATCGGCCCAGTAGAAGCCGAGATAATAATTTTTTAATATTATGTCGGTACGATATGTCGGTAATCGTGTATGTGGCACCATCTCGCGTTTGCGGCTTTTTTCGCACTTTCGCACTCCGCCAAAACCGAATTCCTGGATTACATCGTTAATTTAAACAATTGCGTTTTTCTCGGCTTGTAGTGCGTATTTTTTAACGGGACTTGTCTTAAATTAAAGGTACGAACCTTAGCTCTCTGCTCCAAGAGATTAAACAATATGGCATTGCTGGTTCAAAAGTTATTAACAATTGAAAAATCGGCAAAAATGCACTTCGGGTCACTGCAATTCTCTCGGCTTCTGGAGCAGCTACATTAATGATCGGGTGCTCAAAATGAAGGGAAAGGGTTCTGCTAGACGATCATAAAGGTCTCGCAAATTCTGCAGGCTCCGCTTGTTTTGTATAAACAAAAGAATAATTCATTTGAGTATTGCACCGAAGTTGCACACGAGAGCCGATCTTCTCGTGAATCAGCTTGTTGCTTGAACCGAGAGCTTCAATTTGAGGTGTCGTTGATTAATATTGGCCCAGTAGAAGTCGAGATAATTGAATTTGTTTAATGAAATTATAAACAAATACGATTACTGCCACTTCCGGACGAGATACATCAATGGCCACTGGACATAAATTATAGCTAGGAGAATCAGCTAACATCTGCAATAGGTGTGGACGTTATCCCATGTGCGGTTCATTTGTTATAAACAATTAAACAATTGAAATTGTTATTACAGCCAACTGCGTATAATTACAGAAACGTGGTATTTTTTTAGGAGTAGCGTCTTCGTTTCCCTTTCGTCTGAGACGTTGCTGATTTAAATCGGCCCAGTAGAAGCCGAGATAATAATTTTTTAATATTATGTCGGTACGATATGTCGGTAATCGTGTATGTGGCACCATCTCGCGTTTGCGGCTTTTTTCGCACTTTCGCACTCCGCCAAAACCGAATTCCTGGATTACATCGTTAATTTAAACAATTGCGTTTTTCTCGGCTTGTAGTGCGTATTTTTTAACGGGACTTGTCTTAAATTAAAGGTACGAACCTTAGCTCTCTGCTCCAAGAGATTAAACAATATGGCATTGCTGGTTCAAAAGTTATTAACAATTGAAAAATCGGCAAAAATGCACTTCGGGTCACTGCAATTCTCTCGGCTTCTGGAGCAGCTACATTAATGATCGGGTGCTCAAAATGAAGGGAAAGGGTTCTGCTAGACGATCATAAAGGTCTCGCAAATTCTGCAGGCTCCGCTTGTTTTGTATAAACAAAAGAATAATTCATTTGAGTATTGCACCGAAGTTGCACACGAGAGCCGATCTTCTCGTGAATCAGCTTGTTGCTTGAACCGAGAGCTTCAATTTGAGGTGTCGTTGATTAATATTGGCCCAGTAGAAGTCGAGATAATTGAATTTGTTTAATGAAATTATAAACAAATACGATTACTGCCACTTCCGGACGAGATACATCAATGGCCACTGGACATAAATTATAGCTAGGAGAATCAGCTAACATCTGCAATAGGTGTGGACGTTATCCCATGTGCGGTTCATTTGTTATAAACAATTAAACAATTGAAATTGTTATTACAGCCAACTGCGTATAATTACAGAAACGTGGTATTTTTTTAGGAGTAGCGTCTTCGTTTCCCTTTCGTCTGAGACGTTGCTGATTAAAATCGGCCCAGTAGAAGCCGAGATAATAATTTTTTAATATTATGTCGGTACGATATGTCGGTAATCGTGTATGTGGCACCATCTCGCGTTTGCGGCTTTTTTCGCACTTTCGCACTCCGCCAAAACCGAATTCCTGGATTACATCGTTAATTTAAACAATTGCGTTTTTCTCGGCTTGTAGTGCGTATTTTTTAACGGGACTTGTCTTAAATTAAAGGTACGAACCTTAGCTCTCTGCTCCAAGAGATTAAACAATATGGCATTGCTGGTTCAAAAGTTATTAACAATTGAAAAATCGGCAAAAATGCACTTCGGGTCACTGCAATTCTCTCGGCTTCTGGAGCAGCTACATTAATGATCGGGTGCTCAAAATGAAGGGAAAGGGTTCTGCTAGACGATCATAAAGGTCTCGCAAATTCTGCAGGCTCCGCTTGTTTTGTATAAACAAAAGAATAATTCATTTGAGTATTGCACCGAAGTTGCACACGAGAGCCGATCTTCTCGTGAATCAGCTTGTTGCTTGAACCGAGAGCTTCAATTTGAGGTGTCGTTGATTAATATTGGCCCAGTAGAAGTCGAGATAATTGAATTTATTTAATGAAATTATAAACAAATACGATTACTGCCACTTCCGGACGAGATACATCAATGGCCACTGGACATAAATTATAGCTAGGAGAATCAGCTAACATCTGCAATAGGTGTGGACGTTATCCCATGTGCGGTTCATTTGTTATAAACAATTAAACAATTGAAATTGTTATTACAGCCAACTGCGTATAATTACAGAAACGTGGTATTTTTTTAGGAGTAGCGTCTTCGTTTCCCTTTCGTCTGAGACGTTGCTGATTCAAATCGGCCCAGTAGAAGCCGAGATAATAATTTTTTAATATTATGTCGGTACGATATGTCGGTAATCGTGTATGTGGCACCATCTCGCGTTTGCGGCTTTTTTCGCACTTTCGCACTCCGCCAAAACCGAATTCCTGGATTACATCGTTAATTTAAACAATTGCGTTTTTCTCGGCTTGTAGTGCGTATTTTTAAACGGGACTTGTCTTAAATTAAAGGTACGAACCTTAGCTCTCTGCTCCAAGAGATTAAACAATATGGCATTGCTGGTTCAAAAGTTATTAACAATTGAAAAATCGGCAAAAATGCACTTCGGGTCACTGCAATTCTCTCGGCTTCTGGAGCAGCTACATTAATGATCGGGTGCTCAAAATGAAGGGAAAGGGTTCTGCTAGACGATCATAAAGGTCTCGCAAATTCTGCAGGCTCCGCTTGTTTTGTATAAACAAAAGAATAATTCATTTGAGTATTGCACCGAAGTTGCACACGAGAGCCGATCTTCTCGTGAATCAGCTTGTTGCTTGAACCGAGAGCTTCAATTTGAGGTGTCGTTGATTAATATTGGCCCAGTAGAAGTCGAGATAATTGAATTTGTTTAATGAAATTATAAACAAATACGATTACTGCCACTTCCGGACGAGATACATCAATGGCCACTGGACATAAATTATAGCTAGGAGAATCAGCTAACATCTGCAATAGGTGTGGACGTTATCCCATGTGCGGTTCATTTGTTATAAACAATTAAACAATTGAAATTGTTATTACAGCCAACTGCGTATAATTACAGAAACGTGGTATTTTTTTAGGAGTAGCGTCTTCGTTTCCCTTTCGTCTGAGACGTTGCTGATTTAAATCGGCCCAGTAGAAGCCGAGATAATAATTTTTTAATATTATGTCGGTACGATATGTCGGTAATCGTGTATGTGGCACCATCTCGCGTTTGCGGCTTTTTTCGCACTTTCGCACTCCGCCAAAACCGAATTCCTGGATTACATCGTTAATTTAAACAATTGCGTTTTTCTCGGCTTGTAGTGCGTATTTTTTAACGGGACTTGTCTTAAATTAAAGGTACGAACCTTAGCTCTCTGCTCCAAGAGATTAAACAATATGGCATTGCTGGTTCAAAAGTTATTAACAATTGAAGAATCGGCAAAAATGCACTTCGGGTCACTGCAATTCTCTCGGCTTCTGGAGCAGCTACATTAATGATCGGGTGCTCAAAATGAAGGGAAAGGGTTCTGCTAGACGATCATAAAGGTCTCGCAAATTCTGCAGGCTCCGCTTGTTTTGTATAAACAAAAGAATAATTCATTTGAGTATTGCACCGAAGTTGCACACGAGAGCCGATCTTCTCGTGAATCAGCTTGTTGCTTGAACCGAGAGCTTCAATTTGAGGTGTCGTTGATTAATATTGGCCCAGTAGAAGTCGAGATAATTGAATTTGTTTAATGAAATTATAAACAAATACGATTACTGCCACTTCCGGACGAGATACATCAATGGCCACTGGACATAAATTATAGCTAGGAGAATCAGCTAACATCTGCAATAGGTGTGGACGTTATCCCATGTGCGGTTCATTTGTTATAAACAATTAAACAATTGAAATTGTTATTACAGCCAACTGCGTATAATTACAGAAACGTGGTATTTTTTTAGGAGTAGCGTCTTCGTTTCCCTTTCGTCTGAGACGTTGCTGATTAAAATCGGCCCAGTAGAAGCCGAGATAATAATTTTTTAATATTATGTCGGTACGATATGTCGGTAATCGTGTATGTGGCACCATCTCGCGTTTGCGGCTTTTTTCGCACTTTCGCACTCCGCCAAAACCGAATTCCTGGATTACATCGTTAATTTAAACAATTGCGTTTTTCTCGGCTTGTAGTGCGTATTTTTTAACGGGACTTGTCTTAAATTAAAGGTACGAACCTTAGCTCTCTGCTCCAAGAGATTAAACAATATGGCATTGCTGGTTCAAAAGTTATTAACAATTGAAAAATCGGCAAAAATGCACTTCGGGTCACTGCAATTCTCTCGGCTTCTGGAGCAGCTACATTAATGATCGGGTGCTCAAAATGAAGGGAAAGGGTTCTGCTAGACGATCATAAAGGTCTCGCAAATTCTGCAGGCTCCGCTTGTTTTGTATAAACAAAAGAATAATTCATTTGAGTATTGCACCGAAGTTGCACACGAGAGCCGATCTTCTCGTGAATCAGCTTGTTGCTTGAACCGAGAGCTTCAATTTGAGGTGTCGTTGATTAATATTGGCCCAGTAGAAGTCGAGATAATTGAATTTATTTAATGAAATTATAAACAAATACGATTACTGCCACTTCCGGACGAGATACATCAATGGCCACTGGACATAAATTATAGCTAGGAGAATCAGCTAACATCTGCAATAGGTGTGGACGTTATCCCATGTGCGGTTCATTTGTTATAAACAATTAAACAATTGAAATTGTTATTACAGCCAACTGCGTATAATTACAGAAACGTGGTATTTTTTTAGGAGTAGCGTCTTCGTTTCCCTTTCGTCTGAGACGTTGCTGATTCAAATCGGCCCAGTAGAAGCCGAGATAATAATTTTTTAATATTATGTCGGTACGATATGTCGGTAATCGTGTATGTGGCACCATCTCG
Source organism: Nomada fucata (assembly GCA_948146005.1). NCBI lineage: Eukaryota > Metazoa > Arthropoda > Insecta > Hymenoptera > Apidae > Nomada > Nomada fucata. Next base: position 37,757,762 of record OX411276.1, on the reverse strand, counting down.
CGTTTGCGGCTTTTTTCGCACTTTCGCACTCCGCCAAAACCGAATTCCTGGATTACATCGTTAATTTAAACAATTGCGTTTTTCTCGGCTTGTAGTGCGTATTTTTAAACGGGACTTGTCTTAAATTAAAGGTACGAACCTTAGCTCTCTGCTCCAAGAGATTAAACAATATGGCATTGCTGGTTCAAAAGTTATTAACAATTGAAAAATCGGCAAAAATGCACTTCGGGTCACTGCAATTCTCTCGGCTTCTGGAGCAGCTACATTAATGATCGGGTGCTCAAAATGAAGGGAAAGGGTTCTGCTAGACGATCATAAAGGTCTCGCAAATTCTGCAGGCTCCGCTTGTTTTGTATAAACAAAAGAATAATTCATTTGAGTATTGCACCGAAGTTGCACACGAGAGCCGATCTTCTCGTGAATCAGCTTGTTGCTTGAACCGAGAGCTTCAATTTGAGGTGTCGTTGATTAATATTGGCCCAGTAGAAGTCGAGATAATTGAATTTGTTTAATGAAATTATAAACAAATACGATTACTGCCACTTCCGGACGAGATACATCAATGGCCACTGGACATAAATTATAGCTAGGAGAATCAGCTAACATCTGCAATAGGTGTGGACGTTATCCCATGTGCGGTTCATTTGTTATAAACAATTAAACAATTGAAATTGTTATTACAGCCAACTGCGTATAATTACAGAAACGTGGTATTTTTTTAGGAGTAGCGTCTTCGTTTCCCTTTCGTCTGAGACGTTGCTGATTTAAATCGGCCCAGTAGAAGCCGAGATAATAATTTTTTAATATTATGTCGGTACGATATGTCGGTAATCGTGTATGTGGCACCATCTCGCGTTTGCGGCTTTTTTCGCACTTTCGCACTCCGCCAAAACCGAATTCCTGGATTACATCGTTAATTTAAACAATTGCGTTTTTCTCGGCTTGTAGTGCGTATTTTTTAACGGGACTTGTCTTAAATTAAAGGTACGAACCTTAGCTCTCTGCTCCAAGAGATTAAACAATATGGCATTGCTGGTTCAAAAGTTATTAACAATTGAAGAATCGGCAAAAATGCACTTCGGGTCACTGCAATTCTCTCGGCTTCTGGAGCAGCTACATTAATGATCGGGTGCTCAAAATGAAGGGAAAGGGTTCTGCTAGACGATCATAAAGGTCTCGCAAATTCTGCAGGCTCCGCTTGTTTTGTATAAACAAAAGAATAATTCATTTGAGTATTGCACCGAAGTTGCACACGAGAGCCGATCTTCTCGTGAATCAGCTTGTTGCTTGAACCGAGAGCTTCAATTTGAGGTGTCGTTGATTAATATTGGCCCAGTAGAAGTCGAGATAATTGAATTTGTTTAATGAAATTATAAACAAATACGATTACTGCCACTTCCGGACGAGATACATCAATGGCCACTGGACATAAATTATAGCTAGGAGAATCAGCTAACATCTGCAATAGGTGTGGACGTTATCCCATGTGCGGTTCATTTGTTATAAACAATTAAACAATTGAAATTGTTATTACAGCCAACTGCGTATAATTACAGAAACGTGGTATTTTTTTAGGAGTAGCGTCTTCGTTTCCCTTTCGTCTGAGACGTTGCTGATTTAAATCGGCCCAGTAGAAGCCGAGATAATAATTTTTTAATATTATGTCGGTACGATATGTCGGTAATCGTGTATGTGGCACCATCTCGCGTTTGCGGCTTTTTTCGCACTTTCGCACTCCGCCAAAACCGAATTCCTGGATTACATCGTTAATTTAAACAATTGCGTTTTTCTCGGCTTGTAGTGCGTATTTTTTAACGGGACTTGTCTTAAATTAAAGGTACGAACCTTAGCTCTCTGCTCCAAGAGATTAAACAATATGGCATTGCTGGTTCAAAAGTTATTAACAATTGAAAAATCGGCAAAAATGCACTTCGGGTCACTGCAATTCTCTCGGCTTCTGGAGCAGCTACATTAATGATCGGGTGCTCAAAATGAAGGGAAAGGGTTCTGCTAGACGATCATAAAGGTCTCGCAAATTCTGCAGGCTCCGCTTGTTTTGTATAAACAAAAGAATAATTCATTTGAGTATTGCACCGAAGTTGCACACGAGAGCCGATCTTCTCGTGAATCAGCTTGTTGCTTGAACCGAGAGCTTCAATTTGAGGTGTCGTTGATTAATATTGGCCCAGTAGAAGTCGAGATAATTGAATTTATTTAATGAAATTATAAACAAATACGATTACTGCCACTTCCGGACGAGATACATCAATGGCCACTGGACATAAATTATAGCTAGGAGAATCAGCTAACATCTGCAATAGGTGTGGACGTTATCCCATGTGCGGTTCATTTGTTATAAACAATTAAACAATTGAAATTGTTATTACAGCCAACTGCGTATAATTACAGAAACGTGGTATTTTTTTAGGAGTAGCGTCTTCGTTTCCCTTTCGTCTGAGACGTTGCTGATTCAAATCGGCCCAGTAGAAGCCGAGATAATAATTTTTTAATATTATGTCGGTACGATATGTCGGTAATCGTGTATGTGGCACCATCTCGCGTTTGCGGCTTTTTTCGCACTTTCGCACTCCGCCAAAACCGAATTCCTGGATTACATCGTTAATTTAAACAATTGCGTTTTTCTCGGCTTGTAGTGCGTATTTTTAAACGGGACTTGTCTTAAATTAAAGGTACGAACCTTAGCTCTCTGCTCCAAGAGATTAAACAATATGGCATTGCTGGTTCAAAAGTTATTAACAATTGAAAAATCGGCAAAAATGCACTTCGGGTCACTGCAATTCTCTCGGCTTCTGGAGCAGCTACATTAATGATCGGGTGCTCAAAATGAAGGGAAAGGGTTCTGCTAGACGATCATAAAGGTCTCGCAAATTCTGCAGGCTCCGCTTGTTTTGTATAAACAAAAGAATAATTCATTTGAGTATTGCACCGAAGTTGCACACGAGAGCCGATCTTCTCGTGAATCAGCTTGTTGCTTGAACCGAGAGCTTCAATTTGAGGTGTCGTTGATTAATATTGGCCCAGTAGAAGTCGAGATAATTGAATTTGTTTAATGAAATTATAAACAAATACGATTACTGCCACTTCCGGACGAGATACATCAATGGCCACTGGACATAAATTATAGCTAGGAGAATCAGCTAACATCTGCAATAGGTGTGGACGTTATCCCATGTGCGGTTCATTTGTTATAAACAATTAAACAATTGAAATTGTTATTACAGCCAACTGCGTATAATTACAGAAACGTGGTATTTTTTTAGGAGTAGCGTCTTCGTTTCCCTTTCGTCTGAGACGTTGCTGATTAAAATCGGCCCAGTAGAAGCCGAGATAATAATTTTTTATTATTATGTCGGTACGATATGTCGGTAATCGTGTATGTGGCGCCATCTCGCGTTTGCGGCTTTTTTCGCACTTTCGCACTCCGCCAAAACCGAATTCCAGGATTACATCGTTAATTTAAACAATTGCGTTTTTCTCGGCTTGTAGTGCGTATTTTTTAACGGGACTTGTCTTAAATTAAAGGTACGAACCTTAGCTCTCTGCTCCAAGAGATTAAACAATATGGCATTGCTGGTTCAAAAGTTATTAACAATTGAAAAATCGGCAAAAATGCACTTCGGGTCACTGCAATTCTCTCGGCTTCTGGAGCAGCTACATTAATGATCGGGTGCTCAAAATGAAGGGAAAGGGTTCTGCTAGACGATCATAAAGGTCTCGCAAATTCTGCAGGCTCCGCTTGTTTTGTATAAACAAAAGAATAATTCATTTGAGTATTGCACCGAAGTTGCACACGAGAGCCGATCTTCTCGTGAATCAGCTTGTTGCTTGAACCGAGAGCTTCAATTTGAGGTGTCGTTGATTAATATTGGCCCAGTAGAAGTCGAGATAATTGAATTTGTTTAATGAAATTATAAACAAATACGATTACTGCCACTTCCGGACGAGATACATCAATGGCCACTGGACATAAATTATAGCTAGGAGAATCAGCTAACATCTGCAATAGGTGTGGACGTTATCCCATGTGCGGTTCATTTGTTATAAACAATTAAACAATTGAAATTGTTATTACAGCCAACTGCGTATAATTACAGAAACGTGGTATTTTTTTAGGAGTAGCGTCTTCGTTTCCCTTTCGTCTGAGACGTTGCTGATTTAAATCGGCCCAGTAGAAGCCGAGATAATAATTTTTTAATATTATGTCGGTACGATATGTCGGTAATCGTGTATGTGGCACCATCTCGCGTTTGCGGCTTTTTTCGCACTTTCGCACTCCGCCAAAACCGAATTCCTGGATTACATCGTTAATTTAAACAATTGCGTTTTTCTCGGCTTGTAGTGCGTATTTTTTAACGGGACTTGTCTTAAATTAAAGGTACGAACCTTAGCTCTCTGCTCCAAGAGATTAAACAATATGGCATTGCTGGTTCAAAAGTTATTAACAATTGAAGAATCGGCAAAAATGCACTTCGGGTCACTGCAATTCTCTCGGCTTCTGGAGCAGCTACATTAATGATCGGGTGCTCAAAATGAAGGGAAAGGGTTCTGCTAGACGATCATAAAGGTCTCGCAAATTCTGCAGGCTCCGCTTGTTTTGTATAAACAAAAGAATAATTCATTTGAGTATTGCACCGAAGTTGCACACGAGAGCCGATCTTCTCGTGAATCAGCTTGTTGCTTGAACCGAGAGCTTCAATTTGAGGTGTCGTTGATTAATATTGGCCCAGTAGAAGTCGAGATAATTGAATTTGTTTAATGAAATTATAAACAAATACGATTACTGCCACTTCCGGACGAGATACATCAATGGCCACTGGACATAAATTATAGCTAGGAGAATCAGCTAACATCTGCAATAGGTGTGGACGTTATCCCATGTGCGGTTCATTTGTTATAAACAATTAAACAATTGAAATTGTTATTACAGCCAACTGCGTATAATTACAGAAACGTGGTATTTTTTTAGGAGTAGCGTCTTCGTTTCCCTTTCGTCTGAGACGTTGCTGATTTAAATCGGCCCAGTAGAAGCCGAGATAATAATTTTTTAATATTATGTCGGTACGATATGTCGGTAATCGTGTATGTGGCACCATCTCGCGTTTGCGGCTTTTTTCGCACTTTCGCACTCCGCCAAAACCGAATTCCTGGATTACATCGTTAATTTAAACAATTGCGTTTTTCTCGGCTTGTAGTGCGTATTTTTTAACGGGACTTGTCTTAAATTAAAGGTACGAACCTTAGCTCTCTGCTCCAAGAGATTAAACAATATGGCATTGCTTTTTCAAAAGTTATTAACAATTGAAAAATCGGCAAAAATGCACTTCGGGTCACTGCAATTCTCTCGGCTTCTGGAGCAGCTACATTAATGATCGGGTGCTCAAAATGAAGGGAAAGGGTTCTGCTAGACGATCATAAAGGTCTCGCAAATTCTGCAGGCTCCGCTTGTTTTGTATAAACAAAAGAATAATTCATTTGAGTATTGCACCGAAGTTGCACACGAGAGCCGATCTTCTCGTGAATCAGCTTGTTGCTTGAACCGAGAGCTTCAATTTGAGGTGTCGTTGATTAATATTGGCCCAGTAGAAGTCGAGATAATTGAATTTGTTTAATGAAATTATAAACAAATACGATTACTGCCACTTCCGGACGAGATACATCAATGGCCACTGGACATAAATTATAGCTAGGAGAATCAGCTAACATCTGCAATAGGTGTGGACGTTATCCCATGTGCGGTTCATTTGTTATAAACAATTAAACAATTGAAATTGTTATTACAGCCAACTGCGTATAATTACAGAAACGTGGTATTTTTTTAGGAGTAGCGTCTTCGTTTCCCTTTCGTCTGAGACGTTGCTGATTAAAATCGGCCCAGTAGAAGCCGAGATAATAATTTTTTAATATTATGTCGGTACGATATGTCGGTAATCGTGTATGTGGCACCATCTCGCGTTTGCGGCTTTTTTCGCACTTTCGCACTCCGCCAAAACCGAATTCCTGGATTACATCGTTAATTTAAACAATTGCGTTTTTCTCGGCTTGTAGTGCGTATTTTTTAACGGGACTTGTCTTAAATTAAAGGTACGAACCTTAGCTCTCTGCTCCAAGAGATTAAACAATATGGCATTGCTGGTTCAAAAGTTATTAACAATTGAAAAATCGGCAAAAATGCACTTCGGGTCACTGCAATTCTCTCGGCTTCTGGAGCAGCTACATTAATGATCGGGTGCTCAAAATGAAGGGAAAGGGTTCTGCTAGACGATCATAAAGGTCTCGCAAATTCTGCAGGCTCCGCTTGTTTTGTATAAACAAAAGAATAATTCATTTGAGTATTGCACCGAAGTTGCACACGAGAGCCGATCTTCTCGTGAATCAGCTTGTTGCTTGAACCGAGAGCTTCAATTTGAGGTGTCGTTGATTAATATTGGCCCAGTAGAAGTCGAGATAATTGAATTTATTTAATGAAATTATAAACAAATACGATTACTGCCACTTCCGGACGAGATACATCAATGGCCACTGGACATAAATTATAGCTAGGAGAATCAGCTAACATCTGCAATAGGTGTGGACGTTATCCCATGTGCGGTTCATTTGTTATAAACAATTAAACAATTGAAATTGTTATTACAGCCAACTGCGTATAATTACAGAAACGTGGTATTTTTTTAGGAGTAGCGTCTTCGTTTCCCTTTCGTCTGAGACGTTGCTGATTCAAATCGGCCCAGTAGAAGCCGAGATAATAATTTTTTAATATTATGTCGGTACGATATGTCGGTAATCGTGTATGTGGCACCATCTCGCGTTTGCGGCTTTTTTCGCACTTTCGCACTCCGCCAAAACCGAATTCCTGGATTACATCGTTAATTTAAACAATTGCGTTTTTCTCGGCTTGTAGTGCGTATTTTTAAACGGGACTTGTCTTAAATTAAAGGTACGAACCTTAGCTCTCTGCTCCAAGAGATTAAACAATATGGCATTGCTGGTTCAAAAGTTATTAACAATTGAAAAATCGGCAAAAATGCACTTCGGGTCACTGCAATTCTCTCGGCTTCTGGAGCAGCTACATTAATGATCGGGTGCTCAAAATGAAGGGAAAGGGTTCTGCTAGACGATCATAAAGGTCTCGCAAATTCTGCAGGCTCCGCTTGTTTTGTATAAACAAAAGAATAATTCATTTGAGTATTGCACCGAAGTTGCACACGAGAGCCGATCTTCTCGTGAATCAGCTTGTTGCTTGAACCGAGAGCTTCAATTTGAGGTGTCGTTGATTAATATTGGCCCAGTAGAAGTCGAGATAATTGAATTTGTTTAATGAAATTATAAACAAATACGATTACTGCCACTTCCGGACGAGATACATCAATGGCCACTGGACATAAATTATAGCTAGGAGAATCAGCTAACATCTGCAATAGGTGTGGACGTTATCCCATGTGCGGTTCATTTGTTATAAACAATTAAACAATTGAAATTGTTATTACAGCCAACTGCGTATAATTACAGAAACGTGGTATTTTTTTAGGAGTAGCGTCTTCGTTTCCCTTTCGTCTGAGACGTTGCTGATTAAAATCGGCCCAGTAGAAGCCGAGATAATAATTTTTTATTATTATGTCGGTACGATATGTCGGTAATCGTGTATGTGGCGCCATCTCGCGTTTGCGGCTTTTTTCGCACTTTCGCACTCCGCCAAAACCGAATTCCAGGATTACATCGTTAATTTAAACAATTGCGTTTTTCTCGGCTTGTAGTGCGTATTTTTTAACGGGACTTGTCTTAAATTAAAGGTACGAACCTTAGCTCTCTGCTCCCAGAGTTTAAACAATATGGCATTGCTGGTTCAAAAGTTATTAACAATTGAAAAATCGGCAAAAATGCACTTCGGGTCACTGCAATTCTCTCGGCTTCTGGAGCAGCTACATTAATGATCGGGTGCTCAAAATGAAGGGAAAGGGTTCTGCTAGACGATAATAAAGGTCTCGCAAATTCTACAGGCTCCGCTTGTTTTGTATAAACAAAAGAATAATTCATTTGAGTATTGCACCGAAGTTGCACACGAGAGCCGATCTTCTCGTGAATCAGCTTGTTGCTTGAACCGAGAGCTTCAATTTGAGGTATCGTTGATTAATATTGTCCCAGTAGAAGCCGAGATAATTGAATTTGTTTAATTAAATTATAAACAAATGCGATTACTGCCACTTCCGGACGAGATACATCAATGACCACTGGACATAAATTATAGCTAGGAGAATCAGCTAACATCTGCAATAGGTGTGTACGTTATCCCATGTGCGGTTCATTTGTTATAAACAATTAAACAATTGAAATTGTTATTACAGCCAACTGCGTATAATTACAGAAACGTGGTATTTTTTTAGGAGTAGCGTCTTCGATTCCCTTTCGTCTGAGACGTTGCTGATTAAAATCGGCCCAGTAGAAGCCGAGATAATAATTTTTAAATATTATGTCGGTACGATATGTCGGTAATCGTGTATGTGGCGCCATCTCGCGTTTGCGGCTTTTTTCGCACTTTCGCACTCCGCCAAAACCGAATTCCTGGATTACATCGTTAATTTAAACAATTGCGTTTTTCTCGGCTTGTAGTGCGTATTTTTTAACGGGACTTGTCTTAAATTAAAGGTACGTACCTTAGCTCTCTGCTCCCAGAGTTTAAACAATATGGCATTGCTGGTTCAAAAGTTATTAACAATTGAAAAATCGGCAAAAATGCACTTCGGGTCACTGCAATTCTCTCGGCTTCTGGAGCAGCTACATTAATGATCGGGTGCTCAAAATGAAGGGAAAGGGTTCTGCTAGACGATAATAAAGGTCTCGCAAATTCTACAGGCTCCGCTTGTTTTGTATAAACAAAAGAATAATTCATTTGAGTATTGCACCGAAGTTGCACACGAGAGCCGATCTTCTCGTGAATCAGCTTGTTGCTTGAACCGAGAGCTTCAATTTGAGGTATCGTTGATTAATATTGTCCCAGTAGAAGCCGAGATAATTGAATTTGTTTAATTAAATTATAAACAAATGCGATTACTGCCACTTCCGGACGAGATACATCAATGACCACTGGACATAAATTATAGCTAGGAGAATCAGCTAACATCTGCAATAGGTGTGTACGTTATCCCATGTGCGGTTCATTTGTTATAAACAATTAAACAATTGAAATTGTTATTACAGCCAACTGCGTATAATTACAGAAACGTGGTATTTTTTTAGGAGTAGCGTCTTCGATTCCCTTTCGTCTGAGACGTTGCTGATTAAAATCGGCCCAGTAGAAGCCGAGATAATAATTTTTAAATATTATGTCGGTACGATATGTCGGTAATCGTGTATGTGGCGCCATCTCGCGTTTGCGGCTTTTTTCGCACTTTCGCACTCCGCCAAAACCGAATTCCTGGATTACATCGTTAATTTAAACAATTGCGTTTTTCTCGGCTTGTAGTGCGTATTTTTTAACGGGACTTGTCTTAAATTAAAGGTACGTACCTTAGCTCTCTGCTCCCAGAGTTTAAACAATATGGCATTGCTGGTTCAAAAGTTATTAACAATTGAAAAATCGGCAAAAATGCACTTCGGGTCACTGCAATTCTCTCGGCTTCTGGAGCAGCTACATTAATGATCGGGTGCTCAAAATGAAGGGAAAGGGTTCTGCTAGACGATCATAAAGGTCTCGCAAATTCTGCAGGCTCCGCTTGTTTTGTATAAACAAAAGAATAATTCATTTGAGTATTGCACCGAAGTTGCACACGAGAGCCGATCTTCTCGTGAATCAGCTTGTTGCTTGAACCGAGAGCTTCAATTTGAGGTGTCGTTGATTAATATTGGCCCAGTAGAAGTCGAGATAATTGAATTTGTTTAATGAAATTATAAACAAATACGATTACTGCCACTTCCGGACGAGATACATCAATGGCCACTGGACATAAATTATAGCTAGGAGAATCAGCTAACATCTGCAATAGGTGTGTACGTTATCCCATGTGCGGTTCATTTGTTATAAACAATTAAACAATTGAAATTGTTATTACAGCCAACTGCGTATAATTACAGAAACGTGGTATTTTTTTAGGAGTAGCGTCTTCGTTTCCCTTTCGTCTGAGACGTTGCTGATTAAAATCGGCCCAGTAGAAGCCGAGATAATAATTTTTTAATATTATGTCGGTACGATATGTCGGTAATCGTGTATGTGGCGCCATCTCGCGTTTGCGGCTTTTTTCGCACTTTCGCACTCCGCCAAAACCGAATTCCTGGATTACATCGTTAATTTAAACAATTGCGTTTTTCTCGGCTTGTAGTGCGTATTTTTTAACGGGACTTGTCTTAAATTAAAGGTACGTACCTTAGCTCTCTGCTCCCAGAGTTTAAACAATATGGCATTGCTGGTTCAAAAGTTATTAACAATTGAAAAATCGGCAAAAATGCACTTCGGGTCACTGCAATTCTCTCGGCTTCTGGAGCAGCTACATTAATGATCGGGTGCTCAAAATGAAGGGAAAGGGTTCTGCTAGACGATCATAAAGGTCTCGCAAATTCTGCAGGCTCCGCTTGTTTTGTATAAACAAAAGAATAATTCATTTGAGTATTGCACCGAAGTTGCACACGAGAGCCGATCTTCTCGTGAATCAGCTTGTTGCTTGAACCGAGAGCTTCAATTTGAGGTATCGTTGATTAATATTGTCCCAGTAGAAGCCGAGATAATTGAATTTGTTTAATTAAATTATAAACAAATGCGATTACTGCCACTTCCGGACGAGATACATCAATGACCACTGGACATAAATTATAGCTAGGAGAATCAGCTAACATCTGCAATAGGTGTGTACGTTATCCCATGTGCGGTTCATTTGTTATAAACAATTAAACAATTGAAATTGTTATTACAGCCAACTGCGTATAATTACAGAAACGTGGTATTTTTTTAGGAGTAGCGTCTTCGATTCCCTTTCGTCTGAGACGTTGCTGATTAAAATCGGCCCAGTAGAAGCCGAGATAATAATTTTTAAATATTATGTCGGTACGATATGTCGGTAATCGTGTATGTGGCGCCATCTCGCGTTTGCGGCTTTTTTCGCACTTTCGCACTCCGCCAAAACCGAATTCCTGGATTACATCGTTAATTTAAACAATTGCGTTTTTCTCGGCTTGTAGTGCGTATTTTTTAACGGGACTTGTCTTAAATTAAAGGTACGTACCTTAGCTCTCTGCTCCCAGAGTTTAAACAATATGGCATTGCTGGTTCAAAAGTTATTAACAATTGAAAAATCGGCAAAAATGCACTTCGGGTCACTGCAATTCTCTCGGCTTCTGGAGCAGCTACATTAATGATCGGGTGCTCAAAATGAAGGGAAAGGGTTCTGCTAGACGATCATAAAGGTCTCGCAAATTCTGCAGGCTCCGCTTGTTTTGTATAAACAAAAGAATAATTCATTTGAGTATTGCACCGAAGTTGCACACGAGAGCCGATCTTCTCGTGAATCAGCTTGTTGCTTGAACCGAGAGCTTCAATTTGAGGTGTCGTTGATTAATATTGGCCCAGTAGAAGTCGAGATAATTGAATTTGTTTAATGAAATTATAAACAAATACGATTACTGCCACTTCCGGACGAGATACATCAATGGCCACTGGACATAAATTATAGCTAGGAGAATCAGCTAACATCTGCAATAGGTGTGTACCTTATCCCATGTGCGGTTCATTTGTTATAAACAATTAAACAATTGAAATTGTTATTACAGCCAACTGCGTATAATTACAGAAACGTGGTATTTTTTTAGGAGTAGCGTCTTCGTTTCCCTTTCGTCTGAGACGTTGCTGATTAAAATCGGCCCAGTAGAAGCCGAGATAATAATTTTTAAATATTATGTCGGTACGATATGTCGGTAATCGTGTATGTGGCGCCATCTCGCGTTTGCGGCTTTTTTCGCACTTTCGCACTCCGCCAAAACCGAATTCCTGGATTACATCGTTAATTTAAACAATTGCGTTTTTCTCGGCTTGTAGTGCGTATTTTTTAACGGGACTTGTCTTAAATTAAAGGTACGTACCTTAGCTCTCTGCTCCCAGAGTTTAAACAATATGGCATTGCTGGTTCAAAAGTTATTAACAATTGAAAAATCGGCAAAAATGCACTTCGGGTCACTGCAATTCTCTCGGCTTCTGGAGCAGCTACATTAATGATCGGGTGCTCAAAATGAAGGGAAAGGGTTCTGCTAGACGATCATAAAGGTCTCGCAAATTCTGCAGGCTCCGCTTGTTTTGTATAAACAAAAGAATAATTCATTTGAGTATTGCACCGAAGTTGCACACGAGAGCCGATCTTCTCGTGAATCAGCTTGTTGCTTGAACCGAGAGCTTCAATTTGAGGTGTCGTTGATTAATATTGGCCCAGTAGAAGTCGAGATAATTGAATTTGTTTAATGAAATTATAAACAAATACGATTACTGCCACTTCCGGACGAGATACATCAATGGCCACTGGACATAAATTATAGCTAGGAGAATCAGCTAACATCTGCAATAGGTGTGTACCTTATCCCATGTGCGGTTCATTTGTTATAAACAATTAAACAATTGAAATTGTTATTACAGCCAACTGCGTATAATTACAGAAACGTGGTATTTTTTTAGGAGTAGCGTCTTCGTTTCCCTTTCGTCTGAGACGTTGCTGATTAAAATCGGCCCAGTAGAAGCCGAGATAATAATTTTTAAATATTATGTCGGTACGATATGTCGGTAATCGTGTATGTGGCGCCATCTCGCGTTTGCGGCTTTTTTCGCACTTTCGCACTCCGCCAAAACCGAATTCCTGGATTACATCGTTAATTTAAACAATTGCGTTTTTCTCGGCTTGTAGTGCGTATTTTTTAACGGGACTTGTCTTAAATTAAAGGTACGTACCTTAGCTCTCTGCTCCCAGAGTTTAAACAATATGGCATTGCTGGTTCAAAAGTTATTAACAATTGAAAAATCGGCAAAAATGCACTTCGGGTCACTGCAATTCTCTCGGCTTCTGGAGCAGCTACATTAATGATCGGGTGCTCAAAATGAAGGGAAAGGGTTCTGCTAGACGATCATAAAGGTCTCGCAAATTCTGCAGGCTCCGCTTGTTTTGTATAAACAAAAGAATAATTCATTTGAGTATTGCACCGAAGTTGCACACGAGAGCCGATCTTCTCGTGAATCAGCTTGTTGCTTGAACCGAGAGCTTCAATTTGAGGTGTCGTTGATTAATATTGGCCCAGTAGAAGTCGAGATAATTGAATTTGTTTAATGAAATTATAAACAAATACGATTACTGCCACTTCCGGACGAGATACATCAATGGCCACTGGACATAAATTATAGCTAGGAGAATCAGCTAACATCTGCAATAGGTGTGTACCTTATCCCATGTGCGGTTCATTTGTTATAAACAATTAAACAATTGAAATTGTTATTACAGCCAACTGCGTATAATTACAGAAACGTGGTATTTTTTTAGGAGTAGCGTCTTCGTTTCCCTTTCGTCTGAGACGTTGCTGATTAAAATCGGCCCAGTAGAAGCCGAGATAATAATTTTTAAATATTATGTCGGTACGATATGTCGGTAATCGTGTATGTGGCGCCATCTCGCGTTTGCGGCTTTTTTCGCACTTTCGCACTCCGCCAAAACCGAATTCCTGGATTACATCGTTAATTTAAACAATTGCGTTTTTCTCGGCTTGTAGTGCGTATTTTTTAACGGGACTTGTCTTAAATTAAAGGTACGTACCTTAGCTCTCTGCTCCCAGAGTTTAAACAATATGGCATTGCTGGTTCAAAAGTTATTAACAATTGAAAAATCGGCAAAAATGCACTTCGGGTCACTGCAATTCTCTCGGCTTCTGGAGCAGCTACATTAATGATCGGGTGCTCAAAATGAAGGGAAAGGGTTCTGCTAGACGATCATAAAGGTCTCGCAAATTCTGCAGGCTCCGCTTGTTTTGTATAAACAAAAGAATAATTCATTTGAGTATTGCACCGAAGTTGCACACGAGAGCCGATCTTCTCGTGAATCAGCTTGTTGCTTGAACCGAGAGCTTCAATTTGAGGTGTCGTTGATTAATATTGGCCCAGTAGAAGTCGAGATAATTGAATTTGTTTAATGAAATTATAAACAAATACGATTACTGCCACTTCCGGACGAGATACATCAATGGCCACTGGACATAAATTATAGCTAGGAGAATCAGCTAACATCTGCAATAGGTGTGGACGTTATCCCATGTGCGGTTCATTTGTTATAAACAATTAAACAATTGAAATTGTTATTACAGCCAACTGCGTATAATTACAGAAACGTGGTATTTTTTTAGGAGTAGCGTCTTCGTTTCCCTTTCGTCTGAGACGTTGCTGATTAAAATCGGCCCAGTAGAAGCCGAGATAATAATTTTTTAATATTATGTCGGTACGATATGTCGGTAATCGTGTATGTGGCGCCATCTCGCGTTTGCGGCTTTTTTCGCACTTTCGCACTCCGCCAAAACCGAATTCCTGGATTACATCGTTAATTTAAACAATTGCGTTTTTCTCGGCTTGTAGTGCGTATTTTTTAACGGGACTTGTCTTAAATTAAAGGTACGAACCTTAGCTCTCTGCTCCCAGAGTTTAAACAATATGGCATTGCTGGTTCAAAAGTTATTAACAATTGAAAAATCGGCAAAAATGCACTTCGGGTCACTGCAATTCTCTCGGCTTCTGGAGCAGCTACATTAATGATCGGGTGCTCAAAATGAAGGGAAAGGGTTCTGCTAGACGATCATAAAGGTCTCGCAAATTCTGCAGGCTCCGCTTGTTTTGTATAAACAAAAGAATAATTCATTTGAGTATTGCACCGAAGTTGCACACGAGAGCCGATCTTCTCGTGAATCAGCTTGTTGCTTGAACCGAGAGCTTCAATTTGAGGTGTCGTTGATTAATATTGGCCCAGTAGAAGTCGAGATAATTGAATTTGTTTAATGAAATTATAAACAAATACGATTACTGCCACTTTCGGACGAGATACATCAATGGCCACTGGACATAAATTATAGCTAGGAGAATCAGCTAACATCTGCAATAGGTGTGGACGTTATCCCATGTGCGGTTCATTTGTTATAAACAATTAAACAATTGAAATTGTTATTACAGCCAACTGCGTATAATTACAGAAACGTGGTATTTTTTTAGGAGTAGCGTCTTCGATTCCCTTTCGTCTGAGACGTTGCTGATTAAAATCGGCCCAGTAGAAGCCGAGATAATAATTTTTAAATATTATGTCGGTACGATATGTCGGTAATCGTGTATGTGGCGCCATCTCGCGTTTGCGGCTTTTTTCGCACTTTCGCACTCCGCCAAAACCGAATTCCTGGATTACATCGTTAATTTAAACAATTGCGTTTTTCTCGGCTTCTAGAGCGTATTTTTTAACGGGACTTGTCTTAAATTAAAGGTGCGAACCTTAGCTCTCTGCTCCAAGAGATTAAACAATATGGCATTGCTGGTTCGAAAGTTATTAACAATTGAAAAATCGGCAAAAATGCACTTCGGGTCACTGCAATTCTCTCGGCTTCTGGAGCAGCTACATTAATGATCGGGTGCTCAAAATGAAGGGAAAGGGTGCTGCTAGACGATCATAAAGGTCTTGCAAATGCTGCAGGCTCCGCTTGTTTTGTATAAACAAAAGAATAATTCATTTGAGTATTGCACCGAAGTTGCACACGAGAGCCGATCTTCTCGTGAATCAGCTTGTTGCTTGAACCGAGAGCTTCAATTTGAGGTGTCGTTGATTAATATTGGCCCAGTAGAAGTCGAGATAATTGAATTTGTTTAATGAAATTATAAACAAATACGATTACTGCCACTTCCGGACGAGATACATCAATGGCCACTGGACATAAATTATAGCTAGGAGAATCAGCTAACATCTGCAATAGGTGTGGACGTTATCCCATGTGCGGTTCATTTGTTATAAACAATTAAACAATTGAAATTGTTATTACAGCCAACTGCGTATAATTACAGAAACGTGGTATTTTTTTAGGAGTAGCGTCTTCGATTCCCTTTCGTCTGAGACGTTGCTGATTAAAATCGGCCCAGTAGAAGCCGAGATAATAATTTTTAAATATTATGTCGGTACGATATGTCGGTAATCGTGTATGTGGCGCCATCTCGCGTTTGCGGCTTTTTTCGCACTTTCGCACTCCGCCAAAACCGAATTCCTGGATTACATCGTTAATTTAAACAATTGCGTTTTTCTCGGCTTCTAGAGCGTATTTTTTAACGGGACTTGTCTTAAATTAAAGGTGCGAACCTTAGCTCTCTGCTCCAAGAGATTAAACAATATGGCATTGCTGGTTCGAAAGTTATTAACAATTGAAAAATCGGCAAAAATGCACTTCGGGTCACTGCAATTCTCTCGGCTTCTGGAGCAGCTACATTAATGATCGGGTGCTCAAAATGAAGGGAAAGGGTGCTGCTAGACGATCATAAAGGTCTTGCAAATGCTGCAGGCTCCGCTTGTTTTGTATAAACAAAAGAATAATTCATTTGAGTATTGCACCGAAGTTGCACACGAGAGCCGATCTTCTCGTGAATCAGCTTGTTGCTTGAACCGAAAGCTTCAATTTGAGGTGTCGTTGATTAATATTGGCCCAGTAGAAGTCGAGATAATTGAATTTGTTTAATGAAATTATAAACAAATACGATTACTGCCACTTCCGGACGAGATACATCAATGGCCACTGGACATAAATTATAGCTAGGAGAATCAGCTAACATCTGCAATAGGTGTGTACCTTATCCCATGTGCGGTTCATTTGTTATAAACAATTAAACAATTGAAATTGTTATTACAGCCAACTGCGTATAATTACAGAAACGTGGTATTTTTTTAGGAGTAGCGTCTTCGATTCCCTTTCGTCTGAGACGTTGCTGATTAAAATCGGCCCAGTAGAAGCCGAGATAATAATTTTTAAATATTATGTCGGTACGATATGTCGGTAATCGTGTATGTGGCGCCATCTCGCGTTTGCGGCTTTTTTCGCACTTTCGCACTCCGCCAAAACCGAATTCCTGGATTACATCGTTAATTTAAACAATTGCGTTTTTCTCGGCTTCTAGAGCGTATTTTTTCACGGGACTTGTCTTAAATTAAAGGTGCGAACCTTAGCTCTCTGCTCCAAGAGATTAAACAATATGGCATTGCTGGTTCGAAAGTTATTAACAATTGAAAAATCGGCAAAGATGCACTTCGGGTCACTGCAATTCTCTCGGCTTCTGGAGCAGCTACATTAATGATCGGGTGCTCAAAATGAAGGGAAAGGGTGCTGCTAGACGATCATAAAGGTCTTGCAAATGCTGCAGGCTCCGCTTGTTTTGTATAAACAAAAGAATAATTCATTTGAGTATTGCACCGAAGTTGCACACGAGAGCCGATCTTCTCGTGAATCAGCTTGTTGCTTGAACCGAGAGCTTCAATTTGAGGTGTCGTTGATTAATATTGGCCCAGTGGAAGCCGAGATAATTGAATTTGTTTAATGAAATTATAAACAAATGCGATTACTGCCACTTCCGGACGAGATACATCAATGACCACTGGACATAAATTATAGCTATTAGAATCAGCTAACATCTGCAATAGGTGTGGACGTTATCCCATGTGCGGTTCATTTGTTATAAACAATTAAACAATTGAAATTGTTATTACAGCCAACTGCGTATAATTACAGAAACTGTATACTTTTTGTTGTGTATGTTGGGAAAAATTGTTCTTTCTCCCTCTTATGCACAATGAGAAGTGTCGGTCAATGCTCTTCATTTCTTAGCCCAGGTAATCTTCAAATAAAAAAAATATATTAGTAAGTATGTAACAGGAGGGAGAAAAATTGTTAAGGAATTTTCAGAGAACAAAGAAAGGAGGGAGGGCCAAACCAGAAGCTTAAGTGAGGGAAAGGACTATATGAAAAGCAATGGAATGACTCAAGCAGGTGTGAATTTGATGAAAACTGAAGTAAAAGCAGTGACGAAAGCCTTCAAAGAAGAGACTGAAAAAAAAACAACAGGAACACGACAAAGTAGAGTTTCATATTGAGTTTGTTAACACTTTGTTAATACGAAATTTAGAACACGAAATGATTTTCAAACATTATTAATATAATTCTATAAATAAAAATGTGTAGAAGTGGTTTAAAAATGTAAATGCTTTTTTTGTATCAAATTAGTTTATTGGAGGGAGAAAATAGATTAAATAATGAATGATAATATTGAATATATTATAATATCATATTGGAATGAGAAGAAAGCTGCTTCTATTTATATACGGATTGGGTGTAGATATGGCAGAGGCCCCAGTAGTTTCCGAGACTTGTGCACAGAAAGCAGCACAAGTTATTATAAAATTATTCTATTTTTTTACTTTTAAAATTTATTTACACAATGCAAAAATAATTTTTATAATAATGGACAATATTGGATTTATTATAATATGGGATTAAAATGACAAAAGGGCATTTGTCTTATTTTCTTCGCGTGGCACTTAAATATAACCTTAATTATTATGACATGTGAGAGCGTAATGGAAATTAAGTATCAATATTGATATTAATTATTTAGTGCATAAAATATCAGAAAGAATATTGTTCAAATCATGGAGGAATATCCACCCATTAGTGTACGCTTGGCACTAAACAGAATCGATCTGAATTTAATAAGAAATGAAGATTTGCAACCACGAATTTATACACCGGGAGAAGAGATTTCTAGCCAACCTGACTTTCTGAGGTAAACACTTCTTACTCTTTTTACTCTGAAAAACAATTTCACATTAACTCATCGACTATTTTTATCAGAGGACATGGGACATACGTAGATGATGAAAATACATTGCGCGCATCTGTGGCTGGTGTTTTAGAAAAAGTAAATAAACTTATTTCAATAAGACCTTTAAAAGCACGTTATCAAGGCGAAATTGGGGATGTTGTAGTTGGTCGTATAACTGAAGTACAACAGAAACGGTGGAAAATTGATACAAATTCTAAGCTGGACTCTGTATTATTACTTTCTAGTGTTAATTTGCCTGGCGGAGAATTGGTATGACCTTTCAATATGTACTGATCTAATCTTTATCCATACCAAATGCTTACTTTATAATAATGATCTATTATGTATGCAATTTATAGAGGAGAAGGTCAGCTGAGGATGAACAAACTATGCGAAGGTATCTCCGAGAAGGGGATTTAATTTGCGCAGAAGTACAAAGTACTTTTGTAGACGGTTCCCTTTCATTACACACCAGAGTTTTGAAATATGGGAAATTATCTCAAGGCATTATGTTAAAGGTTTCACCTGCTTTGATAAAGCGGAAAAAAACTCACTTTCATAATTTAGAGAATGGTGCAAGTTTAATATTAGGGAACAACGGTTATATATGGATCGGAGCTAGTGGACAAGATATAGATAGATCAGAGGGTGGTTTTACCCAAGATTTGTCCAGAATTCCTCAACTAAATCGTGAAGTTTGCGCACGATTACGCAACTGTATTTTGATCTTAGCTCAATGTAATATGCAACTCACAGACACATCTGTCACGTATGCTTATGAAGAATCCATGAAATATAAAATAAGTGAACTACTGGAACCCGAGGTAATGGTTGATGTATCGTTATTAACTCATCAAAGATTAATGCAATAACTATTTATGTGACCCATACTACAAAGAAGTAGAAAACTGATCAAGATTTTATAACAATTTTTATTCGAACCTTTAAATGTAACTCGTATAGTAATAAAAAATTAGTTAAACTCTACAGGATTTTATTATTTCAAGTTTCCATACCAAGTAAGATAATCTGTTATTAATTCAGGTGACTTTGCATTCGATTAAATAGAAATTCCTGTGCTTTGTGAAATGAATTAATGCAGAGAAAAGCGTACAATAATATGTAGTACGACATTATCAACAAATACATCTTACCAAGAAGTGAAATATAATACACCACAATCATAAATCCCTAATACAAGTATTGATTAAACAAATAGCATGGATACAAGGAGTTGCAGCAAAAAGAACATGGATGCGTGTTTTACTGCCTTTGACAAAGATAAAGATGGATATTTGTCCATTACAGAATTTGAATTCATTTGTCGAGCATTATTTCGTAATGATCGTGGAAAGGTTTATAATGTTGATGATGATCAATTAAAGGAAATGTATTCTATATTTGACTTCAATGGAGATGGAAAAATTGACAGAGAAGAATTTGAGGTACACAGTTTTTTGTATAGAGAAATGATATTATCCGAATAGTTATTAAATAATAATATCAAAACATAACAGCAACATAAAATATTGTGTTTAAATTATAGGTATGCTGGAATCGTTGGATCAAAATATGCACTCGTCCGAGAAGTGCTTTTTTAATTGTGGATGTGCAAAACGATTTCATAACAGGCTCCTTAAATATTAAGCAATGTGCTGCCCAACATGATGGTTCAGAAGTGATAGAACCAATTAACCGTTTATTAGAAACAGTAGAGTTCGATGCAGTATTTTACTCTCTAGATTGGCATCCTGTAGATCACGTATCATTTATTGATAATCTACATCTTAGGTATTTATAATAGGTCATTAATTAAACCTTGTTTCATATTCATAATGAAATTTATAAATGAGGAGGTATAATTTTTAACAGAGAAGTTGATCCAAGTAGTGGAGTCTCAAAAGAAGCTGCACAAGTTTATGATACTGTAACATTCAAAGGACCACCATTGTTGAAGCAACGTCTTTGGCCGCGTCATTGTATTCAGGACTCTTGGGGTGCTGAGCTCCATCAAGATTTAAGAATTGTAGACGATGCAATTAAGATATATAAAGGGACTAATCCAGAAGTAGACTCGTATTCCGTCTTTTGGGATAACAAGAAGATGATGGAAACCAGTTTGTCTTCGCAGTTGCAAGAAAAGGGTGCAACAGATATATATATCTGTGGATTAGCCTATGATGTTTGTGTTGGAGCTACAGCTGTTGATGCACTAACAAGCGGTTACCGAACTATTCTTATCGATGACTGTAGTCGAGGAGTAGATCTTGTGGACATTGAAAAAACAAAAGCCAATGTTATAGCTAATAATGGAGTTATTATAAACTCGAGTCAAGTAAAGGCAATGATGGAAGGCAAAGATCGTCGACCAGAACTTGGGTATAAACTAGCTTTGGAAATTAAACGAAAATTAAATTTTTTAGATAATGATAATGAATAATTCTGTTTTGTTGTAAATTAGAAATTAGTGTACAAAGTTTTTCAATTAATATTCTACTTCATACTTCAAGCTTTGTTTTGTCAAAAATGAAATAAGGCAGAACAAGTTTTCTGCATTAAAATTGAATATATTATGTTCATCTAAAGCTAATCTCTATTACTTGCAACGAGCTTGAGAAAACCGTGAAATAACAGTATAAATTCCTTTGCTGGGGAGTATTCTGTATATGTATACATAATTCATAAGCGCGCGCAAATACACCGTGCGATGGCAAGTGTCACGCATATCTTTGTACAGTTATTGTTTCCAGGAGCTCCATTCGAAGATAATAAATAAAATACACTATTTAACGTAGTAGGGAAGAAATACAGTCCTGATGTTATAAACGCTAATAAATTTATGAATAAACTATGAAGTAGTGAAATTAGAAAAAAGATATTTATTCGACGCTTTAGCCTAACCTCAAAAACGTAATAGTTACTTTAACGTTGTAATATTTCTCCATATTATAATTTAATACCCCGAAAATTAAGAAATATGTTTTATCACGTAAGTGAAATTATCATGTTGTACTAAGGGTAAATAAAGGCTTGCAATTGTGTCTATTGTAATTGCATAGTGATATGCATTTGTAAAGCAAGATATTCAATGAATACTAACATTTAATTTTCTACTTTTGCAGATATCGTTGGAACACGAAATTCTATTACATCCTAGATATTTTGGACCTCAGTTATTAGATACTGTGAAACAAAAGCTATATACAGAAGTGGAGGGCACTTGTACCGGAAAGTATGTTTGCAGTTATTATTAAGTTGGTATACTTATTTTGTACGGTTTCTTTAATACTCCTTGGTCCTTTAGGTATGGTTTTGTTGTTGCTGTAACAACAATAGACAATATAGGTGCAGGAATAATACAACCAGGACAAGGTTTTGTAGTGTATCCAGTTAAATACAAAGCTATTGTATTCAGGCCATTTAAAGGAGAAGTATTAGATGCTATTGTAACGCAAGTAAATAAGGTAAATGTGAAATAGCACAACTTGGCATCATAGAATAATCTGAAAACTGTGCATTCCTTCTTCGTTCTTGTTAGGTTGGAATGTTTGCAGAAATAGGACCACTGTCATGCTTTATATCGCATCATGTAAGTACTTTTTATATGAATTATAATTTCATAATTATATCTGGTGAAATTTTTAATTGTTTGGCAGTCAATTCCAGCTGATATGCAATTTTGTCCAAACATAAATCCACCATGTTACAAGTCTAAAGAAGAGGTAGATATTAAATAATGCATATACATACACATATATTACTAAAAATATAAGTTATAAACTATTTGACAAATCGTAGGATGTAATTATTCAACCAGATGATGAAATACGGTTAAAGATTGTTGGTACAAGAGTTGATGCTACAGGAATTGTGAGTATTTAAAGTATAGCATACTCAACATCTCTTGTATGTTGCACTCCAATAATATATATTCTTTACAGTTTGCAATTGGAACATTGATGGATGATTATCTAGGTGAGAAGGTATTTTATTATTTTATTTATAGTATACTCGTTGCTTAAGATTCATGTTTTCTTGTTTTAGGCCTTGTGTGTAATTAAGGATACTAATCAAACGCCGATTTCAACTGAAGTGTACTTTGTTTTTGCGGAATTAAGAATGTTTGTACATAAAATTTAATAAACCAAGAACAGGGTTGAAGCCACTGATATTTTTTTGTATGTTATACCTAATCTTAACCCTTTGCACTAGAGAGGCACCGCAACGGCGCACAATGGGGCGACTCGATTGTAACGTTGGCCATTGGGGCGAAAACAAAAATTCCAAAGTTGGAAATTTAACTGTATAGGCAACAAACGCGCCGTAGCGGCGTCTCCCAAGTGCAAAGGAGTAATTGTAAAAAATTTTTTGTACGTTGTAAAACAAATTCAATTAAACGCTATATCTGCAATACTACTAACAATGTAATTATATATAACAATTTGATGATATTCAAACAAAATACACTCTTTTCCTTGTTAAGAATAAATAATTTAATTTACTTACGCCGTTGCAAAGTACCAATGCAAGATGAATAAATAAACATAACATGCTGTGGAACATTTATCATTTTTAGTGCTATGAGTCCATTTATTATCACATTATATTATTCGTGTTCTATTAGAAAGTCATTTAAACAAAAAATTTGCATAAACATTGAGTATCCATCATTTTGTACGATTATACAAAGTATAAATACGTCTGACACATTTGCACTGCTGCAGGCGATTTTACAAACACGTGTTTAAGTAATGTATCAAAAGAACTGTTGTTATTTGATTGGTTGTTAGTTACTGTTCACCTTGCAATAACTGAAACAATTTTCATAAATTGTTTACTTTATTCGAAATAATTGAGAATATCTTTTTAAACAGAACTTTGTAAAATAATGCGAATCTAGATCTAGTAAACCAGAAAATAGTGCCAGTTTTGTTTCAATAGGTGTTTTCACTTTCTGTTCTACATCTTGGTCGGGCATCATTTTATCCACAACATGTTTAAATACTTTTCCATCATTATTGACATAAAATGTAGAAAAACCGTCGTACCACCTATCGATAAATTGTAATACCAATGTAATGGAATACAAGTGTAAATACTCTGAATAAAAGCATAAATGAATTTACTTACGCTGATTTATTGTCTACTTGGTCTTTAACGTTCCAAGCTTTAAATTTCCAAAATGTGAGAAATATACGTGTGCCAGAGATTCCTATTATACGCCAACGAACTTTAATACTATTATCCTCAGGATGCATGGTCATCTTTAAAATGTTTAACTTAATATAAGCATACTTTAAATGACCTACTATTTTTAATAGTGCTATTTGCTTGATATAATGGTGGATGCCCCTATAAATCATTTGTAACGTATGCACTATTTATCTGTGGTAGAAGATGTAATAAAAATTAATTTATATTCACATACTTACACAGTTGTTAAGCCTTTAATATTGTTCACAAATACTAAGTCACTTGTATAAATATCGTACTTCAATTGTTGAACAAATAATAGTGGTAACTAAAAGAAATATATGGTAACATTATAAAATATCAGGATTTCAATTAATTTTTTTGCATTGCAAAGATACATACATCCTCACGGAGAATGTCAAATACATTTTGTAATTGTGTTTCAGATGGTTTACGATCCTCGGAAGGTTGTTTCTCATTCAAGTTTTGCACATTTGGAGAAATTTCTGTATAAAGAGACTGTTCTCTTCCAGAGTTCAATAGGACATTATTAAATACTCTTGTAGACGAGATAATCTTAGAATATGATGAGTTAGGTTTTTTGTTATTTAAATTAATAAGGGGCCTGACAGAATGTGTATGATTTTTCAATGCCCTTACATTTATTAAATCAGGATTAATTACATTTATTTGTCTTTGCTCGTGTAATTTGACTGCTTGATGTTTATTCCAATTATGCTCTTTGCGTGAATGCTTCGACTTCGACTCGATATCATCATACAAAGTAGACGATTCATTTTCACTTAAAAAAGGAACTACAGACTGAACAACTTTATCTGTGGAACTTATTGTCCAATTGGTTACTGTGTGCACACCTAAAAACTAAAATGAATACATTTCCAGAAATTATATTCAATTTGAATGAAAGATATTATTTTAGAAGTAAATTGGCAAATGATATTAAAGCAGGGACATTCACTGAATCATTGAGAAATTAACATTCACACATTCCTTTTCTATTCAATTTCAAATAATTACCCGTGTCTACTGTGATAAACCTACGAATCTCTCTCATATTTAGGTATTAATAGAAAATTTGTCACATTGCTTGTCGATGGTTTGATATTCTACGAACGTTATTGCGCATAACCGATAAAAAAAAAAGAACAATAATAAAGAAAGACGTGACTCTATTTTTCAAAAGAATTCCTTACTGTAATATACTTATGTATCAAATTCTACGCTTTTCAGAAAGTACCTATTACATAAGGACAATAAGGTTAACTTATTCTACATGGTGGTATGTATTGATAAAGTGCATGATTTTACAATGACAATATGGAAAAATATTATTTATATCCAAAACGGTTTATAACTATTATAAAAGAATGGGTAAGTAAGTACTTACGTCTTCTAAAAACGGAGACGATTTAACATGTTTTGTCAACTGATAGTCAATATTGGTTACTTGCCTTCGCGTAGTAACAAAAGATGTAAATTTATTTGGAATAGATCGCAAATAAGATGACATTTTTCTGAATCTTTTGATTCACTAATGCATACTCAATATATTTTAATTACAAACAATATTACGCAAAGCACAATCATCGGCATACCCTTAACATCATACTCATACCATGGACTATGGATGGTCTCCGGCAAATTCACATACGTTCCGATTGCATTTTCGATATGTACTTGCGCGCGAAGTTCAAAGGGGAGCACTTGCAGTTAGCGACAGATTTGAAATATTAAAAGAAAAGATATCCTAAATAAACCGTATATTGTCATTTTATATGACAATGTTTCATTTATTTATGTACACTTATTAACATGAAGCTGCATCGTACAATGAGACAGACGACCAAAAATATTGGTAATGTAACATTTCTTAATTGCTATGTTAGTTCAATGCAATTTTTGTCTTTTTAAAAAAGATATCGTAATCGATAAAGTAAAAGTTAACATGTTGCATTTGTTTTAACCATTTTAAAAGCTGTTTCATTGGTATAATGTAATGTATCAAAATAAATAATTTTAATACGCAATTATAAAATTGTTTTTAAATTTAAAGACATATATGCACTTGTTTTATTACACTTCTTTATGCTATACTGATTAGATAAATATTTGTCATTTAACATTTATCGAATATTAAAAATTATAAATCATTTTCTTGTCAACGTTCATAATATTATTTGATCACAATAGGATTTTGAAAAGAACACTTACATACATATTGTTTAAATGATGGTAATCAATATGGTGGTAAAGTCTGAAGATTTAATATCGAATGATATTTTATGCCCCTTACCATAAATCGAACTAGACCGTTATATCGCTTCGTATGCAACATCAACACCAATTCTAGTTACAGGTCCGTTTAGAAATTCTTCCAGTTCATCGCGTTCTTTATTTTCATCTTTTGGCCGATGTAACGAACGTTTCTTCTTTTTTTCTGTCTTATCCGTTTCTTTATCCCTAGACTTTTTCTTCTTCTTCTTCTCTTTGTCTTCCGTCTAGAAGAATGTTGGTCATTAAAACAAAGGGAAAGTAGATTAACGATGCATTTTTTCTTTGCAACTAATGTATACCTTTTCTTTGTGTTTCTTTTTCTCCTTTAGGACTGGACTACTACCGTCAGAACTCATATGACGTACACTAGTATTGTCCAGTAATTCTAAATGAACATTAGAACTTGTTACACTAACATCTAAACTCTTATCACTCAACTCCAGTCTGTCTTTTCTAGTGCTGTTGCTGCTTACATCTTCACCACCTTCAGGACTTTGTCTCCATTTGGAATCACGCTGGAGCCAATTATCAAACGCATCAGAATTCATTTCTTGCTGTTCATTTATATCATAATTGTTTGATAATCGTAATTCTTGCTCTATAGACGAAATTGAATCACGCTTAACGCTTTGTCGTATGTTTTCCGAATTTATTTCTATATTCGATGTTTGCGCTTCACGCTTGTGTTTTTGTTTGCATAGCGGATTTTCAGCCAATTTTGGTTGAATGGGGGGTGTTGCTTCATCAGCTGATGACAGATCATCTTCATAACCAGCAACCAAAGGATTCGCGGTTTCAGTATCACTGTCAAAACATGCGACATAGAACAATTAAATGTAAATAAAATTGTACGAATTCATTAAATTATTTCTATAGCACACCTTTCAGAATCTAATTCTTCGTGCTGCACTTTTTGGGGTGAAACATGATTACTGTCTTCTAAAAATGATCGATCCAAGAGTCCATCGTCCGGAACAAAATCTTCAACGCTCGTCAACGGTACGTTGGTATTTGCGCTATTAATATGTATTACCTTGTCCGCTTCGTCTTCTTTTTTATTACCAAATATCTTTGACATAAGTGATTGTGGTTTGCCAATTGAATCTCGTCTATCACAATTGTCGCTTAAAAATTCATTCATCTTTGAGTCTGTTTTTGCAATATTTTGTGTCGCGGATAATTGTGCTATAATCTGTAAGCTTTTACTAGGAATTACTTGATTTTCAGAACTATTTGTAACGTTTTCTTTCTTTGGTAATGACTTCAGTTCTATATTTTTTACTGGAATGGGTATTCCACCGCCTATAGGACCAGGCATGGAAATTGACCTCTTAACTTCAGCATTCATTGGATTGCAATTCGAAGATAATATATTGTGATTACTTAAGGACGATGTAACATTAGGGACTAGAATACTGGCAGAGACAGAGTCAGCAAGTGCTCTCCTTCTATTAACAAGATTATCCAAGAACTTGTTATAATTGGCATCATCACTTTCTTGAAAGAGATCAAGTTCTTGTATCGTTAGACGTGTCTCCTCTTCGTTGGTTTCCAGCTGCTTCAATAGTGTTTCCCTTTGCAGTTGAAGAAAAGGAAGATTGAAGAATTTGTGCAAAAGTTTTAATCCAAAGCTATTTCTCATAGATGATTCTGCGTATCTTACCTGTGTGAAAAATAAGACAAAATAGAGTGTTAGTGGAATTTACCCACATGGATTTTATAGTAATAATAGGTAGGAATTTACTTGCGCCGATCTTTCATGGATGGAATCGATGAAATATGTCACATGATCCGATGTGACTGTTCTATGATGCGCCATATCACAATGATTTCCTAAAACAATTACTGGAATATGGCTAGGAATTTTTGGAAGTTCTCTTTGAACATAATCAAATGTCCAAGATTTTGTGATATCCATCATAATGATAACACCATTGGTCCCTTTATAAACATCAAGAAACTCTGCATCCAGAGCAGGCTCCTCGATAATATTTTCAGACTGTGAATTGTCCATTTTCAAACCTTCCAACTTTTTTCTACGTCGACCCTTATCTACAACATCCCAAACTTCAACTTTAACAATATCATCGGTGGCCTTATAATTCCACTGTATACTGGTTACTTGTATTTCCTCTGTCGGTATATATTCCTCTATAAATTTTTGCCCCTGAAGTCTATGGAATAAACACGTTTTTCCTACATTTCTATCCCCTTTTATGATGATTTTCACTAAAAAAAAAATATTCTCCTTAAGTTTAACTCATTTATCCTACTATTAAATTTAATCTAATATACTTACTATTATATTGAACACCTTTTGCAAATTTTCTTTGCAAAGTGGTTGGCATAGATTGATGAGCCGGTCTAGGGCATGCATTGCCAACTCCATCCGACTTTCCAGCCAATCTTTTAAATGCGGAGAACATTCTTTACCGTCCTTCAATTTGTACCAGTAATAGTTTAGATAAAAATTATTCCTTCCGTAGCTTAACACAAATATCTATATAAGAAATTACAAGAAAAGTTGTTCTTTTTATTCCTAAGCCAATGTAATGCATCTTAAATTGTTAATATAAAATTCATACAATACGATTAATACAAAAAAAGTAAACGTAATTTGATATAAAACACATATTTAAACTGCAGTTTACATGTAATCGAACAATACAAAATGTATTACAGACTGTGTCCGAAGAATATTTTTATATATAGATATACATACATATATATTATAGAGAAAGAGGCAGGGTGTCTGAAGAATGCAATCGAAGGTATAAGCAGTAAGTAAAGAATATTAAACATGTACGTACAATGTTTAAAAACAATTTGTTATTAACTAATGCTTATTATCATCAAGTGGTATTAGAAGTGAGAGATTTAGTGGTGCAAAAATGAAGATATTGTGTGAAATATTTTTGTAACAAACACGAAACTGTGAAGAGCTGCTTACCACATGTTATCTGAAAATATCCATGAAAAATAAAAGTTGATTTGAAACAGATAACCGATCTAATAAAATATGTCTAATAAAGCGCAGCTGTCACTTAGCAGCTGTACTTAGTTTCTCGCCGCCATGTTGGTAACAGGCTACCCGTTTTATAATATTTTTAGTCTAACTAAATTTTATATAAAGGGAAAGTAATAATATCAGAGTTAGCGGTGTACTCAGAAATCCTTATTACCATTTACATATTTTTCTATGTAACATAAGTATGTAATTACGATTGCATTGTCAGGTTGGTAATAATGAGCGCGGTCTTTTGAAGCGCTTATTCATTTTTGATAAATTCAGTAAAAAAGATTAAACTTATATGTTATTGTCAGAATTATATCTTAAATTTTGCATTTCAACTACACAAATTGCTCTCGTTATAAATTATTTATTATCAGAGTGTTATGTGCAATAGTAAATTGTCAATATAGAAAATATTACACGTATGATTAACTACATTCCCTCTATGGTAGCTTGATACAGAAGTGGTTTCAAATTCTCTTGTACTAAAGTATGTTGTTCTCCATGCGTTATTGCTAGTACTGTGCTAGCTTTTTTTAATACCTCCAGGGCATGCCGCGGTTTTTCCAAATATAATTGAATCTTTCCTGTCATAAGATATAGCATACCAGTCAATGGGTGAACCTCCCCATAATATGTTCTGAAAAATGTGTTAAAAAATAGTATTTTATTATATTTTGCTTCATAACTTATATTGGATTAAAAAATTATCTATCTTACAAATATCCATTAACGAGCTGCTTAGCATAAGTCTCAGCTTCCTCCCAATGTTGCAAACTGATAGAGGAATCAAACGCAGCTTGTAATGTTTGTACATGCTGTACGTTGAGAGGATGCAATATACCTTCCTGCTTCTGCAGACATATCTTACTTACATCTAAATCTAAGCCCTCTCATAAGAAAAGTATATATACATATGTTGCTGATTTAACTAATTAATTAGTATTATTGGAAAAGAAGGATACAAGCAATATGCTTCATATTTTGTAAATGGTGGGCAGTAAAATTAGACACTTCATTAAACGTCTCTACAAATCTCTCTGGAAATTTTGTGTTGCAATATTCACACGTGTCAACACTAGGAGAGCAAGGATATGCACAAAATTTATTTGGACACGCAGCTGCCTCTGCTGTTGGTTCTGACTCCATACATTTTTTGCAGTTGCACCAAAAATAATAGGAACTTTGTAATTCTGTACGTCTCTCTGTTGTTGTTTTGAGGACATCAATGTATGATATCGTTATCTGTACATGTTTGGGAACAATTTCAACATTACACTTGACCCATGTTAGAAAACTGAGCAATGTAAAACTTGCCTGGGACCAGTCCAAGCATGACACATCTTCTATTGTTCTAACAATTATAGTAGTTCCCTCAAATGTAGCTACAGCGTTGGGTTTGCAACTATGGTCCATGATAGAAGGTCCCAAATAAATGCCAACGCCAAAACTATTCATGTCTAAATCGAATATATTAAAGGAATTGATGCAGATCCTCCCGTAAATACCCATTAACTCTGCAGTATTTGGCATAGATATATCTCCAAGGAATTCAAATAGGACACTGCACAGACAAGTAAAATGCTCCATTTTCTTTTCATCCTTTTTTACATCTGTGTAATCTAGAAAGCCAGTAATGTAAAAACATTGAGTTAATGAAAATGTTTAAAATATGCATTTTATGTTTAAGTTGTATAAACCCTTACGAGACATTAAATCCTTAAACTTTCTATAACTGCCTTCACTATAGTATCCTACTTCTTCACCTCCACCTTGATTCAGCTTTATAATTATACGCGCCATAAGTCTTGCGACATCTGGTATCACCTTTGGTGATATTCTTTTTAAATTTGCGCATTCTTTATTATGTAAGGGCCAAGATCTTTGTTGACAACTTTTGTTACAATAGTAAACGTATTGGCACCCAGAACATCTAAAAAGCTTTCCACTAAAAGTAATGATGTTTTAATACTAATATGAATGATATTACTATTATTACTGTTACCAATGCTACTGTTATTACTTTATTAAGGGATGATTAAGGGAAATTTTGGTAAAGAAAAGCATAAAGCATATACCTCTTCAAGCAATAATCACACCGTTCAGTTCTGTATTTTGAACTGAGAATGTAAGCAAATGGTTTAGCAGTAAAAATAGTGGTTCCTCTTTCAATGAAGTTTTCACTTTTATTCATCTCCAAAAAAACATTTATTTATTAACGCTGTTAAATTTTAGTAGAAATATGTACACCGTAATAATTTACACATATGCAATTACATCGTAATAATTCTTCTGTTAAATGGTATAACCTAAAATTCTTAATTAGGGCCGATTAAATTGTTTACCTTTGTTAGTTTAATTAATTCAAAAGTTAAAATAATTTATTGAAACATATGTTAACACTGATCAAACAATATATTTATTAAACATGTTATATATATAGTTAAAAATAATGGATGATACAACAAGAACGGTATACTACACACTAGTAGATATAACGTGATTGAAATGCTATTACCTCTGAAAACAATGTTCGCACCTTTCGGTGCGATATAATGATCGTAAAACATAAGCAAAGGGTTTCGCAGTTAAAATAGTTGCTCCTCTAGCGACAGACAGCCGCTTATGTCCACTTTGTATTCTCATTTTTATCGAGCCTTGTTATTCATTTAAAATTGGTTAACAAATTTCATGTAATATGAAACAATAAAATACAAAATCAAACTATTCCGTTCAATTGCCGCTTTGATCTCGTAGAATTACTTACTAGCACTTTCAGATCAGCTTATTTTAGACATAAATTATTATTAGACGGATCTATGTATAGTTACCGCTAATTATCAATTACCGGACCCAGTTTATATATATAAATAACAACTGCACAAATTTAAAATGGTATATTTATTTACAATAATTTATTTGTATAAAAATCTTGAAAATTCAGTATTTCATTGTCTGCTATAAATTTAATCAAATAACTTAACATTATGGAAGAATGCAATAACATTGAAAATCATGGGTATAAGTCTGATTAGGATTCAAGATCAAGTGTACAGAGAAAATGAAAAACACACAGAAAAAATATATTTTGTTTTCCTTGATCAATGTAGTGTCGTATTATGTACAATGCCATTGTTGATAATATAAATTAGTCTTGGTGTTGTCTTCTTTTATTTATGCTTAGCAGTATTATTTAGGAGTCTCTTATTGTTATTGTTATTATTATTATTATTATTATTATTCTCTCATTTTTTCTCTATAGTTCCATGTATTTTAATTCATGACTTAAAATACACAACTTAAGATATATTTTAACAATTCCTTTACCCAAATTCAAAATGAATGCATGTTACACAACTTTTTGTCCAACAAATTAATGAACTTATTATAAATTTAATTGAGCATATAAAGGAACGGGAATGGGAGACTGCTTTTACTCAATGATCATGACAATGTAACGATGCACATTCAAGTGATATCTCAATTTCTACCACTCTTTTTTATGCTCATCCATTGATACACCTCCTGGACCTAAAGAGACTATCATTAAAAGGCCACCAATAACTGATAACGTCTGCAAAAAAATGAAATTTACATTTAATCATTTCAAACGATAAAATAAATGTTACGAAATGTTTTAAATATGAATATTTCAACAATTACCTGAAAGAAGTCATATTTAAGGAAGTCCCTAAGCGCTTTATATTCTGGAATGGCCCACCATGCATTGTGATAAAGATTCAATGCAGATAATAACAAGACAAGTAATAATGCGCTCAGTTTAGTCTTGTATCCAATGGTAACTAATACCATTAGAATACTTCCAAGAATATCTTGCATAATTTGAAGGAATGATATTTCGAAGCGAATTAACGTCGTAAACATAAACGCTAACAAAATCCTGCCAGCCAATTGCAACAAATTTTTAGGCTTATTATCTCCCAGACTCGGTACACCGGCAAACAGTGATCTTCCTTCCACTCTTGATTCAGCGAGAACCAAAAGGAGTGCTCCTATCAATGCTAAATTTCTGAATAGAAATGTTACATCCCACAAAATATTGTAAGCCAGAGTTTGTAGGACTACTATGAAGAACAGAATTCCACAAGCAATGCTGACTCTCCATCTTCCTATAACCATAACACAACCACCCAGCTGTCCGATTAAATTAATCAGGACAAACAATGTAGCTAAGAATGTGCCACAATGCCAACTGTTATTCATAAATTCTTTCTGTTCCGACCATTGGAACCACATCCTTAATCCATCTTCCAAAAATGTGGCTATAAGGCATAGCCTTGCAAGAGTTGGCAATATATGCTTTCCATTGCGTATTACCTGTAATCACAAAAAAAATGGTTACACTTTGTAATTCTCAAATAAATTTGATATATGTATCTTTCAAATATTTTCAATGTAGCACAAAACAATTAAAACGATTTTTATCTGTGGTAGTAGATTAAAACTTGCATGTGCCACAAAGATTGATAGTAGCAAAGGTATTAACGGAGTAGATAAATGAGAAGCAACTATCCCCTCATACTGATCATTAATTTTTTCTTAATAAAATTTATTTATGTTACACTGTAATACAAATTTTGGTCTAAGCAAAATCAGGTGTAGTATACTAGATACTCGTGTGATAAATTCTTTGGGCAATGCATAACCTTCAACTTTATAATGTTCAGATATTAATTTATGGAAAGTTTCAACGTTTAACAACATTCATAATATTTTGTGTTGAGAAATAATGAAGTGAAAGGCAGAATTAAATGAAAATATGCGAATGGATGTCGCAACCGTGTCACGGTGACGTTGACAGGAGTACACCTGTGTTTCTACAGGATTTCTGCTGGACTTCTGTTACAAGTAACTCCATGAAAAATAGAGCTACATATTCACAGAAAAAAATTAACCGAGCACGCTGGTTCGTAAATTTACCTGATCAGCAACTTCTTCTGCTTTTGAGATCACCTCCTGCGAGATCAGCATCTTGTTTTATTTAAAAATCAAAAAATACCCATACACCACCAACATATACACACGTGCGCGCACGCAACTGATACCGAGAGAAAAGACAGACAGAGATAGAGAAGGAGTGGGAGAGAGGGAGAAAGTTGGAGAAACACGGAACAACTAGCACAGTGCTCTGTACGATTGTGTGAGCGATATTCTTTCAACTTGAATGATGTGGAGATCGTGGTCGCGTCACTTCCGGTATACGTGGTCAAACAATTTAGTCCGTGATATTTTCGAAAGTACAAAGATCGGCTACCTAAATTATATTTGTCTTGAAGTGCCTTGATGTTTCCTTTTAATTCAATCGGCTCGGTTCCATCGCTCCCCTTCGTTTTTCATTCCGTTCTAACAATCCCATTTTCCTTTATTCACCTATCAATTTTTAACAATAGGTAATATTTTTACACACTTGAACAAATTCTGAACAAACAAAAAATTATCAACGCAAGTCAATAATGTTGTACAACAGAAATTTGTCCAAATGTTTTTTTCCTTCCTTGTGGTATAACAAGTCTCTTACCATGACAATTCATTAAGATTGTTTAATACAGCTATGATGTTACAATTATTTATCAAATTAAAGTGCCTTATGTAACAGCCCATCACTTTTATTAAATGCAAGGTTCGCGCGGACTTTTAAGTCCGGGATAATTGCAATTGGTGAATATAATAGTATCTTAAAGAAACAAATGTTTGGATTTTCAATCCTTTAAGTTAAATTTATACATCTACAGAGGAAAATATGCTTCCGTATGGTAAATAAAATTACCGTAATAAAAATTGTTATTAGCCATCGAGCTATCGATATAAAAACTATATCACCTTAAGATGATTTCCATGGAAGAAGTTTCAAATTCGAGTATGGCCCTGTACGTAGTACTTGTGACAGTCATCGTTGCCGTTACTAATTGAAGTGATATTCTGTAATCATACATCAAGCGTTTTAAATTATCTAAGAAAACGGAAAAGAAAATAGCGGGATGTTTATATTCGAGCGCTTGATATTAGAAGTACACCATAAAAAATATGTGTTACCGAAGCGCCACCATGTTCATGCGTTCATAACTGGAATTATATAGCGCTTTAGTTTTGTTGATCGTAACGTGTGTCTGTTTTCATCTTGTTATGTTACTTAAATGCATTAAAAAATTAATACACACTGACTGTGAATATATTATAAGGATATGTGTAAGAGCCACAAAGTCACCGGAATACGGAACTGATGCGAATATATTATGTTTTGCATCAAAAATATTCGTAATATGAAAAGGAAATAAAATTGTATATGAAAGGATGTTGTTCCGAAGGATTATATATATATATATATGTCGTATTTAAACAATGCTTATACGACTAGTTTCACGAATCAAAATGCTACATTTGTTTACATAATTTACAATATTTGAATGCAAGGTAATAAAGATGTTTTATATGTAAATAGATTTGGAAATTGTAGACAGTAGAACTTTTTATTCGACAACGAACACTTGTTCTACTATAGAAGAGTTTGTTTAATTTAATTTAAATCATTCCTCCTTATGAAAATTTTGAAGTGTATTCGAATTAATAAAACAAATTGGTTACCAATAAACTTGCGTGTCGGTAGCATTAATCTTTATTTCAGAGTAATCAGCATGGCACAAGAAGCTACCAATAAACTGACACAAGAAGATTTTGATGCCGGTCCATCGAGTTACAATGAAATCATTCCGGGATTATTTCTTGGGAATCTTACAGCCGCTACGGATATTGTATGGCTAAAGGAGACTAAAATACATTATATACTTACAGTAGATTCTTGTCCCGTTCCCAGAAATGTCCAAGAGCTTCTGCCAAATTTGGCTATAAAATATATTGAAGTTACCGATATGCCACGGGAAGATCTTCTGACTCATTTCGAAGATTGCAACGAGTATATAGATCGTGTTTTAAAGTTAAACAATAAAATATTGGTGCATTGTTATTTCGGTGTATCTAGATCAGCTACAATAGTTATTGCGTATTTAATGAAAAAATATAGGAAAAGTTTTTCCGATACGTTCGAAGCAGTTAGGCAGAAAAGACGCTTCATCGGACCAAATGCTGGTTTTGTAGCACAGTTGAAGCTTTACGAAGAAATGGGTTTCGGTATAGACAATACTAGTGTCCAATTTAAAATGTATAGGTTGCAAATTGCAGCAGATAAGGTACGAAAAGCAAAAATTTTACCACAAAATTGTGCAGAATTGATAAAACCAGATCCAGCTTTGACCACAGTACGTCCAGAGCCAACTGTTTACCGCTGTAAAAAATGTCGCCGAGTTGTTGCCAGCGCAAGCAATATTTTACCGCACATGCCAAAGGAAAAGCAGGTCTGGAGGCATGTAAGTTCGAAAAAATCGGCAAAACAATCAAAAGCATTACACGAGCCCGTAGAAACGTTACGAAAAGAAGAGCAGCAGCCTGCAGAATTTTGTACGAAAATATTGTTCGTGGAACCATTGGCATGGATGCCCGATATAACGCATAACTTAGAGGGAAAGTTGAATTGTCCGAGGTGTAGTACGAAACTGGGCTCTTTTAGTTGGATAGCGGGAAGTCAGTGTCCGTGCGGCAGCAAAATAGCACCTGCATTTTATTTGGTTCCGTCTAAAGTAGATTGGAGCAATGTCGTTCAAAATGTACAAGTAACTGTATAGTACTAAATATGTATATCTGTATATTTAAGAATTTTTTGGACGGATAATTAACAAATTATGTATAGGAAGACATTTTTTAATCTTTTTACGTGGTCTATCTCGTTATAACGAATATACATGTGACCAATGTACTAGCAAAATTTCTATTCTAATTTTGTGCCAATAATCATATACATATACTGTATGTATATAACTAATTATGATAATTTGACGACTGTAGGTTTAGATGTTCCTTGCCGCAACAACTAAACGACCCCTTCTTCCACAGTTCAATCTTCGTATTCGTGCAACTTGTTTTTTCCATACTTGACATACGTAGCGTAATAACTTTGTAGTTTTAACGTACCATTTCCTGTATAGATGTCCTGTATTAAGAAGATAATATATTCAGAATTTTTATCATTTATTAAGCTACGTCACTTGTACAAAATAACGTTGCGCGTTATTTTGATTACCCTGTAAATACTTGATGTTTAAACGGTGATTACTATGCAGCCGCATCTCTCGATTGGTCCATTATATTACATTATATTACACAGATCGGTTTACAAGCTTTGGTATTTAATAAATAGAGATTGCTCGAAGTTAGCAACCATCGTGTTTGGTAAAAGATTTTCTTATTCATCGTAGACTGTGTTACATGCTGGCGTGCATAGCAGAGTACGCGGCTCCGTACGGATGCGCTCTAAATCGTAACGAATTCAGAGTGTTGATCGCAGGACCTTCGAGCCCTCCGTGAATCTCTGTCTGATGATACGATGGAAGATTCGTATTACCTAAGTTGCCGTTGATAAATCCATGACAGGTGGTAGTTTGCATGGGGGAGTAGTGTTGCGTCGATCTCCAGTATTCACTGTACGGGTACTGACCCACTTGAGACGTTTGCGAAGCCTCCGAGTTGTTATCCTGTGTGTGTGCTACTCTGATAGGGCGCAAAGGTAAAGTGGTTTCTATCTCCCTATTCGAGGAAATGCCTCGACCGATGGCAGAACTTCTTTCATTCCGACGAAACTTGGCACGCCTGTTTTGAAACCATACCTATAGATAGAATGGGAAAATTTCAGTTGAGGAGAATTTATATACATTAAATAATCGATCTCGAACTAATCTCGTTTGGGGGGGTAAAAGGATGACGGTTAGGAGTTGGTATCTTGAAGTGGCTGCGGCTAAGATCCTTATACTTTTGTTTTTTTCCTTCCTTTCTAGAACTAATATAAGATACGAATACGCGACGATAGCGGGTAGCACATATCTGCTGGACGAAGGGTGAAGGAAAAGAAACGAATGGACATAGGAAGGGATGCAGGAGGGATGCGGCAAGTGAAGACGGGAGAGCGTGACGGCTCTTGGCAGGCCTACAATCCGCAAGCAGACAGACGAATAGACAGATATCCGGGCGAGGTGCAGGACGTAACAGTACCAACAGCAGTGGTCGGATCGACTCGAGCAACGAAAAGTTTGCTTTCTGCATAGTAGTGCACGAGTCTCCACACATGTGCTTAGATACACGACGTATCGTACTCTACGTCGTAGATGCCAAGCACAGATGCTGCTGGAACGACGCAACTATCCTGCCAAGCTAATCATAGCTCCTTGCCCCTGACAACCTGTCTCCTCTGATTTTCTGCCTAGCTGTCCGCGACCTCCAACCCCCCACCCCACCCCACCCCCTTTCGCCCTCTCTTCTTTCTTTTTTCCATTCCTCCTCGCTGTCACGCGGATTCGTCTGTCTGCCTTCGTTTTACCGCTGGCCATCACAATCCCGAAAAACATATGTGAACTTGGCCCACCAGCGGCACGATACTTTTTTTTACTGACTTGGCTTTTACAAAGCGAAAGTCACTTTCGAATGTCTCTAACGTATTTAAGGATATGTTTCTTTCAGTCGCATCCCCTCGTTGCCAGTCTCTGTAACAGTATCTCTGTATCGCGGGCGGTACATGTATTACGGTAATTCGGAGTTGCCCCGACAGTGTATACATGCATACGCATACATATGTATGTCGAATGATTCAGTTTTCTAATAGCTTCAACGGCCGCGTTACCTGCACTCGGGCTTCCGATAGAGATACCCGCGTTGCAAGCTCTTCTCGAACGAATGCGTCAGGGTAGTGGGTCCTTTCAAACACCCTCTCTAGTGCGGCCAATTGTTGCGCCGAGAATGTCGTTCTACTTCTTCTAGGTCTTCTATTCGCAGGTGTCGCGGAGTTTTCATTACATTCTGTGGATCATATACCGACATTGTTGTTACGT
Source organism: Nomada fucata (assembly GCA_948146005.1). Taxonomy (NCBI): domain Eukaryota; kingdom Metazoa; phylum Arthropoda; class Insecta; order Hymenoptera; family Apidae; genus Nomada; species Nomada fucata. Next base: position 37,718,458 of record OX411276.1, on the reverse strand, counting down.
TCGTCTACAAAATTCATATCCAAGATGCATACGGGTACATTGGATCGGAATTACACGAACTATTATTCGCACACGGAGTCAAGTGAAAAACAACCGAAAATTGAATCAGAATGTTTCAAGATGCAGCAGCGCCGCCGAAAAAGAAAAGGGTAGAAGCAGAAAGAGAAGCAGTACAGGCGTGGCTATTCTTGAATGACGCCACTGTGCTCGAGCATTCATCAAAGCGGTATAACGCGAACAGCATGACTGAAAATGCATGATTTCGATGAAATCAAACTCGCTGAGTATTGCGTGGATTGAACGTGGAAGTGCGTGGTTGTCTCCGTCATCGAAGCGTGCAATCGTGTGCTGTTCACGTTACATAAGCTGGCATTTGTACGAGTTCTATCGGGCAAACGGCGAAAGAGTTTTGTAAAAAGTTAGTTATCGCACAACCTTCTTACCTAAGGAATGAGTCGGGGTCGATAAAAGGCGAGAAACAGTAAAATCTTGGGGCGTGTGGGGATTCACAAGCTGAGAAACTATCACGCCGTTATTCCCTTCTTGTTCCGTGTTTCCACATAGCATTTTTATTTCTCACAGTATCACTCGATCAGCCCTTTTAATTCGGAGTTAGCGTGAGCTCCTTTTGCGTAAAGCGTAGTTTGCAAATTTCGATTTCTACGCAAACTATCTTTTGTTCTTGGTGGTGGAGATTATTTCAATACATCCAACGAGGTGTTTAACGCACAGTGATATGGCATTTGCTGCTATCTGTGCTCGGCAAATTTTTCCAGATCACCATGCTCCACGAGGGGACTAAACAATTATTTATGGGCGGCGAGTATGTAGAAGCGACGTTTTTCATGCACAATTTGCTCCCGAAAATTGTAATTGAAGCATTTCCGATGCGAGGCGTGACGGAGCAATTAAGGCCTCGTGCCACGTGTCGGCCGAATACAGTCCAATGTGTTTGCAACCCCCCAGAAAATGTATTACACGTTGGTCACAAGTGTTATAGACTGGATCTCTAGATATTTTCACTCTTTCTATTCCAGATTATGTTCTTCCTTTACGGTGTTGCGCTTCTTAGGCTCGATTCTTCGTCAGTTTTCTATTTCTCGTGATTATTTATATATATATATATATATATATATTTCTTCATATTCGCGTGGCTTCCACGGGAACGTTTGTGGCCTTCATTTTCTAGCTGATATGTTGCGGACCGCAGTTGTGAAATCAGGATTCTGTGAGACGCTAAGATCGATTACTATTAGTTTCACCTTTGGAGAATCCTTTGGAAAGGGGTGGTTCAAGTCAATGCGTATCTTTTCCTCTTACGCTCCGAATGCGAACTAAGAATATGCAAATTAGGCAGGGCTAAGAATCCGGTCTGCTCCAGTTATCGTTTTATACGAACATCGAATCCCTCTGGTACGACCAACGTTCACTTCGAATCGATTCTTTACGCTAACAGCATATAACAAGGATGGGTCTCATCGGTTGCTCGACGCATTCGTTTCTTACTGGTTCGCAGGAGCGTAACATTAATCGTCGATCATTTAAATAGCAAGGAGCACTCCTTTACAAACGTAGCGGCATTTAAAATATTCTCCTACAGCGTGGTCGTTATCTCTTACTCGACGATTCGCAAAGATTCTTTTCCGATTGCGCCAAGAAACTGTCCGAGGTGAAGTCTTCGTAGCTACCAGCTCGGACGCGAAACTTTGCTTTAACGGCGAATGTTATCGATAACGTATTACGATCGCCGCAGCAAGCTTCGCAAGGTCCCAATGTTACTTCGCGTGCGTAAAAATATATAAGATCACTCACTACCAAAGTACGGATCGCGCTGGACCTTGGTAACGATCCTGTCGAGTACAAGCGTTGCTTTCGAATCACGCATAAATCACAACTGGTCGATCGATCTTGCCGGAAAATAGTTTCGGGAACCGTGAGACAAAATCATCGCATTAGACCACGCGGCGAGATGCCAACTGACTTGGCCAAGTTAAAACGTACTCGAAGATCCTCAGCTCCTTCATTCGTCTCTCCTCTTCGTCAACTCCCCTTCCTTTCACGTGTGCCGCTCTCCCTCGCTCTCTTTCTCTCCTTCTTTTTCTCCCCTGCCCCATCATCTCCTCCTTACGTCTCATTCTGTCATTTACACAGAAACTCACGCACCCAAGAGAGGAGAGAAATAGAGCATTTCAAGAGTAGGTGGAGATTTCCTTGGCAGGCTCCACCTTCATTAGAATCTCATTGGTTTCTAAACGAAAGCACAGCTTTCCCGCGTTTTCTGGATGCAACACCCCACGGGTTTACGCGTATATACGCAATCGGTGTATCCAGGAATCCTCGTTATCATTGATACCGTCGTCAAATATTAATATCGGCGTGAAACGCGTGGAACAATACGCTTCGAAAGATCGCGGGCTCTTCGTCCGAAGCGATCGATCGAAGTTTGGTTCGCCAATTCCGGCGCGGGTACTCCATTTCATAGCGAGCCCGAGATGAGCTTGCATTTCATCTAGTCAACGCTTACGTAGCACGTGTATACCTCCATCTTGACTTGCAATAAGGTACAAGGAAAGAACGGACGGGTAGCGCCGGCGTCACGGTGGTTTCGGTTTTCAGATGCTCGCTAAACCACGGTTCTTTATGCCCTGGAACATTGGTCTTCTTCATAGCCGCGGCTTGGCTCTTGTTACACAAGGGTGTCGAATAACGATTTCGCCTGAACGCGAGCCCGCTGTCCTTCCTCCTCTTGCGTATCGACATCCCTTTACATTTTTTCACTGTATGCGCAATATACGCGCTCCCCGCAATTCTCGCCCCTAATTCGAATTCATCGAATCGCGTAGATTTAACCGACGACTTCACGTGTGTAATAATTCTTCTTCGTAATGTCCCGCTCTGCGCGCCACTGAACATCTATGAAAAAAAGAGCTGCCCTTTTTTTTTATTTCGCTTTCGATGGACAACTCTTATATTTATGGTACACTGCACAAGTTATAGGTCGAAATAAAAGAAGGATTGCCGCGTGTTTGCATCGATTAATCTTGTAAAAAAGTATAGAGTCCGCTAATAAAGCGGGTCCCTATGTAAACACGAACCGTTCGTACAAAAATATGTGTGCTCGTGAAAAAGAGGGGGGGGGGGGAGGGGGGAAACGTTAAAATAACTAACTGCTAGATCGACAAACAGGGGGAGAAGAATGGAGCGAGAGCCCGGTATCTCATACCTTCTCGTATTTAGCTACTATATACTGTACCCGCAGTTTTGTTCACTGATATCGGAAATAAAGTGGGAGAAGGGGAAGGGATAGGGCTCGTGATATTTTTTCAGCTAATTTGCACTTCCGGAGTATTCTCTCTTAGCAGAGGCAAAAGTTTGAGACATGTCCGACGGCAATAGCTTTCAAAGCGTCGCACGATTTTGTTGCGCAAGCATACAACATTGACTGGCCTGACTTACGATTGTTCGATTTTATCAGGTATACGCGTTGCAAAAGTCCATTAAAATACATATCTGGAAAACGGAGTGTTCAGAGCCACTCTCGTTATATACTTCAGCGTAGAACGAACGTGGTCGGCTCTCGGCAACAATTATATTCCCGGCGATTTTATTTATACGAAGCTTTTACGAGCGCACTGATTCTTGCTGTCAACCGTGCTGGCCCAATAAAACGCGACCAGCCGTTCGTTGCTTCGCTACCCACTTTCGACGATCACTGGTACCGAATTATTTTCCTCGAAATACATAGGAAAGCGCATCGTGGATCTCGTCCGCGAGCTGCACGATCCGTTCGTTGCCTGACAGAACGTCCTCGCGGTTTCGCTAATGCAACCGAGCCTCGGCATCAAAAATTTGCGAATCCGAACAATCGTTCTAGGGTAGCTAGACGTGGGCGTGTTCGTCGCGTGCCGTTCTTATTTCGGACGAAAAAAAAACAAAAAAAAAAAACGAAAGAATCCATGGAGAAATGAGAGCGGCGATAAAATAGCTGGAGGGTCGTTTTTGGTGTTCCAGCCGCGTCGAGACGGACGGCCGCGTTGGGACGCGCCGACATGTACATGCCGCGTCTCGCAACGAAAATTATGAGCCGGGTCTGGACACTTTACAGTGTCTTTGTCATCTCTTTCTCCGCAAGCAGACTTTTCTTGTCTACGAGACGTACTGCTCTTTCACTTTCACTTTGCTTTCAGTGCTTTTTCTCCTCCTCCTCCTCCTCCTCCTCCTCCTCCTCCTCCTCCTCCTCCTGGTTCTTCTTCAGTCGCGCACCAATCGCTGTGATTTTGCACAATCTTCGAAAGGATTTTCAAATGCTATTGTTCATTTTTTCCCGGTATTCATTACCGTCTGATACCGCGCAACGACAATGCAATTCGATATATGTATACTATGTATGTACGTAATTTTGGTCGGAAAACTATTATCGATCCCCCAGTATTATAGCCGGGTTGAGTTTGGAGTCTCGAGTGGGAAAGAGCGTGAGAGATCTCGGCATGCGTCAAGAGTGATCACTGTCCAAAGTTGTGTGGCGCGAAGAGGGGCCTACCGTAACCACAGATGCAGTTTTGACCACCGTGACAGTGATCGTTGCTCGACAACCCTCGAAATAGCTTCCATATGTGTTCTTTGGGGAAATAGTCTTCAGGCTATTTTCCATACATTTTCATATTCTTGCCTTTTTCTTTTTTCACGGTCCGCCGTGCATCGGTACCGGTAGGATTCACTTTTTCGTGCTCGCATACGTTCCCTGAACGTGTCGCGCCGCGCACATGCTACGTACATATGTATGAATACACATGTATAAGTGTTCCAACGTTCAAGCGGATACAAAAGTGACTCGACTTTTTCTTCTCGAAATTCGATGAAAAGTTCATCGTCATCGCTGGGTAATTTTACGTTTCGGCGATACTTTCTTTGACACTTTTCGATTGGCCAGAAGCGTGACTGTCGATTTAATCTAGGTGTCGGGCGGTGGTACTTAATTAAATTCGATTCTGCCAGGTTCGGGGCTGCTTTCTACGAGTCACGCTCCAGAGTGTCACTATGCGGAAACGATCAACTCTTTTGCCGAGATGCATATCTATTTTATGTCCCCCCCTCTCTTTCACGACCAAGTTTTCAAAATTTCAGTAACTTTCTTCCTCGACGAAGAACCGCGATGCCACGATCGCCGGTAATATATGTTTCACTTGTAGCGACAAGAATTTGCTCCGCCGGGGAACGGGACTTTTATCCCACGAGTAATCGTCACGGCTAAAAAGCTCGTGAATTTACGATGATTACGTAACGACCGACTTCTGAATTTTTCTTTGAAATTCGCCTCTCGTCAGACGCCTATGAGCGTCGAAGGGTAGCAAGCAGCGACGCCTAATGTTCCATGACGGCTTAAATCTAACCATAGGAGACTGTAGGTCGGGAATCGAGGAAAGGGCAAGCAACTCGTCCCGGACCATGGAAAGCCAAAACGGGCCGATGATAGTGGTCATCGGCCACCGTGAAAACATTCGATTAACGCCGATGAAAAGGGACTCTGGGGGTTCGCCGCAACGGAGCTCGGTCGGTCTTCGAGACTAACAATGAGCGACGGTTGCGTTCTCATAGGTCATACAAGAACGGTATAGAGACCGCTATTCCCTTTGCCATTTTTCTGCGATCCGTTTAACGTTTCAGAAATTTCCTCGTGCGTGTGCATGTGTTAACAAAATATGCTTCAACCTGTTCACAATTAAGGAGAGAATCTGGCCAAGTTGTTACCCCAAACGAACCCAACGAACCGAGTAATTTGATAACGTCGAAGATGTCGAAGATCTCGAAGGAAAACGAGACAAACTTGACGCAGCTTGCGGGAGGAAGAAACATATCATCCTTCGGTTTCTTCGCTTCGTTCGAGCAATTACAAGGGTCGTGCGTCATTCTCGCCAATTAGACGGAGGAAGCGCCTTCGGAGCGGGTAGAACCCTCGTTCTTCTCCTTCCTTATCGTTAGCTTCTCTCCCTCGCACTTTCCGTGACCGAAGGAAGATAATTTTACTCGCGCTGCCGCTAGTTCGGAGTCTATCGTCAGTCTTGTTTCTCGACACGGTGACAACTCATCGCTTCTGCTTCAGTTGTTCCGGACGTCACGCTAAGAACGATTGCGTGCCAAATACGCGTTTTATAATTGCATCCCGTGTCACCGATCGAAACCTTTCGCAGCATTCGCCGGCCCGATAGGCTTCCACAATTTCTAAAGGTAACAGCTAGAAACATTAAACGATTAGGAGCCTGCGAAGAGTGGGGACAAGAACGCGCTGTTGAAGATATCGCGTAGACTCGTGGACCACGATGGCGTATGAAATTGAACGAATTGGCTGTTTGAAGGTTGTTTGACGAGCGGGAAGGGGAGAAGGGGGTGAACATTTCGTGGAACAGAGGAAACGTCATTCCGATGGTGCAACCGCGGTGGCACTCGGAGGCATAAAAATTCCCTGCACCCCAACCCTCTGCTTAACAGAGCGTGGACTCCGTTACCCGTTGTGCCACCCCCTCTGTCGCCTTCTTTGCCACCCTCTGATTCCTGCCACCGGTGGTGTTTCAAGTAAATTATGCATTCATGCTGTTCCATGTTGCACTACGTTGCTCATTGTAATGCGCGTCAAGGGTTGGTCACCTCGACCAACGCGGAAGGGGGTGGTCGGTGCGTGCTAGAACGGTCGGGCTAGCGCGGAAACTCACGGACCCCCTTTGGATATTGGTCTACCTATCTAATTACAGCTTCTTATCTCTAGTATTTATCCTGTCAACGTAATTCCGCTGCTGTGCGGTTACTATTCGTGGAGGAACATTGTCGGTAACCGGCTGCACGTCGGCTGCGTGTAATTTCTGGGACAAAAGTCGCGACGGACCTAATCTTGTGGTTGGACTGGCTGTGCTTCCCAATCCTTCCCTCCCTCCCCCCCCCCCCGTTTCCTAGCTCTTCTGCCAAAGATATTTCAATCGAGCATCGGTGCTGGAGCTCGGTTGGACCGGGGGACTCGATCGATTGCTCGACGCCCGTCCATTGATAATGGGCTGCCATATGGTGTTACCGAACGAGATGCTGCGAAATCATTGCTCTTAATTTTTTCGGACAATCGATCGATCGCGAGCATTCGACGGACGACGGGTGCCCGGTCGGAGTCACCATTTACAATGCAGCCACTGGGTTCTGTTCGTTACGGTGCTCGGGCCGAATAAATTGCTCTACGCTGACTAGCCTATTTTTTATGGATCGAAAAAAAGACAACGTACCGCTTTGAAGCGTGGCGATAGTAGATTAAGGCCTACGGGTCTGACAAACGCGCGCTCGCACTGCTAGATAGTATGCGATAACGTTCGATTCTCCGACGTTGTTACTGTTTTAACGGCTCGGTTTTGACAGCCGACGCGAACACTTGAATCGCGCCCCTACGGAACCTGATTATGAAGGAAATATTCTCGGGACGTGCGAATCCCGATCCAGCTGCATCGAGAATTGGTGTTTCGACGGGAAGAAGAGAGCAAGGGAGACAGGGGAAAAAGGAAATGGTAACACGCTCGATTGTATACTCTCTGGATAGTACGATACAACGGCGATGAATGGCTGGGACAACAATGGCAGTCTTGATTTGAGAATGAGGGCTCATTATCGATTCCAGGATCCCTGTGCGCGACAGACCTCCCGCGGAGAGTAGGACCACTTTCGACCTGTTCTTCTACAAGTTTCCTTCCTTCCCTTCTTTTTTTCGATCAACGTTGCTGCCTTCGGATCAGGCACGTATATCTGTGGGATTTCCATCGGATTCGAGCCCGAGGTGGCGTTTTCTGCTTCCATCGTTAGGATTATCGACGGGAGACCGAGCCTCTTCCTTCAATTGCAAAAAAACAATAGCCGCCCCCGGGGAAAATGTACGATACCGAAGACTCGAAAAAGGGTTGCAGATCTGCGAAGGAAACCTAGCGAATCAATGAATTTAGCCGTCGCGTCGCGTCCTTCGCGTCGGGTTCTTGCTGCATCGAGGATATTTAGGTAATTCTCACGCGGTAGCTTCGTTCTTCTCTGACCTGCTTCGACATTCGTACATACATATATACGCATCGCCCCATTAATTCTCCCCGACAATATCTTCCCTCTATTGCCACCGTTGACTCTTGGCGTTTACCCAGTTGGGGGTGGGATTTATGCTCGAGCTTCCACTGGCCTGGTAAACGACGACTATACCTAATACGAGTTAAAATGAAATGATGGCTTCGAGATGTACCTTGGGCAAATGAATTCTGTATCTATTTATATTCAATAGAGAATTTGAAATTCCCACGAGCTGGTAAGTTCAACGTGAAAAGGTGAAAAGAAATCGACGAGGGCTACTCCAGATTCATGTCGAATGGGAATTTCAGTTCAGGTGCGATAAGTGGGTTACCGTTAGTAGCGAAAGAGGTAATCGTCGAGTCGAGTGCGTTTGGCGCACGAAGGAGAGGAAACGATTGCGCTAGGGTTAAATGGAATCTGTTTGTGTTTTTTAACTTTCGCACACGCCACCGCGGACCCGATTTATTTCTGTTTCGGCGTCGGACCACGAATGGAACTGTAATAGCTACTGGCAGTACAATCATAGCACTTTGCTGTTCTTGTTTGTTCGGGAGGTGATACGGTTAGCGGCGTTTCTACCGGTCGCGCTTTATTTTCGTAACGGAAGCGAGATATTCGTGCTCGTAGCTTTGCTAAACGCCTCCTTCGATGTACACTGCGAGACGGAGCGAGAGGCGATGGGCTCGATCTTTTCTTCGAATTAACTTGTCCCGAAATGGCAGAGCGAATTCCGAATAACCTCTTACTGCGCGTGCATTGAAATTCGGTTCGGTAGGGTCGCAAAGTGTACGTGATAATACGATTAGAAATCCGTATATCTGTGATTGGAGTGTAAGAGATTTCGGCTGCGAGCGCCGTAGCTGGGCATCTGGGTTACGTCAGCGCGGGGCCTGATAGCGCACGTACCCATAGGAGACCATAGGCTGAAGGGAAATACGTGAACGAGACCCTTGAAGCCATGGCGCCTGGAAAAACCCCGACAAGGCGTCCTTTTTGGCGTACAGGATGCATCATGGCATTCTTGCATCGATCGTCGAACGTAGAAGTCGCATTGATAAACAACAGAGTACAAACGGAGTAATTATTGTCGAGACCGTGTAAAGATGGCCTGACACATCTTTTACACGCTTCTATATCTTCCTACGCTCCAGTATTGATTTGTATAGCTTTTGGAGATAATAAATAAGTAATTATATTAGAAGCTTTACACCTTCGTTCGGTTTTATGCAAAGTAATCTTACATATCAGAAGTGGGATAAAGATTCACTACGTGTCTTTTCGTGAGGCTACGGCACAATCCTGGACGTTTTTGTTTTACGCGTTGTGTCCGTGAAGCTGCTGTGGGAAATTAGATAAAGATACACTGCGTGCTTTGCGGTACAGTGGGATCTTTGCGCAAATTTGGACGTTTTACGCGTTTGTGCCAGTGGAGTGAGGTGAAAATGAGTCGTAGCAACAAGACGAGAAAGAAGCGTGCTCGTGAATATTCGCGGAGTCGCTCAGATGAACGAGCAAGCGAAAATTCCAACGATCGTTCGCATGCGCGTTCACGAAATCGTACGCGGAGCGATCGGCGGGACAGAGACAGCTTACGGGATCGGTCGCGAGGTGATTCGCGTGACCGTTGGAGAGACCAGTCGCGACGCCAAGGACGGTCGCGTGATTCCTCCGAAAGTTCGAGTGATTGGCGTGATATTGTGAGACGCCTGGAACAGGAAGTGCGAGGATTGCGTAGCAGACCCTCGATGAATGAAAAGTTGGTACCGCGTTTCGACCCAGCGAAGGACGACGCCGACGTAGAGTCGTGGGTGCGCGACGTGGAACGCGTGGCTCGTCGGTATGGATGGACCGACGATGACGTGATGTGCAATATTGCGCGTCAATTGACAGGGCACGCTCGACGGTTGTATCACGACGAACAGAGGAACGAACACACCTGGAGCTCTTTCAAAAAGGTACTGGTCAGGCAGTTTCGAAGACCGGTGCCATTTTCTAAGTTGCTGCTTGGAGCGGCCACGTATGACGCACAACCGGGGCAGAAATTGGGAGATTATTGCTTCGAGAAACTCGCGAAGCTGCGAGCTTTAAAGATTAGCATTCCGGACGAATACCTGCAGGACGCGATACTGGGCGGCATCGGTGATGAAAGTATCGCGCGAACGATACGATCCAACCAGTATCGGGATGTTCAGGAGCTGTACGCGGCGATGATGGTGATGGGCGCCATGCCGACGGCAGTTGTGGAGCATCGGAGACCGGTGACGCGGCCGACGGATCGACATCACGGAGCATCGGCGTTGCCAGGAACGTCGGATGTGGAACCGCGGGAAGTGGAGAATGCGGCGACGCACGCTGGAAGGGTACAGCGAGCGGCCGTTATTTGCTACAATTGCGATCGAGAGGGACACGTTGGTCGCCAATGCACGCAGCCACGGGTTACCTGCGTAACTTGCAAGCGGGTGGGACACCTTGCCAAGTTTTGCGCTAAGGTACGGGGCTCCGTTAGCGGACCACGGGTGGCATAGTTTCGTCCACGGTACGATGCTGCGAAAGGAGGGCCATGTGCTGTAAGTATGGAAATAGAGAATGGAAGCGGGGGCGGACTGCTTGGTAAGTGAGAGATATCCTTACTGTCTATCCCTTAATGAGTGCAAGAGAGAAAATTGTTCTATTTGGCAGAAGCATACACAGGGCACAGGTATGGTGCAGGTATGTTTCCGTGGTGATACCTGAGACATTGTAATTGACAATGGTCGGCAGGAGAGCACGGTGGGAAGAGGGGAGGTGTCGGAAATAACGTATGAAAAGCGCCAATTAGTGGTACGTAATACAGAAATGTTAGGTGTTCGAAGGGGTGCTGTATCATGGGTGTCGAGGACATCATGAGCTTGATACAGTATCATTCGAAGGACGACATTTGAAAGGTACACAAATTGCGTGGAATAGAGGACGTTATGTTTCCAATGAGACACAGATTGATATTGAGACGGTGATATTTGGATGCTGGATGAATGATTATTTGTTTTACGGAAAAAGTTGCAATTGTTTAAGCCGTTGACTGGGTGAATTCGGTTCTGCCTCTTATGTGAGTGCCTCACGAGAGTGCGAATCGTGCCACAATGGATTATTGTTGAAATAATAATGTGGTATTTTCCAGATTGAACTAGATATAGCGGAGATGATGGCGAGAAGAATTTCGCATCATCTGGAATGCGGTTTGGGATGTGAGCACAACGACGAGTAGTTCGTTGTGTCGTCACAGACTGTTGGAAGGGGGTGGGCATAACGGCGAGTAGTTCGTTATGTCGCCGCCCATGGTTAAACGGGTTGTGGGCATGACGGCGAGTAGTCCGTATGTCATCACAAATCGTTGAAAAGGGAAGTGAGCACAACGGCGAGTTGTTCGTTGTGTCGTCACAAGATTGCTGAAAGGGTTGCAGGCATAACGGCAAGGAGTTCGGTATGTCCTCACCTGTTCGAGAGAAAGCAGTGACCACGACGTGAGATGACCGTCATTGCACCAGAACGAGTCTGCATGCTGATGGCGAAAAGAGAAACGGCGAATTTTGAATCGCCTAGCCATTGGATACGAGCGAGAAAACGGGGAGAGTATTTAGCGTCAGAGCATGTCGAATTTATGTTAAAAGTATACTGAGAAAAATACTGAATCCGATTTGTCGGGCGTCTGTTTTATTCTTTACAGAAAGCAGCGTAACGAGAATGCTCGAGGACGGGCATTTTTGCAGGATGGCCGAGTGTAAGAGATTTCGGCTGCGAGCGCCGTAGCTGGGCATCTGGGTTACGTCAGCGCGGGGCCTGATAGCGCACGTACCCATAGGAGACCATAGGCTGAAGGGAAATACGTGAACGAGACCCTTGAAGCCATGGCGCCTGGAAAAACCCCGACAAGGCGTCCTTTTTGGCGTACAGGATGCATCATGGCATTCTTGCATCGATCGTCGAACGTAGAAGTCGCATTGATAAACAACAGAGTACAAACGGAGTAATTATTGTCGAGACCGTGTAAAGATGGCCTGACACATCTTTTACACGCTTCTATATCTTCCTACGCTCCAGTATTGATTTGTATAGCTTTTGGAGATAATAAATAAGTAATTATATTAGAAGCTTTACACCTTCGTTCGGTTTTATGCAAAGTAATCTTACAGGAGGGATAATCATTTTCAGAGATGGTTCCGTTTCCCGGAACGTTTTTGGACATTGGCCCCGTATACCGACGTTGAAAAGATCTTTTTTCATTCTCAACCCTTTGATCGCGAACAAGGTCCACGCTCTCGACGAACACGAACAGCTTGAAGAGGGGTCGATAATATCTTCAGGACTGGGACAGTATTTGAAAACAACCCCCGGGAACGATCTCTCGAGTCACTTTAGGAATCCCTGCTGCTTTTGTGGCCACCGGGATGTACGGAACCGCTTCGCCGATAAATTCTTTCTCTAAAATTGGGGTTCGCGGATATTAAGGGGGCTGGCGAAACATTTGAACCCTTCCCGACCTTCGGTGCATCCCTTACGATCAATTGAAAAACGAATCTCTGTTCTTCGATCGGCTTTCCGGGACGATATTGAAATTAATAAGGTAAAGCACAGACGCTTTACTAATACCTAATCGAAATCTCTTTAATTAAATAGCATTTAATATTTAGCGTCAATTCTTTGTCATTGTCGTCTGGTTGGCAATGCACGTACCATTCCATTCCGTAAGGCTGGTCTCGACTGATCCACGGCGGGTAGTTCGATGGAACATTTGTACAACTGGAGGACTGTGCGCATAAATTAGGTTCGATCGGCGCTGTAACAGCTACGACGGATTAACGAGGTTAATACTGGAACGAAGCATGAATCAGGATTACCACCTGCCAGGATTTATGACCGCGCGCATTGTTCCGTCACGCGCTACTTTCGGGCAAGAGGAAAAAACTGAATCGGCGTATGAACGTATGAATATGCAATTTCATCGACGGCTGGTCACGGTTCGAATCAAAGCGCGTTACGCGGCAACACGCATACGTACGTGCATATGCGCAAATATATCTGCTTGCAGTTGCGTTGCCACGCCGGACGAATATATGTACTATCGTAGTTGAACGCATTTCGAGGAGGCTACAGTCGTTACTTGCTCACCTCGCCTCAAATATTTTTATACGAGTCACTCGTATGACCACGGCAAGGCACTGGAGGGCAGATTCCGACATAAATTCCCCATTACCCTTTGAACTCGTCGAGCTGTTGTCGAGCTGTTGTCGAGCTGTTGTCGAGCTGTTGTCGAGCTGTTGTCGAGCTGTCGTCGAGCCGAAGGACAATCAGGGAACGCGAACATATTTTTGCCCGATGAGACTCGGTTCGCGAAGATACTGGCGGGCAAAGAGAAAACAGGGACGGGAGTATGTCCGCCTTCTGAAAAAAGAACCTCAGGTCGGTTTAACGGCTTAGAAATAACGCGACAATAGCCGATTAGGGTGCAGAGGGGAAATCAGTCTCCTACTTCGTAGCGTGCTTCCAATTCCAATAAATACTTCCGCGCCCTTTATCCTTTAGCTGTCTCGTCGTCATCGTGACATGTTTATATCCCCCTTCGTAATTCGCGCCCTGTTTCCTGATATCTCGTACTTTTTGAGTCGCGTTAATTGGAAATATCAAATACTGTCGATACCACGCAACGCGTCGGTGGAGGGAGCAGACCTTTTTACCAGGTTTTATCAAGCCTGTCTCTAATTTTCAATCGTGGAAACGCATCGTTGGAGCAGACAGAAGCACAAACTGCCCCTTGCTAGTCTACCGATTATAATAATTATTGCGCGCGATATTCTCCGTCGCAGCTGCTCTTATTTTTATTATAGTTTAGGTTGGTCGCGTGTTTGTTACTCCTGCAGCTGCGTTATTAATTATTCTTGATTTTCCATCTGTATTCGAGCGAATCGAATAGAGCCGGTATGTTAGTTTTCAAAGTAAAAACTCAACCAAATGTTTCGGTTTTGGGGTGATCGGGGTAATAGGTTCGTGGAACGGTAACAATAGGGGGCTGAAAAATATCGGATCGGTTTCGTTCGCGCGACACTTTCAACGACACGTACGATTCTAGATTTTATTAACGTTTTATGGAGAGAAGAGTCTTAGAAAGATGTCAATCAAATTTTCAGTTTGCCCCGACGCAAGGGAAGATTAGACGGGTGCGTTCGTCTCGCGCCCAACTATTACGTCCAACTGGAAAGCCAAGCATGAACAGATTTTGCGAAACTTTCACGACAATGGGCGGAATGCCATTTAGTGAATACATGGATAGGCTCGTGACAGACGTGGGAATGGAAAAAGCGGAATCTTCATCAGTTCGGTCGGCCGAGGAATAGAGTGAGCGAAACAATAAGCTGGAAAGAAAATAAAGAAGTCTTCCCTTCTTTGCTCCCATTCTTCCTACCTACTCTTGAAAAAAATCCTGACGAATCGCATCCAGGCATACGATTTTCAACAATCGCGTTTGGCTTTACTGTAGCAAAGATACCCTCCTCTGTTCTCGTTTCGGAAAAACTCGAGGAAAACCAGGGGGAATCGACGAAACGCGTGCCCTCTTGCGTTTTTTGCTTCGGCACGGTATTATACAACGGGAGCGGCAAAAAATTGTTCCGCACGAAGCGGGTCTCTTTTCCCCCTTTCTCGTGTAAAACGAAAGCAACGACGTCGTTAGGAAAGCTTTTAGGACGCGCGCTGCAACATTGCAGGTATTCTCCAGCTACTTTTTTGGCCCATTAACCGCTGTTTATCATTCATTCGAGGAAGCTACGAGGAAGCTATGAGGAAGCTATGAAAATTTGTCAATCGTTCGAGTAGAGTAAAATGGAGTGAAATGGTTCGTGGGGCCCGAGTTTCATTTAAACAAAACGCGTCGCCGTTTCTATTCGTTTTGCGAGTAAAGTTCTCCCTCTAATTCATCGCTGCCCTTTATTGACCGGACTTTAATTAAGAGTCAAGGGTTCCATTGTCTTCGGAAGTTCCATTGGACTTCTTTGTACGAGAGCGGAACATGGATACGCGCCACGTTTCAGACGCATATGCGGATCGAGCAGCCTCTAATTATGACCAAGGATATGCGGGGCCTTGTGTTTGCTTCGAAAATTTGCTCGCAGTAATGAAGCCGCTTTATTCACCAGGATCCCTGCCCGATATTCTCCTTCGCGCGATCTGTTCTCACGTACCGACACGCGCACGCGTCTACAAACGCAGCTGTCCCGCATCTAGAAAACCGCGAAACGGTTCCGATTTCTTTTCAACGCGTAGTTGGCTCGTTTGCCTTTCCCGCGAGTCCCGAGGAATTTGGTGCGCGAAATCTTCGGTCGAGAAATCGGCAAGGAAAAACACTGGCCCGCTATTCGATGAAAAAAATAGACTAGTTTCACGCATGCTCGTGCAGCGACGATACGGAGAAACGTGCAAATCGATCTTGTTCCGGCTTTACGGTTTCCGCTTGACTATAACGATCGAGCCGTCCCGTCGGTGGGTCACTCTCGAAAGAAAGTTGGGAAGAGATTGTCGAGAGAAGACACCAGCTGTCACAAGAATGCTGAATGGAGCTTCCTGATGTTCGGTGCGATGGATCTGTCAAGAGGTACGAGATCGAGGAGCTCGTGCTCGAAGAATAAGTCCAATACGTGTTCTAGTAATTGGGCCGTCCGTCTTTGAAGCAACGAGAGGAAAAGCGGAGTGCGGTCCTACGTTCTACCTTGGCGCGTGCGGGGGAGTGGACAAAAGACTCCGGTCTTTACTTCGAGACCTATTCTACCGGGAGACGGTTACTTGCCTCAAAAGGAATGGCCCTATGCGGACTGGCGACAAAGCAACGGTCAAAAGGTTGTCGCGTGCCCGTGAAAAATCTTCAACTATTCTATCCGATTAAGGTCGTACATTCGCATTTTATTCGCCTTGTTCTGGTTCCATCGGGCATCCCATTTGCCGTTTTTCGTATTACCAATCGTATTTACTGCATTATCCACGCGGCAAATGGAGCAAACTGATTTCTTTTGAAGAAAATATTCGTCGCTCGTGGCTACACGGAACACTTGCGGCACGCCTCAGGCTCGGCTGTTCCGACCGTAGAAACCTTTCAGCGCGGGCACGTCTGTAAAAGATATATGCGTTACCTGGTCATCGAGGGGTCGAACCTTGAGGTTTTCTATGGAGAAAACAACCGTGAGATTAGAAATCACGTGAAAGACCCACCGCTATGACGTGCGTTCGATGCAACTTTGTAAACAGATCTAACTACATAGTTAGGTTGCCTTTTGCTCCACCGGCACCTAAATTTTCTCTTGTGCGGGAACAGATGTACTGTATATGCTGTGTGTATGTATATAGACATTGCAGCGGCTGCAAAACGTACCGAATTCTCCACGCGGTTAGATAAGGCGGTTAGATTCTAATCGAACTTTCTACTGGACAGCGTAGACGATTTCAATTCCAAAGCAAACTGAAAGGAAGCACGTAGATGCGAAACAATCGTTCGCCTCTCTATTCCCCTAATTTCGCGGCAGCCAAGGATGCCTGCATCGGATGGATCCTTAGCGGCGAACCACTATCGCTATCCGACATTCCAATGGTTCGCAATCGTGGAACACCCACCGGCACCTTCGGACCGCGGATCATCGAGCGTCCACCTGGGGCGAGTGGAGTGGCTGGCGTGGTCAGGTCGCGGCGCGACGCGGCACCGGAGTGGGGATACGTGTATAGTACAGACAGTATAGACGAAGAGAGAGCCGGTCTCTCCTGTTTCGGAGCCTCACCTAGGGACCCTTTCCTACATAAGGCCCAGGTTCCCACCCCACCACGTCAGTAGGGAATCAGCCGTTGAAGTGCCACGTTCCGACACCTCTGTGCTCCGTTGCTGCACCTTTCGTTCATTCGCGACTCACGTTTTCTACCGCGTGATCGCGATCGCGATCGCGGATTATGTGCTGCGACGTTCAAATGTGTGTTCGGAAGAGTGACCGATACCGGTGCTGATTTTGGATGTAATAGCCGATTCTACCGTTCGAGGACTCACAGTGAGTAGTTCCCTCTCGTTGTACCCTCTCGTTCCAACGCTTTCAACTCCTTCGGCCACGAGTTTTTGGCCCACATTTATTTTAGCACTGTGGACAAGTGGCGCAAAAACTGCTTCCTCCTAGTAACTATTGCCGATAGAAGTATTCCTACACAAAAGTAGCCATTGTATTACCGTTTAATCGTCAAGCATGTAAAACCAGAAAAACGTAAAAAGGAATAAACCAGACCGGACTGTTACGTTGCTTCTTGTATGGGCAGTGCTGATGAATTTCTTGGTCTCCGTACTCGAACGAGTTGAACAGTCCGCGGCGATAATTAGGGAACGAAATTCCCTTGCCACTTTGGTTCGATTCGTTCCTCCGTTTTTGAAAATACACCGGTACTTTCCAAAAATCAATTCCATTGGTCTTCCATTACCAAGAAGGGACAAAAATTGTACATGCCCGTACACGTGTCATTTATTTCTGTCGCCTTACTTTCCGTTTTGATGCGCGGTAATAACGTACATTTGAACGTTACTCTCCCATGCATTCATGTTCCACTTATCGACGGTTATCGTTCATCTTTAAATGAATCGAATTTGCCATTGCGGTAGGTGCGCGATCATATCGCGCAACCCTGAATTATTAATGACTTGTATCGATGCGCCCCTCCTGCCGGTCGTCGATTATCGTCGCTTTTCATTGCTCGGGTTGCGATATCTCAATCGTTCAGCCATGTGGTCGCCAGCGCATTAACTATTTTTTTCTCGTTTTTGTGCGCGTGCTACTAATCAATAACTGTGGTTGAGAAAAAAAATTGGCGGAACGCCTTTGCCGGATCAACAATTGATTTTCACTCGGTTCGGAACCTCCCCTAAAAAGGCGTAGCCCGCGAATGGTTGGATAATCCTTTGAGGCCATTGCCGGGATTAGAAAAATATGTATAAATTGGGGGAAAACGGTATTCTCGACTAGGGTTTGCTTCGCTTCGTCCCGTATCCGATTCTGAAAACTGACCAATAGGGGAACGGCGTGGAAACGATTCCCGATGAAGAAGTTCGAGGTAAAAGGGATGGGAGCTGGGGTTGCAAATAAAAGCGCGAAGCAGCGAAGGGGTTAGCGTAATTCGGACGCTATTGCAGTCGAATTTGATCGTTGCTCGAACAAAGGCAAGTGGCCTCGTGAAAGCGATGTTAGAAGCTCGACTAATTGTAAGAGTTCGGGATCCGGTAGCACGAGTCGCCACTGGAAGCGCACGGTAAAACGGCGAAGAGTGAGAAGAGTGAAAAAGTAAGGTAAGCGTGCTCCTTGGGTACATCTGTCAAAGAAGGGAGGAAGAAGGGAGGAAGAAGGGAGGAAGAAGGGAGGAAGAAGGGAGGAAGAAGGTCGAAAGAGGAAGGATAAGAAGAAGAGGGGAAAAAAGCAAAATGAAAGGGAAAGGGAGCCGTAACGAAGGAGCCAGCAAAGCTAGTCGTGGATCCTATACAAACTTTCCTGTCGAAGTTCGAAGGACCCCGTGGGTCCACCTCGAGGAACCTTTTCTCGAGGATCCCTCTATTTAAATGGCCGAACGTTTGTTCGCCAAGACTCGTTTCGCTCTATTGTTCCTGCCGTATTTTTGAAACGCGCCCCGAATGACCGCACCCTGCTTTAGCCAAAGGGTGAGCAACATCGAAACGTGCTCCCGACTTTCTATAGAATTTGCAAATTTCCAGTTTAATTAGAATTCAGCATTAAACGAACGCGATCCCGTTGCGCGGGTCGGTCGTGTACGCGTCCAGTTTGCCCGACCTCTCGCCGAACCCGAGTCGCTAGGGTGGCCGTGGGAAGGCCGTTATCGGTGTTGGTAACGTTTAATCGACCGTCCACCCCCGTCAAAGAATATACTGGCCGGCGGTGGCGAAGGGTGAGAATGATCGGTTGCAAGAAGGTGGCAATGGGGCTCACGCGGCCGAGGTCTCGTAGGGAGCCACGGAAGGCTCGGGAATGGGGAACAGGAGGAAGGACAAAACGGGGGACAGGTGTGCTCGAAATAGTGCGCGGTCTGGCAGTCCGTCTTCGGGCCGCGTTTCCTCTTCAGCTTTTCTATCCCTGCTCCGATTCTTCGATCTCCCTCGCTTCACCCTGTCTCGCTCCGTTGCCAAAAACCGAGCACCTCGGAGCTCGGAGCTGTGAATGCGCGTTTGATTGTCCTCGACTGGCTCTCTTGTGAAATCCCCTCGTCGCCCCTCTCTTGCTAGCTCGTGCGACGTCCCGTCTCCTCCCGTCTCCTCTCTCGTCTCGTCTCTCGCTATGCTCGTTTCGCCCCTTCGACTTGTACTCGACAAGACACGGGACCATTTCGAGAGACACGCCACTAGCAAAAGGTGTGCCTGGGGTCAATCCAATATAAATCAGAACCGAGTCTCGGAGCTAAGCTGAGCGAAGCGCGAGGAAGGAGCAGCGGAAGGACGACGGTCGGGAAGGGGAAGAGGGTGTTCGCTACGATGAATAGACTATTTTTAGGGACCGCTCGCGGTCTGTACGGAGCCCGTATATTCCTCGTGCGTGTAGCGTTCGCGCGCGTGTGTCTGCGACGTTTTCAAAAGGGATTAGGTACCAAGTGCTCACCTGCCCTCCCTCCACTCCGTCCCTCGCACCTCCTCGGGCCGCGAATATCTCGCTGGGTTGTCGGCCATTCCGAGGACTTGTTCGCAACGTGCTGTTCCTTATCTTTCAAGATCACGATTTCATCTTGGACGTTTAGAGTCTGGCCAATTGTCCCGCGGGCCCCCCGAAACCGAAGAGAGAATCTTCGGCGTTCCTCGAAAATGTACCGCGACGACAAGTTCCAGCATGGGGGCATTCATCCCAGAAAAATGATCCTTCGCTCGATGACGCGTCATGACGGGAGCTGACACTTTTGGGTAAACGTATCCGTGGCACGATTTTTCCTCGAAACTTGTCCGCAATCCGAAGCTGGGAGGGCTGCCCTTTGCTTCAAACCGTCGCGTCGTTTACTTTGCGGCGAATGGACTTGTTTTGCGTGCCACGATTTGTTTCGCAAGAACGAATCGCATCGGCATAGGCCCTTCCGTGGATCTCCCTTCATGCGTGGAATGGGGCCGGCCCGGCCGAGATTCGCGTTAAGTTTCCTAGCGTTTCTGGTTTTCTTCGAGGTTACTCGCGAGAGCAACCCCCGAGGAGACACGCCGAGACCGTTAATGGCTTCCTCTTTATTCGAATCGACCCGTAAATAATGCTATTGTGTTAGCGGTTTTTGCGATGCCTCTGTTGCACCCTCCACGGTAATTTGTCGCGTCGGCCGATTATTCCTTGGATCGGAAACACCTAGGAAGACGATTCCAGTTGAATCGTGAATGAATAGAAAAGGTCCGGGCGTCGCTCGAGGGATCGGCGAGTTGGCGAACGAACGGTCAACGGTACCGATGGAGGAGAGCCCCGAAATGAAAGGGGGACGAGTCGGATCTCTCTTCGATTAATTCCCATCCTTGAGAAAAGTTTCGCGCCGAAGTCGTTAAAAACAGCTTTTACGGCATACATTAAAGGGAAAAAAGGGGTCTCGTTGAGCATGCTTGCAAGCGTGTTAAGGTATTCAACCGTCGCTCCATTTTATTCCTTTCCTCGGTTGGAGGACTCCGCTCGATCCTGTCTCATTCTTCGCGGGGTCTAGGTGCAGGGTGCATAAGGGATACGTAAGGGAGCATCAAAATGGATTAAACTCGATCGAGGGGGGAATACAGCTCCTTGTTACATTTGGGACGCGAGCCCGAAGCGTACCGCGTATTGTTGATTCCCCGTGGGTATTTTACAAGCTATAAAAGCGACAGATATGGGTCGGTCTGTATTCGACGCGCACCAGGTAAAGGGAGTGGAACAATTTAACGTCATCGTTTGCCACTTGTCGCATGCTCGCCGAACGAACACACCTTTCTCGTCGTTGTCTCGCGTTGCTTACGATAACGGCCCGCAGAAGGTCTCTAGCTTCTTCTCGTAGCTTTCAAAGGCGCGGATGGAGCACGCCGCACCCTGCATAATTAAGAAAGATTGGAATCGAGTTGAACGCGAACAAATTGTCGGCGGTGCAACTCGACGACTCTTGTCGTCTCTCTCGCACTCTTGCTAGCAAGTTGCAACCCCTGGGGCATAATAAACGCCGGCCCCGAACAACGAGGGATTCTCTTCGCGCGCCGGCATTTGTCCGTTGCTGAAAATATCAAAGATCGTTAGATGGCTCGATAACCTCGCAGGTGAACCACAATCCCGTTTCCCAACCGGGCTGCGTTCTAGATTCATAGTTGTCTAATAATTAAGGGAACGGGATCCTACAGCTGTCTCTATTAGGACATTAGCCTGCGCGGCCTCGATCGTTTGGACTCGGACTGCGAAGCAACCACTTTATTGTTTTTCCTTCGACAACACCGCTGGCACGAGGTGCGCTAACTCTCTGAAAGAGAAATGAAATATCTCGAACGGAAAATGTTGCTGCCGCCGCTGTAGCCGAGCCGAAAGGTGAGGAAAAAATGCGACTTAAATCGCAGCTGCAGCTAGCCCTACGACTATGCTTCCGCCCTCGGAAATCCATTTTCAGCGGTGCAAATCGATGGTATTGTGGAAAGAGAACGTACACCGATCTTCGTCACTCGTTCTAATCCGCCGTGAAATCCACGGAGGCTGTTAAATGATTCGTCTCCTTTGAAGAAACGTCCCGGCCATGATTTCACAGGTAATGAAGATTTAACGAACGAAGGTCTTTGGGTTGCGAGCGTCTTGGTTGGCTTCTTGCGACGCAACGCAAATTTAACGCTCGACGTGCACAATGAGGGGTGGAAGGTCGAGAATGGGCCGCGAAAAGAAATAGAATACGTTAAAAGAAGAGGGGTGAAACAGGCGTAGATAACCATCGTCTCGTTGACGATACTTCGACACCGAGCAAGCTCTCGTGTTATTCGAGACCAGATGGAAAGCTGGTACGCGGTCTCCACCATATGGGCAGGTGCCCATGCTGTTACGCAGCCATTCGTATGCATGCATATAAACGTTGGTCTCACGTAGGCGAAAAGTACGTGCAGTTACTTGCGTGCACGAAAACGCGACGACGCGACGCGGCGCGGCGCGTGTGGAAGAATAGCACAGTTATGGCACTCGAAAGTACTGTGAACGCGGATGAAAAAGTGCGTATTACGGGTTGCGAGGGAAGAATGCGTGCGCGGCATAGCAACCGTGCAACTGTATGCAAATTAATTCATTTTTATACCAGCATCGCGAATACGTCGCGGTTATACGGGGGACCGTGAGACGTACAAACCTGCTACTGTCGATATTTCGTTTGCCCGATTCCGGTATCGGATCCCTCTTGTACAGTTTTTGAAGTTTCACTGCTGGGCCGAAAACTTGAAACGCTATCGGGAAAGGATTCGAGTCGGCTGTCGGAACGGAGTACGACCGCCTAATCGAATCAACGAATTCGTACGCAGTGCGGAACGATTTGTACGCGCGAACGAATCCATTCATTCGCGTCTTCGTCCAGCTACGGCAACCCTTTCTCGTGAAAGCAGAAAGCACGTGGATGTTCGTAGTCGTCGTTTAACTGTTAGTCGAGGCAGGACAAGCGTTAAGTCGAGAAACGAACTCAGGTGCGTGCGTTTCACCTGTTTCGCTGTTTCCCGTATGCCGTGGCAGGTGTGCCCATTGGCATCGTCGCCGTCTCCTTTTTTTTGTCATTTGGTCCGACGCGTAATTAGGACCGGCCACACATTTTCGGAAAGCCGTGCGACCCATAGGGGCTAGTGCCAGGACAAGACCGCCCTCGCCCTCTCCCTTCCTGCAGCGGTGTCCCTTTAACGCGAGATTCGACGATAAGCACCCCGCTTCTTTCGCCGGGCACGTATACGCGTACCTTGGGTATTTCCTATTCCGTGCTCGTCGAGTTCATCTAACCGAAAAAGGTGCACGGCCCCGTTTTCTCGGGCGAAATTCGACGAAACAATTTTCTCGCGAGATTCATCGCTGAGCGGCGCGCCTCGGCGTCTGAGATACGACGCCGCGTATGTAACGTATACGTAATCGTGCCGACTGCTCGGCGGAGACCGTGTGCAAATCGATAAAACTTTCGAGCAGCGGTGCGAGAAGAACGCGGGCAAAACGAGTTTCGCTTACTCGAGCCACTACTTTCTGCCTTCAGAGATGCTGAAGTGGACGGTTTCGAGATCGCTGTCGACGAACAGTTCGACGCCTCACGGTCCAGCTAGCCTGAACAGGGCGCCGCGTAGGCCATTTCGAGACCTATCCAACACACCACCAGCTGGCGGGACGAAAACTCGGAATATACCTGCACAAACCGTCGAGAGCACATCGACGCGAACTACTCCCGCTCGACGAAGAAGATGCAGAAGCCATGGCAACGATTTGAGAACGTACTTTCAGGTATCGTACCCAGTTCATGCTACCGTTCGATGGCTAAATAGACGCCAAAGTAGCGCGCTTGGTCGAGCCAGCGACGCGGAAGGGAAATTTCAGAACGAGACATCAGCCTGGTTTCTTTCTTTTCAGGCAACGAAGCCCAATTTACGGGCGAACAAACGTCAATCGATGTCACAGCAACCCGAGAAGTCGTCGGTCACGGAGAGCTTTTATCAGAGCACGCCACGAGTCGACACCGACATCGGCCCGTTAACGTTTTTTCGCGGTGGCGGGAAATGCTCGACGGCTCTGACCCTGCCGACCGATCCTGCCCTCTTTATGAAAAGTAGAACAAAGAAATTTCAGAGCGAGAACGAGCTGCCGCAAAACATCGTGAACGAAGCCAGAGCGAATCTCCAGTCGCACGTGTCAGATTTTTTTCAACAAATTTCTATGGCCACGAGCCCCGAGGACGTAATGGAGGTGGAGTCAGTGGCCCTATCGAAGAACAAACCCCTTACGAAGAGCAGCGAGACGAAAACAAAGTTCGCGGACTGCACAAAAATTACGTACCTACCGAAGCTGGCGAAAATGACGAAAATTCACGCTCGCTGTAAAACACCGTATCACAGCAGGGCTGTTGCGACCTCGAGCTCGCAGAAAAGTAAGAATCACGGCCAGACACCCTTGGCTGGGAAACTGTCGAATTTGGCCATTGACCAAGATTTACCTAAATTCGAGAACATGGACAACACCGTCACGGAAGTCCTCAACAGGTAAGAAGCCACCGCCTTACCTCTTGCCGAATTCCCACCCTGTCCGCTTTATTTACACTTGTGCGCGTGTTTAGGGAGCAGGAACTCAACTTTACCGGAAAAACGGTGGCGCAAATTCTCCTGGGGGACGTCGAGGAAAGGAAAAAAGTCCTGGAGGATTGCCCCGAGGAGGAAAGTCTGGCAGAAACGGATCACACGTACGAAACGATCGTGGAACGAGACAAGAGCATTGACGAGGAAACCGCGTGCCACAACGACAGCTCCGTCTCCTCGGCCAGTCAACTGCTGGAAGATCCGTCCCCCATGTCCTGGGCGTTCGCGTCGCCCGCGAGCGATCTGGATGGAGAATTCACGTTGAAGAGGCAGCGCGGTATTCGGAGAAAGCGGCTTCGGAAGGACACCGCAAAAATTTTCGACGGAAAACGCGTAAAGAGACGATCGTCCAGCGACGGTCCAACCGCTGGTGCGAAAGCAGGGGAGGCGCGGGACGCCTTGGTCGAAGCTGTGAATCCGCACGTGAAGAAGCCTGCCTTGGAGACCGATTTGGACACCACTTTGGACGAAAAATGCATTTACGAGCCGAAAGCCCTCTTCGGCGGTCCCGATGACCGCAAAGACGAGGACACCGGAAGAAAAACCAGCACGTGGGAGCTGGACAGCCCGAAATCGTCCCTCACCGATGACTTTCATAGCTCCAAGTCGTTTTTCAATTCGATGTCCAACACACCCGAGACGCCGTTGGTCGCGACCGTGAGAAGGTGTCTCAAGTTCAGTCCAGAAAGCGATGCATCGAAACCGATTTGCCATGGGTCGATCGAGATCGAGGTCTCTGCCGTGGGGGAACGGATAAACGTTAGAGGTGAGTGCAACGCTTCGCGATTCCGAGGAGAAGGTGAACCTCGCTTCGTGACTAGTGCCGCACAATCTATTCATCGAACGACTCTCGCTTGCTTCTCGCGTACGATAATTGCATTTCCGTAGTAGGCTCGACAGTAGTCTCGATAGGAGTCTCGATAGGTGTCGCGGTCGCGAAAATACCGTGACCGAATCTCTAAAGAAGTCGTTATCTGAAATGGGGTGGATAAGTTTGGATCGACGTGTTCGCGAGGGTAACAGTTTTGCCAAGACGTCCCTGAAACGTAGTTGCGAAAAGGCATGCGCCAGTTACGTGCCGCGAGAGGGGGTGTCTCTGTTGGCACCCCGCGATAGACGGCTGTGCCAGTAACCCACAGACCCTCCTGGCACCTCGCTCCCGGTTAGTAGGCCTACCAGCATTGATCATACCAGCACACATCCTTGCGTAAACAACCCTTGGAGAATCTTCGCGACTTCCGACCACGCGCTTCTCGTCTTTCAGCTTTCCAGCAAGCGCGCTCCCTTCTTTCCGTTGCGTTGGCTGAAGTAGTTCGCCCTACGTTCGAACGGGACGGGAACGCGAGGAGCAAATGTTCCAGTTGATTCGTCCGCAGTCAGTAGAGGAGTGCCGCATTGGTCGGACGCTCGCGGTGCGCGTAGTGCGTGCGATGAAACCAACATTTCCTTTCCTCTCACCTTGAAAACGATTCTTTCGCTCCCCGAAGAGTGCCAACCTCGCGCGCGATTCGGTCGTACAGATAATCTCGCGCTTCGAAGAAAACGACGGTCGCGAGCATTTTCACAGAGCTGTATTTCTGTTCCGTGCAGTGATAAGGTGTAAGGACCTGCGGAGGGCGTACGAAGGTCCGATCCATGCTTACGTGAAGGCGAGTCTGAAGAACACGATCGGCGAGGGGGTGGTAAAGAGAACGGCGGTACACAGGGCCACGCCGAATCCCGTTTTCCACGAGACCTTGGTACTGCCCTGTCCAGCGAACAACAACCGCTACTCCAGCAAGCCAACGTCGCTGGACATCGCAGTCTGGCACAGAGATCGCCGTGCAAGGTGAGCATGCCCGAAAGAAGGAGGTACGCGTAGGCGAGGGACTCGAAAGCCGAAGGGAACCAACTCGTTTCGCGGGGCAAAGAAGGTGGTAGTTCTTCGTCTAAATCTTTCCCAGTTCGCCGTAGTTGCACGGTTCGCCACCGTGCTATTTCGGGCTCCGATAACACCTTCCAAATAATTGTCGGTTAACTCGGGAACGTCGGTTAGTGCCGCTTCGTACTCATCGCGAGATACTAATCTCACGCGAGCCACGCTTGCGTGCACTGCCGGAACGTTTCGGCACAGTTGCAATCACCGCGAAGATTCGTAACGGCGATAAAGGAATTACGCGTGTACACATTTCTATATCTGTCCGAAGCATCGATCGCGTACGGTCTTTTGCAAATGACGCGGCGTAGGAATTCAGCCGTCTGAATAGCATGCATAGCACGGCCGGCCGGCTATACGCTGTGTATTTCGCGACGAAAGAGTACGGAAGCGAAAGATATTGGGGTCAAGAAGTGCAGCTCGTTAGTTAAAGACGGACGAGTCGAGCAAGCCTGCTCGCAATAGGCTCGGCAGTTTCTTTCCATGTTTCGCGATTGCAATCGGAAACTGTTTGCGCGTCATTTCGAGTCGATCTGGCATCGGTCGTTCGCGCGTGGCAGTTGTGCACGAACGGAAGCGTTAGATAACATTTTGCGTAACTCTCGCAGCAATGGTCCATCGAAATACCAAAACGGATTTCTAGGCTACACGCGAATTTCTTGCGGTAGGGGGGAGGGGAATCGATTCCCCGGAAGCATGCGCACCGTGCTCGCCACGTGCACTTGCTCCCATACGCGCGTCTCTGCAACGGTGTGTAGGAAACGACCCGAAAACTGTCTACCCTTTTTCTCCACCCTATGCGAATAGTTAAAAGCGAAGCGGGTGCGAGTCCCGTACGTTCCTTCGATGCGAGCCCGTAACCTATTGCACGTGCGTTTCACCGATCGAGCTTTACACGTCCGTTCGTTGTTTGTGTTTCAGACGTAGCGAGCTGCTGGGCTGCATGACTCTACCTCTACCGCTCTCTCAGGACAAGGTAAATGTTTGCGAATGTTCCTTCCTCCGCGGCGAAATGGTATTAAGCGGGATCGATTGATCGAGGCGCGTAGAAAGAAGGCCGTTTAGTCGGGGAAAGTTTATCGGGATCGCGGGAGCAATAGTATTTCGACGACGAGGAAGTTTGATGCACGGGTGCACGTCAGCTGTTTACCAGAATTCCTAAGTCTTCCTAGCTTAAGGTCAGGGGCTAAGCTCGTTACGGAGCAAACGAGTGGAAGGGTAACCCGGCAAAGATTCACTTGCGCTGCGATATCGGCAAAGGTGGAAGGTGTTGGCGGAATATTTTTCGATACTCGAACGCAAACGTTCGTTCGCGTTTTGTACGGTGGCGCGCGTAAGAAACTAAAAATGATCGTGGTGGCGATTTACTGTGCAGTGTTTTTCGTGGTTGGAGTACTCTTGAAAATATTCATGTTCTGTTGAAAGCATGGAGAGGAAAATCGTAAGAACTAGAATTCGTGGCTCTGTTCGATTGGCGCCTGCGCCACGCTAAAATAAGCATGAATATGAAACGAGGATATTCCCGAAGCGTCGTAGAGCGGGAACACGTGATAAAAGCTCGTGGAAAGTTTCGATCGCGAATAATTAGCGTTGCGTGCGCGATGACGATAGTACGCGCGATAGTCGCACCGAGTTGGAAACGTGCAGGTTTCGTCGCTTGGCTACCGATTTTCGTTTCACCGAGCGCATTGCACATTTTCAGGAAGCGACATGGCATCCGCTAGAAGCAGGAACCGGACGAAACACGAGCACCCTTTATGCGGGCTTACCTCAGGACTGTGGAGTTTCGCCACCGTTTTCGAGGGACGGAGAACCAGATAATAATAATTCGGGAGCGGAGGATTTGACGTACTTGAGGCATCTCGAATTAGAGCCTATAGATCCTTTGACTGGTTTACCCCTGCACCCTGGTTTTACGGCTAGGGGTGGTAGAACTCCGTGTACAACCACGAGGAGGCTGATAAGGCAAGCTGCAGCTAATCAGGTTAGCCGTTCTTTTCTCTTTGCAATACCGTTGACTTTCAGGTTGAGGTGCTCTCAACCTCGATCCCCGCGTGTCGTTATGCCTGCGCCGCAGCTAAGTCTGCCTATTACGCACATCCTAGGTGTACATGTACGTAGTGCGTAGCGCGACGTGAACCTGTCCCGGCGCAGCTATGTACGCATCGAA
Organism: Nomada fucata; assembly: GCA_948146005.1. Classification (NCBI taxonomy): domain Eukaryota; kingdom Metazoa; phylum Arthropoda; class Insecta; order Hymenoptera; family Apidae; genus Nomada; species Nomada fucata. The sequence continues at coordinate 37,689,988 of OX411276.1, read as the reverse complement.
AAATCATAGTCGTTTCGCACAATTGCCCCGACAGACTCGCGGGGAGTCCACTTGTGACTGCGATTATCGCAGCAAGGCAGACTGCAGGTCTTAAAGTCCGCCTCGAAGTAGCTCTTCTTTGAAAGAACGTTGCTGACGGCACCCTCGAACCGAGTGTCGCGCAGGGGTCTGCGCCCCCTGTCGCAGCGCGTTACACCGAAAGACCACCCGCGGACGATTACTTTTATCAGCCTTTCCCCCTTCGCGCAACGACACTTTTGACCGAGCGTTTCTTCTGTCGCAGATTCCATGGGGATTTTCGCTTTCCTGGGGAAGGCCACCCCGCGTGGAACGAGTGGATCCCGGCAGCCCGGCGGAGCGATCCGGTTTGAGGCCAGGTGATCACGTGGTCTTCGTCGATGCGACGAACGTGGTGACGCGATCGCGAGAAGAAATTCTCGAACTGATTCAGGCGGCCACGAATCAGCTGATCCTAGAGGTTTATCGGAAGGGAAGCGTACACTCGTCGATGCACCGGCCTACTTCGATGAACGTTAGCCTTCAGCAGCCGATCGGCGCCGGACAGCATGCGGTTGCGTTCAATGCGGAGGTCGGTACGGGCGTCTTAGTCTGAACCTAGCAGGCTTGTATCGGTATTGCTTTATCGAGCAGCCGGACGACGAGTTTGCAAACAAACAAAAAAACAAACCACGATTGTTCGTGATTTCACTTGAATCTTTCTTCTTATCATATCGTTCCTTCATTTACGACTTGGACTGTGCAGAGCACACGTTGAAATTGGGGCGAAATTGGTGCGAAATTGGTGCGAAATTGGTGCGAAATTGGTGTCGCTAGTAGCAATGTTTTTTTTTGTTGCGGTCACGTTTTACTCCAACAATGATCGGCAGCAATGAAAAGCAGTGGAAAATGCGCATACCTGTTTTTTTTTTTTTTTAGTTTTGATCACGTACGCCCGAAGAGCTCGCGTTGCAGTTTAAGACGCTCGAGGCGAGATTGTTCCGAATTGAAAGATCCGAATCGCTTATAGATGCCCGCACAAAGTTCTAGCGAGCCGCGATTCGCTGCATGCGTCTTTATTAGAGCTTATTCCGTTACTATGTTTCGTTGCACGTCATATCGCGCAATACTCTTGTACATTTTTCCCCCGTGTACGTCTTGTACCTCCCACGAACGCGTAGCGTATGGCGCGTGTCCGTTCTCCCTGGCGGTGGACACGGCCAAGTTATGATAAAGTTATGTTTTGTAATTTCGACGGTTGTCTTTTTTTTTTGTTGCTCAACAAGTTCTGTTTCAAAGTATTTATCGCATTTCTTTTATTTCCATCACCCCTGCCCCTCGCCGTCAAACGTAGCCTGCGAATCTTGCGATGCATCCTGAGCCGACGTACGCATATAACAAATAGAACGGATTTCAGTTTGCGGAGCATGCGTTAGAAAAGCACGCGTGAAACGAACGTTTTGCATGCCCTCCTGTACTGTTCCAAAGCTTATTTCCTTCGAATCTCGAACGGATGGCACGACTTCTGCGATCGAACGCGTTCAGGTGTTTCCGAACCTTGCGCCGGACGCGCCGCCAGAGGAGGAACTTTCTGTACGCGAGACACGATACTGGGGTATCCTGAAGAGCGGCCACACGCGTTTCATGGCACCTTTGGCGGAGAGACGCGACGTCCTCTCTGCCGCGGATTACCTCATTCTCTTTCAAAACCTCGACGAGTTGCTCAAGATTTCCGAGGAGATTCGAGACGAAGGCGGAGGGGTGGATAGCTACTTGTGCAGAGTTTCGAGGATCACCGCTGCCTATAGGAGATACCTAAGCGGGCTGCAACGCGCCTGCTGTCTCTTGGTCGCTCTCAGACGGAACACGGCTTTCGCGAAGCTAGTGTGCGAGCCTGCAGTCCCGCACAAGAGGCGACCCGATTTAACGGGCGTGTTGCTGCTACCTCTAGAACATTACAGGTGCGTTCCCAATTCACGAGCACGCGCGCTCTCGAAAGAGTTCTTGTTTCACGCGTCCCGGAACTCGTAGAGAGATGACGAGACTGTTGGGTCAGGCATCGCCGAGAAATTGCCAGCAAGCGAAAGACTTGGCTCAGGGATACAGGGAAGCAACGGCTAACGCCGGAGTGATGGAACCGCCGCGCGACACCGGAAGGCCGCTGCTCAGCTTACAGGAAGTCGAATCCCGGCTGGTTTTCGCGAGATGCAAACCGTTCACTCTGGCTATGCCTGGCAGGCAATGGTGCGTTCTATTTCGACTGAAACGGGAATGGAAATTTTAACGAACGTCCGCCTATAATCGCCGCGATGTTTTAGGTTATTCGGAGGCGCGCTAGCAAAAGTGGAAGGTCGGGCACGGCTCCAGCCTTCTTGGGCTCTGCTGCTCACCGACCTGCTGGTATTTGCCAGAGTCTCCCGCGATCGAGTTCTCTTCGTAACGGAAGAACCTCTGCGGCTGTCTAATATCGCCGAGGCCTGCTTCACCGTCCGCAAAAAGCCGACGGAATTCCGATTGCAGATCGCCATTAATTCGACCGGAAACTCGGAGAACGGCCACGCAGAAGCGACGGGATGCAGTCCTCACAGTCGTCCGCGCAGAAGGGTTCTCATATTGCGCGCACCGACCCCGGAATTGAAGGCCGTGTGGCACAATCTTCTGCAGCGGCAGATGTATGGCATATGGCATATGTGGCATTTCGATCCGTGGAATTCTGACCCGGCACGATGGGACGTCCGCAACTAATTCCTTCTGTTTTAGAATCTACGTGAACACGGGCTGCGGGGGCACCCCGAGCCAAGACAGTCCAGAGGAGAGCCCGATTATCGGTAGCAACTTCGCCACTGCCGCGGCCAGAGAATCTACGGAGAGTTCGCAGGTGATTCGAACGTAATTTCGCTAATAACGCGATTCCGCTACTAATCGGTCTTCGATTTCCCAGACTACCAGGGAATTCCACAAACCGGACGAGGAGAAGAGGTCGCGATCGGCCGAGAGCATCGATGCTATCATCAAAAATTCGAGGGAGAACAATCATCTTGCGCAGTGGGTGCGCAATTCCCATCAGATCCCACCACCGGATCACGAGGAGGGCCCTATCGAGGAGTGGACGGCCGAAGAGTTGGCGGCGCGGACCCCCAGGGAGACTGCCAATCAATCGTGCGGGGAGCAAAACGCCGCCACGGCCGAGGATACCGCCCCAGAGGTCGTAAATTCCGACGTGGAGCAGCAGAGTACCGCGTCCAGCGCGAGTCTCAGTACCGTCAAGTCGAACAGCGTGATCGCGAAAAAGAACGGCAGCTTCGCGTCATCCAAGGAGAACTCTACCGGCTCTATTAATATTTGCAGAAGATGTCACAGGTGACGGAACAATGCTATCGGCCGAATAAACCGAGTCTAATAAATAGTCGCGTCTCGAGACGGAACGTCACGTGTGAAATATTCGACGCGCAATTCTAGATCAGGTTGCCCGACGCCACCTTTGACGAGGGATCCGTTCTCTCCGTTACCTCCGAAGATTTCGGTCGTGCCGCCCACTCCCGATTTGTGCACGAGGCACAGATTGAGAAACGGGCCCCTCGATAGTCCAGGGAGAAACAGTCCGGCCTACACGCCAGCCGACGGCAACACGGAGGACGGAAGCGAGGACGATCTCGACTGCGACGGTGAACCGCCGTACAGGTAAATGCCGCGACGATACCGCGATTCGGCGAGGATAACCGTCTGTCAAAATCGTTTTCTAGAGCGTTGCGACGATTCGGCACGATGAGCAGTTTGGATCAGGACGACGAGCTCGAGGAGCAAGGGGACGAGGAGAATCGCGAGTCCGAGAGTCCGCCTACGGGCTTGCGAGCGTGGACGGCGCGAGCGAGTAGCTACGTAGTCAGTAAAATGGTACTGCTCGAGCAACTCGGAGAGGGCGTAGGTGGATACCTTCTTCAGCCGCCGGATCCCCCGGAGAGAACAGAGTTCTCCTTGGACCCAAACGAAGAGGAGGGCACAACGTCTGGCGCTACTTCGGGAGACGACATTTGGGGAACTCCGACGTCCGGTGGCCCCGACGACGAAAGCTTCACCGCGAGCTCGGTAACGATACATTATTCATCGATATTTGCGATAGTACGATAGCATTCGAAGGTATTGCCGCGTGCCCCATCGGCTCGAACACACACGTCCGTAAAAGCTTGCTTGTATTGAAAATCACCGGAGCTTGCGTCGCGATTCGAAAACGCGAAGGGGGTAAGCGTATTCCGCTTTGGGGATTCTTACTCGAGCGTACGAGGCAAGTTAGTTGGTAAGCTTCGCACGCATCTGCACGACAATGCTTGCCCTTTGTTTGCAAAGAATCACTAGCCCGAGCTGTGCCTGACTTCCGTAGCCGCCTCCAAATGGTTCAGGGAACGCGGTCGCTTCCGGCGAAGACAACTACGGCCTGAATCTATCGGCAGAGGACGAGGTCGATCAGGAATCGGAGAACGAGGACTGCAATCTGCCGGAGCTGAACATGGACCAGTTGCTCGGCAGCGGAAGTCTCAGCTCGTTGAGGTGTTTCCTGGGCCGACGAAGGCTGGAGCCACTCCCCGAGGAGGAGGACTCGTCTGGAAGCGGAAAGGATCAAGTCGGATGGTGGTGACAGCGGTTTCAAATGGCGGCGTCGAAAAACGTCGGCACGAGCTCCGACGCGAACGATAGGGATCGTATCTTTGCCAGACTCAGCCAGGAGGACGAGGAATTTCGAAGGAAAATAGTGAACCTCCACAGAAAGTTGTCGGACGTCGAGGACGGTTGCCCGGCGGACACTGCCTCCTTGGATACCTTGAAAAGTACCAAGGAGGCGGATCGTTTGAAAGAGCTGGAATCGGTGGTGAGACGGGCAGAGGAGACTAGCAACAGAAACGCGGAGAGGAACAGCGAGGCCTACTCGTTGTCGGTCACCGAATTCGGAGATACGAGGAATCGTCGGTACACGCGAAGGCCCGAAGTGCAGCACGAGCGACGAAAACGATTGCAACTGTTCCAACGGAAAACGAAGAAGCTCGAGGAGGATGTGGACGATCAAAACGGTGGCAGTCCCTCTAGAACAACGGAGAAGAATTTCTTAAATAGATTGAGAATAAAACGACGCAGCCTGAAGCTGCTCAGTTTCTTGAGCGGAAGAGCTGCGGACCGCTCGCAAGAGGAACGGGCCGCGCGACTTTTGAGAATGTACATGCCCGACAAGGGTTCGAAAGCACAAAATACTATTTCTATTCATCACACGTCCAGGGACAGGCGATTCTGGAAACTACGGAACCGTAGGCGAACGAATTCCTCTTAAACGAGAAACGATACAGAATCGGAGAGCGGTGGAAAAATAGGAAGATAACTTTACTAGGATATCCAGTCCCGAGACTTTTCAATTCTATTTAAGCTGGTACAAGCTCGGTATTCTTTTTATAGAATCTAGCGTAACGATACGAACAAAATTAGGTTTACGATTACGAATTGTAGACAATTTCTTCGCCCGGTAAACGGTTTCAGAATAATCAGTACTTTCGTCGGAAACGGTTAGTCAACTAAAATTACCAGAACAGGTGTCGCGTCCTGTATCGTAGCGTGCTTGCCAGACTCTTAACGGAACGGCCCCGTTCGACATATTTTAGACGGCCTAGTCGGATGTCCTCGAAATGTATGTTTCTTTTTAAAGACATTCCGTTTTCCGCGCAAGACTGCTCGTCGATCTAGTCTCGCTCATTAAACTTTAGACGAAATTTGTTTCACTTTTGAAACACCGTATATAAGTAGGTCCGCACGACTGACCCAACGCGGCACTCATCTTCCACGATAGATCTTGCTCGAATATACATAAAATGAATAAAAATTATAGAAAAAAAAAAATGAAAATTTTAACATTATTGTTGGTAGGTTGTATCATAGCCGCATGGCGGTATTCAATATACAAATAAAGTAAACTATTTGTTCAATGGCTGTTCCCCTATTTCCTAGCGACTAATCATGCATATCCAACGAAATGGCTTTATTGTACGACGACGTTGTCGATATTTTTACGTCATATAAGATTTCCCTTCAACCACTGTAGCCTAAGCTTCTCCTGTATAGTGCTATATTCCATCCTTTTTGTAGAATATCTGGCTTCCATGGTTGTTTGGTAACGGACTGGGTCCAGTTTGCCGCTATAGTAGACCCTGCCATTCTCGTGCACATAAAATTCTGTATAATCGTCCACGGCGGGTAACTTTTCGGGCGTTCGGACCGGGACGATGGACACTAAATGCTTTACTTTCCACAGCATGGCACACATCTCGGGCGTATTCTTTACAAATACAGGGTTACTTTTCTGCGAAAAATAATTGGAACACGATATTGAACCAAACTGCGAAAGGACGAACGATTCGTTTAACACTGGATTCCCTACCTTCTCTAGGAATCCGAGGGTTTCGAGTATATCTTTTTCCCAGTAAGGATTTCCTTTGAAAGGTTTCACTCGGTGAACCATTAAAACTTTTGATGGTACAATAGGAGGATCTGCGTGATCCTTTGTACTGAAATAAAAATATTTCGTTCGTAAACTACTTTCGGCACGAACGTTGAAATTGGAGTACCTTTTCTTACCGTGGATGATATTTAACTTTTTCGTATCTGACAGCATCCTTGAGCCAGCTTTTTGTATACTGACGATGACCACGGACAAATGTTAACAAAATATTCGTACGATTTGCCATCCCGGTGAATTGTTACGAACCGTACTAGGTTATGTCGAAAAGAGGTTATGCTGTAGCTATACGCTTCTCAATTGGAACTGTCACCCGTAACAATCTACAATTGTGACGAGCAATCGAAAGTTTGATTATTCATCGGATATTCCATTAACTCCAACAAATAATCATTACTCATTTATCGCCACACACTTTACTATCTGCTATTTACACGTATCCTTTTTCACTTTGGCACGTCGCGTAACCAGATGGTTCCATGCTGGCGCCATCTGATCATTTAAATTCAATCAATGCGCTCACCTGTGTACACTACTGTGCACATTGCTTACATTTTATTTTTTAATAGCCATGCGTAATAACACAACGCAACATACTGTAATACAATATAATAGAAAGGCGTAAGGAATCGTTAAATTTATAATTATTTCTGAATAATTTCTGTAAGTGTCAAACGAATTCTAATGCTGAACTTACAAATAGAAAAAGTAGAAGGCCTCGCACGTGAACAAATTGCCGTTTTACAGACAACAATTAAATAAAAAACAGAGGCAATGTTTCTTAGCATACGAAACATTTATCCCTTTCCTTTCTGTAGAAACACCGCATAAATGCTATGCAATGTATGCTGAAAAGTCCTTTAAATGAATGGCAATTTCAATTGAAACATTAGCAGCAATTACGCGAACAGGATTAGCTATTAAAGAAGCATCAGAGATTTTTCGGTGCAAATGTACTTTCGAAGGCCGGAGTTGGTCGGGGCGACTTTATAACTCGAGAACTCTGTGCTTGATATCCATTGAAATCGTTTCGACGAGGAGCTGATTACATATAAAGCCGAAGAAAAATTCCTGTCTCCCGAAGGCTTACAGCCGGTTGACCGTCTCCCATCCACGTTAAAATTTTCTTTCTCATTTCTTATGCCTCGGGAAGTCATGTCCGTGCATCTTTTGACTATACGCATATACTTTGTTGCATTTTTTCGGTGGGTCAGTCCCACAATTTTTTCGCTGCGATTACTCGCGTTTGGATCAAGTGCACACATTTTACGAATTCCACGACGGCCTGGAATCTCGCTCGACTGTTCGCCGGAAGTACAACAGTTTCTGCCTTTTCCATTTCCCGTAACGGCTGTCCAAGCTGAGACTTGAATTTCCATTTATAAGAGGGAACTGTAATTGAATCAGAGCTAATGGACCGTGAGCGCAGCACCGCCGGTAATCTCGTTTTGCTGTCTATTGCGGCGAACGTCTACGTGCATCTACGCGTTGAGGCGCATGCCGCGACAGGACGGCTGTGCATTTTCCTCAGCAACTTGCAAAATTCGATCACTACCGATCCGTTTGCTCGTTAAAAGTAACGTTACGTGCTTAAGATTTAGAAGGTTTGCTTCGCCTAGATGAATTTTTTCTTAAACAGATTCAGCGCAGATCGGGAAATGTCCCTTTTACCCATTTAGCCATCGGGTAAAAGGGCGCTCACGAATCCTTCGAATAAAATCGGTGCTCTTTGATTTCGAGCTGAAGGTTAACTGCATTTTCTGCCACTATTTAAAACGTTCGGGGAAGGAGAGATAGAGAGGCAGAAAAAAGAGGGAATAAAGCCTGGAAAGGTGCTCGTTGCTCTCCTTTTTCTCGGAGAACATGCAACTGCTTTGGACAGTGGTCGTTCGCAACGCTCGGGATTCGGTAATTTTCAACTTTGTTTTTGTCCACTTGAAAGGTTAATGGTCGCGAGTACACGACCGAGTGCTGATTTTTTCAGGCTGAAATTTCTAAAAAATAGAAAACAGAGCGCTATTTTCACGCACAATTGCAGTGAACGGCACGCGTCGAGTATCGCTGTACGTACCTTCTGCTAGTATTCAAATCTCTTTCGCCAGAGTCTTAGCCAAGTCCGAGAGAAAAGTTCAGGTGGTAGCTTGACGTAGTCTTTGACGGAATAATAGCCGACTTAACGGAAGTGGCTTAAACTTTACCGGTGCCCTCGAACGTCGACCCCATCTAGGAGCGCTCAGAGAAGACCGCGAATTTTAATCGGGAACCGCGTTGAGAACTTTGGTCACTTATAACTTTCAACTAGCTTCACTCGCAAGACCTAACTTTCTACGTTGCGAATATATTATTTTTCTACGGTAGATCGACCGGTTTATTACACCGTGTGACGGGTTCCGAACCATCTACACGTTAACGCAGGAACTAGCTCTTATGAACGCGTCATCGAAACCTCGAGGGGACGGCAATTCAAATAGGAATTGGTACGCGTGCAGTCAACGTTTCAAATTATCTCAGAATTTCTGGTCAGTGTTTCGTAAGAAGCACTACTCGTTGGACCGAAACAGATATTTATATGCCAGAATTTCCTCGACAAGGGTATATTATTTGATCGGTTCTATCGGTTCGAGTCGCGATCAATTTCCACTGATTTTCTCGCAGACATGGAAAAATTCGGTGAAGCTGTTAAAGGATAGAACGGCCGACAGCTACATATGTTCATCCACTCACGGCAATTACTTTTATAGTTTCCCTTTCCCCGTTACTTTCTTCCGCTCGGCCACCCTCCTATATCATCCACCGGGTCGAGTGCCGCGAATGGTACACGCTCGGGTGTAAACGAATCGAACTGGTTCGAGGAAAGTTCGTCCAGACAATCTGGAAGTATCCCGAGCAACTTGCCACGGCCGTACGGCTCTTCGATACCTTTCCTCCCCCTTTCGCTTTTCTTTTTGCGTAGCTCGGAAAGCAGCTGTAACGATTTTCCCCTGTCAGCTCTCGGAAGGATCCGCCGCGGGTCGATCCGAACTAGACACCTCTCGAGTTCCAAAGGTTTAGCGCGATTCGAATTTATCGTTTGGGAATTTTCTTCGAAACGTTGTCGAGAGTAGCAGCTGCGCGAGACGTTGCATATATAATATGTGCATACATGTATCATCTTGCATCGGTCGAACCTTGTCCATAGCCGTTGGGCACATATCTGGAGTGGTTGTAAAATTAGGGAGACAGAGGCTATCTAGCAGATCGGTTGGGGTAGCTTGGCTTCTCATGGCTATCGACTGGAGAGTGTCGAGCGCCGAGAGTCGAGTGCACGCGGGAGTTCGAGGCTCGTGCTCGGTTTCCTTCGTAAAAGCCGATAGTGGGGATAAGTGGAAACGCGTACAAGTCCCCGTCGAAGAGAGAAGCAGCGGAGCCGGATCGAGTAAGAGGCAGACGGAATTCACAGACGGATAGTCTTATCCCGATGTGAACCAGTAGGCGGCATTTCGAACTCGTTCGCTCACGCACGAGGGCGGGTTTTCTCCGGTCCTGGATCGATCTTCGTGATCGGTAATCGTAACGAGCTTCACGACATTCCACGGCTAACGGCATTCGGCGATCGGAACGAGCGCGACATTACGGAGCCACGATAAGCATGCCGTTCTTCAAGAAGCTCAGGAGATTCTCCAGGCACAAAAGTAAGTCCCTTCTTGCGTATCTTCTCGTCTGCTCGACATTAATTAGAAATGGCAAACAGTCGAGCGGACTGATCACTCGGCGAAACGCGATGCTCCCGTTGTTCGTCTCCGAAGTATCGGGATTTGTTTGACGTCGATGAAAATTGTGGCGCTAACCGCGAGGTCGAAGCGATCGAACTCGTTCGCGTCGCGAAACTAAACTTGTGGCGCGTTTCGAGGGTGGCAAGGGACTGCGCTGCTTTGTACCAAAGTTCCAACTCGTTCCCGACGTAATTACGTTTTCGTAAGATAGCGCGTCGTTTTTGGCCGAGTCTCGCGTAATGGAATTCCAAAGCCGGGGGAAGTCTCCGGGTGAAGAAGTTTCAGTCGAGCCCGCGTTCGATTCGTCTATACTTCTTAACGCAGTTTCGAGCTGGTCGCGACGCTCGACGTTTCCTCGAATACCCTGCGAAGCCGCGTCAGGATGAGACGATTTTGTTGCAAGTGCGAGGCCATCGTTCCAGCTGAATACGCGTTATGTACTTCCTTATTAAGAAAAGATGCCTGTTGCACTACATTCGTTCGTCGCGCTCCGAACTCAGTCGAATGGTTTCCCTAATACGTCAGAAGAACGCTTATTTCTCGGCAATGCAGCGCGCTGTTCCTTTCTACGTAGTAATACGCGATACTTAATTATATAGCTTTATCCAGCACTGCAGCTGACTTCCTTTCACCTATAATCGTTAACCGCCGTTTTCTACGTTGGTTCTTCGGCGCCAAGAGCTTCTCGGTGTGAGTGCAATTTTCGATACAGCATCGACCGACCGACGCAACATTTTCACTTGCTTGCCGAACAAGGATGACGGAGCGTTACGCGTGCACCCGCTATATCGTGTTGCTGCGGAATGTTCGAATCGTTCATACTTCTTTCCAGCTTCTCCCTTTTTTTTCATTTTACGGATTTCTTGCGGCTTTATTATTTTCTTTGCCGTAGACAATGCACGGTCTGAACGACGCGACGCGCGGCGCAAGCTAATTCGCAACCGCCCAGGCCACGGAATTTATTAGGGGTCCGCGTCTTTCCCTTGCTAGGTATTCCACCCTTTTTTTTTTTTTTGCAAAGCTTTCGCGCGCCATTGTTAACAGACGCCGTTCGCGCCATTGTTCTTCCCAGCTTTGTTTGCTCTTCGAGTATCATTAATCGCTGATAAAGTTTCAAACGCAATATGCATTCACGATTATTCTCGCCAGGCCTCTTGGAGGCAGGCAATGCAGGCAAAGCAAGCGAAGCTCCAAGTGTCGTTAGTTCTTTATTCTTCAATCCGGAGGCGTGGCTCTTCGAGGTAAAGCGGCCGACGAACCTACGCTTCGGATACTCCCAAATTTATATACCTTTCCCTGGAGACTTTTTCTCCCACCGAATTATATGCCGTTCTCCATATTCTACGGGAGCACACCTTTTTTAGTCTTTTTCCGATCCGAATGCCCGGGCGCTTAGTGTTAGGCGAACGCTATGAATTGCGACCCACCAGATTTGGGCGGGGAGATGCCGCGTCGATGCGATCGCAATATTTATTGCGAATCGGTTTCGTCTTATTAATTGGCTTGCACGTACAAGCTGCTGACCTGCAACGGCGGCGCTTTTAGTACGTATCGGACCGAAAAGAAGAGTGGAGGAAACCGGCCAGTTTTCTATTGCGATAGTGCTATATTTATGCGTGGTCGTTCTTCTCCTCCGATAATCGTTTATTTCGAGAGTTCAGAGCGCCACGATCGTGCACTTTGTATCGGTGTCACGGCGTTATGCAATTTATTTCGATGATTCGTACGCGCTACTCGCTCGAGATCCGATTGATCTTTGATCGGTTTCGAGCATCGACCGGATCGAACACGTGCAATACCAAGCACCGAACCGCCGACGGTTTTCCCATTGCGGTATCAAGTTCAGAATATAAAGAGTCGCCTTTCAGAACCAGTTTTTCCCCTAGTTTCAGGCATCCACGTTCGAAAAGCGATCGGAGTTGCGCGACCACCTATGTATCGCCTGTTTAGTTTTCATTCGTAGACTCCGCGACGGATGGATCGTCGCGACTGTCTCGGGATCCGCTAATTGTAAGTCGAACTAATGTGCGCGCGGCTACAAAGACAGGCGGCTGGAAGGAAATTGCGAAGCGACGCTGCGGTGGCAATGCTGTCGGCGGATTCGCGACCCCGATGCTAACAGAAACTCGGGGGAATGTTGCGAGGAAATGGGAGAAAACGCGCCGCGTTGCATCGTAGCATAATTTCCGCGTCGAGAAAGCAAATTCAATTTACTGTCGGCACGTTCACGGTATCGAACTGAAAAGTATAAACGAAAGTTTCGAGGCTTTTAAAGCGAAAGAAATTGAAGGGGCGCCCAGCGATGTCGGGCCTTGGGGTACACCGTAAAAAGGAACTGGGGAGTAGAAGGGGAGTAGAAGATGCCGGGGTGCTCCAGCTGAAGAGAAGAATCGGAGGGTAAGTCGAGTATGCCGTCGTGCTTAATTTTGCCGCATTTTTCCCGTATTTTACCATAATTTTCCCTTCGAAACTTTGTTCGAGCTTCGCGAACAAAAGCTGGCGGAAGCGGTGCTCCATCGGAAATTCAGTTTTGCCGACGCGGTTACGTCTTCCTTGCTCCAGCTCTCGTCGCGTTTATTTTCCCGACGATTATGGTGACCTCTGTCATTTCGATGTTTTCGTCGACCGTTCTTCCAGATTATTTTACCACTTTGCGAAACTGTAATTCCCGGCAGTGTAAATCGTCGCGAGCTCGCCTAACCTGTTTCGGCAATTTCAAAATTGGACGGATAATCCGCGCCGTTCCAGCGAAAATTGGAGCCGCAATGGAAACAAATAAAGATAACTGACACGAGTCGCAGTTCTGTCTCGAGTTTGTTGCTTTTCACCGGATAAATGGAGTTCCATGTCGACAAGCGTAGCGAGCAATATTTCTCTGCTGGCGCGAAGGAAGACATCTGACGCTGTTACAAATCACGTCGTGCCTCCGCAACGTTTTCCTCTAGCATCCCACACGCTTCCGCAGAATTATTCCACCGCGAATCCCACGTAGCTATCCCTCCGGAGAGAATCGCTTGCCGTTCCGCGCAACGAAATACGAAATACGAAATACGAAATTCGAATTTCGAAACTGCTCCAATACACAGCAGCCAAGGAGCACCCTAGCAGTGCAGGACCATTTCCCCTGCGCGATATATTCTTGCTCCCTCGCAATTTTACCCGCAAGAAAAAGTGTGACGGTTGTTATGGTGGGATTAAAATCGATTTATCGAGGCACAAATCTACTTACGCGTCGCGCAAGTCTTCCTACGCGATGCAAATTGAAAGTTGCTTGGAAAATAAGTACGGGAGGTGACGCGGGACTGCGGATATCGAATCCTGAGGGCCGATGGCAACCGAGAGGAATGTCAATTATGGAAATTTCACCGAGGAGCAGAGCGGAATCGTAAAGAGCGGAAAGAAAGCTTCGGGGCTGGCTCTACGTACGTAACCGAAAATGTCGCTCGGACTAGGATTTAACATACGAACGAGAAGCACGGATAAGCGAACGTCGACCCAACTAGACCGTACTCGGGAGACGGAAATAACCCTACTGACCGCACTGTCGATGTCCCTCCCTTTTTTTCTGTCCTCCGTAGTCACCGTTCGGTTCTCGGCTAGCCTCCCAACCCTTTGCTGTTCTCCAACGGATGTACGACTTTTTCGTGGCGGTTCGAAACAAAAGAAAACCACCTTTTCTTCGGCACGTTCTGGGCCATAATTGGGCGAGGAAAGGTGGGAAACGCGTCTACTTCGCGTATCGAGAAGCGAGCTTTCCACGTCGGACGGCGATACTGCGCGCGTTCGAACTCCGCTCGAGTGTTTGTAGCGAACGCCTTCGAGCTTCGGTCGTTCGGCGAACTATCCTTTGTCGAAAGCTTTCGAAGAAAGGCTGCTTTCGACGACGAAAAGGAATTCGTCGATACTGGGCAACGGTTTGCAAAGTTTCGGGCAAAGATCGACGTGTCCCGCGACCTCGAGACAGCAGGGTGGATCGTTCCGATTGGAAATATCGAGCGACGTTGCAACGAAAGGGGCTTCTTTTCAGCAGGCATCGACTCCGAGCACGAGAACGTCTCGAGGAGGTATCGAAGCGCGGTCGCGATTCAAAAGCTGCCAGCCAGCCCGCCGCGACTCGCGAGGCAATTATCAACGAGCGGAGCAACCGCGATTAATTGCATTGGAGCGTGTGTCGTCGTCGAAAGACAGCCAAGTTGCATGCGCTGCTCGACGATAACAATAATTTCCCGACTTTCTTCCGCGACGCACATGCGTACAAGAACATGCATGTACCTCCGCGAAGGAAATGCCCGTCGGTGACTCGATTCTTGCATCAGCCGATGCGATTCGTGTTCGCGTTCAGCCCAATTACTCCCTCCTTTCCCTCCATCGCTCTCTCCCTCTCTGCCTCCCTCCAATTCTTCCCACCCTATCTTTTCCCTCCCTTCACCCTCTTTCAGTGCTTCATAAGCACTCTGTAATCGGCCTCCCAGACAAGATACGACGACTCGTTATACTTACACACGTTCAACCCTGAATTCTTTCGCGTGCCTTTCCATCGCGAGAAGCTGCGTCGAACTTGCATCAGCCGGCTCGAAGAGCGATGCGCGTATCCACCTGCAGCCACCGTTTCCTCGCGCGCCGTTTCTTGCTGCACTGATCGACCTCTTTTCTTCCCCCGCCCCATACCCCAACGACTAAGGCCACGCTCAATCGATTGTTAAACGCTTAAATATTAAATCGACCCATAGTCGGCGTGACCCATCGTTGCTTTGGCGCGTCCGTATCCTTTATTCGTGTCTCGACAAACGAGTTATTATCGGGCGACGCGCCGATAGCACGAAGGAGTCGAAGGAGGGAAGACGGCAAAGGGTTTCTTTCCGCGTGCCGCAGTCTCTTTGGCTGGCTCTTTTCGAAGGCTCGAGGTCCGCGCCACTGAATCGAGGCTAGCCGAAACAGTTAAAAGAGGGCAAAACGAGTGGACAACCGGACTGGTCAGCCGGCCGCGAGAAAAGGTTCGAAGATGAGGAGAAAAGGAGAAGGGAAAAGAAGAATGGCAGAGAAAGGTGGAGAAGTATGGAGAGGCGAGTAATAAGAAGAAAAACGATTGCATCGGCAAGGAGGATGCGACCTCGGTATGAAAGGATGAATCGCAGGGGAATGCAAAAACCAAAGAAGCAGAAGGAGGAATTAGAAGCGTCTCGTCGTAAGTCGCGCGAGACATCGTTCTTTTTCAATTTCTACGTGCTCGGTCCCTTTGTTCGCGGCAACTTTTACGATAACGCGTATGCTTCCCTTTGGCATCCGCGTAATTTCTTCGCTCGTGAGAAATTTGGTGTCACTGCTTGGAGGAGAACTGCAATACTCGAACCGATCTTTTTGTCCGGCGAGATCCAAGCCGGGGATGACGCGATCTCGCGAAGGTTCGCGTTTGAAAAAGGTGCCCCACCCTCGTTTCTTTCATTCGACGAGCCTTTTCAGTCGGCGCGAATATGTTTCATATATTGGTAGCACGTGGCAAGCTGCATTCTCGCCGCGCAAGAGTTATTACCTAATCTTATTCTCGGCCGACCATCTTCGATCGGATGAGCCCCGCGAGCTCGTGCCTTTCCGGAAACTGTCGATCGACGATTCCAACGAGATTACACGCGCGCATACCGTATCACCTGTGGAATAGGAAATGGCTGCTCTGCTCTGCTCTGCTCGCCAGAGTACTGGCAATTTTATTTCTCCGATGAGAGCGTTTCCGTGCCGCTTCCGATTAGCGATAGAAACGAAATCAGGCTAAGAAGCGCAACGCGATGTCCGCCGTCTACTCGCAATCAGTGGAAGATACCGAAGTTTCGTGCAGGGAAGCTGCCGAGACTCGTTTGTACCGTTGCGCACCATCGACCGATTATTCATGCTGACGTCGAAACGTTCATCTTACGCAGACGGAAAATAATTTCCTATCGTTTCCGGCCATTCGTACGTACGTTCGCGCATCTACGCACGGGGTTTACTATTAGCTGGACCCAGTTTTGACAAGAAGATTGTCGGAAGAGCGGCTCATCGTGTTGGGCAGAAGAGCGGGGAAGGAGAACCGACGTAGAAAAATGAACGGCTCTTCTTGACTAAAGGTTGGTAGGTAGGTTTCGATAAGCGAGATCAGATCCCGGCAGCGGTACGTCTCGAGGATTATTTCACGGTTGATTTTCTCTTCTACAATTTCCGCCCGCCTCTGCAATTTCCTTTCATTTCAATGACAAATATCGATCGAATGGATAAAGAAGCGCGACGAGCGTTTGACGCTTGCCGTCGGTGCGCGCCATACTTCGTTAATAGCTCCACGAAAGTCTTCATTTTTTCTTATCTAAGCCGTCATTATTTTGTTCGGGAACGCGCGAATCCTGCTACCCGCTGCAATCCAGCTCGCCTGCTCTTTTAGCACCGTTCATTGAACTCTCCCAAAGCGTGCAAATCTCTTTCGGGTATACGACGGTCACGATCGGCGATAAAATTCGGACTAGATGAAAGGGGCTGAAATAAATCGAGGCGAGCGAAACGAAAGTAGTTCTCGACGGATTTTCGCTGCGCCCGTTTGCCGGGAGGCGCAAAAACTTGCAACGAATCCCAGCTGAACACCATTATGACGGCAGTTTCTCTTGCCAATCACCTTGCGACAGTTCCAGCGAGCTTCCTTTTCTTTCCAGCATTTTTTCGGCGAAAGGAACCCATCGATACTCGATACTTTCGACGCAGCCTTTGCGTCATTACTTTGCTCCTGCCCCTGTTCGCCCGGAGGACTTTTTCGCGGACACACCCCGAACCATTTCAATCGTGTTTCCCCCTTCGAGACTATCTGGTCCGATTACCAGTGTTCTAGAAATTTCGATAGAAATGTCATTTTAAACATTCATGTTCCCAAGATGAATTCCGCGTCGAAACTTTTCGTAAGTCAATCGTAAGTCGCGATACGAAGAGAATAGAGGGATCGTGTTCTCGTCGGGAGTTTACAAATTTTAAGCTACTTTTATCGTTCAGAGTCTTTACGAGCACGATATTGTTCGGTGCAGCGACCAATCTTCGGTTCGCTCTCGGAACTGGGCGCGATCGGATAAAAAGTTTTCCCCTACCGTTTCGGGGAAAAGAAAGGACGCGTGGAAAATATTGGAAAGAAGGATAACGCAGGGCGGCCGCGAATGCGTGAAAATAATCTTTATCCTTTCGGCGGGGATCCGGTTCGGAAGCGGAACCGGAATCCTGGAACGGGGTTAGGGATGGGGATGGGGATGGGGATGGGGACTGGGACGGGGTTGGGGATGGGGATGCGCATGTACGCGACAGGGGAGCGGAATAAACTCCGTGTGGACGCGCTCACATCGCGGCGCACAGTCTTCCCGATAGCACGTTTCCACGTAGCTCTCTGTCAGGATCTCCGAGTCCGTTTGCTCGTTGTCCTTGCATTTGCACAGCCGAGTTTCCAGCTCTCGTTCGTCGTTACACCCGTCGCGAAATGGCAGCTGGTTCGACCGTCTGCCGTGAAACGGCATCCTCGCGATACGTCGGGCGCAATAGTTTCGCGTGAAATTCTCTCCCGTCTCTCTGCCGTCACATGTTATTAAGCAGCATCGAGGATCTCGTCGCGTCTCGCGAGTGATATCGCGGTTATCCACGTATCGAGTGTCTCGTCAGAGGTTCCGATCGGGGGAAACATTTCGGTTCTATCGGCCCTCGTGTTGCGCTCGGCAGCCAGGATGTCATTCTTCAGAGGGTTGTGGAAGAGCAGCTCGAAACATAAGAGTAAGTTCTTGTCCCGTCGCTAGTTCCTACTTCCTCACCCGCTCGCCATTTACATTGGCCCTATCCGAGCAAAGCCTCGACCGCGGCAACAAGCTACCGCTTTTTCTCCACTTTTTCTATTTCCGACGATAACGTTTCTTATCGAAGCTACGAATTGAACGCAGGAGCAGGACAAAGTTCATGGTTAGTGATAAGCTTCTCTTTATCGCTTCGCCGGAAGAATCATGTGCGCGTCAATTTCTTTTCTTTCTTATTCCTACAGACTCGTGCCGACTGTCGCGTAACACCGCCTGTACAATTTTTGCGCGATTCAGCTCTTTTTTCACTCTACTTGCGGGTATCTCTTCGAGAGTCTAGCCGCGTAACTGCAAACGCGTAACGTTGAAACTGATCGAGGGACAGCGGTAGACGAGAGCGTTTCGAAATTTAATTGGTTAACTTAATCAAGGGAGGGAGTATCCCTGTAATCGAAATTCCAGTCGCCGGTCAGGGGATAATGGATCGAATCGTATCTTCTTAATTGGTAGATGAAGAAAGCTTATACACCGCGAGTTATTAGTTGCTCGGAAGATTAACGGTAACACCGAGCAGCTGCAACATGTTGGCCAGCGATAACAGAGAGGAGACAGCGGCAGCAACGCGGCAGTTAACGCGTTTATTCGCGTAAGCGGCGTAATAAAGAGTCGCGTTTAAGATTATGGTAATGCACGCTTGGTCGTGTTATAGGCGCAATGCGACCTCCTTCGGAGCACTGATTATTGATCATCAAATTTGCATAATCTCGTGGCACAGGCTGCCTCTCGATGCGACGATCGAGGAATGCGAGTTCGCGCTCAACCCTCATCTGCGTCTACCCTTCGACGAAACACTGCACCCTTTGCACCGACTGACACGAAATCGCGAGCCGTTTGTAACATTCGTTCCTAAAGTTAGTTCGACGGACGGAGCGGTTTTTTCTACTTGCCGGCTTAACTTTCAATTTCGAAACCCGCGAAATCGAATTCCTCGGCGTCGCGCCGCCCCGAGTATTTCCCGCTGTGCGTGAAATTCATCGCACGTTTTATCGTTCGCACTGCGAATTCGTACTTCGTATTGACCGTAAGCTTGGAAAGGTAAGACAAACGAGGAGAAGACCATTCGTGATCAGCGATCTAATATACGGGGGATCGTTTCTCAAATATAATTTTCAAGCTTACAGCTTACAGAAGAGCAACAATCTCGATGCGACACTATTCGCTTTGCGGGTAACAACCATTCCCATTTGTAACAAAACGACGCTTACAGATAGATATTATTGTGACCGCAGTGCATCGTATTGGATTAAAATGCAACAAGCGCTCCGCGCTTGCAACGTTAATGCATTCGTGAATCCGTAGATGTTCATGCTGTTTCGACTGTGAAATGAAAAAAAGGTGAATCCCGAATATTTCGCTTCATTTAAGCTGCTACTCGAATCGAAGCGTCGGAAATAAATGAATTTCCATGCAGATACATGCGCGATAAAGGAAAACCGATGCGCATCGAAGATACGGTGACTAAGCGCGAGATAGCGGTGGTAAGTGGTGGTAATGAACTTGTCGTGTAGGAAATTGTACGCGTAATGATCAACAAGGTTCGAGAATCGACTGGCTACGATTGTGATTTAAGCGAGCGAATGTGATTTAATTAAATTTTACGACGTTTAATGACGGACCAAAATTACCATTCACGCAGCTGCATCGAATTCGCCTCTGGCTCATCGATTTTATTCCAATTAAATCCATTAACTGCCGACGAGTAGTTATCAACTGTACAAACTGTTCGATATTGTTGGATGTGATCGTACGCGTCTCGCTTCGAAGGAGAATCTCACTCTATGCTTTGCATTTATCGGAATTCGGGACATTTTCGTGCAACTTCGATGCAGGAGATGTGGTGCATTCGTGCTCCGTTTACGAGTTCCGAGAGTCCACTGAAATAAGTGAAACCAACACCGGAGCGGCAGGTGCTTTTCGATGTCGAACCGCTATCGAAAGCGACGAATACGCAAATACGTGCCAATCTATTCATTCCAATTTGCTCGGAAAAGTAGACAGCGGGAGAAGAGACGCGGAGAACATTTGATCGACCTATAAGCGGAAGCCCTATATTTTCTGGTCGGGTTTACTGCTTGCGTACCTTTTGGAACCTTCGGTGCGACTCTACGGCAATTTCCTTACCATGGGGAAGTTTTAATTCACCTGAGAAATGCAACCTGTTACTCGAGGGAGTGAAGAAAGGAGCGATAATGGCGACAGATTCGGTCGAATCCATTTTAAATTTGCACGTTGCCCGATAATTGATACACGAGGTTCGTATTTGCAATTACGGTTAAAGTACATTTTCTCGCCATTAATATTCATAGCGGTCGGCGGCAATTGAACGATTCGTGGCTGACGATGCAAATGGTTTTGCCACTACAAACGTTAAGGAATTCAGCTCCCTTTTTGTTAGGCTGTCTAGCACCTACTATTTAAATGTGTCTACTCTGATAACTCTCGAGGAAAGCTCAAGCGTTGCAAAAGTCTGCAATATTTGCGGAGGTGAATTGTTCGTAGAACGAAATCATATTACAAAACGTTGGCTGAAATATTTCGGAAAAAATACGTGATCCTCTTATACGAGGGATCCGCTGCAATGCATAGAATCGAGATAGAGGGTAAGCGGCTCGAACGTCGATTTAAATACAAATTAAATGACGATATCCCCAGCCGATATATGCTATCGGATTTTTATCGAGATTTCTAGCACGGCACTTCGATTTGCCACGATTAACAGCGCTCCTATGCTCCGCAGAAACGAATCGATTGTACATACCTCGTTCCATTTCTTGCTCAACGTTTCATCCGTCTGAAGATTAAAAATTGGAACGACACAAAACGAAACGCGAAATGGAAAAATTGTAGTCTTTTCGACAATTATAGAACGAAGAAGGTGCGCGATAACCTAGCGAGGGGCAACAAGATTCTATCGTAGCTCGCTTTTCGCGTGGTTAATAATCGCTGATAGATCAAAAGGTGCTCGTTAAAACGCACGTAAAATAGACGCTCCCCTCTCGTTAGCCGTGTGCGCCGATAACGGTCATACGTTAACAAGCATACAGAAGAGAAAAGATACGCTTGGAACAATAGAATTACCGTCGAAGAACCCGGGCGAGTTTATTAGCCGGCCCAGTGTTATTTGAGAAAAGACAGCCACGCATCGATCACTGGTTCTGAATTCGAGCCAACGCGATTTTCCGCTGATTCCCCGTCACCTGTTTCTTCCGTCCAGTGCAAGCGCAGACGTTTTCTATTTTAGATATTTCTCACGCAAATCCCATTGCACAGTTTAACAATTTCCGTTTAATTTTATTCGTTTCTGGAAAACTGTTTGACCCCCCAGGTAAATTTATTTCTTCTGTACCTGGTCGGCTCTGAATCCGACCGAGATTTGCGCACCCCCCAATTCCACTTTAAGACACTCTATCGCGGGCTGCTGTTTCTATCAAGAAATGATTACTTTCGTTACTTGGCGCGCATTGCTAGTCTCAGCACTGGAAAACTTTTCACAGGGAAATGAATTTCGAGGGAAACGAGAAAATAACGAAGAAATGAAGCCTGCGACCGGTGTTCTAGACAAAAATTGTGAAGCGGATCGTCGCGTTCACGGGCGCTTCAACGGTTGTCGATAGGCGGGCGAAATTGCGGGAATCGCGGCGCCTCGATTTTAGTGCAATTATATAGGTCGAATGTACCGGCATTTGTGCTAGAATTCGGAATCGATGGCGTGCCGATGTTAATCCGTTCGTTGTAATAGGATTCGTTCAACCCCGCTGTGTATAACCATTCCTTGCTTCCCTTAAGATTAGTTTCAGCGAAATTGCATAGCGACCTCTCTGTTCAACCTCTACCCATGCTAACATTTCTGGCGCCTGCACACGGTTAATAAGACGAAACCTGTGATACTCTAGTTGCACCGTTCGGAGCATTCTTTCATTTAATAATTCGATTTAATAATTCGCGCCGCGTTCATGCAATAATGTACTAATACGTTCATTGACGATGAAATGGTTCGTGAAAGGGACGGCTGAAAATTCTCGAGAAAGATGTTTCCGCCGAGGTATCCCCACAGGATTTCGAGGAAACGAAATCGTTCCGTGTCGAGTGACGTTGCTGGTATCCCTTTCAGCTGCGGTGGTCCTGATGGTCCTTCGTTTCGAAAATCCCTCGCTCTTCTCGATAGAGGACAGTAATTGACACTTTTTCCGAAGGAAGCTTCTTTTCAGTGAGACAGGAATCAAACTTGGCGAGCGCTATCCGAACGCATATCTCTTCTCCCCTCTCTCTCCCTCTCTAATCTGCTTCCATTTATGGAGTAGCATGAAGTGTATAAATGAGATTCATTAATTCATTGAAGCGATATAGCGTGCATGGTGGAGCGAAGGGCAGCACGGTCTTGTGTAAACTTTTGCGTTCAATACGAGCTCCTGGAGTTTCTATAAAGCCTGCGAAAGTTATTTCGATTATCGTGCGATATTCAATTATCTTGTTATGGAGCGAAGGAAACAGTTGCACGCTCCCTACCTTTCGGGATTCCAATGATCTAACATTTAAACGAATCGAATGGAACGGAGAAGCTGAACGAAGAAAGAGGAAGAAGAGACAAATCTTAGCCGTACAAGTATCGGTAACTGAACTTTCAAAACTTGACGAAAACAAGCATACCGAAACTGCCGGCTTGTACCTACATCTTGCTGCCCTTTGTTCGCTTCGCATAACGAAGGAAAGACTATATTACCTTACGATATACGGTCATCTATTATTATATATAT
Organism: Nomada fucata; assembly: GCA_948146005.1. Taxonomy (NCBI): domain Eukaryota; kingdom Metazoa; phylum Arthropoda; class Insecta; order Hymenoptera; family Apidae; genus Nomada; species Nomada fucata. Next base: position 37,667,154 of record OX411276.1, on the reverse strand, counting down.
CTTCTTCCTCCAGCAAAATCGTGAGTCAAAGAGTCAATTCAAGGGCTATGAAAAGTGAACGTGGGGAAGTGAAACGAGTGTGGCGCATTTTTTAAATCATATATAACATAGTTGGAAAGTATTACACGCTCAAGACATCTCGGTCTGGTCGTACTAGCGGTTAGACTATTCGTTTGCCGGAAATAAAGATCTTCAGATTATCGAACCAAGCTTTTCTCGGCTTTGCGGATCTCGATCCTCACCCCCTCGACTTCTCCCGAAAAGGACGGCGGACTGAATTCCCGGCTTCAAAAGCTTCTCTTTATACCTTGATTATCCTCGACCGGCTGAACCGTTAACAGGCTATTTGTGAATGACGCGCACAACGATGCACTAGATACTTGGTAGTACATCGGGGATACGATTTCATTGATATTGCGTGTAAAATAAAATATCAACATCGTAGGAATATTTATTGTGCACGATAGTTATTGGCGCTACCGTTTGAAGAATATGATAAAAGGTGGGCGTATGCGCCTACTTGTATGCTCATCGCCATGCACGCTTTTATGTCGAAAGGCTGCTGAATAGAAACCCAATGCTATATCCTGACTGGAAAATATGAGAAATGAAAGATCCTTCGTGTCGAATGCCATGCCTCTTTGTTTCTTTGGTTTACTCCACTCGCAGCAATGCGAGCACGCGTTTACCCTGCGAGTAATCAGCATAAAAATGTCATAGAAGAAGCAGCTTTCTTCTCGCAGGCATTGAGTCCGATGTGCACGGGAATTGGTACTCGGTGAAATTAGCAGGCAGTTGCATGTTACTTAACTGACAATAAGTGTCGGTAAAGATTGAGCGATCCTTTAATGATTTGAGCAATCATCTCCCGCAAGAAATGCTTAGCGCGACAAACGTTTCGTCGAAAGGCGCACCGCGGAACGGGACCAAATGCATCCCTCTTTTGCCGAGTTTTCATGTCCAACGAGTATCGTTGAACATCGAAACAATCCTCCGGCCGTCTAATTGGATCGCAGTTGCGAGAAAGCTGCTCCAACAGCTTCATTAAATCGAAGTCGTGACCAAAACGGAATTGGATAACATAGTTAGTCAGGGCCAATGTACAGCTCAACAACTTTCTTTTTGTTGCGCGATGATCGAAGGAATGGAACGATTCATCTAACGCGGCGTAGCTCGCTGCTCCTTTCATCGAACCTGCGACATTTCTAAGAAAGAATCGCTCCTGTCGGGAATCACAAGAAAACATCTTTGGTAACATTCAAAAGCATCGGAATCGATTCTCTTTCAGAGCAGAGATGCGAGAAGTAGCGAAACATTCTCGATCAAGTCCTTTGCTATTTTTCTACGACTTCTGTAAGAAATGTTTCCCTCTATCGATTGCGCGCATCTACGGTGGTTCGACAACGCATGACGTATCCCAATTTCTTACATACGCTGCCCAATATAAATTAACTTTGATTTGTAAATTAGTGGCCCGGACAAATAATGTCCTGCCCTACTTACGCGCGCGGATCTAGTTTGGCCACAGTTAGTGCGTTACATGTGGTCCGATCCCCTTGTTGGATAGAGTTGGTCAATCTTTGGACGTTCGGGGGAGGGATGCCAACACATAGGAGATGCGTCAAAGGAGTATACCGATTGCACGATACGCGTGGGCATCCATTATCGGCAGACGCGGTATTCCCGACACGAGGCGCGACGCGGTCAGAGAACGGGACTGGTTTACGTGGTTGCACGTACCAGGACTAATGTTACACTAGTCATCCCTCATTCTGTCTGCCGTTGTATTTAGCTCCGGTGAACTGTTATTTGTTTGCGAAGAACTACGGTCGGGAGAAATCCCAACTATATATATTACGCTTTTCTTGCTTACGAAACTTGAAGACCATTTTGTACAGCTTCGCTTCCACTGAAAATGAAGTAGTGACCCACCGCGGGCGGAATTCAATTTAATTTGACGAGCAACGCGAATTACACAAACGTCAGCAGTCAGGAGAACGAATGAATGTCGCGGGCTGAATTTTAATGTGATCGACGTTAACTTTCAGAACTATGCGAGGAGTGGGCTCTCGCGAATAGCCGCGAATGCGTGGAAGGTGGCGGTTCTACTGGTACGACGCCTGAAGACGCCGAGGATCCGTCGGAAGTCAGGTTCACCCTCAAATATTTGGGCAGTACCCTCGTCGAGACACCCTCGAGCGAAGAGGCTACAGCAGAAGCTATCAAGACCGTCATTACGATGGTACATATTGTATACACGTATTACACTTTGATCTACACTGCTCTCTCGTTATCGTCCACCTCTCCCTCAACTTTTCTCTCCAATAAGCAAAAATTTGCGAAATAAAACGCTTACCAATTTTTGTCGCGATACTTTCATCCGTTATACCGATCGCGAATGCTCCATAATATCCTGCACAACGTTATTTTAATGTCGCAGGCCAAAGCAAGTGGTAAAAAGTTACAAAGAGTGTCTTTGGCTGTAAGTTTGAAAGGTATCAGGATGACGGACCTTGCCACGGAAGAAGATCAGCTTCAGGTGTCTATATACAGGTATGTATCGAACCAGACCAACATTCATGAAAGTATTTTAGTTTAAACTTTTCCCTTCAACAACTTTCACGTAGAAATTGTACGGCCTAACTGTTACCACCAATTCAATCTATCACCGTTTCATGTAAGCGATAGGAATTTCTAGATTAACTGAAGATACAATTTTTTCAGAATTTCATATTGTTCAGCGGACGCGACTCACGATCACGTGTTCGCATTTATCGCGACAAATTTGAATGAAACGATGGAATGCCACGCGTTCCTCTGCCCGAAAAGAAAAAGTGCCCAAACGGTAACGCTGACGGTAGCCCAGGCGTTTAACACGGCTTACGAAGCTTGGCAGCTGTCCCAAGCCGATCCTAGAATCCATCACGTTCAAGATAAAAGTCCGTCGTTCACAGATGAGAAAACTGGTAGGTAAATTAATATGCAACGACACGACCGACAGATATCGGGTATAAGAAATCGTGCAACCGGAGGGTAGACCCTTCGCACAAAATTTCTGTGTCCGAAATTGTTGAGCACACGAGATGTAAAGTCAGTTTCGAGTTTGGACTGTTTGATCTATGCATGTGGCTGAGTACCTACTCAACTCTTCGACAGCGCGGATATTGCTGAGGGCGAAAAAAATCATCCGGCGATATTAAATTTGGTGCACACCAAATTCCAACACTATGGAAAACTATGATGGAACAGTTGCAATTATTCTCGAGACATTTCGACCAAATGCTACGACCGTTCATGCTTGTGCCAAAGGCTTCTCGAGCGCGTAAAAGTGTAGCCGTCATTGGTATATTGATAACTAATGAGGTGACTCGAGTGCATAGTTCAGAGCTACGAAATGATTCGAGGCTAGCAATTAACGGGAAACTGGGAATCAGTGCTTGTGCACGAAGGTTCTACTTGCCCGTTACAGAGGCACTTGCCCGTTGGTGTACATGTGGGTCGATAATGAAAGTGTATCTAGGAAACCGTATCGCACAGCTGCGACAAGGGGTTCTATTTCGCGATTCACGTAAATTGGATTTCACTAGCTATGTTTCCTACTTACTCGGACTACGAAACGGTCGCCTCCAATTTTATCGATCAAAGGTACAATTATTAATTATCTTTCCATTGCTCCTTATAGAAAGCAACGAGAGAAAGAAGAGAGCAGAAGGGATGAAATCTGCGGGGAAAATTAACGAACCGAACAGCGATAGTAGTCAACGTTGGAACGGCAACGATGCTAAAAAAAATCTCCTGATCGATTTGTCGAACGATACTACTAAATCAACCGGGAATTCGTGGGTAAGCAACCATCACGGCGCACTACTTCTAAATCGTAGGGCAAGAATATACGAAATAGGAGACATTGTTGCTATGATTTTCTTAGGTATGTTTCGAGGAGGAAGATGCCAAAAAGGTGCAGAAGAAGAGCACCGCTACCAGTATTCCTATGACTACTTTGAGGCATAATACGTCGTCGACGTCGCATCACGTCGTACCCAGGCCAACGACGGGTTTCAAGATTCAAAACGCTTGGGGCGAATCGAGATCTGTGGATTTGATGTGCTCGTAGCAGGCGTAGCCTTCGGCCGACAGCTTTCGAGACGTGCCATTGATCACGGGTCTCTGGAAGCACCTACCGAATTGTGGCCAACCGAAAAAGATCAATCAATAGACTAATTATTGTCGCCGGACTCCGACACGCCCTTAGATAGCGTTGCATTAAATCGTTGGAAGAAGTGCTGTTCAGCAAAGATAATTAGGGGAAAAAAGGAGACACTGGTTCATCGCTTACACTCTAACGGCGACACTTCCCCATTCTTTTTCTAGCAAGGTATCAACGAAGCACCAAGTCCACGATGCAATTTACTGCGTGATAAATATACATACTATTCGGTGATTTTTTGCACACTTTTGCGTCCTCGAAAAAAGACCGAGCGATGTTCGAAGAGATTGTCAAGTACACGAAAAATCCATTTCATTTCGTGGCTGAGACTTGGGAACAATTTTCGAAACGTTTTTCCAATACGCCCGTATCCGTGCCAATTCTTTCACACATATCTTATGCAACTATGTACTCCTTACTGTAACGTTTCCGTCTGCCTGCGCAGATTTTTACTATTTTAACAATGTACCGGAGCCTTCTCCCTCTGAATGATTTGGTGCCAAACCGGCGACTTTGGTAACGACGTTGAATCGTCCGATGGTCCACGTCGAAACATAAAACCGTATAACTTTTTGTTGCATACAATTGTGTCGATCGTAGTAATTGCAAAATAGCTGGACTATTTTTTTAGTTTGAGGGTTTTGAATTCTTTTGTCTGCGTGAAAAATATGCACGTGGCGTAGATTTACGATTAGATATTAACATAGGTAAGATGTATTATTTTTACTTTTCATGTTAACATCATTTCTTGTAGCTTGCAAGTTTGCAACTTTCATGCATATATCACGTTTCGATCGGATTTATGATTTTTGTTTTAGAATATGAAAAATTAGGTATCGAATTTATTGTCGAACAAACGAAACGGAGCAATTTTATACTAGAAATATATATATATATATATATATGTTTATGGGCTCGTTGTAAAGGTATATATATAGGTATCTTCACTCAGCATGTTCGTTATTATGCTTCAGATATACATTGCACCAAGTTTTTGTTGCGTGTAAAATATGTTTAAAGCGTTACTATTTATAGAAATATAATACACGAGCGTCGAATTGATGTTGGATCATCAGTTCAAAAGATTATTTTTGGTTGGCGCATGAAATCGTTATACTTGTTATCGCGTAATCATTATCGTGTTAAAAGTTGTTAGACAAAAATATTTTATGCGTTCGAAAAGAACACTCGTATTATATTGTGCTTCAACTACTTTTTTAACGTGCATTTGAACTTGTGTACTTGATATTTGTGGGAAAAGAGTAGCTGCATTCATGGCCCCAATACCTCAACAATTATGACGTACAATATTATTCACCCCTTTATCAAGTAACGCAGAAAACCTGTGAAGCTATGTTGCTATCAATTCGAATGTAGTTGGCTATTTTAGTAGGAAGCTAGTAAGGTGATACTGTACAATTATTGACGGTCGATCTCTAATTAATGTGAATGTAACACCTTTAACGCGTTTCGTTTTTAAAAACGTGATGGAAGATTAAAGAAGATTTCCGGATTGTACTTACGTAGACTAATCAATTGAATTTTTCTAAATTGGACGCGATCAAGACTTTCAGTAGTTTGAATCGTGATGTGTTGGCAAAGTCGACGTTAATTTTTTATGGTCACGACGCAATCTGTGTGGTGCATTTGCACAAGACAATTGGGCAACTGCACCAAATATCGTTAAGTGTTAAAATGTAAAAAGTACTTTTGAATTATACACATACATATCTAATCGTGTTTTATTGCAATATAATACTCGATCACTCAGTTTCTTGTAGTCTATCTTGTAAAAAGTTATTTTGTAATGAATCTTCTTTCATTAAAATCGTGATCGTGCAAACTAAAACATCAAAGTTCATAAGAATTTAGTGATATTTCTTGGGTATTAAAAAAAAAATCACATATGCCCAATACGATGACGGTGGACCAGACAATAGTGCTGGCTAAACAACCAAGTACAACTACAGCATACAAATGTGAGCATAGTGACAAAATAGTAACAAAGAATGGCTCTCCATCCAAAGGATGCAGAGTTGGTAGTTGCCCTCATGAGCGACAGTTTGTCAAATCAGATTTCCAGAAACAGGTTGAACACGCGAAATAGTGCCTACCCGATCAGAGACTGTGTCAACCTGCCCGGGCCTACCTGCTTATGTCTATCAGGCACACGAGAAGGTATACTACCTATCCTACCTAGACCTATATTTAAAAAATGGCAAAGCATTCACACAAACACACCTCATTCCACGTTTCTCAATCAAACGCTCGGGTGCAAGAGCCTACACTAGAGAGACGTCCCGGGACGCCTCCGACACCCGAGCTTGGCATACAGTCATTCACGCTCTAAGGGTACGTACCAATTCCTGAAATCGACTGACAAAGGCTAGCGACCATTGCGTAAACGTGCGTAAACGTATATGCTTGTGCATTACTTTTGTGTAAAATATTGATTGTTGGTACAATAGTACTCTATTTGTTGCAATATTGTCATTAATCGTTATGATATTCAATGAATTTGCCGTTATGTAACATATTGCTAAATACGTTTATAATTTGTTATTCCCGAGCCGACGCAATTCCACGGCCTAACCACACACACACGCAATGTGGAAAATACGTCGTGCACGGTACACTAACAATTGTCAGTCGCTAAACATTGTTATAATTTTAAAAACCATTCAATCATCGTGCCCATTGCCTTTCGCTCACTCAAGTAGCACCTGGGCACGTGAGTGAGTTCCTGGCTTTGAACACGGAAGGGGTTAAATCTGAAAATCCTGATCTAAAAAGATGATTAGTATACGTAAAATTGCAAAAGTATATTTAATTTTGAATCTCTTGGAAATGACTCGACTTTGTAATTTATGAAATATCAATAAACACTCGAAAAATACTGATAAATAATTTATTTCTTAAGGAAAATGACTGTTATAGAAACTGAATTTACTAGCATATGTAATGCAATTAACTATTTGCTTGAAAAATTGACGAGATATAAAGTAAGCCTCACAATCAGGTGATTCCTTAATCGAAGTGAATTGCTCAAGATACCTACTCCGATTTGAAAATCTACCCGTATACAAAGTGCCTTCTTGTACATAGCGTGTAATAAATTTTACCCGACTATAGCATACGAAAATTATATACGAAAAACCAGTGAAAACAAATTTCAAATGATTTGTACAATGTACTCAATATATATACACTTGTTCAATACATTTATTAATGTCATCGTGTATTTTTATCGCAATAGAGAAGCCTACGTGAACATTGCTTATTTGATCTAATATTTACTTGAGAAGGAACTATTTTAAACGCGCAGTACAAGAATGCTGGTCTAACCTCGTATAAGAAATAATACACAAGAGAATAATGACGGTCACAATGCTCGCAAAACTACTAAAAAATACAACCAGTCACCCGTGCCGCTTCGGACCAATCGTCCTACGGCATGATTGGGGACCGGAGGAACCAAAATGCATGCGACTCACCAACTCGTTGATTACAAAAATAGACGAAGTACTCGTGGACGACGATCAGGAACGTCGCCGAGGCAGCTCCATTCAGCTCAACCGGCAGGAAGTGGGCCAGCTGTAACTAAACAAGAACGCAAAGAACATTAAAATCTGCTGCTACAGTTGCAGAATTTAATTCTTCAAAGAAAACTAAGAATTGTTTGAATGATACTTACATTTCTCACTTTATCAGTGTCGCATAAAACATCCCCTTCAGTGATGCACCGACTCTACTTCCGATAGCGAATATAAGACAAAAATTTTATATGAATAACAAATTAGGATGCTACTTTGGCGATTGAAATAATTGTAAAGGAGCACCGGTGCTCTGATAATAGTATTAACAACTAGCACGCAAAGAACACTGACTCTACAGTCGGGTGTAGTAAAAGTGTAAACAAAAATTTAAGCAGAGCCATTTGCTCTGGAAATACAGAGGACTGGAAAACTGAAGGGCAAACACTGATTCTACCGACCGCATTGTGCGCGGTCACAAAATTATCTGAAAGAAAACATGTTCATACTATCGAGTGTTTGTTATCAGTGATATTTATGGGCAATACATATGCACGAAAAATGTGTAAATATGCTTTAAAAATATACAAATGTTCAAGGAAAATATGCAACATTAACAATATATTTTGCGATTATTGTGACATACCATAAGAAAGACATAGATGGAAAATAACACATGCAACAAGTTATGTGTATGTTTTTAAATATAAAAGATGAAAAGATTTGCATTTGCATAAACATCCAGATTCTAGTTCCAACAAACGTTCCAATTCCAATAAGTCAATTGTAATTGACATAAAAAATCGAATTGTTTTTGTAAGTATTCTAACTGTTGTTGTTTTATCTTAGTGTCAGTCTCAGATCATAAAAGACCAATATAGAAATATAATGAAAATACTCACATACATACTCCTTGGTTGGAATTAACTATTATGTACGTGTCAGTGTAGGTACGAAGTATGGGCTTACCCTCATTCGTCTAATCATCTCGCGTCGTACTCCTGTGAAAAAATAATAACAAATCAATGAAAGAAGTGGACGAAATTAATGGTAATTGTGATATAGTAAAACAATAATTCATCTGGAATTCTATTGAAAACGTGAGTATTCGATTTGTAAACGTATAGGTACGATTACGACACAATTGCATATCGTGCAAGATTTATACGTAGTAGGAATAATAATTTAATCGAGATATACTACTAGTATTTGTACAATTCCATTTATTTAAGAAGAAATTTGAGAAATCCTTACCTGTCAACCATATCGTTTGACACTTCTGCCTGGCTTGCCGCCATTATGCTACGGCGCCTTCCCGCCTGTCAACGTCGCTTTGCCGCCGACACCGATTCAAATTTCGCGGCAAGCGAAAGGGACGCCATTGAACAGAATTCAACTGAGAGCAGAGGTAAATGCACTAAGAATCACCAACATTATAAGAATATTGCTAGAAACTGCAGAATATATCGCAAGATAATGGAATTCAGAGCTGAAATACGTCTACGCATACGTAAAAGATGATACGTACTTGCATACTCGAGTCGATTCGAAAATGCACGCCACGCGGTGTGATTCCGTTCACTGCACAATATCTTCTCAATTTCTCGTAAAATATTCATTGATATTATCAAAGATAGAACAGAAACCTGGGAAGACAGGGAAACGAAAACAATGTATACAATTTCCTGCCTTCAAGAATATATTAGACTATGTGGCCTACCTTAATTCGACGGACACTCTGAACACGTCTAATCACTTCGAGATCCGTTTGGCAAGAGGGAGATTTTTGAAACAGATTGCGCTAATTGGCGGACAACTGGATGAGTGGTGGGGGCGGGGGTTCTTTCTTTAAGGCGGGTGTTTTTGAACGTATTTTTGTTACAGATGTCACAGTTTGATTATTAGTCGAATAATGGGATAAAAATATATTTATTAATAGTAATAAAATGTTTGCAATGTTTGTCTTGTCTTAACTTTATTTAAATTACAATTCCTACTGCACAGATATAAGAATTCATATATCTCGTCTGTGAAAATTGCTTCCCTAATTCCCCCCAGAGCATACACAGATAGTCTCAAAATTGCATGACTTCTGTTCCCAACCACCACTACTACGGTAAATAATAATACTAGTGATGCACCGACTCTACTTCCGATAGCGAATATAAGACAAAAATTTTGATAAATAACAAATTAGGATACTACTTTCGCGATTGAAATAATTGAGAAGGAGCACCGGTGCTCTGATAATAGTATTAACAACTAGTATGCCAGGAACACTGACTCTACAATCGCGTGTAGCTAAAGTGTAAACAAAAATTGAAGCAGAGCCACTTGCTCTGAAAATATGTACTAATTAACTGCGAAGTAAACACTGACTGTACCGACCGCATTGCGCACGGTCACAACATTTTCCTGTAGAGAACGTGTTTATCCCATCGAGCGTTTATTATCAGTAATATTTATGTAGAATACATATGCATTAAAAATATGAAAAATGTGCAAGTGTGGACGAAAAATATGTAATTCTGCATTAAAAATATGAGAATATACAAGTGTCCATGAAAAATATGTATATTGGCATGTGTGCATTAACAATATGAAAATATGCATTCAAAATATGTAAATATGCATTCAAAACATCTTCATCCTATTCGAGTGTTTATTATTAGTGATATTTCTGCAAAATAAATATGCATTGAAAATATGAAAGATATGCAAGTGTGCACGAAAAATATGTAATTCTGCATTAAAAATATGAAAATATACAAGTGTGCATGAAAAATATGTATATTGGCATGTGTGCATTAACAATATGAAAATATGCATTCAAAATATGTAAATATGCATTCAAAACATCTTCATCCTATTCGAGTGTTTATTATTAGTGATATTTCTGCAAAATAAATATGCATTGAAAATATGAAAGATATGCAAGTGTGCACGAAAAATATGTAATTATGCATTAAAAATATGAACATATACAAGTGCAAATATGCAAGACAATTACACAAGATTAACAATACATATTGCGATTATTGTGACATACCACACTAAATACATATACGGGGAAAAGAATATATGCAATAAGTTATTGCATATGTTTTTAAATATAAAACATAAAAACATGTGTTATGCAAAAAGTGCAACACAAGAAATATATTTTTAGAATTCCCCAATCATAAAGTATATTTCTGGTCATGCTCTATTGATCTATCTGTTTTCTATAAAAATATGCATTTGCATAAACATTCCAATTCCAGTAACTCAATTGTAATTGATATGGAAAATCGAATTGTTTTTGTAAGTATTCTAACTGTTGTTGTTTTATCTTAGTGTCAGTCTCAGATCATAAAAGACCAATATGGAAATATAATGAAAATACTCACATACATACTCCTTGGTTGGAATTAACTATTATGTACGTGTCAGTGTAGGTACGAAGTATGGGCTTACCCTCATTCGTCTAATCATCTCTCGTCGTACTCCTGTGAAAAAATAATAACAAATCAATGAAAGAAGTGGACGAAATTAATGGTAATTGTGATATAGTAAAACAATAATTCATCTGGAATTCTATTGAAAACGTGAGTATTCGATTTGTAAACGTATAGGTACGATTACGACACAATTGCATATCGTGCAAGATTTATACGTAGTAGGAATAATAATTTAATCGAGATATACTACTAGTATTTGTACAATTCCATTTATTTAAGAAGAAATTTGAGAAATCCTTACCTGTCAACCATATCGTTTGACACTTCTGCCTGGCTTGCCGCCATTATGCTACGGCGCCTTCCCGCCTGTCAACGTCGCTTTGCCGCCGACACCGATTCAAATTTCGCGGCAAGCGAAAGGGACGCCATTGAACAGAATTCAACTGAGAGCAGAGGTAAATGCACTAAGAATCACCAACATTATAAGAATATTGCTAGAAACTGCAGAATATATCGCAAGATAATGGAATTCAGAGCTGAAATACGTCTACGCATACGTAAAAGATGATACGTACTTGCATACTCGAGTCGATTCGAAAATGCACGCCACGCGGTGTGATTCCGTTCACTGCACAATATCTTCTCAATTTCTCGTAAAATATTCATTGATATTATCAAAGATAGAACAGAAACCTGGGAAGACAGGGAAACGAAAACAATGTATACAATTTCCTGCCTTCAAGAATATATTAGACTATGTGGCCTACCTTAATTCGACGGACACTCTGAACACGTCTAATCACTTCGAGATCCGTTTGGCAAGAGGGAGATTTTTGAAACAGATTGCGCTAATTGGCGGACAACTGGATGAGTGGTGGGGGCGGGGGTTCTTTCTTTAAGGCGGGTGTTTTTGAACGTATTTTTGTTACAGATGTCACAGTTTGATTATTAGTCGAATAATGGGATAAAAATATATTTATTAATAGTAATAAAATGTTTGCAATGTTTGTCTTGTCTTAACTTTATTTAAATTACAATTCCTACTGCACAGATATAAGAATTCATATATCTCGTCTGTGAAAATTGCTTCCCTAATTCCCCCCAGAGCATACACAGATAGTCTCAAAATTGCATGACTTCTGTTCCCAACCACCACTACTACGGTAAATAATAATACTAGTGATGCACCGACTCTACTTCCGATAGCGAATATAAGACAAAAATTTTGATAAATAACAAATTAGGATACTACTTTCGCGATTGAAATAATTGAGAAGGAGCACCGGTGCTCTGATAATAGTATTAACAACTAGTATGCCAGGAACACTGACTCTACAATCGCGTGTAGCTAAAGTGTAAACAAAAATTGAAGCAGAGCCACTTGCTCTGAAAATATGTACTAATTAACTGCGAAGTAAACACTGACTGTACCGACCGCATTGCGCACGGTCACAACATTTTCCTGTAGAGAACGTGTTTATCCCATCGAGCGTTTATTATCAGTAATATTTATGTAGAATACATATGCATTAAAAATATGAAAAATGTGCAAGTGTGGACGAAAAATATGTAATTCTGCATTAAAAATATGAGAATATACAAGTGTCCATGAAAAATATGTATATTGGCATGTGTGCATTAACAATATGAAAATATGCATTCAAAATATGTAAATATGCATTCAAAACATCTTCATCCTATTCGAGTGTTTATTATTAGTGATATTTCTGCAAAATAAATATGCATTGAAAATATGAAAGATATGCAAGTGTGCACGAAAAATATGTAATTCTGCATTAAAAATATGAAAATATACAAGTGTGCATGAAAAATATGTATATTGGCATGTGTGCATTAACAATATGAAAATATGCATTCAAAATATGTAAATATGCATTCAAAACATCTTCATCCTATTCGAGTGTTTATTATTAGTGATATTTCTGCAAAATAAATATGCATTGAAAATATGAAAGATATGCAAGTGTGCACGAAAAATATGTAATTATGCATTAAAAATATGAACATATACAAGTGCAAATATGCAAGACAATTACACAAGATTAACAATACATATTGCGATTATTGTGACATACCACACTAAATACATATACGGGGAAAAGAATATATGCAATAAGTTATTGCATATGTTTTTAAATATAAAACATAAAAACATGTGTTATGCAAAAAGTGCAACACAAGAAATATATTTTTAGAATTCCCCAATCATAAAGTATATTTCTGGTCATGCTCTATTGATCTATCTGTTTTCTATAAAAATATGCATTTGCATAAACATTCCAATTCCAGTAACTCAATTGTAATTGATATGGAAAATCGAATTGTTTTTGTAAGTATTCTAACTGTTGTTGTTTTATCTTAGTGTCAGTCTCAGATCATAAAAGACCAATATGGAAATATAATGAAAATACTCACATACATACTCCTTGGTTGGAATTAACTATTATGTACGTGTCAGTGTAGGTACGAAGTATGGGCTTACCCTCATTCGTCTAATCATCTCTCGTCGTACTCCTGTGAAAAAATAATAACAAATCAATGAAAGAAGTGGACGAAATTAATGGTAATTGTGATATAGTAAAACAATAATTCATCTGGAATTCTATTGAAAACGTGAGTATTCGATTTGTAAACGTATAGGTACGATTACGACACAATTGCATATCGTGCAAGATTTATACGTAGTAGGAATAATAATTTAATCGAGATATACTACTAGTATTTGTACAATTCCATTTATTTAAGAAGAAATTTGAGAAATCCTTACCTGTCAACCATATCGTTTGACACTTCTGCCTGGCTTGCCGCCATTATGCTACGGCGCCTTCCCGCCTGTCAACGTCGCTTTGCCGCCGACACCGATTCAAATTTCGCGGCAAGCGAAAGGGACGCCATTGAACAGAATTCAACTGAGAGCAGAGGTAAATGCACTAAGAATCACCAACATTATAAGAATATTGCTAGAAACTGCAGAATATATCGCAAGATAATGGAATTCAGAGCTGAAATACGTCTACGCATACGTAAAAGATGATACGTACTTGCATACTCGAGTCGATTCGAAAATGCACGCCACGCGGTGTGATTCCGTTCACTGCACAATATCTTCTCAATTTCTCGTAAAATATTCATTGATATTATCAAAGATAGAACAGAAACCTGGGAAGACAGGGAAACGAAAACAATGTATACAATTTCCTGCCTTCAAGAATATATTAGACTATGTGGCCTACCTTAATTCGACGGACACTCTGAACACGTCTAATCACTTCGAGATCCGTTTGGCAAGAGGGAGATTTTTGAAACAGATTGCGCTAATTGGCGGACAACTGGATGAGTGGTGGGGGCGGGGGTTCTTTCTTTAAGGCGGGTGTTTTTGAACGTATTTTTGTTACAGATGTCACAGTTTGATTATTAGTCGAATAATGGGATAAAAATATATTTATTAATAGTAATAAAATGTTTGCAATGTTTGTCTTGTCTTAACTTTATTTAAATTACAATTCCTACTGCACAGATATAAGAATTCATATATCTCGTCTGTGAAAATTGCTTCCCTAATTCCCCCCAGAGCATACACAGATAGTCTCAAAATTGCATGACTTCTGTTCCCAACCACCACTACTACGGTAAATAATAATACTAGTGATGCACCGACTCTACTTCCGATAGCGAATATAAGACAAAAATTTTGATAAATAACAAATTAGGATACTACTTTCGCGATTGAAATAATTGAGAAGGAGCACCGGTGCTCTGATAATAGTATTAACAACTAGTATGCCAGGAACACTGACTCTACAATCGCGTGTAGCTAAAGTGTAAACAAAAATTGAAGCAGAGCCACTTGCTCTGAAAATATGTACTAATTAACTGCGAAGTAAACACTGACTGTACCGACCGCATTGCGCACGGTCACAACATTTTCCTGTAGAGAACGTGTTTATCCCATCGAGCGTTTATTATCAGTAATATTTATGTAGAATACATATGCATTAAAAATATGAAAAATGTGCAAGTGTGGACGAAAAATATGTAATTCTGCATTAAAAATATGAGAATATACAAGTGTCCATGAAAAATATGTATATTGGCATGTGTGCATTAACAATATGAAAATATGCATTCAAAATATGTAAATATGCATTCAAAACATCTTCATCCTATTCGAGTGTTTATTATTAGTGATATTTCTGCAAAATAAATATGCATTGAAAATATGAAAGATATGCAAGTGTGCACGAAAAATATGTAATTCTGCATTAAAAATATGAAAATATACAAGTGTGCATGAAAAATATGTATATTGGCATGTGTGCATTAACAATATGAAAATATGCATTCAAAATATGTAAATATGCATTCAAAACATCTTCATCCTATTCGAGTGTTTATTATTAGTGATATTTCTGCAAAATAAATATGCATTGAAAATATGAAAGATATGCAAGTGTGCACGAAAAATATGTAATTATGCATTAAAAATATGAACATATACAAGTGCAAATATGCAAGACAATTACACAAGATTAACAATACATATTGCGATTATTGTGACATACCACACTAAATACATATACGGGGAAAAGAATATATGCAATAAGTTATTGCATATGTTTTTAAATATAAAACATAAAAACATGTGTTATGCAAAAAGTGCAACACAAGAAATATATTTTTAGAATTCCCCAATCATAAAGTATATTTCTGGTCATGCTCTATTGATCTATCTGTTTTCTATAAAAATATGCATTTGCATAAACATTCCAATTCCAGTAACTCAATTGTAATTGATATGGAAAATCGAATTGTTTTTGTAAGTATTCTAACTGTTGTTGTTTTATCTTAGTGTCAGTCTCAGATCATAAAAGACCAATATGGAAATATAATGAAAATACTCACATACATACTCCTTGGTTGGAATTAACTATTATGTACGTGTCAGTGTAGGTACGAAGTATGGGCTTACCCTCATTCGTCTAATCATCTCTCGTCGTACTCCTGTGAAAAAATAATAACAAATCAATGAAAGAAGTGGACGAAATTAATGGTAATTGTGATATAGTAAAACAATAATTCATCTGGAATTCTATTGAAAACGTGAGTATTCGATTTGTAAACGTATAGGTACGATTACGACACAATTGCATATCGTGCAAGATTTATACGTAGTAGGAATAATAATTTAATCGAGATATACTACTAGTATTTGTACAATTCCATTTATTTAAGAAGAAATTTGAGAAATCCTTACCTGTCAACCATATCGTTTGACACTTCTGCCTGGCTTGCCGCCATTATGCTACGGCGCCTTCCCGCCTGTCAACGTCGCTTTGCCGCCGACACCGATTCAAATTTCGCGGCAAGCGAAAGGGACGCCATTGAACAGAATTCAACTGAGAGCAGAGGTAAATGCACTAAGAATCACCAACATTATAAGAATATTGCTAGAAACTGCAGAATATATCGCAAGATAATGGAATTCAGAGCTGAAATACGTCTACGCATACGTAAAAGATGATACGTACTTGCATACTCGAGTCGATTCGAAAATGCACGCCACGCGGTGTGATTCCGTTCACTGCACAATATCTTCTCAATTTCTCGTAAAATATTCATTGATATTATCAAAGATAGAACAGAAACCTGGGAAGACAGGGAAACGAAAACAATGTATACAATTTCCTGCCTTCAAGAATATATTAGACTATGTGGCCTACCTTAATTCGACGGACACTCTGAACACGTCTAATCACTTCGAGATCCGTTTGGCAAGAGGGAGATTTTTGAAACAGATTGCGCTAATTGGCGGACAACTGGATGAGTGGTGGGGGCGGGGGTTCTTTCTTTAAGGCGGGTGTTTTTGAACGTATTTTTGTTACAGATGTCACAGTTTGATTATTAGTCGAATAATGGGATAAAAATATATTTATTAATAGTAATAAAATGTTTGCAATGTTTGTCTTGTCTTAACTTTATTTAAATTACAATTCCTACTGCACAGATATAAGAATTCATATATCTCGTCTGTGAAAATTGCTTCCCTAATTCCCCCCAGAGCATACACAGATAGTCTCAAAATTGCATGACTTCTGTTCCCAACCACCACTACTACGGTAAATAATAATACTAGTGATGCACCGACTCTACTTCCGATAGCGAATATAAGACAAAAATTTTGATAAATAACAAATTAGGATACTACTTTCGCGATTGAAATAATTGAGAAGGAGCACCGGTGCTCTGATAATAGTATTAACAACTAGTATGCCAGGAACACTGACTCTACAATCGCGTGTAGCTAAAGTGTAAACAAAAATTGAAGCAGAGCCACTTGCTCTGAAAATATGTACTAATTAACTGCGAAGTAAACACTGACTGTACCGACAGCATTGCGCACGGTCACAACATTTTCCTGTAGAGAACGTGTTTATCCCATCGAGCGTTTATTATCAGTAATATTTATGTAGAATACATATGCATTAAAAATATGAAAAATGTGCAAGTGTGGACGAAAAATATGTAATTCTGCATTAAAAATATGAGAATATACAAGTGTCCATGAAAAATATGTATATTGGCATGTGTGCATTAACAATATGAAAATATGCATTCAAAATATGTAAATATGCATTCAAAACATCTTCATCCTATTCGAGTGTTTATTATTAGTGATATTTCTGCAAAATAAATATGCATTGAAAATATGAAAGATATGCAAGTGTGCACGAAAAATATGTAATTATGCATTAAAAATATGAACATATACAAGTGCAAATATGCAAGACAATTACACAAGATTAACAATACAAATTGCGATTATTGTGACATACCACACTAAATACATATACGGGGAAAAGAATATATGCAATAAGTTATTGCATATGTTTTTAAATATAAAACATAAAAACATGTGTTATGCAAAAAGTGCAACACAAGAAATATATTTTTAGAATTCCCCAATCATAAAGTATATTTCTGGTCATGCTCTATGGATCTATCTGTTTTCTATAAAAATATGCATTTGCATAAACATTCCAATTCCAGTAACTCAATTGTAATTAATATGGAAAATCGAATTGTTTTTGTAAGTATTCTAACTGTTGTTGTTTTATCTTAGTGTCAGTCTCAGATCATAAAAGACCAATATGGAAATATAATGAAAATACTCACATACATACTCCTTGGTTGGAATTAACTATTATGTACGTGTCAGTGTAGGTACGAAGTATGGGCTTACCCTCATTCGTCTAATCATCTCTCGTCGTACTCCTGTGAAAAAATAATAACAAATCAATGAAAGAAGTGGACGAAATTAATGGTAATTGTGATATAGTAAAACAATAATTCATCTGGAATTCTATTGAAAACGTGAGTATTCGATTTGTAAACGTATAGGTACGATTACGACACAATTGCATATCGTGCAAGATTTATACGTAGTAGGAATAATAATTTAATCGAGATATACTACTAGTATTTGTACAATTCCATTTATTTAAGAAGAAATTTGAGAAATCCTTACCTGTCAACCATATCGTTTGACACTTCTGCCTGGCTTGCCGCCATTATGCTACGGCGCCTTCCCGCCTGTCAACGTCGCTTTGCCGCCGACACCGATTCAAATTTCGCGGCAAGCGAAAGGGACGCCATTGAACAGAATTCAACTGAGAGCAGAGGTAAATGCACTAAGAATCACCAACATTATAAGAATATTGCTAGAAACTGCAGAATATATCGCAAGATAATGGAATTCAGAGCTGAAATACGTCTACGCATACGTAAAAGATGATACGTACTTGCATACTCGAGTCGATTCGAAAATGCACGCCACGCGGTGTGATTCCGTTCACTGCACAATATCTTCTCAATTTCTCGTAAAATATTCATTGATATTATCAAAGATAGAACAGAAACCTGGGAAGACAGGGAAACGAAAACAATGTATACAATTTCCTGCCTTCAAGAATATATTAGACTATGTGGCCTACCTTAATTCGACGGACACTCTGAACACGTCTAATCACTTCGAGATCCGTTTGGCAAGAGGGAGATTTTTGAAACAGATTGCGCTAATTGGCGGACAACTGGATGAGTGGTGGGGGCGGGGGTTCTTTCTTTAAGGCGGGTGTTTTTGAACGTATTTTTGTTACAGATGTCACAGTTTGATTATTAGTCGAATAATGGGATAAAAATATATTTATTAATAGTAATAAAATGTTTGCAATGTTTGTCTTGTCTTAACTTTATTTAAATTACAATTCCTACTGCACAGATATAAGAATTCATATATCTCGTCTGTGAAAATTGCTTCCCTAATTCCCCCCAGAGCATACACAGATAGTCTCAAAATTGCATGACTTCTGTTCCCAACCACCACTACTACGGTAAATAATAATACTAGTGATGCACCGACTCTACTTCCGATAGCGAATATAAGACAAAAATTTTGATAAATAACAAATTAGGATACTACTTTCGCGATTGAAATAATTGAGAAGGAGCACCGGTGCTCTGATAATAGTATTAACAACTAGTATGCCAGGAACACTGACTCTACAATCGCGTGTAGCTAAAGTGTAAACAAAAATTGAAGCAGAGCCACTTGCTCTGAAAATATGTACTAATTAACTGCGAAGTAAACACTGACTGTACCGACCGCATTGCGCACGGTCACAACATTTTCCTGTAGAGAACGTGTTTATCCCATCGAGCGTTTATTATCAGTAATATTTATGTAGAATACATATGCATTAAAAATATGAAAAATGTGCAAGTGTGGACGAAAAATATGTAATTCTGCATTAAAAATATGAGAATATACAAGTGTCCATGAAAAATATGTATATTGGCATGTGTGCATTAACAATATGAAAATATGCATTCAAAATATGTAAATATGCATTCAAAACATCTTCATCCTATTCGAGTGTTTATTATTAGTGATATTTCTGCAAAATAAATATGCATTGAAAATATGAAAGATATGCAAGTGTGCACGAAAAATATGTAATTATGCATTAAAAATATGAACATATACAAGTGCAAATATGCAAGACAATTACACAAGATTAACAATACAAATTGCGATTATTGTGACATACCACACTAAATACATATACGGGGAAAAGAATATATGCAATAAGTTATTGCATATGTTTTTAAATATAAAACATAAAAACATGTGTTATGCAAAAAGTGCAACACAAGAAATATATTTTTAGAATTCCCCAATCATAAAGTATATTTCTGGTCATGCTCTATGGATCTATCTGTTTTCTATAAAAATATGCATTTGCATAAACATTCCAATTCCAGTAACTCAATTGTAATTAATATGGAAAATCGAATTGTTTTTGTAAGTATTATAACTGTTGTTGTTTTATCTTAGTGTCAGTCTCAGATCATAAAAGACCAATATGGAAATATAATGAAAATACTCACATACATACTCCTTGGTTGGAATTAACTATTATGTACGTGTCAGTGTAGGTACGAAGTATGGGCTTACCCTCATTCGTCTAATCATCTCTCGTCGTACTCCTGTGAAAAAATAATAACAAATCAATGAAAGAAGTGGACGAAATTAATGGTAATTGTGATATAGTAAAACAATAATTCATCTGGAATTCTATTGAAAACGTGAGTATTCGATTTGTAAACGTATAGGTACGATTACGATACAATTGCATATCGTGCAAGATTTATACGTAGTAGGAATAATAATTTAATCGAGATGTATTACTAGTATTTGTACAATTCCACTTACTTCGGAAGAAATTTGAGAAATACTTACCTGTCAACCATATCGTTTGACACTTCTGCCTGGCTTGCCGCCATTATGCTACAGCGCCTTCCCGCCTGTCAACGTCGCTTTGCCGTCGACACCGATTCAAATTTCGCGGCAAGCGAAAGAGACGCCATTGAACAGAATTCAACTGAGAGCAGAGGTAAATACACTAAGAATCACCAATATTATAAGAATATTGCTAGAAACTGCAGAATATATCGCAAGATAATGGAATTCAGAGCTGAAATACGTCTACGCATACGTAAAAGATGATACGTACTTGCATACTCGAGTCGATTCGAAAATGCACGCCACGCGGTGTGATTCCGTTCACTGCACAATATCTTCTCAATTTCTCGTAAAATATTCATTGATATTATCAAAGATAGAACAGAAACCTGGGAAGACAGGGAAACGAAAACAATGTATACAATTTCCTGCCTACAAGAATATGTTAGACTATGTGACATACCTTAATTCGGCGGACACTCTGACCACGTCTAATCACTACGCGATCCGTGGGGCGTAGAGAGAGATTTTTGAAATACATCGCTCTAATTGGCAGACAACTGGCTAGTTGGCGTGGGCGGGGTCTTTCTTTGAGGCGGGTGTTTTTGAATATCTTTTTTTACAAGTGTACTTTTTTTACATTATGGATATTAGTCTAATAGTGAGATACAAATATATTAATTATTAATAATAAACGCATCTGTATAATATAATGTTGGTAATGTTTGTTGCACTATAGCATAAGTAAACTGTTTCCGTCAGAGTAATATTAGCCTGCCTAAACTTTATGTCATTTACAGTTGCTACCGTAATGATCGTTCGGATCGTTTTTTTAGAATCTTTTGACACAAATACTCACGAGATATAACAATCGTAATATTTCGTCTCTGGAAATTGCTTTCCTGATTTCCCCCAAAGCATTCACATATATTACACACTCGTGCGTCTCCAGTCTCTACACTGTCTCAGTAAATAATAGTTCTTCAACTGATCACTGTTCATGAGCAGGGGGCACTTAAATCAGTGTCAGATATCTGGGTCGGTATGGCTGTCACGTTGGACCACGAAATCGTATAAGGGGATTTCTCTATTTATATATCTCGTCTGTGACTGTCTATTAAAATTATGAAGCACGAACGAGTTTCTGCAATACTGTTTAATGATCGAATCAATTGGTGCTACTTTCTTTAGTGTCGTACATGGTCGACAGATGGCGGGTCAAGTCTTTAAAGAGGGGACGTCAATATGGAGATTTCGAACAGCAGTAAACCTCTTTCGTGCCTTCGACACAGAAAGTTACCGGCACTGCCACGCGTAGGCGCTGTGCGCCGTGTGTCTGCCCGTGTGAAAGCTTTTTCCCGAGGATGTCCGCGGTAATGATCTTCGGTAGCGAAGATCCGCGTTTTCTACGTTTGTACAAGTTTCCCGCGGAATACTCTAGTGGCAACTACGCCCATCCTTCAACACTAGGTGACATCCCTTTTTTTGTACGTGTCATCTCGTAATTCATCTCGCAAAGGCAGTGTCTGTTTTACCGTGCGATCATATTTCTGTGAAGGAGCAAAGGGAGAGGAAAATAGGAAAAGAGAAATAAAACGAACTCCTGCATGTCCTCCTCGTATAATGCAAATTCCTCGTCCTCCCGGATACACACACGAAAAGAGACATCGGTATTCTCGTGTCCTTTACTCGATCGCGGCGACGCGAAGAACTGGTAACCGAAGAATGCAATGCACGAGATTTTGGTTGTGAGTGAGCAAGGAAGATTCGATACTCATGGGCCTGGAATCTGCCGCGACTGCCGGAAGCTGTACCTGGTCGTGCAGGTTGCGGGCAAAGAGAATTCGAGGACTTAATCGCTGCTTCGTGCAAAAGACGATCGTAAGTACCTATATATGTACTTAACAAATCTTTAAACAAACGACGTTCGAAGTTGTCGAGCTGCGACGATAGTGACCTCCAACATTTTGTCCACTGGTTCACTCACGTGACAGCTGACCGCGAAAAAGCTGTCACGTTGTCACCGAAATGACAACGTATCACCACCTTGCGCTTTCCTTTAAACTTTAAACGATGCAACGGTGAGCTAGTATCTAGTTGCTCGTACGCATTGATCTACGGTTGGAATTCTAATTGACGATACGTATAGGTATAGGTGTTTGTAAAGTTTACATTTGCATGCGATATCATATGGGCGGGTGTCGAGCTTATAAATTATAAATGATATATACGGCGCTAGAACGAACACGCAATAAGAAAGGAAGTTGCTGGAATTCGTTCCCTGCATATGTATTCGGGATTCGATTCATTTCATTTCGTCTCTGTATCATCATCCAACTGGAAATTTCTTATCATCGTGGTGTAACTATTATCCTCCGCCTCTCTTTTACCACGATTCAATTCATATTTTTCCCAGAATAAACTGCATGGGCATATCTAACGGTGGGTAAAAGAGCACGAACGATTTTCCAAGACCTACGAAAAATCATGGGGTGCGATTCCCTACGATAAATCGCAGACAGGTGGGCGTTAAAAATATTAACAAATTCAATGCGAGCATTGTTTCTATTTGGCTATTGCATTTTTTTCATCTGTGGTAAGCCGCAATCCTTTAATTGCATTTATTTCATATTTTAATATTTTTCCATTTCTCGAAATTGCAGTTGCCTTGAAACGGTAACCAACGATAGAAGGTATGCTTTGTCGCGATGGATAAATTGCAAGGGACAATTTGGAGCCGTATTTTAATTTGTCCGTATTCGAAACCAACTCATTCTCAGCGACGACACATTAAGCCACAACAATAGGCACCGCGCATGCGATGACCTAAATGAGCGAGAGTCCTCTTTTTAATCTGCCAAAATGGATCGTACGCGTGAATAAACGTCAGGTTGCAGGAGAGAAGGGTTCACAATGAGCTAAAAATTTTCAAACAATTTCCCGACTTTCTCACCACGTCCATTCCGGCCGTTGAGCGGTCATTATTAATTCTTAACATTCCCCTTCTTCTTAGAAGTTTGGGCAAAGTATGAGTCACGCGAAATTGCTCACTTTTTTTCTGTTCAGCGTGAAATGCAAATGACTTGTTACTTTTGTTCGCGTAATCGTTTAAGAAATTCAGTGGAAAACGAAAACCAAGGAAAAACGGTTTTGTGCACTGGCCTATCGGGGCGTAACACCAGAGACGGCCTTGCACGAGTTGTCTTTCAAAGCGTAAAAGAAAAGCTCGTAAAAGGACACTTGTGTTCGCGGTGCAACGTGTTAATTGTGCAACTTGGTGTGAAATTCAAACACGCATACCTAACGCGTTTTCTCAGTTCTCCAACTGGAAAATCAATAAAGGGACATTAGTCGTCATTTACTTGGAAGCAAGTGGAGGAATTAAGACGAATATCATCGATTCTGAATACGTACATACATATGTGTATACCACAATTGCTCATCCAGATATCTCGTGATATTAATGTTTGATGTGCTACGTGCTTGGTCATTGTTTCCGACACTGCTATATAGCATAACGTTTTGAAAGTAATTAAAATTGGATGGAACTTGATTATCTCCCAGTAGATTCCACGCCAACGATAAATAGTCGTGTCTTTGCCTTCAACTTCAAGCTGATTCTTATTAATTCTTAAGAAGCGTGTTATGTATGTACATAGAAATCCGTCGATCACCAGCAGACCTTGGCACCAGAAGGTGTACAACTGTTCGTAATTAATAACAGTCGAGACACGTAGACGGTGGTGCGATACATCTAGCTACCAAACACTTAAATTGGTTTACGAGGTATATTATTTATTTTTTAAATTGAAAATAATAATAAATTGAATTGTTCGCTACATTCAGCTGACACATATTCACTGGAAAACGTATGGCTACTTAATTAAGTGTGTTGGTGCGTTGTAAAAATATTCCGCGAATAAAAGCAGAGATGACTGCTGAATATTTAATTTTCCGCAGACTTCCGCGAGCATTTTTAATGAACGAAAAGCGTAATATTAAATTACCAACCTTCGAGATGAAAGTTCGGTCCGTTGTTCATTCGCTCATAGAATTTTATGAGACTTCAAGTTCGTTTGCGAACCGTCGAGTGTGTAGATAGATGCATAAGTATTCGCCGGAAGGTAATTAGAAGTTTATTACGTTGGCTCCGCAGAGAAAAGTTTCTCGTCAAGAGGTATCGTCGTCGTATTTATATAAAGAGGGCGACTACACGGTGTTCCATTTTCGTATATTATTTGCTAGCATCTTTAATATTTGGATCTGCTATGGGCTTGATTCTTTATAACAATATCTACTGCAATTTAGCCAGTCATAGAGAATAGCCTGCGACTTTCTTGCTTCTACTAGAGTGGAGAATTGTTCGTCGTCGCAGGTTTATGATCGACGAGATTTTGGTTGATCGGAAAGGTCAATTGTACCATTTCTAAATGCCAGAAGCCAGCTTTGCAAAAATGCATCGCCTGAACAAAGTACTATCATTCGTTGAATCCAAAGTGAAAAGACTGTATTACTTATAGGATGACGAAATGCATATATTGATTGTAAGCAAAAAATTGTGCCAGGTGCGGAAGCACACGCGGGCATTATTACAAAGAAGAAAGAGACCAGGGCATCGATGAGTTACGAAGCTGGTGGCTCGTTTATTATCGCAACGGCAGGGTTAATTACGCTCCGTCTAACGATTTCCTTGTTAAACCCTGCTCTGCTGACGATGCTGAGATTTGTGCTATTTTGCGGTACCTACTAAAACTTAGATACCAAGTTATATTTCTTTCTCCGGCTTTTATGCAAAAAGTCAGCTCTACAATATCCTACTTAGCATTTAACAATGTTTTCGGCAGAATTCTTTTTCGAGAAATAGAATGCTACGCTGTACCTCAGTCACCGATTTGTTTCGAAGGGTCGTTAGATGGAAAGTGAGAAAACGTGCGAGTTTTCCATGCTGTGGGAAATCTGAGAAATATACCCACGAGGACGGGAAAAGAAACTTGCAAAGGATTCCGCTCCTTTGAATTAATGAGCTTGTACCAACCAGCCGGCGCGATGCAATGCAAATTATAAATGCGGGCACGTAACGTTAGTCGTAATGTTAGCCGATCATTGACTTTCGAGTTTATACCTAGTAGAACCGCAATTGTGGTAAATGCCTGTATCCCCGAACCCCAACCATAATCGTTTGTTTTAGGTTTACACCGGTAGTAAACTGCCGTGCCGTGAGTGGCCCGGTTCTTTGTACTAAACAAATAAACTGCGGTAATAAGTAATAATTGATCAGCCATTTTTTATTCATCGATAAGATAAGCAGAGAGAAGGTCCTGCGTCATAAGTTAAAATGCTTGCGCAACTTTGGCAAATTGAGTGACAAGACACTTTTGAACAAACATGGCTGGGCTTTTGTAACTTTCTGAACTATCTGGTGAAAGGAAATTATCTTTAGGTCGCACGGTAGCGTTTTGCGGCCGAAATAAAGAGATTATTTCAATATCGGTCTTATCTGACTATCTGAGAGAAGAGCGGGGTGTAAATTGGCCGGTCTCCAAGATACCAACGTCAGCGCTCAGGGGCTCAAGGGAGCGAAAAAGGGTATAGAAGCCAAGTCGAGTGGGAATATGTACATATATATTTTCCTTATCAGGTTTTGCACAGAGAACTCGACCGGTAGGTGCTACCTTTCGCACATTTCCCTGCAGCAGCAGCCATAAGTAGTAGAGCGAATTTCAAGACCGTATTCCACGGGTCGGCGAGTCGTTTTATGCGTGCAGGCTAACAAGCGATTTTGTTATTGGTGGTCCTCCGTGTTTCGGAGCGAAAACGGGGTAGCGAAATAGCCCTGTGCGCATCGATAGCGAAGGAAAAAAAAAAACCTAAAAAGTTTGATGCGGTTCCCTTAGTAACATCGCGCAACTTGAAGGGTACTGTACTCTAACGGAATATATGTACATATTATGAAACCCGTCAATTTCGTTTCGAAATTGTCGACGGAACGACGATACGGTACGTTAACCAATTAATGTTCGCCGTCTGGGTCCACAGGCCGTTAAACAAGTTTCGCGATGACAATTTCGTAACGTTAAGCGGAAATAATCGGCGGCAGTAGCCTGATTGGAAGTAGCGGATGCCAGATTCCATTGTCTTCGTGGAAGTTAAGGGAGAAGCACGGCGCTGCGTCTCATGCTCTTCACGCCCCCGGCAAGAAGCTCTTCTGTGTTTTCCGTTCATAGTTAACACCCCGGTCATGCATATTCCAACGTGTGCACCCCACGTGTGAAGGAGGCGAACCGGACGCGAACTAGCGTACACGTTGACAGCGTCGTGAGAATATCGCGGTGCAAAGGTCCGTGCGAAACTTGCCTCGCCGAAGGATAAGTCGAAGCGTTTATCCATTCTAATTAGGCTAGAATTACAATTGCATGGAAAATATGTGACTCGACACGATAAAACGGTAGAAGTCAGCGAAACGAATGCCGATGATTCGATCCATTCTACGACAGGTCGATGAGAAACTTTCGGAGTACGTAAACCTTTGCTGTTTTAAGTGCTCCGGTTGAACTAACGGGAATCCGTATTTCTTTCCTGCGTTAATTATATCGTACGAAAGGTGGAACTATGGAGGTGACTGGGCAAATTATGAGTTGCATTTGAGTAGAATCGCATACGTGTACCCGTATGTTTCTAGCCAACTCGTTGTCAGTACGCGGTAAGTTGAGTATCGACAGGTTTCGAAGGCGTCGCGACGCGCAACGGGGATAAATAGCGCTCCTGCTATACTTTCGAGTCGTACTCTCGCCTTCTTGCGAAATGTCAGAGAATGTTATATCCGTTTCAGTAGGAAGCCTCGCGTGATATATCGAGCCACTTCGAATCATTTCATCTATTACTATTTACGCGTTGAAAACGAAACGAGCCGTTCGACTATTGCCATCGATAACGGGCGATTCCATGCACGTAACGCGATAAAAAAAGGTTTTTTAGAAGTTAGACAAGAGATGTCCAAATCTGAATTGGCCCGTCGGGGCCGGTTAACCAACGCACGTTTCGTTCGACCGGATGCGCCACGGGGATCTTGATCGAGGTCCGCTTTTGGGACAAGCTCGTACTTTTATGTAGCCCGCTTTCTCATTTAAATATCGTAAATATCGTACAGGAAATGCAGTGAAATTCACCAGACCGAAAGATATCGCGTGTCCCGATATCGTGCAGTCGCACGGACTTTAATTTCATTTTCACGACCAAAGCCTCGGTTCTCTGAGCACACTCGCGCAATGATATTCATTATTCGTCCCACTCTTTGCTTCTTTCCTGATGACGAGGACCGTGAAACGAAACTGTCCATGATGAATGCGTGCCAGAGTTTTTTCATAGGTTGCTCACCTTGATTCTTAAGAATATCGCGAGCGGGAGGAGGAGCAGTTTTCTGTCCTCGTTGTCAGTTCTCGCTTCAGTTCTGAGTTCTCACGGCATTCTGAACGATTTGCCCGAAACCAACAGCGAATAACGTTCCAGCATCTAATAATGGTGCGTGACGTTCGATTATACCTTGCAGTAACCTGACAATTATGTAGACGGTTTCGTGAACCGTATCTGGATGGTTTAATTAGAAAGCGCATTAACTCGCGGTCGGCTCACAAACGTCGGCGACACCAGTACAGAGATTCGGAGGTCGAGCTTCGGCCAATCACGCCCGCCGTCGTTAACTCGGTCGCGCTTTAGGTCGACGTCGACGTCGGCGTCGTCTCGCGGCCGGTTACCTCGCCAGTCTTTCCCGAGACGCCGCGTGCGCTACGTTCTCTTGCGTTTTCCATGCTGGAAGTGAGGTGCGCGGTTAGAGTTCGTTCGAGAACGCGACCGCGTCGCCGGCAATGTATCCGCGTTAATTGAAGAGAACGGAAAGCGTAAAGCAAAAAGGCTGCGAAGAATTAACGCATCGAAGGAGAGGAAAGTCTAGAGTGTAGAGCGAGGTGCCAGGACACCGAGGCGAGTGTCGTGCGAATGGTGATTAGTTCGTGGGCCACAGAACCGAAGGAGCAAAGGACCAGACTTGGAAGGGAAAACCGGTTGCGTTGAGAAGGTCAGTTACCGGATTGGAGCGAAGGGACGCTCCTTTGGGCGCGCGGCAACATCGATCCTTTTTGACAACCAGCCTTAGGAAAGGTACTGCCGCAGTGTTTCGAAAACAAGTTGATGTTTCTTGGTAAAAGCAAGCACGCTTCTCCGCTTTATGTGAACCTCCTCGCTTGAATCGTAAAAGGCCAAGGTTTTGTGATCTCGTCTGGGCTTTACTCGAGACGCAAAGGGAGGGAGAGAGAAGGAGGGAGGAAAGACGAAGGCGCGTATCTAGCACGTGGACGAGCACGAAAGAGTAGCCAGCCTGTACGCGCCCTCGTTGACAGGGAGAGTAGAGTAGAAAGTGGTAAAGGTAAGTGTTAGGTAACATCGGCTGCGAGAATGCCTATTCGAGGGGAACTAGCATCAATTTTTTCTTTTTACTTTACTGTTAGGACTTGTGCCGAAAATCAGCCGTTTCGGTTATACCCGTCTAATCGAAATTCGTGTAATTGATATCCGAAGCTTTCGCTTGCGCGCTAATCGAAAACGTATAGGAGTGTTAAGTTTGCCTCGCACCAGAATTTGTCTTGCTCCGTACGACCGTAGCGAAATTATATTAGGTAATTGTTGCGCAATATTTTTGCTCATTTTTAATACGCCTCGGGCTAGTTTACGCGGAGAATTAAACGGTAAATAAGTATACCGACGAGAAAGAAGTGAGCGCAGAATTGACTATCGAAGTAGCTTGACGGATCATAGCGTTGTCGTTGACCTGCAACATTAACTCCAATGACTGTAGGTCGAAATATGTGTATCGTAAATTGTAACGCCCCACAGAAATGTCGCGATACGATGACATCGGTGAACGTGTATGCTCGATACGGATATTCGTATGGTACGGTGATAACGCGCTGCCATGCTACCGGAGAGAGGGAAATGCTGCGAATTATTTTTCATGGTTCCTTTGATCGTTAACGACAGATACATTTGTCAAAATTCCCCAACAATTTTATAGGAAACGATACCGATTCTATAAAAAGGAAACTACATAAAGGAAATTAAAAATTGCCAATCGACTTTCATTGCGTCTAAACTTTAACAAGCTGTATATCGATCGAAGTTGGAAATTCATAAATGATTGAGCTTGTTTACGTACGCTCTCCGACTCGGAATTGCATCGTGAACGACGAATAACGTACTCCAAATCTTCGCTCGTTTCGTATCGCAGTCGGATTGCGTATTGTCTGAGTTTATTAGCAGTGAATAAGTAAATTATCTCCGCGTGAAAGAGTTTGGTTGCGGAATCAGTGATGCGCGAATCGCAACTGGAAGATGTAGTTAAATCACAAGTGTGAATTACGTATATGTATATCTTTGATACGCGCTAGTGTTTCTAATTTCTAACGCAATACTAATTTTTCTATACTTTAATCTACCCCTTCTCCTTGTTACCAGCACTTAGGATTTCGCATTACCTGCATCTGAAAAAACAATGGGGAAACAAATAAAACTTTCCATCGTGCATTTGTACGAGATGTCTCGTTATTGACGCTTGCTTGTACGCTGACGCATAGCTAATCTAATTAATGCTCTGGTTTGTTGTCCAACCTTTGAATACATTAGAGTAGACGATTGATAAATAAATTCACGTGGCAACCGTGCAGCTACCTAATATATTAAACTTGAGCAGAGAATTGCGTATGATTGTTAAATAAAACGCTTGATCAACATGACAGTTTGCTTAACGTTTTGTGTAACTGCTTTACCGCGTTACCTAAGAAGTCGATAGGATAACACGTGACCAATCGACACTTCCATTCGACGGCCTTCCTGTGCATTTACATTCCGATACCCCCCCTGGGGGCATAAAATTTGCACATTCTGATGATCTGTTACAAGCTGCACGAGTATGTATGTATACTGTATTCGAGAAATACCCCAGTATGCAATTAAATTTAAAGGCGAACTTCAGTAATACTTCTTTTATTATCGCTGGTATATTTGTACAACAGCCATTCTTGGTATTAAAACAATACTTTGTTCGTTTCATTGTACAATAAGGCGACGGTAAACATATATATATATATATTCGTCTTGTTTAAAGGTCGATCGATTTTCGACTTGGACTTGCTCCAAATACGGGCCACCGTGAAATCGCTTTTACACTTCCATACCTAGGATGCTCCGTTTGTATTTGACAAAGTGGATTTCAGTTCCAATGCTTAAGAATTTTCCATTACGATAGTATATTAACGGGGCAATATAGTAGAAATAATTAGTTTTCAAGGATTGTTATTGATCCATCGACTTGCTCATTACATACCTCTTACGCTTGCCAGGTCTACAACAAGCATCCTCGTTGTCGAGGCGCATATTCTCGTATCTATGGATGCTAACGTATTAGGTCGTTTCAGAAGTAACAAAAAGAAAAGAAAGTTTCCTTGCTTCGCATACGTACATGCACCAATCTATTTTGTGTCCCAATGGTAAAGAATTCGAGTTATCATTTGTGAACGATGCGTGTTTAGGTGCATTAGATTTTCACAGGGGTACTATACATTTCTTCGTAATCATGTTATTATCCGAGAAACGTTACTAGCTGCATAAGTAGATTCTCGCCATGATGCATTTACCTAATAATGGTCTTTTTGAGACTAATTTACTTCGCTTTCGTTTTCTTTTATGTTACGCATACCCATTATTTCCGGTGATACGATACCGCCTTGATTTCTTAATAGCGCCTGCACGACATACAGATAGGATTGCAATATTGTACGGTTTCAGCGGAACACTTTATTATAGGATAGGTGATATGTTCTCGTTCGCATTGTTAACGTGTATACTCTCGCCGCGACAGCACACGCAGGATACGAGCAATTTTAGCAACGTTTAGTAGTGTTCTGGTATAATTCGCATTTTCTTCGTTCTGGATGGCAATAAAAGTAGCCCATTCGAAAACTCGAAACTCTTTGCACATTCTCAGCGTTCCTGACTGACGAATACGTGTGCGCCTATATCGCGATGGTAGAAAGCCCTCGAGGTTATTTTGCGGTAAGCGCGTACGACCCTGAGAAACAAATTGCACGCTTCGGCCTAGCTTCGCGCAACACTTGTGTACGCAAGTTAATCCAATCCGCGGTAACTTTATTTCCCCGTGAAACTTCACGACCTCCTCGACTTAATTGCAAGCTGACCCTTTCGAGTCGCTCGCTAGCCAATTCTAAATCTACTAACCACTGCGACTCCAGCTTCTTCGCGTTTATGCACCTTCTCTTTAAATGCCCCCGTAATTGAAATTACACTTTGAAACTTTGAAATTGCACGTCACAACTAATAGGGCGTTGCGGTTTTCTCAGTTTCCGCCTTAGCTCCGATTGCATAATCAATTTAATGCAAATGAAATTAACGAGCACGATATTATACGGCGATAGGAATTTGTGTACTCTATAGAAAGCTGGTACGGGCAACTTACCCTTTTGTTTCCCATTGCTGTACATCTTTCGTAAAATTGCGTGCTACTTATTGGTTCCTGCGTTCTCCATGGGTGCTCATAACGAGCTCGTACGTGTTGAATGATGTTGAGAGCACTCGAACCCGAAGCAACTCTAGACATCGGCTTCCTCGTTCCGTTTTGTATTAAATTTTAAAGCCGATGCTATCGATCACCGACCGCGACACGCATTCAACAAGGTTTTGCTTTCAATTAATTTACTGCGCTTGAATTTGCCATGCTTCTGGTACGTGAGCACACTATCGAGCACACTACTACGCTGTATTTAAAACGCTATCAATTTGATATGAATTTTCCAGAATCGTAATTACGGCGCAATCGGATGCATCGTTTAGAACGCACACGGCGTAAGCGATAAATGATATTTCGGTGAATTCGGCATTATGTATTCGAATGTTCTTAAATGCGGTCCGGAATATCGTCGCAACGTTCACAAAAATTCCAATCACGCCTCGCTTCGCTTCGCATCTACGCTAAACACAAAAGGCACGGATGCGTATATTTTCGGGACTATTTGTTTTGCAAACGTTCGCAACGCTTTAATAGCTCTTCTTTATATCGGGAGCAGTCCTGGTTCCGCCACTCGCTCCTATATTTCCCCTCTAAGTATGTACAAGATACTCAGAAGTACGTAGCTTCAATATGGGTTACCTAACCGCGGAAGATTTATTAATAGCATCTTTCGATGAGATCATAAGGTTTACGAAGGTATTCTAGGTTTTGCCGGAACACTTGGCGCTAATTCTTCGCCCGTTCGCCTGGGGAACAAAAGAAAAAAAATTAAATGCACATACATTTCAGACGGGAAATTGCTAAACGACAGGCAAGTAATCAGGAAAACACGAATAATCCCCAGTAATCGGGAACCGCGAAATTGCAAACGATGAGGTACGCGTATTCGTAGCGCACGAATTTAGCTCTAGCGCGGAAAGAGGAAGAAATTCAAATTACTCGGAAGAATGAAACGGAACAGGGCCTTTTCAACCGAGATCTCTTTTCACCCCTGCGATTTTTCATCCTCAAACGATTCGACGTTCGCGCATCGCGTCGCGGGGCACGCGGGAAAAGGCAGCTGGAAGAAAGGGTTGTGGGTCGAAGCGGGACCAACGAAGAAACTGAACCCAACAGGGGAAAGAACGTCGTGCATTTTAATTCGATGCTCTTCAATCCCCGTTTGCTCCTCCCACTCCTGCTCGCACCTTTCATTCTATATCCGCTTTAGGTTTCCTGCCCTTCGGGAAAAGTTTACAAAACGAGTGCCATGCCGGCAAGACCCTCGAGCATTCGCTCTCCGCTGTTTGCATTTTTCTTCGCGCACCGTCCCCATTCTTTCCGTCCTGCCCTTTTATTCTTATCCTTACGCCAATGCTCTTGCATACTTTTGCTTCTCTTAATTCTCTTAATTCTCTGCTCATTCGGTTCGCTCTTTCGAATTGCCGCAAGTTTCCCCGATGCGTTTTCAGCGTTCATTTGCTAGCCACAGGCATCGCACAGCGCTTTATTACATTCGTGCCTGCTTTATTTGTTCGTCCTCCTTCTGGACACTCGTTTCCGTTTGACGAATGGTCACGTAAATGGTAAAAACAGTTGGTTCGTGCTCGCACGATCTTATCTTGTACAGTCTTTGTCGCGACAACTTGTCTTGCACCTAGTTGAATCGGGACAAAAAAATTGTTCTCGCGGGTAATGTAACTTCAACGCACCGCCTACTCTACGGGTTTTGTCCGTATGAATTTAATTTAAGATTCTGCGCCGACTCGCTTTACGAAACTGGCATAAATTCAAGGAAACGTACCTCGAACGTGCACGTTGTTTCTCATCGAGAAGCGTAAACCACAAACGCCGACTACAATTCTCGGAAATTTATGGTACTCGAAACACTGTATGCATGTATACGTATACTTAGATCTCGCGTTCCCTGTAGAGCGTGAAATTGCGAAATGTCTCTCCTCGAAGTTAAACGATATATGCCATAATAGCTGACTTATCCTTTGCCACGACACAAATCATCCTTTACTGTTTTTACTCTACATTGCTGTTACCGCGTATGCGAAGGAAATAGTTTGAAAATTTGAAAAAGATTGATTCACCGCCGACGAATTCTCCTAGCACCGGTGTCGCATTTATCGCGGCGCCCACCAATGCGATAGCGCGTTCGATTTTAAAGAAGCGTCCTGATATTTTAAACGTTGAACTTTTAAGCGCAATGGTCGGCGCAATGGTGCATCGCCCAAGCGATTTCATCTGACGAAACGAGAAGCTCTCGAAGGCTGGAGCGGAGAAGGACGATTCGCTGGAAGTCTTCCCGTGACGCGTTCCTTTTCAAAGCTCTTTTCGGAAAGATCTTGAACTACATTCTTCTCTTCTCATGAATTTAAAGAGATCTCGACCGCGTTTCGAAACTCGCTTTATACGTGGCTGTACTTGACTCGTAGGCGATTCCAGCGAGCCAATACACACGCAGAGTGTTTTAAGCAAGATTTCTTCCTGTTTTTCTTCGAAAACATTCGAAATTCGAAACCAATTACGTATTACCTTTCGTGCCCACCGGCACTCCGAAATCGCATCGATCAAAGTGCAAGCAAAGATCAAATTAAATGGTAGGTCTTCGCGCTCCCTCTGAAATTTTGCAGCTGCAAACTGGGACATTACCCTATCTACCACCTTTACCTTGAGGCTGCTGATGCAGAAACACTCGAGAACTTCTCGAGGATCGAGCTGGGTTGCATCTACCAGGACATTTTACCGTGCTATTAGTTGGCCATAGTATGGAAACAGTGTTCCGTTAACGGTATTCACGCGCGCAACCACACCACGGTACCTGCACGCATACCTCCGATACGTTACTCTGTTCTCCATTTAAGAGCTGCTGCCGATTTTCGTTGCACCTGTCCATCCGATTTTTCCAGTCTGCTCTTACTGTGTTTTTCAGAATTTTGCGTCGACCTTCGGAATCGTAGCTTGCAGGTTGTAGGTCTAGGTTGCGCAGAAGCCTCTACGCTTCTCGACACGCGTCCCGCTGTCCCATCGGAATCGGTCGTCTTGTAAACTTTGTAGGATTTCCCGAGCTTCGTGCACCGAAGCATCTCTGCCAAGGGTACCGTAATGTACTTTGACTCGGGGGACCTTTGGCTTTGCTCGTTAGTTTAACCAACTGCCAGCTGACGAGTCGAATGGAATTTAACAATACCAACTGATACTTGACCGCCTTTGCCTGCATTCCGTGTGAAACTTTGTCTTCCTTTTGGGTGGGGAGAGCAGCACGTCGGTGCCCCGAAAGCTATACCGATGTATGCTAGGTACCGTACGGGAGACGGTTTTAGCGTCTTCGATGAAATTCCACAGGAAGAATTTTTCTATACGTTGGCGAGCATCGAACGGCAAGGGCTTTATTCGATTTGAAATTCACGGCTGACTCGTCGGAGTCTGCCGGTCGTTCGAATTTCTGATACAAACACCGCCATTATCGGGGGATTTCGGACGATTTGGGAATCTAGGTTCCCGGAGTTCCTGCATCGTGGCACTCGAAGAGTAGCACAAAAGAGGAAGACTTCAGCGGAGTAAAGACTAAGTAGTTGATGCTATGGTCGCTATGACGATGGTTATCGATCCTCGCGTTTCACAACCGCTGCATCCGCTTCCTCTCTCTCTCTCTCTCTCTCCCTCTCTCACCCTTCTCCCTCTTTTCCCCTTTTCATCTCTTCCTCTTGCGCGAATGCATAAAAATCAACGAGGATTTCTATTTCTGCCAACAGAACCTGCGTTGCACTTCGCAATTGGCTCCCGGATAACAAATTCGTATCTAAATCGCAAACTCTTTTTAGACATGCATGAGTATGTTCCGCGCGAATATATCCTTTCTTCTTCTTTTTTCGATCGCTTTCGATAAGCAGACTTATCTTTGTCTTGCAAATTTTTCGTGGACCGACACTGGCCTCCAAAGGGATACGTTACGTGCGTTATCGCAATCCAACTTGTTTACGCAATATCGTCATGAATGTTTCATAGTTGAGATACGTCGTTGCATAAATGGTATGCCCCTATGGGCGATAACGCTGCAGCCAACCCTGAATCGTTCGCTTGAGAAAAGGTTGCGTCGTTAACTGTGGTGGGACGACGATAATAAGGGCTGCAAAACCTTACCCCGTGTGCGTGTCGCGTGAAACTTGCTTAATTGCGTACATGGCGAAGCGAAGACGCGAAGCGAAGACGCGAAGCGAACGAGGCTTACGGTACCCCTACCAGGAACGATGAAACATTTAGGGCTACCCAGGTACGCGTATACATACTTTGCATTATCGATATTTCGCTGGCGCGAAAGGATTGGTCGCTTATTGCCCGCTGAAAGCCACGGTCGACTTCGAGTTGCTCTTCAGAGAGAATTTTCCATCAAAGATGAACGGAACGAAGACGGATATTGTAATGCGCGCACGCAAATCGACAGACTCGCCCGCCAAAGGGTTTCCGACTGGCAATGAGATAAAGGAGATAATGGACAGGTGTACACGATGCAGTATGTATCTTGAAGTAAAAGTTAGAATGCCGGAAAAGGGGAGGGGGTTCGCGCACCGCTTAGATATTGCTGGAATAGGTGGAATGACCGAACGAGAGAACATCGCTACTTACTTGTCCGGATGCTACGATGATCGTGATTGTGGCAACGCAAACTACCGCACCAGCAGAAGCTGATTTAACCCGCGTCGTCGTTACACCGTCGCGCGAACGACACTAACGAGTTCCCCCGGGATAAATAAAAATTCTCCATCCCCCGAGAGGTTCAGGATTCCAGCAGCCGCTCCTCTTTCCGCTGGTGTACCCCCGTTGCAACTTTACTCGCCGCGGCACGTAACAGTTTATCTCGAAGCTCGCCAGATCTTCTGTTTCCTGGATACTACATTTCGACCGTGTACAGTGTAGTCAAGATAGCTGGAATGTATCGCCGCTACGCAGGCAGCAATCTCTTTGCTAGCTTTTCCTTTCCTCCCCATTCTCGTTCGTCGCGTCGCGTCGCGTCGCGTCGCGTCGTCTATATTGCAGCATACGTATTGCACGGGTTCGTTCTCCGTACCTGCGTGTCTGCAAAACGCTATTCCAATCGAGATGTATCGACGAAAGAAGTCTCGGAAAAGGATGGAAACCCCTGAACCGTCGCGTCGTTCGAATGTTTATCGAGTTATCGGGTATGTATAGTGTATAGAATGGAATCAGTTTGCAGTTGTCGTTCGAAGGGAAGCGCCCAGTTCGTTGGACTCGGCCAATTGATATTTAGGTCACCGACGACCGACTGGTTAACCCTTTGCCTATAAAAATATGTGGCAGAATATTTCGATGGCACAGATTTGGGTAATCGCGCGGGGCTTCCTGGGCTGGAGATCGTCACGGTACGAAAAGAGCAGCGAGGACGCGCAAAAGCGGAGTCGCGATAAATGTTTGCCCGGTAACTCGGAAGAGAGGAAGGCGAGGAAAGCGAGAAAGCTGGAAATCCTAGTCCGAATCCCCGATTGTCGACAGGATGCCGACAGGATGCCGACAGGATGCCGACAAGATGCCGACAAACAAGCTGCCACTGCGTTCCTTTCCGTAGGAGATCCGTTGTCTATGCTTGGTCTCCGAACTTGTTCTCGAAACAAAACGGTGCTTGCTGCATTGCGACGGGTTTCGCGCGCATACGAGTTTCAGCAAGCTCCGATTCAAAGCCGAGGCAAATGAGAGTATTGTACATGCACGTTGGATGGACTAACGACGATATAAATATGCATGGGTTGTTTCGCATCCTCTTCCGGATTTCGACCGACTGCGTGTCCGGACTTCCGGGTGCCAGGAAGCCAGGACACCTGTCGGTACTCTCCTTCGACGCTTCTCCCTCTTTCTAAGCCTTCCTCGCCCTCGAAGTACGCGCGCCTTCAAAGTTCCGAATCACAAAAGTTGAAAGGGACGAACGGGACGGCGCGCTCTATCGAGGAGACTCGTTCGCAAGGTTCACCTACGATATGTACTCTCTTTTAGCATTCCGATCGCGCGAAGCAATCGGCGCACCTACGAGAAAATCGATACACGGCGGCACGGAGAAAGAAACTCCCAGTAGCTTTTCGACGAATCGTCCAAACCCGTTGCACCAGCTATGCGTAGCCTCGCCTAAAAGCTCCATCGGGCGAAATAGGGTGTTATCGTTGCCGATCGGCGACTTCTCCGCTGTCGCCGAGCACGCTCCGAATCGATCTTTCGTCAGGAGTGGTTCGTTGACGTTCCGAATACAGGATGCGCGCTATCTAATCTCGTTAACGAACATTCAATATTACGTGGAACGCGTGCTTAACCTTGCCCCGTATCTTTCATCCGACGTTCCTACCACGCTTCCGTCCGCCACTGTATTCGACGTTTCCTCCCTCTTCCGTGCTGCTCTTGCCCGGGAATTGGACAAAGTTTGTCAGAAACCTTTGATTTAGTTTTCCTCCTCTTTTCTTTTCGTCAGGGGAGCGAGGACGTCGTTGCGGTCCGAATACGGGATGCCCGGGTTGTACCGCGCTCGATGGTGACCTGGTGCGACACGTTCCTGGCAGCCTGTGCTCCGTTCAGCCCTTGGTTCTGCAGGCCGGGTGCCCCCTGGAAAGAGAAGGGGGAAAAGAGGGCGAAACCGCAGCGAAGGCAGATCGAAGTGCTCGTCCCCATCCTGGAGAAAACGGAAGGGAAACGGCCGTGCGAGTAGAAAGAGGAGAGGAACCGGCAACAGCAGCCAGCAAGGAGCGCCTCGTCCAGCACGGTGCTCCTCTAACGGCGATAGAACGGAGTTATGGTGTCTCGCACATGCGATGACTGTGGCCGCAGCCGTGGCACTGTGGCATCGTGCCCACATTTACAAGACAATCGCTTGCGTCGTCCTCGCGCTTATTGCTATACAGTATTTACTTAGCAGCGTGATCGATCGTCGCTCGATAGAGACGATTTTCACTATCAATACCACTAGGTACGTACGATCTTTGAGGCAATTGCCGCGTCCATTGTAGGCCACAAAAAAGAGCGATCGCGACGGCGAATTTGGAAGTTTGGCGCATAGATTTGGCGATTCGTAGCGGTCGTTCAGTTTACAGTGTCCTTTCGGCTCGTCGAGTTAAAGTAGCCAAAGCGCTGTCAGTGATCGTGTCATGATCATTGACCGTGCAACGGTAGAGCATTGCGCTATCCCTAGAATCGGGTACCCGAGTACTTTCTATAACGGGGAATTGTACCCGACGCGATCCGACGCGATCCGACGCGTTCGCTCGAATGGACGGTTGCAACCAAAAGCGTGTCGCCTTTGGGAAAATTTGGATAAGAACCGTGCGTTGGAACGATGATCGTATATATCGGATGCTGAAGTGCGAGCCGAGACGAAAGTATAGAAAAGAAGTCGAACACGGCGAAAAAGTTGAACACGGCGCACCCTTTTCCTTAGAACGCGTCGATCAATAAGAATCTCGCTTGCCACGCGCGCCGTCCACCTTTTAGGGTACAATTCTCTGGCGCACAAGTGCAAGAAAACTATTTTCATCGAGGCAGTTTGGGTATAGGAATCGTCGCGATTAGACGGTCGATGGGTTTGCCAATGGTCGCGAACCACCATCGGCCTGCAACGCGTAGTCCGCCTCGAGCCAAGCAGCCAAGCGGGTCGCCCAGCTCGCAGAATCTAGCCACGATTATTGATTAGCTAATTGGCCGTACGCGTTCGAACGTTTCCCGATGACCCAACGCTACGTATCTTTAATTAGAATTCGTTTCGATGAACCTTTGGAGACAGAAATACGTGCCGCACCGCGTGCAACTTTCGCGCCTTTGCGATACGGTGTAACCTAGAATAAATCTCGCTCCGTTTCCGCTAAGAATACTCTCGACCCACCGTGTATAGAAGGAAAGAGAGTGAGAAATCGCATTACGGTTTCAGGTACGCCGATCACAATTACAGGCATCATCCGCGGGGGCTGATCATATACGGACCTGTAACAGTGTCGAACGTATTCGGGATCGGCAATGCCACCGCTTCGTCTCTGCTTTGGAGAGGCAGGGGCAATTCCAGCTTGGCCAAGGTGGAGACCGTTCCTACCACCCGAAGCCCGTATACACTTGGAAGCTCGCAGGAGTCCGCTGTCGCGAACTCGACCAACAGCACCGTGGTGCCTCGATGTCCCCTCGTTCCGCCGAATCTCGGTAAGCCTGCCATCGTCTTTATCCTGGGCGTCGGCGCGTGCCACCCTCGCCCCCGAAACGCGCGGAATCTTCATCGGAGAGAGAAAGAGGGATTGCTTCTTCTGGCATTAACGATTACTTGTTCGCAGTTGGCCCACTGGCAGTTAACAAGTCACCTCCGGAGTTGGCGGCAATGGAGAAGTCGTTCACCGAGGTGAAGCCAGGCGGCAGAGGCTGGCCCGCGGATTGCACCGCCAGGCATCGAGTCGCCATCGTCGTTCCATTTCGCGATCGACCGCAGCATCTTCAAGCGTTGCTCTACAACCTCCATCCGATGTTGATCCGCCAGCAAATCGATTACCAAATATTCGTGGTCGAGCAGAAAGGTGAGGGGCGAGGGGCCCGATTTCACTTCCTTCGTAGCTGCCATTATCCCAGAGTCGCGGTAGTTGTTGCGCAAGCAACATTTATTAGGCCGCGATCTAATAGCGAAAGCGGCAAAGACGTTGCGATAGCGCACTGTCACGCGCGCCGCAATGCGGTATCTCGATAGCGCGGATACGACAGACCCGGAGATTCTTCCCCGGTCGAATCAACCTCCATCCCGTCGCAGCATCCTTCCCTTCTTCGTTCTACCGGCCGCGGCGCCGCCCTTCTTTCCCGTTCTTTCTGGCCCTTTTCACGATCCAGTCGGAATCGAGAAGAAAATATCGATCGCGCGTGCATGCGGCGGCGGTGCTCCAGTTTCGACCGAACGAGCGAACCGGTTACTGCTGCTGCTCGACCGGAAAATTGCTGTCTCGCAAATATCGCGCGCGTCGCACGCGTCGCACGCGTCGCTCGCGTCGCAGGTGCCCTCGCCCGTTTCGTTGCGCCGCAATTCGAGCTCTATCGAGCTCCGCTGCTTTCGCACACGATCAGCCTCAACTGTCGCGGGGTCATCGCGGTTCGTGTCCCTCTTGGCGGTGGACAGCTTCATCGCGTAAAACTGTGGTGCAAATGAGCGCAGAGTTGGCCGAAGAAAGAATACTTTTTCTTTTCCAGGTAGCGAACCCTTCAATCGGGCGATGCTCATGAACGTAGGATACGTGGAAGCCCTGAAGGAACGACCTTTCGACTGTTTCATTTTTCACGATGTCGACCTACTTCCGGAAGACGATAGAAATCTTTACACGTGTCCCGAGCAACCGAGGCATATGTCGGTCGCGGTGGACAAGTTCAAATACAGGTAGGACGAGAAGAGCTATATTTTCGCGTTTCGACTGTACATGTATCCGTATCCGTATCTGTATCTGTAACTGTAACTGTAACTGTAACTGAAACTGATTCAGAGTTCACCACGAACGCGTATCGTTGTTCGTTCTTTCTGCTCAGGCTACCGTACGCTGACCTATTCGGTGGCGTGTCGGCAATGTCGCGCGAACACTTTCGTCTGGTCAACGGATTCAGCAACGTGTTTTGGGGTTGGGGTGCCGAGGACGACGACATGGCGAATCGAATCAAAGCGCACGGTCTTCATATCTCCCGATATCCTGCAAATGTGGCACGCTACAAAATGTTAACGCACAAGAAGGAAAAGGCCAACTCGAAAAGGTGAGCCATTCCCTATCGAATTTCCTTCGACCCCCTACGTTCCACTAACCATTCCGCGTTGAACAGGTACGAGTACCTGAA
Source organism: Nomada fucata (assembly GCA_948146005.1). Lineage (NCBI taxonomy): Eukaryota > Metazoa > Arthropoda > Insecta > Hymenoptera > Apidae > Nomada > Nomada fucata. The sequence continues at coordinate 37,624,760 of OX411276.1, read as the reverse complement.
GACAGGTAAAAAAAGATTCGCCACCGACGGTCTGACCAATCTCCAATACGAGCTGATCGACAAGCAAAAGCCGAAGCTGTACACTTCGCTTCTGGTAAAGCTGACGCCCCCGCAACCCAGCTGATGGCTATCTTGGATCGGATAGCCGACCCCGAGAAATTCAAATCTATATGGGTTACTAGACTAACTAGACTAACTAGCGCGCGATGATCGTTCCGGTTGCAATTGTACGCACCTGTTCGCAATCGCACGAAACCGACCCGAGAGCCTAAAACGAAATGGAGGAACAGTTTTCCAGCGTGCTACGGACACGTGCTACGAAGATCGAAAAGAATCGGCGCTCGAGCCGCGCAAGAATGCCGGCGTGTTGTTTCTCTCGTGGCCTCGTTGTCAGCGACGGACGAGAGAAACGTTGTTACGTGATATATTTTTATTCCTCGTATTTTTTTATCGCAACGATAGGTTAAAGAGCAGGTAGAATATAGCGTACGAGCTAACGTGCCAAAGGAGAATGCGTGTGCGTGTCCCGCGTAGCTACGTTACGCGGGAGGAAAGGAACGAGTGAGACGCGTAAAACGTGACGACTCCGCCACCGTCCTTTTTATGTATGCATGCATGTATCTATTTATCCGTCTATCAACCTATCCATCCAATCATCTATCTATCCACCTACCCATCCACCTATTTATCCATCTATCTATCTACCTATCTACCGATCTACCGATCTATCTATCTATCTATCTATCTATCCACCTGTGTATCCATACATACGCGTATGCGCGTACGAACCGTACAATCTCGAGGCTTCCTCGGCAGTGTTACGCAAAAGCGCCAGCACACCGAGCTTCTGGTTTACCGGTTTACCGGTTTACCGACCGCATTTCGAACAACTTTGTAAGCAACCCCTTTCAATTCGTGTCGCAGTTGGTCGCCTTCGAATTAACGCGAACGTGTTAATTCGCGTCATGTTTTTTGTTTTGTCGATGAACGATACGAAAACGGCGGCTCCGTTTGTTCGCGGAACTCCGACGCAACACCATTTCGAGCGTTCGTCGCTGTATCTGCTGTAGACCCAAGCGCAGTTGGGCTTTGCGACACGAGTGCACGCGCTAAATTCTCGCTATTCGTGAAAATTGAACCGCAGGTCCGGAGCCTCGCCGGTGCAGCTCGCCCGGTTGGGCCACGGCACGGTACCCACATCGTTGGATGAACACCGTTACCGCCAATGCTACTACAGTAATAGTAGGCATGCACGAGCGTTACTAAAACCGTCGCGGGCAATAGCTTCGAACGCGAACGAGGGGAAGCTTATTTCTGCAAGATTCGTATGGCTGAAAAGTGATCCGACGAGTTTGGTCAATTCTACCGCGGAAGGTTAATTTCCGCAATGTTTAAACGCGCGTGCCACAGAAATAGTACTTAAGCGTGCAACGCGACTGTCCTCGCGTTCGGGAATAGTTGTTGCTAGAATTTTATATGTATTTCCTTGAAACGTTCGACGGCTCACGTGTACGCGAGGCGGCACAGCGCACGAATGCACGAATGCACGAATGCACGCCTCTCGCGCAGTGGCCAAAGGTGTTCGCGGGCTCTCGAAAGTTAGAACGAGCGCGCGACGATACTTCTTCGACCGTGTTACATAATTTACTCCGCCGCGTTTCTTTGCAATGCCGCGAGAATATATTGTACAAACGAAATCAGCGTGCATGCAATGGGGAGAGCAGTATGGCAAAATTGACGGCAGTCGAGCGGCTATCCATGCTGGAACTCTCGAGCGGGTCTGCTAGATCCGTCGACGCTTTTCAATTTCTCCGACGACGACGACAACGACGACAACGACGACAACGACGACAACGACGACGACGACGACGACGACGAAACAATTTTAAAAGCAAAGTGCCAAATTAGAAAGTAGACGGAATCGAACATATTTCGTGCGTCGCGGTGGCGGACAGATGTAGCAACGATCGCGCGCGATAAATCGATAATCAACGAATGGATAGAAGAGAGTGCAAAAGCACTGATAAACTCTGTAAATTTAACGCACGCGAATACTTTCTTCGGGCGGAACGCCGCATACATATCACGCGTGACGCGACAACCGTCATCGTGCCGTATCGCGTTTCACGTTCGGCCATGCAGACCGAGCAATCGAGTCGATAAAAATAATAGGACGGGCTGTGAATAGCGTGCGCTTTTATTGCGGCGATGGCGATGGCGATGGCGATGGCGATGGCGATGGCGATGGCGATGGCGATGGCGAAGGTGTGCGAGGCGTAGAAGAAAACTACGTCGGCGAAGAGCGATCAGGCCGACGCTCTTTCTCGATCGCGTACAGCTATTCGTTTCGTCGCGGACGTGCGATCGCGAACGAAAGCTCGATGACGAGGTTGAACGCGGTGGTCGTTTAAAGTCCTAAAGGAGAACGACGCACGCGGCAACGTGGATCGGTTACCTTTGTTGGGTAATCGACGATACGCTAGGCGATCGAAGGTAAGAAGAAGAAGAAGCGAGACGCGCGGAAGAGGTCGGAGGAAAAGAGTCTCTCTTCTTTTGCGGTTCATTTCGTTCGGACGAAGCTTCGCCGCCGAAAATACAGGAACTCGAAGGGAGAAGAAAAAAGAAGCTAACTCTTCCGGCGGTTACCTCGGAAGATTAGAATTTTTCACAAGCTACATCGGCGATGTACCGAAACAATAAATCCTGTTACAACATTTGTCCTTAAGAATTTCACCGCGGCTCTATCCCTCCCCGCTATTCGCTTCGCAGCGGTACCCAGAGGCCTAACCCGATTCGCCGTTGTCCCTTGCCCGCAAAATCTCCAGGACCGTGTCCCCCATACTCTTGGCGGTGAATTTGCTAATGCCCGTTAACAGGCGTTTCATAAAATCGTGATTCAAGAGTCGATGCGCCAAAGCTACGTTCCTCTGCTCGTTGAGTTCCGGATCCCGCAATTCTTGGAAAACTGGGGTCAAGCCTTCGCGAAGACTGGAGCGCATCCCCATCAGCTCTGGCCTGAGCGCGTGCCACGGTAAAGCCGCGGCCAGCACCGTCTGAAACCGTCGATGGAGCGAGGAAGAAATTCTCGGGGCCCGTCGGGCCAGCGTTAATCGCGCGAAGCGCTTCTTACGAGGCAGAGGTCCCGAGATATCCAGTGCACGACCGTTTCGCGGTCCGCCGACGGACGATCCAGCGAGCTGTCCCTCGATCCTTCTCCACCCTCGGGCACTCCGGTATCGACCGAGCCGATTCCGGCGAGGCTCTCGCGCAGGAGGCACCGGCCGAAAGGCGTAAACGCGAACGTCTCCTCCGTTCGATCGGTAGAATCCTCGGGCGACGTTTCCCCTTCGTCGATTATCTCCTCGACTCGGCGCAGCAGACGATCCACCGCGGAGCACGCCACCTGAAACGCGAGACACGGCCGTCGCTCGGACGATCTACGGACGATCTACGGACATGTCCCACCTCGAAAGCCGCGGTCCGGCGCGACCGTCGTTCCTTCCGGGCGAACTGCTTCCGGCGGACAAGTTCCCGGACGTATCTCTCGCCGTCTTCCGCGTCGGTGCACACCCGGTTTCCCAGGGCGAGCGCGAGCGCCTTCCCGAATCCCTTCCGCGGATCCTCGTCCTTGCAGAACGCCAGCAGCAGCGCGGTGTAATTGACCGACTGCCGATCGATCGCGTACATTTCGCAGAGCACTCGTTTGGCCAACGCCCGTCGGAGGGTTTCGCTCGCGCAGCATCCCGTCGCCTCGGACGCCGAGCCCCTGGGCGCGGGCAACGACGCCCGCCTCTCGTCGTCCAAGAGGCGCAGCTCCTCCTCGCAGAGCTCGTCCCGGTGTCTCCGAACGTCGTCGAGGAGCAGGCGGTGCGCGGCGACGCAGGTATCCTCGCACTCCGGAAACCACAACGGCGTCCGACTAAACTCCGCCCGAGTGACCGTTTCCCGCGGGACGGGGTCCTGCGCGAGGAAGCGGCTCCTCGCGATCAGAAGGTCGCGGCAGGTCGGGAGGGGCAGGTCCATCGCGTAAACGAGAAATTCCCGCCAGTCGACGTAATCGGTGCGGCCGAACAGCCGCGCGACGAGACGGGAAACGTCCGACGGTCGGAGCCGATACCAGGAGCACGGAAGCGCGACCGGTTCTCCCTCCTCCTGGCCGTGGCTCGCCAAGTCCTGAAGGATGTAGACGAGGGCGCGCTCGGCCAGCGCCCCGTGCGGCGCGACTCGTGAAAATATCTCCATCAAGCGAGCGAGATGAGCGACGCGGAATCGGAGCGGCGACGGAATTTCCTTCGGGCTCGTCGACCCCGCATCCGTCGAGCACGAGGGCGATCGGACGACGAATCGATCGCCGTCCAGCAGCATCTCCCTCGCGAGCACGGTCCCGTCCTCGATCGCGAAGCAGAAAACGGTCGCCGCGTCGTTGGCGCTCTTCATCTCGCGCCAGTACCTGCGCGTGCAAACGTGTCAGGAAGGGAATCGAGGGGAGAATCGCGGCTCGGGATGGTTCACCTGGCCAGAAGGAAGTCGCGGACGCCCCGGAAGGTCCTCCGCATCGTCTCCAGCAGGAACGCCGCGTCCACTCGCGCCGCACCCTCGATGGCTTCCAGCTTCGAGCGAACCCGCTCGATCTCGTGCGCGATCGCGCTCCGCCACTCCAGCGCCGCGGCCGCGTCCAAGTCGCCCGCGAGCCGTTCCCTCTCGAGCAGATCGGCGGCCGAGGCGAACGCGGCGTCCGCGACGCGTCGCGCGTACCGCGCGTTGTCCAGGATACCTTCGAGGAGGCGAACCGGTCCGTCCCCGTCGGTCAGCGCCTCGTCGATCTCCCGTCGAAGGTCCGCGAAATCGACGGCGGCCGGCGCCGCGGAGGAGGGCGCCCTCGCCGGCTCTTCCCTCGAGCCCTTCGACGGCTCCCCCTCCTCCCCGAAGCTTCCATCCTCGGCGAGCTCCGCCGCGGTCGCCCAGGGCGTTTCCATCTTGTTCAGGGCGACCCTCGAGACGCCGGCCTCCGGCAGCGGCCTCCGCAGCGTCCCCAGGTAGTAGTCCTGCAGCACGCGCATCGTCGCGGCGCATCGATCCATCTCCGCCTGGATCAGCCCGACGTAAACGTTGAAGAGGAGAGCGGCCTCGCGGACGGTCCACTGGTCGTCGATGCGACGCTTCCGCTCCTCCTCGGCCGCGAGTCTCCTCTCGTCGCAGACGCGCCAGAGCTCGGTTTGAAAGTCGTACACGCGCCGGTGAAGCTCGCACTTGACGTCCGAGTCGTTCCTCGCGTCCATACCGATCGCGTTGAACGCCGCGTGAAACTCGCGCAGCAAGTTCTGCCTGGTGTCCGGCCTCTCGGCGAAGTCTCGCGCGTTCCTCGCGACGAAGTCGGCGTACGGGCCGACGCTGGACGCGTGGACGCTCTTGAGGAACAGCGCGTCCTTCACCTCCCGCTCGTAGACCCTCTCCATCGCCTCCCAAATGCCGGCCAAGCTCTCGAGCAGCGCGGATGGCAAGGGCGAGTCGACCCAGCGCCAGCCCCGTTCGCCCGGTTTCGCCGGTTGGCTCTCGATCTCCAGCGGGAAGTCGTCGGACGCGAACTCCTCTCTCGCCTCTTCGTCGAGCGAGTCACGGTCCACCTCGAACTCTGGGAGGCGATCCTGGGTCAAGAGGCGGCGGACGACGGCCTCCTTCGCGCTCGGGCCGCGCCTGCCGTCGCGCTCGAAGCCCGCGAGCGCGTCGCCGAACAGCTCGCCGGATGATTTCCGGTTCAGCGGATCCCCGATCACGAGCCTCGCCAGCATCTTCAGGGTGGGCGGGTCGAGCGCGGCGTAGTACAGGATGCGGGCTATCCCGTGGGACGCGTAGAACCTGTCGATCGACGGCGCGTCGTCGGCTATCGCCTCGCGCGTTTCCTTTCCCCTCTCGAAGTTCCTCGGCTGCTGCGTAACTCGGACGAAGAGCGCGGGGAACGGCCGACCCGGGGCGGCGGCCTCGTCCGGCGTCCCTGCGGGGTCGGGCACCAGCTTCGATTGCCTGGAAACGCGGAGATCCGGTTACGCGGTTCGAGGTTTCCGCGAGACGGGGACCGGAGACGAGTAGATTGCCTGTTCGATGCGAGCGGCTCGAGTCCGTCCTCGAAAACGATTCGCGGAACGAGTTCCTCGATGTCCTCGATGGTCACTGCCTCCAGGCGGAGGGCCCTGGGATCCGGCGGCGGGGAGGTTCCGGTCAGCGTCTTCTCCAGCAGGGACATCTGCTCGTAGGTGCCGGGGTAGTCCACCAGGGCCAAGCCTCTCGCGCTCGTCGAACTCTTGGCGTACTCGAGCAGGATCCGGGTCGCGAGCTCGTCGCCGATCGGCTCGCCGAGAGCGAGGAACTCGTAGGCCTGCTTACCTGCGAGGGAGAAGCGCGACGGGCGTGGAATCGTTTTCGGCGCGGCGCGGCGCGGCGCGGCGCGGCGCGGAAGCGGACGGGAGCGTACCCATGCACGCGGAATCGGACAGCACCGGGTCCGCGTCGTCGTACGGTATGTTCCTCGGGGTTTGCGTCTCCCTGTCCCGAGTGTTCGACTCCTTCTCCGTCGGGACCGCCGAAGCTCTCCGCTTCCTCCCCTTCGCCGCCGTCGCGGCCGACGCCGTCGACGCGGCGATCTCCGCGGCCGACGTCGAGCCTCCGCTGCGGCCTTCGCTCGAGCCCCCGCCGGCGGTCCGCTTGTCGCCGCGAAGCTCCCGCACGATGCCCGCGGTCGTCGTCACCATCTTCGAATCGATGTACGCCGCGTCCGACATCTCCTCCTTGTATCGCTCGAGGCAGTGGTTGATCGCGTCCTCCATGCGGATCGCGCGAATCCCGGACCGCTCGAGCAGCGCCCGGAGCGACTCGTGCGCGCCGCGGTTCCCGATGCCCAGAACTATCGCCGCGTTCGCCAATCTCGGCGGCGGGGGTCGCCGCCGGCCGAAGGGGCGACCGTAGAGGGCGTCGAGGAGGCGGTGAACGACGTGTCCGACGACGAAGCGGCCGAGCAGCAGCGCTTCCCGCGCGTCATCGTCCAGCGTCGGCGACGACTCGTCCCACGGCGGTCTCGCCTCCAGGTAGTCGTCGAACAGGGCGTCCCGGAGCGCCTCGGCCTTCTCCGAGTCGGCGCACGCGTCGGACTTGAGGAACCGTTCTCGCTCGTCCTCCGAGGACTCCCGCGGCCGCGCGCCGTACGGTATCTCCTCGACGAAGATGGTCCGACCCTTGACGAACAGGGATTTCCATTCGGCGAGGAGGGAGGCCGGAACTCGGCCGTCGTTCGTCCGTCGATGGTCGGCCACGTTCGAGGCGACGATCGCCAAATCCTCGACGATACGTCGACATATCGCCCGGTGCTTGTTCCGGATCCTCTGCACCTTGGTCGCGAGAAGCCTCCGCCGCAGCTCGCACATTCTCCGGCACTCGGTCTCCACGTCCCTCTGCCTCCTGCTCGCCACGTCCTTCGCCAGCTCGTAGCTGGCGCGATGCTCCACCCTCGTCGCGTCCAGAGTTATGTCCCCGACCATCTTCTGATTCTCGGCCATGACGCTCTTCTGCTCGCGCACCTCGCAGAGCTTCGTCACGATTTGCCTCTCGTACTTGGACTGATCCAAAGTTCGACCGGCGACGACTTCGTCGAACGCTCGCTCCTGCTTCGCGGCTACTCTCTCCCACAGCGTGGACATCAGCGCTCTCTGCATCTTCGCCCCGAGGGCGGACGCCGCGGCGGTGCGCCTCCTCCGAGTCTTCAGCCGCCCGACGTACGTTTCCGCCGCCTCGGCGTCCCCCTCGGCGTCCCCGTCGGCGTCCCCGTCGGCGTCCTCGTCGGCCTCGTCGTCCTTCGCTGGCTGCTTCCTCCGCACTCGACGCTCCTGGGCGAACCGGTCCAACTCTTTGCTCTCCTGAATTCTGCCGTCCCGCGCCGTCTCCTGCCGGCAGACGGACGGAAACTCGCGTAAGCCCGCCGCTCGGCTCGCCCTACCTTTGCGTTGCGTGACTCCTAGCTACCTGGCTGGGGCTACCGGGCTGGCAGCGCGCGTTCCGCTCCGGCACGGGATACCTGTCGGAGTGTTCGAGGTTCTGGCGCACCCGTCGAATTTTTCCAAGGATCAACGGGATCCCCGAAGAGCCCCGCCCGACGATGCCGCCCTCCTTTCCCAGCTTCTTCGCCAGAGGGTGATCCCGTGGCTGGTACGGGGGTGGGTGCTCGCAGACTCTGCTCACTTCGAACTTCTTCGACGTCGGCGCGTACTTTTCTCTCTCCCTCTGCAGCGTGATAAAGTGTAACCGATCCTTGGTCTCGAGGCACAGGTACAGCTTGTAGAACAAGCGCAGAGACCGGGTGCCCTTGCCGCACGAAATCTCGTCGATGCCCTCGTCGTCGAACTCGACGCCCACGGAACGAAGCCAAAATCTCAGGTGCTTCAAGTTTACTCTGCAGAGTGCAGGGTCTGCCGTGTGAATGATCGTGTCCAGCTGGCTGCGGTTTATTATGTCGTAGCTGTGAAGAATTTGCGCTAGAAGCGTGCCGTCCCTGGTGTAATGACCGAACACGTCGGGAGTCAGATCTATCAGTATGCCTAGCCTCGCCTGTATCCAGTTGCGTAAAATTTCCCCCATCCTGACCGATACTCCAGCCCTTATCCCGCAGCTTTCGCGCGATAGAACCGCAAACTTGACGTCGCATTCATTTTCGATTTCGAACCGTTTCTCGAGAATGTTCTCTTTATTCTGCTTGAAGCTGCGCGACGATCGTTCGACTTTCCGCGACAAAACTCTTCGATACGACGGTAGCACGATTGCGCGTCGCGCATGTATAAAATGTCTAACCTTAGCAAATTATTATCACGGCCAACTGGATACGTTTACCCTCACGGGATATTCTGGGGACCTTGTTCGCTTCACTTTCGTTTGACAGTCCATTTATTAAAAAACAACAACCAGGAAGGAGAAAGCGACGTTATACAAATTTTGTCGATATCTTCGGGAGTGACATGGACATCGAACATACGAAGTCGACGATCGGGCCTCGTAATTAAATCTTTAATTTAAACAGTTACGTTTTCCTCGGCTGCTGGTGCTACGAATTTAGCCGGACTTATCTTAAATTAAAGCTACGAATCATAGCTATCTCCTCCCAAAGTTACAACAATATAGCATCGCTGGTTCGAAAGTTATCAACAATTGAAAAATCGGCAAAAATGCACTCCGGGTCACTGCAATTATCTCGGCTTCTGGATGCCGTAGATTAATGATCGTGTGCTCAAAATGAAGGTAAGGGATGCTGCTATTCCACAATAAAGGACTTGCTAATGCTGCAGGCTCCCCTTACTTTGTATAAACAAAAGAATAATTCATTTGGGTATTGCACCGAAGTTGTACACGAGAGCCGATCTTCTCGTGAATCAGCTTGTTCCTTGAACCGGGAGCTTCAATTTGAGATGTCGTTGATTAAAATTGGCCCAGTAGGAGCCGAGATAATTGAATTTGTTTAAAGAAATTATAAACAAATGCGATTACTGCCACTTCCGGGCGAGATACATCAATGACCATTGGACATAAATTAAAGCTAGGAGAATCAGCTAACATCTGCAATAGGTGCGGACATCATCCCATGTGCGGTTCATTTGTAATAAACAATTAAACAATTGAAATTGTTATTACAGCCAACTGCGTATAATTACAGAAACGTGGTATTTTTTTAGGAGTAGCGTCTTCGTTTCCCTTTCTTTTGAGACGTTGTTGATTAAAATCGGCCCAGTAGAAGCCGAGATAATAATTTTTTAATATTTTGTCGGTAACGATGTCGGTAATCGTGAATATGGCGCCATCTCGCGTTTGCGGCCTTTTTTGCGCTTTCGCACTCCGCTAAAACCGAATTCCTGGATTACATCGTTAATTTAAACAATTGCGTTTTTCTCGGCTTCTACTGCGTATTTTTTAACCGGACTTGTCTTAAATTAAAGGTACGAACCTTAGCTCTCTGCTCCAAGAGTTTAAACAATATGGCATTGCTGGTTCAAAAGTTATTAACAATTGAAAAATCGGCAAAAATGCACTCCGGGTCACTGCAATTCCCTCGGCTTCTGGAGGAGCTACATTAATGATCGGTTGCTCAAAATGAAGGGAAAGGGTTCTGCTAGACGACCATAAAGGTCTTGCAAATGCTGCAGGCCCTGCTTATTTTGTATAAACAAAAGAATAATTCATTGGAGTATTGCACCGAAGTTGCACACGAGAGCCGATCTTCTCGTGAATCAGCTTGTTCCTTGAACCGGGAGCTTCAATTTGAGATGTCGTTGATTAAAATTGGCCCAGTAGGAGCCGAGATAATTGAATTTGTTTAAAGAAATTATAAACAAATGCGATTACTGCCACTTCCGGGCGAGATACATCAATGACCATTGGACATAAATTAAAGCTAGGAGAATCAGCTAACATCTGCAATAGGTGTGGACATCATCCCATGTGCGGTTCATTTGTTATAAACAATTAAACAATTGAAATTGTTATTACAGCCAACTGCGTATAATTACAGAAACGTGGTATTTTTTTAGGAGTAGCGTCTTCGTTTCCCTTTCTTTTGAGACGTTGTTGATTAAAATCGGCCCAGTAGAAGCCGAGATAATAATTTTTTAATATTTTGTCGGTAACGATGTCGGTAATCGTGAATATGGCGCCATCTCGCGTTTCCGGCCTTTTTTGCGCTTTCGCACTCCGCTAAAACCGAATTCCTGGATTACATCGTTAATTTAAACAATTGCGTTTTTCTCGGCTTCTACTGCGTATTTTTTAACCGGACTTGTCTTAAATTAAAGGTACGAACCTTAGCTCTCTGCTCCAAGAGTTTAAACAATATGGCATTGCTGGTTCAAAAGTTATTAACAATTGAAAAATCGGCAAAAATGCACTCCGGGTCACTGCAATTCCCTCGGCTTCTGGAGGAGCTACATTAATGATCGGTTGCTCAAAATGAAGGGAAAGGGTTCTGCTAGACGACCATAAAGGTCTTGCAAATGCTGCAGGCCCCGCTTATTTTGTATAAACAAAAGAATAATTCATTTGAGAATTGCACCGAAGTTGCACACGAGAGCCGATCTTCTCGTGAATCAGCTTGTTCCTTGAACCGGGAGCTTCAATTTGAGATGTCGTTGATTAAAATTGGCCCAGTAGGAGCCGAGATAATTGAATTTGTTTAAAGAAATTATAAACAAATGCGATTACTGCCACTTCCGGGCGAGATACATCAATGACCATTAGACATAAATTAAAGCTAGGAGAATCAGCTAACATCTGCAATAGGTGTGGACATCATCCCATGTGCGGTTCATTTGTTATAAACAATTAAACAATTGAAATTGTTATTACAGCCAACTGCGTATAATTACAGAAACGTGGTATTTTTTTAGGAGTAGCGTCTTCGTTTCCCTTTCTTTTGAGACGTTGTTGATTAAAATCGGCCCAGTAGAAGCCGAGATAATAATTTTTTAATATGTTGTCGGTAACGACTTTCGCACTCCGCTAAAACCGAATTCCTGGATTACATCGTTAATTTAAACAATTGCGTTTTTCTCGGCTTCTACTGCGTATTTTTTAACCGGACTGGTCTTAAATTAAAGGTACGAACCTTAGCTCTCTGCTCCAAGAGTTTAAACAATATGGCATTGCTGGTTCAAAAGTTATTAACAATTGAAAAATCGGCAAAAATGCCCTTCGGGTCACTGCAATTCCCCTGGCTTCTGGAGGAGCTACATTAATGATCGCTTGCTCAAAATGAAGGGAAAGGGTTCTGCTAGACGACCATAAAGGTCTTGCAAATGCTGCAGGCCCCGCTTATTTTGTATAAACAAAAGAATAATTCATTTGAGAATTGCACCGAAGTTGCACACGAGAGCCGATCTTCTCGTGAATCAGCTTGTTCCTTGAACCGGGAGCTTCAATTTGAGATGTCGTTGATTAAAATTGGCCCAGTAGGAGTCGAGATAATTGAATTTGTTTAAAGAAATTATAAACAAATGCGATTACTGCCACTTCCGGGCGAGATACATCAATGACCATTGGACATAAATTAAAGCTAGGAGAATCAGCTAACATCTGCAATAGGTGTGGACATCATCCCATGTGCGGTTCATTTGTTATAAACAATTAAACAATTGAAATTGTTATTACAGCCAACTGCGTATAATTACAGAAACGTGGTATTTTTTTAGGAGTAGCGTCTTCGTTTCCCTTTCTTTTGAGACGTTGTTGATTAAAATCGGCACAGTAGAAGCCGAGATAATAATTTTTTAATATTTTGTCGGTAACGATGTCGGTAATCGTGAATATGGCGCCATCTCGCGTTTGCGGCCTTTTTTGCACTTTCACACTCCGCTAAAACCGAATTCCTGGATTACATCGTTAATTTAAACAATTGCGTTTTTCTCGGCTTCTACTGCGTATTTTTTAACCGGACTTGTCTTAAATTAAAGGTACGAACCTTAGCTCTCTGCTCCAAGAGTTTAAACAATATGGCATTGCTGGTTCAAAAGTTATTAACAATTGAAAAATCGGCAAAAATGCACTCCGGGTCACTGCAATTCCCTCGGCTTCTGGAGGAGCTACATTAATGATCGGTTGCTCAAAATGAAGGGAAAGGGTTCTGCTAGACGACCATAAAGGTCTTGCAAATGCTGCAGGCCCTGCTTATTTTGTATAAACAAAAGAATAATTCATTTGAGTATTGCACCGAAGTTGCACACGAGAGCCGATCTTCTCGTGAATCAGCTTGTTCCTTGAACCGGGAGCTTCAATTTGAGATGTCGTTGATTAAAATTGGCCCAGTAGGAGCCGAGATAATTGAATTTGTTTAAAGAAATTATAAACAAATGCGATTACTGCCACTTCCGGGCGAGATACATCAATGACCATTGGACATAAATTAAAGCTAGGAGAATCAGCTAACATCTGCAATAGGTGTGGACATCATCCCATGTGCGGTTCATTTGTTATAAACAATTAAACAATTGAAATTGTTATTACAGCCAACTGCGTATAATTACAGAAACGTGGTATTTTTTTAGCAGTAGCGTCTTCGTTTCCCTTTCTTTTGAGACGTTGTTGATTAAAATCGGCCAAGTAGAAGCCGAGATAATAATTTTTTAATATGTTGTCGGTAACGACTTTCGCACTCCACTAAAACCGAATTCCTGGATTACATCGTTAAATTAAACAATTGCGTTTTTCTCGGCTTCTACTGCGTATTTTTTAACCGGACTGGTCTTAAATTAAAGGTACGAACCTTAGCTCTCTGCTCCAAGAGTTTAAACAATATGGCATTGCTGGTTCAAAAGTTATTAACAATTGAAAAATCGGCAAAAATGCACTCCGGGTCACTGCAATTCCCTCGGCTTCTGGAGGAGCTACATTAATGATCGGTTGCTCAAAATGAAGGGAAAGGGTTCTGCTAGACGACCATAAAGGTCTTGCAAATGCTGCAGGCCCTGCTTATTTTGTATAAACAAAAGAATAATTCATTGGAGTATTGCACCGAAGTTGCACACGAGAGCCGATCTTCTCGTGAATCAGCTTGTTCCTTGAACCGGGAGCTTCAATTTGAGATGTCGTTGATTAAAATTGGCCCAGTAGGAGCCGAGATAATTGAATTTGTTTAAAGAAATTATAAACAAATGCGATTACTGCCACTTCCGGGCGAGATACATCAATGACCATTAGACATAAATTAAAGCTAGGAGAATCAGCTAACATCTGCAATAGGTGTGGACATCATCCCATGTGCGGTTCATTTGTTATAAACAATTAAACAATTGAAATTGTTATTACAGCCAACTGCGTATAATTACAGAAACGTGGTATTTTTTTGTGAGTAGCGTCTTCGTTTCCCTTTCTTTTGAGACGTTGTTGATTAAAATCGGCCCAGTAGAAGCCGAGATAATAATTTTTTAATATTTTGTCGGTAACGATGTCGGTAATCGTGAATATGGCGCCATCTCGCGTTTGCGGCCTTTTTTGCGCTTTCACACTCCGCTACAACCGAATTCCTGGATTACATCGTTAATTTAAACAATTGCGTTTTTCTCGGCTTCTACTGCGTATTTTTTAACCGGACTTGTCTTAAATTAAAGGTACGAACCTTAGCTCTCTGCTCCAAGAGTTTAAACAATATGGCATTGCTGGTTCAAAAGTTATTAACAATTGAAAAATCGGCAAAAATGCACTCCGGGTCACTGCAATTCCCTCGGCTTCTGGAGGAGCTACATTAATGATCGGTTGCTCAAAATGAAGGGAAAGGGTTCTGCTAGACGACCATAAAGGTCTTGCAAATGCTGCAGGCCCTGCTTATTTTGTATAAACAAAAGAATAATTCATTGGAGTATTGCACCGAAGTTGCACACGAGAGCCGATCTTCTCGTGAATCAGCTTGTTCCTTGAACCGGGAGCTTCAATTTGAGATGTCGTTGATTAAAATTGGCCCAGTAGGAGTCGAGATAATTGAATTTGTTTAAAGAAATTATAAACAAATGCGATTACTGCCACTTCCGGGCGAGATACATCAATGACCATTGGACATAAATTAAAGCTAGGAGAATCAGCTAACATCTGCAATAGGTGTGGACATCATCCCATGTGCGGTTCATTTGTTATAAACAATTAAACAATTGAAATTGTTATTACAGCCAACTGCGTATAATTACAGAAACGTGGTATTTTTTTAGGAGTAGCGTCTTCGTTTCCCTTTCTTTTGAGACGTTGTTGATTAAAATCGGCACAGTAGAAGCCGAGATAATAATTTTTTAATATTTTGTCGGTAACGATGTCGGTAATCGTGAATATGGCGCCATCTCGCGTTTGCGGCCTTTTTTGCACTTTCACACTCCGCTAAAACCGAATTCCTGGATTACATCGTTAATTTAAACAATTGCGTTTTTCTCGGCTTCTACTGCGTATTTTTTAACCGGACTTGTCTTAAATTAAAGGTACGAACCTTAGCTCTCTGCTCCAAGAGTTTAAACAATATGGCATTGCTGGTTCAAAAGTTATTAACAATTGAAAAATCGGCAAAAATGCCCTTCGGGTCACTGCAATTCCCTTGGCTTCTGGAGGAGCTACATTAATGATCGCTTGCTCAAAATGAAGGGAAAGGGTTCTGCTAGACGACCATAAAGGTCTTGCAAATGCTGCAGGCCCCGCTTATTTTGTATAAACAAAAGAATAATTCATTTGAGAATTGCACCGAAGTTGCACACGAGAGCCGATCTTCTCGTGAATCAGCTTGTTCCTTGAACCGGGAGCTTCAATTTGAGATGTCGTTGATTAAAATTGGCCCAGTAGGAGTCGAGATAATTGAATTTGTTTAAAGAAATTATAAACAAATGCGATTACTGCCACTTCCGGGCGAGATACATCAATGACCATTGGACATAAATTAAAGCTAGGAGAATCAGCTAACATCTGCAATAGGTGTGGACATCATCCCATGTGCGGTTCATTTGTTATAAACAATTAAACAATTGAAATTGTTATTACAGCCAACTGCGTATAATTACAGAAACGTGGTATTTTTTTAGGAGTAGCGTCTTCGTTTCCCTTTCTTTTGAGACGTTGTTGATTAAAATCGGCACAGTAGAAGCCGAGATAATAATTTTTTAATATTTTGTCGGTAACGATGTCGGTAATCGTGAATATGGCGCCATCTCGCGTTTGCGGCCTTTTTTGCGCTTTCGCACTCCGCTAAAACCGAATTCCTGGATTACATCGTTAATTTAAACAATTGCGTTTTTCTCGGCTTCTACTGCGTATTTTTTAACCGGACTTGTCTTAAATTAAAGGTACGAACCTTAGCTCTCTGCTCCAAGAGTTTAAACAATATGGCATTGCTGGTTCAAAAGTTATTAACAATTGAATAATCGGCAAAAATGCCCTTCGGGTCACTGCAATTCCCTTGGCTTCTGGAGGAGCTACATTAATGATCGCTTGCTCAAAATGAAGGGAAAGGGTTCTGCTAGACGACCATAAAGGTCTTGCAAATGCTGCAGGCCCTGCTTATTTTGTATAAACAAAAGAATAATTCATTGGAGTATTGCACCGAAGTTGCACACGAGAGCCGATCTTCTCGTGAATCAGCTTGTTCCTTGAACCGGGAGCTTCAATTTGAGATGTCGTTGATTAAAATTGGCCCAGTAGGAGTCGAGATAATTGAATTTGTTTAAAGAAATTATAAACAAATGCGATTACTGCCACTTCCGGGCGAGATACATCAATGACCATTGGACATAAATTAAAGCTAGGAGAATCAGCTATCATCTGCAATAGGTGTGGACATCATCCCATGTGCGGTTCATTTGTTATAAACAATTAAACAATTGAAATTGTTATTACAGCCAACTGCGTATAATTACAGAAACGTGGTATTTTTTTGTGAGTAGCGTCTTCGTTTCCCTTTCTTTTGAGACGTTGTTGATTAAAATCGGCCCAGTAGAAGCCGAGATAATAATTTTTTTATATTTTGTCGGTAACGATGTCGGTAATCGTGAATATGGCGCCATCTCGCGTTTGCGGCCTTTTTTGCGCTTTCACACTCCGCTACAACCGAATTCCTGGATTACATCGTTAATTTAAACAATTGCGTTTTTCTCGGCTTCTACTGCGTATTTTTTAACCGGACTTGTCTTAAATTAAAGGTACGAACCTTAGCTCTCTGCTCCAAGAGTTTAAACAATATGGCATTGCTGGTTCAAAAGTTATTAACAATTGAAAAATCGGCAAAAATGCACTCCGGGTCACTGCAATTCCCTCGGCTTCTGGAGGAGCTACATTAATGATCGGTTGCTCAAAATGAAGGGAAAGGGTTCTGCTAGACGACCATAAAGGTCTTGCAAATGCTGCAGGCCCTGCTTATTTTGTATAAACAAAAGAATAATTCATTTGAGTATTGCACCGAAGTTGCACACGAGAGCCGATCTTCTCGTGAATCAGCTTGTTCCTTGAACCGGGAGCTTCAATTTGAGATGTCGTTGATTAAAATTGGCCCAGTAGGAGCCGAGATAATTGAATTTGTTTAAAGAAATTATAAACAAATGCGATTACTGCCACTTCCGGGCGAGATACATCAATGACCATTGGACATAAATTAAAGCTAGGAGAATCAGCTAACATCTGCAATAGGTGTGGACATCATCCCATGTGCGGTTCATTTGTTATAAACAATTAAACAATTGAAATTGTTATTACAGCCAACTGCGTATAATTACAGAAACGTGGTATTTTTTTAGCAGTAGCGTCTTCGTTTCCCTTTCTTTTGAGACGTTGTTGATTAAAATCGGCCAAGTAGAAGCCGAGATAATAATTTTTTAATATGTTGTCGGTAACGACTTTCGCACTCCACTAAAACCGAATTCCTGGATTACATCGTTAAATTAAACAATTGCGTTTTTCTCGGCTTCTACTGCGTATTTTTTAACCGGACTGGTCTTAAATTAAAGGTACGAACCTTAGCTCTCTGCTCCAAGAGTTTAAACAATATGGCATTGCTGGTTCAAAAGTTATTAACAATTGAAAAATCGGCAAAAATGCACTCCGGGTCACTGCAATTCCCTCGGCTTCTGGAGGAGCTACATTAATGATCGGTTGCTCAAAATGAAGGGAAAGGGTTCTGCTAGACGACCATAAAGGTCTTGCAAATGCTGCAGGCCCTGCTTATTTTGTATAAACAAAAGAATAATTCATTGGAGTATTGCACCGAAGTTGCACACGAGAGCCGATCTTCTCGTGAATCAGCTTGTTCCTTGAACCGGGAGCTTCAATTTGAGATGTCGTTGATTAAAATTGGCCCAGTAGGAGCCGAGATAATTGAATTTGTTTAAAGAAATTATAAACAAATGCGATTACTGCCACTTCCGGGCGAGATACATCAATGACCATTAGACATAAATTAAAGCTAGGAGAATCAGCTAACATCTGCAATAGGTGTGGACATCATCCCATGTGCGGTTCATTTGTTATAAACAATTAAACAATTGAAATTGTTATTACAGCCAACTGCGTATAATTACAGAAACGTGGTATTTTTTTGTGAGTAGCGTCTTCGTTTCCCTTTCTTTTGAGACGTTGTTGATTAAAATCGGCCCAGTAGAAGCCGAGATAATAATTTTTTAATATTTTGTCGGTAACGATGTCGGTAATCGTGAATATGGCGCCATCTCGCGTTTGCGGCCTTTTTTGCGCTTTCACACTCCGCTAAAACCGAATTCCTGGATTACATCGTTAATTTAAACAATTGCGTTTTTCTCGGCTTCTACTGCGTATTTTTTAACCGGACTTGTCTTAAATTAAAGGTACGAACCTTAGCTCTCTGCTCCAAGAGTTTAAACAATATGGCATTGCTGGTTCAAAAGTTATTAACAATTGAAAAATCGGCAAAAATGCACTCCGGGTCACTGCAATTCCCTCGGCTTCTGGAGGAGCTACATTAATGATCGGTTGCTCAAAATGAAGGGAAAGGGTTCTGCTAGACGACCATAAAGGTCTTGCAAATGCTGCAGGCCCTGCTTATTTTGTATAAACAAAAGAATAATTCATTTGAGTATTGCACCGAAGTTGCACACGAGAGCCGATCTTCTCGTGAATCAGCTTGTTCCTTGAACCGGGAGCTTCAATTTGAGATGTCGTTGATTAAAATTGGCCCAGTAGGAGCCGAGATAATTGAATTTGTTTAAAGAAATTATAAACAAATGCGATTACTGCCACTTCCGGGCGAGATACATCAATGACCATTGGACATAAATTAAAGCTAGGAGAATCAGCTAACATCTGCAATAGGTGTGGACATCATCCCATGTGCGGTTCATTTGTTATAAACAATTAAACAATTGAAATTGTTATTACAGCCAACTGCGTATAATTACAGAAACGTGGTATTTTTTTAGGAGTAGCGTCTTCGTTTCCCTTTCTTTTGAGACGTTGTTGATTAAAATCGGCCCAGTAGAAGCCGAGATAATAATTTTTTAATATGTTGTCGGTAACGACTTTCGCACTCCACTAAAACCGAATTCCTGGATTACATCGTTAAATTAAACAATTGCGTTTTTCTCGGCTTCTACTGCGTATTTTTTAACCGGACTTGTCTTAAATTAAAGGTACGAACCTTAGCTCTCTG
This sequence comes from Nomada fucata, assembly GCA_948146005.1. Classification (NCBI taxonomy): domain Eukaryota; kingdom Metazoa; phylum Arthropoda; class Insecta; order Hymenoptera; family Apidae; genus Nomada; species Nomada fucata. Next base: position 37,605,604 of record OX411276.1, on the reverse strand, counting down.
CTCCAAGAGTTTAAACAATATGGCATTGCTGGTTCAAAAGTTATTAACAATTGAAAAATCGGCAAAAATGCACTCCGGGTCACTGCAATTCCCTCGGCTTCTGGAGGAGCTACATTAATGATCGGTTGCTCAAAATGAAGGGAAAGGGTTCTGCTAGACGACCATAAAGGTCTTGCAAATGCTGCAGGCCCTGCTTATTTTGTATAAACAAAAGAATAATTCATTTGAGTATTGCACCGAAGTTGCACACGAGAGCCGATCTTCTCGTGAATCAGCTTGTTCCTTGAACCGGGAGCTTCAATTTGAGATGTCGTTGATTAAAATTGGCCCAGTAGGAGCCGAGATAATTGAATTTGTTTAAAGAAATTATAAACAAATGCGATTACTGCCACTTCCGGGCGAGATACATCAATGACCATTAGACATAAATTAAAGCTAGGAGAATCAGCTAACATCTGCAATAGGTGTGGACATCATCCCATGTGCGGTTCATTTGTTATAAACAATTAAACAATTGAAATTGTTATTACAGCCAACTGCGTATAATTACAGAAACGTGGTATTTTTTTAGGAGTAGCGTCTTCGTTTCCCTTTCTTTTGAGACGTTGTTGATTAAAATCGGCCCAGTAGAAGCCGAGATAATAATTTTTTAATATTTTGTCGGTAACGATGTCGGTAATCGTGAATATGGCGCCATCTCGCGTTTGCGGCCTTTTTTGCGCTTTCACACTCCGCTAAAACCGAATTCCTGGATTACATCGTTAATTTAAACAATTGCGTTTTTCTCGGCTTCTACTGCGTATTTTTTAACCGGACTTGTCTTAAATTAAAGGTACGAACCTTAGCTCTCTGCTCCAAGAGTTTAAACAATATGGCATTGCTGGTTCAAAAGTTATTAACAATTGAAAAATCGGCAAAAATGCACTCCGGGTCACTGCAATTCCCTTGGCTTCTGGAGGAGCTACATTAATGATCGGTTGCTCAAAATGAAGGGAAAGGGTTCTGCTAGACGACCATAAAGGTCTTGCAAATGCTGCAGGCCCTGCTTATTTTGTATAAACAAAAGAATAATTCATTTGAGTATTGCACCGAAGTTGCACACGAGAGCCGATCTTCTCGTGAATCAGCTTGTTCCTTGAACCGGGAGCTTCAATTTGAGATGTCGTTGATTAAAATTGGCCCAGTAGGAGCCGAGATAATTGAATTTGTTTAAAGAAATTATAAACAAATGCGATTACTGCCACTTCCGGGCGAGATACATCAATGACCATTGGACATAAATTAAAGCTAGGAGAATCAGCTAACATCTGCAATAGGTGTGGACATCATCCCATGTGCGGTTCATTTGTTATAAACAATTAAACAATTGAAATTGTTATTACAGCCAACTGCGTATAATTACAGAAACGTGGTATTTCTTTGGGAGTAGCGTCTTCGTTTCCCTTTCTTTTGAGACGTTGTTGATTAAAATCGGCCCAGTAGAAGCCGAGATAATAATTTTTTAATATGTTGTCGGTAACGACTTTCGCACTCCACTAAAACCGAATTCCTGGATTACATCGTTAAATTAAACAATTGCGTTTTTCTCGGCTTCTACTGCGTATTTTTTAACCGGACTGGTCTTAAATTAAAGGTACGAACCTTAGCTCTCTGCTCCAAGAGTTTAAACAATATGGCATTGCTGGTTCAAAAGTTATTAACAATTGAAAAATCGGCAAAAATGCCCTTCGGGTCACTGCAATTCCCTTGGCTTCTGGAGGAGCTACATTAATGATCGGTTGCTCAAAATGAAGGGAAAGGGTTCTGCTAGACGACCATAAAGGTCTTGCAAATGCTGCAGGCCCTGCTTATTTTGTATAAACAAAAGAATAATTCATTTGAGTATTGCACCGAAGTTGCACACGAGAGCCGATCTTCTCGTGAATCAGCTTGTTCCTTGAACCGGGAGCTTCAATTTGAGATGTCGTTGATTAAAATTGGCCCAGTAGGAGCCGAGATAATTGAATTTGTTTAAAGAAATTATAAACAAATGCGATTACTGCCACTTCCGGGCGAGATACATCAATGACCATTGGACATAAATTAAAGCTAGGAGAATCAGCTAACATCTGCAATAGGTGTGGACATCATCCCATGTGCGGTTCATTTGTTATAAACAATTAAACAATTGAAATTGTTATTACAGCCAACTGCGTATAATTACAGAAACGTGGTATTTTTTTAGGAGTAGCGTCTTCGTTTCCCTTTCTTTTGAGACGTTGTTGATTAAAATCGGCCCAGTAGAAGCCGAGATAATAATTTTTTAATATTTTGTCGGTAACGATGTCGGTAATCGTGAATATGGCGCCATCTCGCGTTTGCGGCCTTTTTTGCGCTTTCACACTCCGCTAAAACCGAATTCCTGGATTACATCGTTAATTTAAACAATTGCGTTTTTCTCGGCTTCTACTGCGTATTTTTTAACCGGACTTGTCTTAAATTAAAGGTACGAACCTTAGCTCTCTGCTCCAAGAGTTTAAACAATATGGCATTGCTGGTTCAAAAGTTATTAACAATTGAAAAATCGGCAAAAATGCCCTTCGGGTCACTGCAATTCCCTCGGCTTCTGGAGGAGCTACATTAATGATCGGTTGCTCAAAATGAAGGGAAAGGGTTCTGCTAGACGACCATAAAGGTCTTGCAAATGCTGCAGGCCCTGCTTATTTTGTATAAACAAAAGAATAATTCATTTGAGTATTGCACCGAAGTTGCACACGAGAGCCGATCTTCTCGTGAATCAGCTTGTTCCTTGAACCGGGAGCTTCAATTTGAGATCTCGTTGATTAAAATTGGCCCAGTAGGAGCCGAGATAATTGAATTTGTTTAAAGAAATTATAAACAAATGCGATTACTGCCACTTCCGGGCGAGATACATCAATGACCATTGGACATAAATTAAAGCTAGTAGAATCAGCTAACATCTGCAATAGGTGTGGACATCATCCCATGTGCGGTTCATTTGTTATAAACAATTAAACAATTGAAATTGTTATTACAGCCAACTGCGTATAATTACAGAAACGTGGTATTTTTTTAGGAGTAGCGTCTTCGTTTCCCTTTCTTTTGAGACGTTGTTGATTACAATCGGCCCAGTAGAAGCCGAGATAATAATTTTTTAATATTTTGTCGGTAACGATGTCGGTAATCGTGAATATGGCGCCATCTCGCGTTTGCGGCCTTTTTTGCACTTTCACACTCCGCTAAAACCGAATTCCTGGATTACATCGTTAATTTAAACAATTGCGTTTTTCTCGGCTTCTACTGCGTATTTTTTAACCGGACTTGTCTTAAATTAAAGGTACGAACCTTAGCTCTCTGCTCCAAGAGTTTAAACAATATGGCATTGCTGGTTCAAAAGTTATTAACAATTGAAAAATCGGCAAAAATGCCCTTCGGGTCACTGCAATTCCCTCGGCTTCTGGAGGAGCTACATTAATGATCGGTTGCTCAAAATGAAGGGAAAGGGTTCTGCTAGACGACCATAAAGGTCTTGCAAATGCTGCAGGCCCTGCTTATTTTGTATAAACAAAAGAATAATTCATTTGAGTATTGCACCGAAGTTGCACACGAGAGCCGATCTTCTCGTGAATCAGCTTGTTCCTTGAACCGGGAGCTTCAATTTGAGATCTCGTTGATTAAAATTGGCCCAGTAGGAGCCGAGATAATTGAATTTGTTTAAAGAAATTATAAACAAATGCGATTACTGCCACTTCCGGGCGAGATACATCAATGACCATTGGACATAAATTAAAGCTAGTAGAATCAGCTAACATCTGCAATAGGTGTGGACATCATCCCATGTGCGGTTCATTTGTTATAAACAATTAAACAATTGAAATTGTTATTACAGCCAACTGCGTATAATTACAGAAACGTGGTATTTTTTTAGGAGTAGCGTCTTCGTTTCCCTTTCTTTTGAGACGTTGTTGATTACAATCGGCCCAGTAGAAGCCGAGATAATAATTTTTTAATATTTTGTCGGTAACGATGTCGGTAATCGTGAATATGGCGCCATCTCGCGTTTGCGGCCTTTTTTGCACTTTCACACTCCGCTAAAACCGAATTCCTGGATTACATCGTTAATTTAAACAATTGCGTTTTTCTCGGCTTCTACTGCGTATTTTTTAACCGGACTTGTCTTAAATTAAAGGTACGAACCTTAGCTCTCTGCTCCAAGAGTTTAAACAATATGGCATTGCTGGTTCAAAAGTTATTAACAATTGAAAAATCGGCAAAAATGCACTCCGGGTCACTGCAATTCTCTCGGCTTCTGGAGGAGCTACATTAATGATCGGTTGCTCAAAATGAAGGGAAAGGGTTCTGCTAGACGACCATAAAGGTCTTGCAAATGCTGCAGGCCCTGCTTATTTTGTATAAACAAAAGAATAATTCATTTGAGTATTGCACCGAAGTTGCACACGAGAGCCGATCTTCTCGTGAATCAGCTTGTTCCTTGAACCGGGAGCTTCAATTTGAGATGTCGTTGATTAAAATTGGCCCAGTAGGAGCCGAGATAATTGAATTTGTTTAAAGAAATTATAAACAAATGCGATTACTGCCACTTCCGGGCGAGATACATCAATGACCATTAGACATAAATTAAAGCTAGGAGAATCAGCTAACATCTGCAATAGGTGTGGACATCATCCCATGTGCGGTTCATTTGTTATAAACAATTAAACAATTGAAATTGTTATTACAGCCAACTGCGTATAATTACAGAAACGTGGTATTTTTTTAGGAGTAGCGTCTTCGTTTCCCTTTCTTTTGAGACGTTGTTGATTAAAATCGGCCCAGTAGAAGCCGAGATAATAATTTTTTAATATGTTGTCGGTAACGACTTTCGCACTCCGCTAAAACCGAATTCCTGGATTACATCGTTAATTTAAACAATTGCGTTTTTCTCGGCTTCTACTGCGTATTTTTTAACCGGACTGGTCTTAAATTAAAGGTACGAACCTTAGCTCTCTGCTCCAAGAGTTTAAACAATATGGCATTGCTGGTTCAAAAGTTATTAACAATTGAATAATCGGCAAAAATGCCCTTCGGGTCACTGCAATTCCCTTGGCTTCTGGAGGAGCTACATTAATGATCGCTTGCTCAAAATGAAGGGAAAGGGTTCTGCTAGACGACCATAAAGGTCTTGCAAATGCTGCAGGCCCCGCTTATTTTGTATAAACAAAAGAATAATTCATTTGAGAATTGCACCGAAGTTGCACACGAGAGCCGATCTTCTCGTGAATCAGCTTGTTCCTTGAACCGGGAGCTTCAATTTGAGATGTCGTTGATTAAAATTGGCCCAGTAGGAGTCGAGATAATTGAATTTGTTTAAAGAAATTATAAACAAATGCGATTACTGCCACTTCCGGGCGAGATACATCAATGACCATTGGACATAAATTAAAGCTAGGAGAATCAGCTAACATCTGCAATAGGTGTGGACATCATCCCATGTGCGGTTCATTTGTTATAAACAATTAAACAATTGAAATTGTTATTACAGCCAACTGCGTATAATTACAGAAACGTGGTATTTTTTTAGGAGTAGCGTCTTCGTTTCCCTTTCTTTTGAGACGTTGTTGATTAAAATCGGCACAGTAGAAGCCGAGATAATAATTTTTTAATATTTTGTCGGTAACGATGTCGGTAATCGTGAATATGGCGCCATCTCGCGTTTGCGGCCTTTTTTGCGCTTTCGCACTCCGCTAAAACCGAATTCCTGGATTACATCGTTAATTTAAACAATTGCGTTTTTCTCGGCTTCTACTGCGTATTTTTTAACCGGACTTGTCTTAAATTAAAGGTACGAACCTTAGCTCTCTGCTCCAAGAGTATAAACAATATGGCATTGCTGGTTCAAAAGTTATTAACAATTGAATAATCGGCAAAAATGCCCTTCGGGTCACTGCAATTCCCTTGGCTTCTGGAGGAGCTACATTAATGATCGCTTGCTCAAAATGAAGGGAAAGGGTTCTGCTAGACGACCATAAAGGTCTTGCAAATGCTGCAGGCCCCGCTTATTTTGTATAAACAAAAGAATAATTCATTTGAGAATTGCACCGAAGTTGCACACGAGAGCCGATCTTCTCGTGAATCAGCTTGTTCCTTGAACCGGGAGCTTCAATTTGAGATCTCGTTGATTAAAATTGGCCCAGTAGGAGCCGAGATAATTGAATTTGTTTAAAGAAATTATAAACAAATGCGATTACTGCCACTTCCGGGCGAGATACATCAATGACCATTGGACATAAATTAAAGCTAGTAGAATCAGCTAACATCTGCAATAGGTGTGGACATCATCCCATGTGCGGTTCATTTGTTATAAACAATTAAACAATTGAAATTGTTATTACAGCCAACTGCGTATAATTACAGAAACGTGGTATTTTTTTAGGAGTAGCGTCTTCGTTTCCCTTTCTTTTGAGACGTTGTTGATTACAATCGGCCCAGTAGAAGCCGAGATAATAATTTTTTAATATTTTGTCGGTAACGATGTCGGTAATCGTGAATATGGCGCCATCTCGCGTTTGCGGCCTTTTTTGCACTTTCACACTCCGCTAAAACCGAATTCCTGGATTACATCGTTAATTTAAACAATTGCGTTTTTCTCGGCTTCTACTGCGTATTTTTTAACCGGACTTGTCTTAAATTAAAGGTACGAACCTTAGCTCTCTGCTCCAAGAGTTTAAACAATATGGCATTGCTGGTTCAAAAGTTATTAACAATTGAAAAATCGGCAAAAATGCACTCCGGGTCACTGCAATTCTCTCGGCTTCTGGAGGAGCTACATTAATGATCGGTTGCTCAAAATGAAGGGAAAGGGTTCTGCTAGACGACCATAAAGGTCTTGCAAATGCTGCAGGCCCTGCTTATTTTGTATAAACAAAAGAATAATTCATTTGAGTATTGCACCGAAGTTGCACACGAGAGCCGATCTTCTCGTGAATCAGCTTGTTCCTTGAACCGGGAGCTTCAATTTGAGATGTCGTTGATTAAAATTGGCCCAGTAGGAGCCGAGATAATTGAATTTGTTTAAAGAAATTATAAACAAATGCGATTACTGCCACTTCCGGGCGAGATACATCAATGACCATTAGACATAAATTAAAGCTAGGAGAATCAGCTAACATCTGCAATAGGTGTGGACATCATCCCATGTGCGGTTCATTTGTTATAAACAATTAAACAATTGAAATTGTTATTACAGCCAACTGCGTATAATTACAGAAACGTGGTATTTTTTTAGGAGTAGCGTCTTCGTTTCCCTTTCTTTTGAGACGTTGTTGATTAAAATCGGCCCAGTAGAAGCCGAGATAATAATTTTTTAATATGTTGTCGGTAACGACTTTCGCACTCCGCTAAAACCGAATTCCTGGATTACATCGTTAATTTAAACAATTGCGTTTTTCTCGGCTTCTACTGCGTATTTTTTAACCGGACTGGTCTTAAATTAAAGGTACGAACCTTAGCTCTCTGCTCCAAGAGTTTAAACAATATGGCATTGCTGGTTCAAAAGTTATTAACAATTGAATAATCGGCAAAAATGCCCTTCGGGTCACTGCAATTCCCTTGGCTTCTGGAGGAGCTACATTAATGATCGCTTGCTCAAAATGAAGGGAAAGGGTTCTGCTAGACGACCATAAAGGTCTTGCAAATGCTGCAGGCCCCGCTTATTTTGTATAAACAAAAGAATAATTCATTTGAGAATTGCACCGAAGTTGCACACGAGAGCCGATCTTCTCGTGAATCAGCTTGTTCCTTGAACCGGGAGCTTCAATTTGAGATGTCGTTGATTAAAATTGGCCCAGTAGGAGTCGAGATAATTGAATTTGTTTAAAGAAATTATAAACAAATGCGATTACTGCCACTTCCGGGCGAGATACATCAATGACCATTGGACATAAATTAAAGCTAGGAGAATCAGCTAACATCTGCAATAGGTGTGGACATCATCCCATGTGCGGTTCATTTGTTATAAACAATTAAACAATTGAAATTGTTATTACAGCCAACTGCGTATAATTACAGAAACGTGGTATTTTTTTAGGAGTAGCGTCTTCGTTTCCCTTTCTTTTGAGACGTTGTTGATTAAAATCGGCCCAGTAGAAGCCGAGATAATAATTTTTTAATATTTTGTCGGTAACGATGTCGGTAATCGTGAATATGGCGCCATCTCGCGTTTGCGGCCTTTTTTGCGCTTTCACACTCCGCTAAAACCGAATTCCTGGATTACATCGTTAATTTAAACAATTGCGTTTTTCTCGGCTTCTACTGCGTATTTTTTAACCGGACTTGTCTTAAATTAAAGGTACGAACCTTAGCTCTCTGCTCCAAGAGTTTAAACAATATGGCATTGCTGGTTCAAAAGTTATTAACAATTGAAAAATCGGCAAAAATGCCCTTCGGGTCACTGCAATTCCCTTGGCTTCTGGAGGAGCTACATTAATGATCGGTTGCTCAAAATGAAGGGAAAGGGTTCTGCTAGACGACCATAAAGGTCTTGCAAATGCTGCAGGCCCTGCTTATTTTGTATAAACAAAAGAATAATTCATTGGAGTATTGCACCGAAGTTGCACACGAGAGCCGATCTTCTCGTGAATCAGCTTGTTCCTTGAACCGGGAGCTTCAATTTGAGATGTCGTTGATTAAAATTGGCCCAGTAGGAGTCGAGATAATTGAATTTGTTTAAAGAAATTATAAACAAATGCGATTACTGCCACTTCCGGGCGAGATACATCAATGACCATTGGACATAAATTAAAGCTAGGAGAATCAGCTATCATCAGCAATAGGTGTGGACATCATCCCATGTGCGGTTCATTTGTTATAAACAATTAAACAATTGAAATTGTTATTACAGCCAACTGCGTATAATTACAGAAACGTGGTATTTTTTTGTGAGTAGCGTCTTCGTTTCCCTTTCTTTTGAGACGTTGTTGATTAAAATCGGCCCAGTAGAAGCCGAGATAATAATTTTTTAATATTTTGTCGGTAACGATGTCGGTAATCGTGAATATGGCGCCATCTCGCGTTTGCGGCCTTTTTTGCGCTTTCACACTCCGCTACAACCGAATTCCTGGATTACATCGTTAATTTAAACAATTGCGTTTTTCTCGGCTTCTACTGCGTATTTTTTAACCGGACTTGTCTTAAATTAAAGGTACGAACCTTAGCTCTCTGCTCCAAGAGTTTAAACAATATGGCATTGCTGGTTCAAAAGTTATTAACAATTGAAAAATCGGCAAAAATGCACTCCGGGTCACTGCAATTCCCTCGGCTTCTGGAGGAGCTACATTAATGATCGGTTGCTCAAAATGAAGGGAAAGGGTTCTGCTAGACGACCATAAAGGTCTTGCAAATGCTGCAGGCCCTGCTTATTTTGTATAAACAAAAGAATAATTCATTTGAGTATTGCACCGAAGTTGCACACGAGAGCCGATCTTCTCGTGAATCAGCTTGTTCCTTGAACCGGGAGCTTCAATTTGAGATGTCGTTGATTAAAATTGGCCCAGTAGGAGCCGAGATAATTGAATTTGTTTAAAGAAATTATAAACAAATGCGATTACTGCCACTTCCGGGCGAGATACATCAATGACCATTGGACATAAATTAAAGCTAGGAGAATCAGCTAACATCTGCAATAGGTGTGGACATCATCCCATGTGCGGTTCATTTGTTATAAACAATTAAACAATTGAAATTGTTATTACAGCCAACTGCGTATAATTACAGAAACGTGGTATTTTTTTAGGAGTAGCGTCTTCGTTTCCCTTTCTTTTGAGACGTTGTTGATTAAAATCGGCCCAGTAGAAGCCGAGATAATAATTTTTTAATATGTTGTCGGTAACGACTTTCGCACTCCACTAAAACCGAATTCCTGGATTACATCGTTAAATTAAACAATTGCGTTTTTCTCGGCTTCTACTGCGTATTTTTTAACCGGACTGGTCTTAAATTAAAGGTACGAACCTTAGCTCTCTGCTCCAAGAGTTTAAACAATATGGCATTGCTGGTTCAAAAGTTATTAACAATTGAAAAATCGGCAAAAATGCCCTTCGGGTCACTGCAATTCCCTTGGCTTCTGGAGGAGCTACATTAATGATCGGTTGCTCAAAATGAAGGGAAAGGGTTCTGCTAGACGACCATAAAGGTCTTGCAAATGCTGCAGGCCCTGCTTATTTTGTATAAACAAAAGAATAATTCATTTGAGTATTGCACCGAAGTTGCACACGAGAGCCGATCTTCTCGTGAATCAGCTTGTTCCTTGAACCGGGAGCTTCAATTTGAGATGTCGTTGATTAAAATTGGCCCAGTAGGAGCCGAGATAATTGAATTTGTTTAAAGAAATTATAAACAAATGCGATTACTGCCACTTCCGGGCGAGATACATCAATGACCATTGGACATAAATTAAAGCTAGGAGAATCAGCTAACATCTGCAATAGGTGTGGACATCATCCCATGTGCGGTTCATTTGTTATAAACAATTAAACAATTGAAATTGTTATTACAGCCAACTGCGTATAATTACAGAAACGTGGTATTTTTTTAGGAGTAGCGTCTTCGTTTCCCTTTCTTTTGAGACGTTGTTGATTAAAATCGGCCCAGTAGAAGCCGAGATAATAATTTTTTAATATGTTGTCGGTAACGACTTTCGCACTCCACTAAAACCGAATTCCTGGATTACATCGTTAAATTAAACAATTGCGTTTTTCTCGGCTTCTACTGCGTATTTTTTAACCGGACTGGTCTTAAATTAAAGGTACGAACCTTAGCTCTCTGCTCCAAGAGTTTAAACAATATGGCATTGCTGGTTCAAAAGTTATTAACAATTGAAAAATCGGCAAAAATGCCCTTCGGGTCACTGCAATTCCCTTGGCTTCTGGAGGAGCTACATTAATGATCGGTTGCTCAAAATGAAGGGAAAGGGTTCTGCTAGACGACCATAAAGGTCTTGCAAATGCTGCAGGCCCTGCTTATTTTGTATAAACAAAAGAATAATTCATTTGAGTATTGCACCGAAGTTGCACACGAGAGCCGATCTTCTCGTGAATCAGCTTGTTCCTTGAACCGGGAGCTTCAATTTGAGATGTCGTTGATTAAAATTGGCCCAGTAGGAGCCGAGATAATTGAATTTCTTTAAAGAAATTATAAACAAATGCGATTACTGCCACTTCCGGGCGAGATACATCAATGACCATTGGACATAAATTAAAGCTAGGAGAATCAGCTAACATCTGCAATAGGTGTGGACATCATCCCATGTGCGGTTCATTTGTTATAAACAATTAAACAATTGAAATTGTTATTACAGCCAACTGCGTATAATTACAGAAACGTGGTATTTCTTTGGGAGTAGCGTCTTCGTTTCCCTTTCTTTTGAGACGTTGTTGATTAAAATCGGCCCAGTAGAAGCCGAGATAATAATTTTTTAATATGTTGTCGGTAACGACTTTCGCACTCCACTAAAACCGAATTCCTGGATTACATCGTTAAATTAAACAATTGCGTTTTTCTCGGCTTCTACTGCGTATTTTTTAACCGGACTTGTCTTAAATTAAAGGTACGAACCTTAGCTCTCTGCTCCAAGAGTTTAAACAATATGGCATTGCTGGTTCAAAAGTTATTAACAATTGAAAAATCGGCAAAAATGCACTCCGGGTCACTGCAATTCCCTCGGCTTCTGGAGGAGCTACATTAATGATCGGTTGCTCAAAATGAAGGGAAAGGGTTCTGCTAGACGACCATAAAGGTCTTGCAAATGCTGCAGGCCCTGCTTATTTTGTATAAACAAAAGAATAATTCATTTGAGTATTGCACCGAAGTTGCACACGAGAGCCGATCTTCTCGTGAATCAGCTTGTTCCTTGAACCGGGAGCTTCAATTTGAGATGTCGTTGATTAAAATTGGCCCAGTAGGAGCCGAGATAATTGAATTTGTTTAAAGAAATTATAAACAAATGCGATTACTGCCACTTCCGGGCGAGATACATCAATGACCATTAGACATAAATTAAAGCTAGGAGAATCAGCTAACATCTGCAATAGGTGTGGACATCATCCCATGTGCGGTTCATTTGTTATAAACAATTAAACAATTGAAATTGTTATTACAGCCAACTGCGTATAATTACAGAAACGTGGTATTTTTTTAGGAGTAGCGTCTTCGTTTCCCTTTCTTTTGAGACGTTGTTGATTAAAATCGGCCCAGTAGAAGCCGAGATAATAATTTTTTAATATTTTGTCGGTAACGATGTCGGTAATCGTGAATATGGCGCCATCTCGCGTTTGCGGCCTTTTTTGCGCTTTCACACTCCGCTAAAACCGAATTCCTGGATTACATCGTTAATTTAAACAATTGCGTTTTTCTCGGCTTCTACTGCGTATTTTTTAACCGGACTTGTCTTAAATTAAAGGTACGAACCTTAGCTCTCTGCTCCAAGAGTTTAAACAATATGGCATTGCTGGTTCAAATGTTATTAACAATTGAAAAATCGGCAAAAATGCACTCCGGGTCACTGCAATTCCCTCGGCTTCTGGAGGAGCTACATTAATGATCGGTTGCTCAAAATGAAGGGAAAGGGTTCTGCTAGACGACCATAAAGGTCTTGCAAATGCTGCAGGCCCTGCTTATTTTGTATAAACAAAAGAATAATTCATTTGAGTATTGCACCGAAGTTGCACACGAGAGCCGATCTTCTCGTGAATCAGCTTGTTCCTTGAACCGGGAGCTTCAATTTGAGATGTCGTTGATTAAAATTGGCCCAGTAGGAGCCGAGATAATTGAATTTGTTTAAAGAAATTATACACAAATGCGATTACTGCCACTTCCGGGCGAGATACATCAATGACCATTGGACATAAATTAAAGCTAGGAGAATCAGCTAACATCTGCAATAGGTGTGGACATCATCCCATGTGCGGTTCATTTGTTATAAACAATTAAACAATTGAAATTGTTATTACAGCCAACTGCGTATAATTACAGAAACGTGGTATTTCTTTGGGAGTAGCGTCTTCGTTTCCCTTTCTTTTGAGACGTTGTTGATTAAAATCGGCCCAGTAGAAGCCGAGATAATAATTTTTTAATATGTTGTCGGTAACGACTTTCGCACTCCACTAAAACCGAATTCCTGGATTACATCGTTAAATTAAACAATTGCGTTTTTCTCGGCTTCTACTGCGTATTTTTTAACCGGACTGGTCTTAAATTAAAGGTACGAACCTTAGCTCTCTGCTCCAAGAGTTTAAACAATATGGCATTGCTGGTTCAAAAGTTATTAACAATTGAAAAATCGGCAAAAATGCCCTTCGGGTCACTGCAATTCCCTTGGCTTCTGGAGGAGCTACATTAATGATCGGTTGCTCAAAATGAAGGGAAAGGGTTCTGCTAGACGACCATAAAGGTCTTGCAAATGCTGCAGGCCCTGCTTATTTTGTATAAACAAAAGAATAATTCATTTGAGTATTGCACCGAAGTTGCACACGAGAGCCGATCTTCTCGTGAATCAGCTTGTTCCTTGAACCGGGAGCTTCAATTTGAGATGTCGTTGATTAAAATTGGCCCAGTAGGAGCCGAGATAATTGAATTTCTTTAAAGAAATTATAAACAAATGCGATTACTGCCACTTCCGGGCGAGATACATCAATGACCATTGGACATAAATTAAAGCTAGGAGAATCAGCTAACATCTGCAATAGGTGTGGACATCATCCCATGTGCGGTTCATTTGTTATAAACAATTAAACAATTGAAATTGTTATTACAGCCAACTGCGTATAATTACAGAAACGTGGTATTTCTTTGGGAGTAGCGTCTTCGTTTCCCTTTCTTTTGAGACGTTGTTGATTAAAATCGGCCCAGTAGAAGCCGAGATAATAATTTTTTAATATTTTGTCGGTAACGATGTCGGTAATCGTGAATATGGCGCCATCTCGCGTTTGCGGCCTTTTTTGCGCTTTCACACTCCGCTAAAACCGAATTCCTGGATTACATCGTTAATTTAAACAATTGCGTTTTTCTCGGCTTCTACTGCGTATTTTTTAACCGGACTTGTCTTAAATTAAAGGTACGAACCTTAGCTCTCTGCTCCAAGAGTTTAAACAATATGGCATTGCTGGTTCAAAAGTTATTAACAATTGAAAAATCGGCAAAAATGCCCTTCGGGTCACTGCAATTCCCTCGGCTTCTGGAGGAGCTACATTAATGATCGGTTGCTCAAAATGAAGGGAAAGGGTTCTGCTAGACGACCATAAAGGTCTTGCAAATGCTGCAGGCCCTGCTTATTTTGTATAAACAAAAGAATAATTCATTTGAGTATTGCACCGAAGTTGCACACGAGAGCCGATCTTCTCGTGAATCAGCTTGTTCCTTGAACCGGGAGCTTCAATTTGAGATCTCGTTGATTAAAATTGGCCCAGTAGGAGCCGAGATAATTGAATTTGTTTAAAGAAATTATAAACAAATGCGATTACTGCCACTTCCGGGCGAGATACATCAATGACCATTGGACATAAATTAAAGCTAGTAGAATCAGCTAACATCTGCAATAGGTGTGGACATCATCCCATGTGCGGTTCATTTGTTATAAACAATTAAACAATTGAAATTGTTATTACAGCCAACTGCGTATAATTACAGAAACGTGGTATTTTTTTAGGAGTAGCGTCTTCGTTTCCCTTTCTTTTGAGACGTTGTTGATTACAATCGGCCCAGTAGAAGCCGAGATAATAATTTTTTAATATTTTGTCGGTAACGATGTCGGTAATCGTGAATATGGCGCCATCTCGCGTTTGCGGCCTTTTTTGCACTTTCACACTCCGCTAAAACCGAATTCCTGGATTACATCGTTAATTTAAACAATTGCGTTTTTCTCGGCTTCTACTGCGTATTTTTTAACCGGACTTGTCTTAAATTAAAGGTACGAACCTTAGCTCTCTGCTCCAAGAGTTTAAACAATATGGCATTGCTGGTTCAAAAGTTATTAACAATTGAAAAATCGGCAAAAATGCCCTTCGGGTCACTGCAATTCCCTCGGCTTCTGGAGGAGCTACATTAATGATCGGTTGCTCAAAATGAAGGGAAAGGGTTCTGCTAGACGACCATAAAGGTCTTGCAAATGCTGCAGGCCCTGCTTATTTTGTATAAACAAAAGAATAATTCATTTGAGTATTGCACCGAAGTTGCACACGAGAGCCGATCTTCTCGTGAATCAGCTTGTTCCTTGAACCGGGAGCTTCAATTTGAGATCTCGTTGATTAAAATTGGCCCAGTAGGAGCCGAGATAATTGAATTTGTTTAAAGAAATTATAAACAAATGCGATTACTGCCACTTCCGGGCGAGATACATCAATGACCATTGGACATAAATTAAAGCTAGTAGAATCAGCTAACATCTGCAATAGGTGTGGACATCATCCCATGTGCGGTTCATTTGTTATAAACAATTAAACAATTGAAATTGTTATTACAGCCAACTGCGTATAATTACAGAAACGTGGTATTTTTTTAGGAGTAGCGTCTTCGTTTCCCTTTCTTTTGAGACGTTGTTGATTACAATCGGCCCAGTAGAAGCCGAGATAATAATTTTTTAATATTTTGTCGGTAACGATGTCGGTAATCGTGAATATGGCGCCATCTCGCGTTTGCGGCCTTTTTTGCACTTTCACACTCCGCTAAAACCGAATTCCTGGATTACATCGTTAATTTAAACAATTGCGTTTTTCTCGGCTTCTACTGCGTATTTTTTAACCGGACTTGTCTTAAATTAAAGGTACGAACCTTAGCTCTCTGCTCCAAGAGTTTAAACAATATGGCATTGCTGGTTCAAAAGTTATTAACAATTGAAAAATCGGCAAAAATGCACTCCGGGTCACTGCAATTCTCTCGGCTTCTGGAGGAGCTACATTAATGATCGGTTGCTCAAAATGAAGGGAAAGGGTTCTGCTAGACGACCATAAAGGTCTTGCAAATGCTGCAGGCCCTGCTTATTTTGTATAAACAAAAGAATAATTCATTTGAGTATTGCACCGAAGTTGCACACGAGAGCCGATCTTCTCGTGAATCAGCTTGTTCCTTGAACCGGGAGCTTCAATTTGAGATGTCGTTGATTAAAATTGGCCCAGTAGGAGCCGAGATAATTGAATTTGTTTAAAGAAATTATAAACAAATGCGATTACTGCCACTTCCGGGCGAGATACATCAATGACCATTAGACATAAATTAAAGCTAGGAGAATCAGCTAACATCTGCAATAGGTGTGGACATCATCCCATGTGCGGTTCATTTGTTATAAACAATTAAACAATTGAAATTGTTATTACAGCCAACTGCGTATAATTACAGAAACGTGGTATTTTTTTAGGAGTAGCGTCTTCGTTTCCCTTTCTTTTGAGACGTTGTTGATTAAAATCGGCCCAGTAGAAGCCGAGATAATAATTTTTTAATATGTTGTCGGTAACGACTTTCGCACTCCGCTAAAACCGAATTCCTGGATTACATCGTTAATTTAAACAATTGCGTTTTTCTCGGCTTCTACTGCGTATTTTTTAACCGGACTGGTCTTAAATTAAAGGTACGAACCTTAGCTCTCTGCTCCAAGAGTTTAAACAATATGGCATTGCTGGTTCAAAAGTTATTAACAATTGAATAATCGGCAAAAATGCCCTTCGGGTCACTGCAATTCCCTTGGCTTCTGGAGGAGCTACATTAATGATCGCTTGCTCAAAATGAAGGGAAAGGGTTCTGCTAGACGACCATAAAGGTCTTGCAAATGCTGCAGGTCCCGCTTATTTTGTATAAACAAAAGAATAATTCATTTGAGAATTGCACCGAAGTTGCACACGAGAGCCGATCTTCTCGTGAATCAGCTTGTTCCTTGAACCGGGAGCTTCAATTTGAGATGTCGTTGATTAAAATTGGCCCAGTAGGAGTCGAGATAATTGAATTTGTTTAAAGAAATTATAAACAAATGCGATTACTGCCACTTCCGGGCGAGATACATCAATGACCATTGGACATAAATTAAAGCTAGGAGAATCAGCTAACATCTGCAATAGGTGTGGACATCATCCCATGTGCGGTTCATTTGTTATAAACAATTAAACAATTGAAATTGTTATTACAGCCAACTGCGTATAATTACAGAAACGTGGTATTTTTTTAGGAGTAGCGTCTTCGTTTCCCTTTCTTTTGAGACGTTGTTGATTAAAATCGGCCCAGTAGAAGCCGAGATAATAATTTTTTAATATTTTGTCGGTAACGATGTCGGTAATCGTGAATATGGCGCCATCTCGCGTTTGCGGCCTTTTTTGCGCTTTCACACTCCGCTAAAACCGAATTCCTGGATTACATCGTTAATTTAAACAATTGCGTTTTTCTCGGCTTCTACTGCGTATTTTTTAACCGGACTTGTCTTAAATTAAAGGTACGAACCTTAGCTCTCTGCTCCAAGAGTTTAAACAATATGGCATTGCTGGTTCAAAAGTTATTAACAATTGAAAAATCGGCAAAAATGCCCTTCGGGTCACTGCAATTCCCTTGGCTTCTGGAGGAGCTACATTAATGATCGCTTGCTCAAAATGAAGGGAAAGGGTTCTGCTAGACGACCATAAAGGTCTTGCAAATGCTGCAGGCCCCGCTTATTTTGTATAAACAAAAGAATAATTCATTTGAGAATTGCACCGAAGTTGCACACGAGAGCCGATCTTCTCGTGAATCAGCTTGTTCCTTGAACCGGGAGCTTCAATTTGAGATGTCGTTGATTAAAATTGGCCCAGTAGGAGTCGAGATAATTGAATTTGTTTAAAGAAATTATAAACAAATGCGATTACTGCCACTTCCGGGCGAGATACATCAATGACCATTGGACATAAATTAAAGCTAGGAGAATCAGCTAACATCTGCAATAGGTGTGGACATCATCCCATGTGCGGTTCATTTGTTATAAACAATTAAACAATTGAAATTGTTATTACAGCCAACTGCGTATAATTACAGAAACGTGGTATTTTTTTAGGAGTAGCGTCTTCGTTTCCCTTTCTTTTGAGACGTTGTTGATTAAAATCGGCACAGTAGAAGCCGAGATAATAATTTTTTAATATTTTGTCGGTAACGATGTCGGTAATCGTGAATATGGCGCCATCTCGCGTTTGCGGCCTTTTTTGCGCTTTCGCACTCCGCTAAAACCGAATTCCTGGATTACATCGTTAATTTAAACAATTGCGTTTTTCTCGGCTTCTACTGCGTATTTTTTAACCGGACTTGTCTTAAATTAAAGGTACGAACCTTAGCTCTCTGCTCCAAGAGTTTAAACAATATGGCATTGCTGGTTCAAAAGTTATTAACAATTGAAAAATCGGCAAAAATGCCCTTCGGGTCACTGCAATTCCCTTGGCTTCTGGAGGAGCTACATTAATGATCGCTTGCTCAAAATGAAGGGAAAGGGTTCTGCTAGACGACCATAAAGGTCTTGCAAATGCTGCAGGCCCCGCTTATTTTGTATAAACAAAAGAATAATTCATTTGAGAATTGCACCGAAGTTGCACACGAGAGCCGATCTTCTCGTGAATCAGCTTGTTCCTTGAACCGGGAGCTTCAATTTGAGATGTCGTTGATTAAAATTGGCCCAGTAGGAGTCGAGATAATTGAATTTGTTTAAAGAAATTATAAACAAATGCGATTACTGCCACTTCCGGGCGAGATACATCAATGACCATTGGACATAAATTAAAGCTAGGAGAATCAGCTAACATCTGCAATAGGTGTGGACATCATCCCATGTGCGGTTCATTTGTTATAAACAATTAAACAATTGAAATTGTTATTACAGCCAACTGCGTATAATTACAGAAACGTGGTATTTTTTTAGGAGTAGCGTCTTCGTTTCCCTTTCTTTTGAGACGTTGTTGATTAAAATCGGCACAGTAGAAGCCGAGATAATAATTTTTTAATATTTTGTCGGTAACGATGTCGGTAATCGTGAATATGGCGCCATCTCGCGTTTGCGGCCTTTTTTGCGCTTTCGCACTCCGCTAAAACCGAATTCCTGGATTACATCGTTAATTTAAACAATTGCGTTTTTCTCGGCTTCTACTGCGTATTTTTTAACCGGACTTGTCTTAAATTAAAGGTACGAACCTTAGCTCTCTGCTCCAAGAGTTTAAACAATATGGCATTGCTGGTTCAAAAGTTATTAACAATTGAATAATCGGCAAAAATGCCCTTCGGGTCACTGCAATTCCCTTGGCTTCTGGAGGAGCTACATTAATGATCGGTTGCTCAAAATGAAGGGAAAGGGTTCTGCTAGACGACCATAAAGGTCTTGCAAATGCTGCAGGCCCTGCTTATTTTGTATAAACAAAAGAATAATTCATTGGAGTATTGCACCGAAGTTGCACACGAGAGCCGATCTTCTCGTGAATCAGCTTGTTCCTTGAACCGGGAGCTTCAATTTGAGATGTCGTTGATTAAAATTGGCCCAGTAGGAGTCGAGATAATTGAATTTGTTTAAAGAAATTATAAACAAATGCGATTACTGCCACTTCCGGGCGAGATACATCAATGACCATTGGACATAAATTAAAGCTAGGAGAATCAGCTATCATCAGCAATAGGTGTGGACATCATCCCATGTGCGGTTCATTTGTTATAAACAATTAAACAATTGAAATTGTTATTACAGCCAACTGCGTATAATTACAGAAACGTGGTATTTTTTTGTGAGTAGCGTCTTCGTTTCCCTTTCTTTTGAGACGTTGTTGATTAAAATCGGCCCAGTAGAAGCCGAGATAATAATTTTTTAATATTTTGTCGGTAACGATGTCGGTAATCGTGAATATGGCGCCATCTCGCGTTTGCGGCCTTTTTTGCGCTTTCACACTCCGCTACAACCGAATTCCTGGATTACATCGTTAATTTAAACAATTGCGTTTTTCTCGGCTTCTACTGCGTATTTTTTAACCGGACTTGTCTTAAATTAAAGGTACGAACCTTAGCTCTCTGCTCCAAGAGTTTAAACAATATGGCATTGCTGGTTCAAAAGTTATTAACAATTGAAAAATCGGCAAAAATGCACTCCGGGTCACTGCAATTCCCTCGGCTTCTGGAGGAGCTACATTAATGATCGGTTGCTCAAAATGAAGGGAAAGGGTTCTGCTAGACGACCATAAAGGTCTTGCAAATGCTGCAGGCCCTGCTTATTTTGTATAAACAAAAGAATAATTCATTTGAGTATTGCACCGAAGTTGCACACGAGAGCCGATCTTCTCGTGAATCAGCTTGTTCCTTGAACCGGGAGCTTCAATTTGAGATGTCGTTGATTAAAATTGGCCCAGTAGGAGCCGAGATAATTGAATTTGTTTAAAGAAATTATAAACAAATGCGATTACTGCCACTTCCGGGCGAGATACATCAATGACCATTGGACATAAATTAAAGCTAGGAGAATCAGCTAACATCTGCAATAGGTGTGGACATCATCCCATGTGCGGTTCATTTGTTATAAACAATTAAACAATTGAAATTGTTATTACAGCCAACTGCGTATAATTACAGAAACGTGGTATTTTTTTAGGAGTAGCGTCTTCGTTTCCCTTTCTTTTGAGACGTTGTTGATTAAAATCGGCCCAGTAGAAGCCGAGATAATAATTTTTTAATATGTTGTCGGTAACGACTTTCGCACTCCACTAAAACCGAATTCCTGGATTACATCGTTAAATTAAACAATTGCGTTTTTCTCGGCTTCTACTGCGTATTTTTTAACCGGACTGGTCTTAAATTAAAGGTACGAACCTTAGCTCTCTGCTCCAAGAGTTTAAACAATATGGCATTGCTGGTTCAAAAGTTATTAACAATTGAAAAATCGGCAAAAATGCCCTTCGGGTCACTGCAATTCCCTTGGCTTCTGGAGGAGCTACATTAATGATCGGTTGCTCAAAATGAAGGGAAAGGGTTCTGCTAGACGACCATAAAGGTCTTGCAAATGCTGCAGGCCCTGCTTATTTTGTATAAACAAAAGAATAATTCATTTGAGTATTGCACCGAAGTTGCACACGAGAGCCGATCTTCTCGTGAATCAGCTTGTTCCTTGAACCGGGAGCTTCAATTTGAGATGTCGTTGATTAAAATTGGCCCAGTAGGAGCCGAGATAATTGAATTTGTTTAAAGAAATTATAAACAAATGCGATTACTGCCACTTCCGGGCGAGATACATCAATGACCATTGGACATAAATTAAAGCTAGGAGAATCAGCTAACATCTGCAATAGGTGTGGACATCATCCCATGTGCGGTTCATTTGTTATAAACAATTAAACAATTGAAATTGTTATTACAGCCAACTGCGTATAATTACAGAAACGTGGTATTTTTTTAGGAGTAGCGTCTTCGTTTCCCTTTCTTTTGAGACGTTGTTGATTAAAATCGGCCCAGTAGAAGCCGAGATAATAATTTTTTAATATGTTGTCGGTAACGACTTTCGCACTCCACTAAAACCGAATTCCTGGATTACATCGTTAAATTAAACAATTGCGTTTTTCTCGGCTTCTACTGCGTATTTTTTAACCGGACTGGTCTTAAATTAAAGGTACGAACCTTAGCTCTCTGCTCCAAGAGTTTAAACAATATGGCATTGCTGGTTCAAAAGTTATTAACAATTGAAAAATCGGCAAAAATGCCCTTCGGGTCACTGCAATTCCCTTGGCTTCTGGAGGAGCTACATTAATGATCGGTTGCTCAAAATGAAGGGAAAGGGTTCTGCTAGACGACCATAAAGGTCTTGCAAATGCTGCAGGCCCTGCTTATTTTGTATAAACAAAAGAATAATTCATTTGAGTATTGCACCGAAGTTGCACACGAGAGCCGATCTTCTCGTGAATCAGCTTGTTCCTTGAACCGGGAGCTTCAATTTGAGATGTCGTTGATTAAAATTGGCCCAGTAGGAGCCGAGATAATTGAATTTCTTTAAAGAAATTATAAACAAATGCGATTACTGCCACTTCCGGGCGAGATACATCAATGACCATTGGACATAAATTAAAGCTAGGAGAATCAGCTAACATCTGCAATAGGTGTGGACATCATCCCATGTGCGGTTCATTTGTTATAAACAATTAAACAATTGAAATTGTTATTACAGCCAACTGCGTATAATTACAGAAACGTGGTATTTCTTTGGGAGTAGCGTCTTCGTTTCCCTTTCTTTTGAGACGTTGTTGATTAAAATCGGCCCAGTAGAAGCCGAGATAATAATTTTTTAATATGTTGTCGGTAACGACTTTCGCACTCCACTAAAACCGAATTCCTGGATTACATCGTTAAATTAAACAATTGCGTTTTTCTCGGCTTCTACTGCGTATTTTTTAACCG
Organism: Nomada fucata; assembly: GCA_948146005.1. Lineage (NCBI taxonomy): Eukaryota > Metazoa > Arthropoda > Insecta > Hymenoptera > Apidae > Nomada > Nomada fucata. Next base: position 37,583,200 of record OX411276.1, on the reverse strand, counting down.
GACTTGTCTTAAATTAAAGGTACGAACCTTAGCTCTCTGCTCCAAGAGTTTAAACAATATGGCATTGCTGGTTCAAAAGTTATTAACAATTGAAAAATCGGCAAAAATGCACTCCGGGTCACTGCAATTCCCTCGGCTTCTGGAGGAGCTACATTAATGATCGGTTGCTCAAAATGAAGGGAAAGGGTTCTGCTAGACGACCATAAAGGTCTTGCAAATGCTGCAGGCCCTGCTTATTTTGTATAAACAAAAGAATAATTCATTTGAGTATTGCACCGAAGTTGCACACGAGAGCCGATCTTCTCGTGAATCAGCTTGTTCCTTGAACCGGGAGCTTCAATTTGAGATGTCGTTGATTAAAATTGGCCCAGTAGGAGCCGAGATAATTGAATTTCTTTAAAGAAATTATAAACAAATGCGATTACTGCCACTTCCGGGCGAGATACATCAATGACCATTGGACATAAATTAAAGCTAGGAGAATCAGCTAACATCTGCAATAGGTGTGGACATCATCCCATGTGCGGTTCATTTGTTATAAACAATTAAACAATTGAAATTGTTATTACAGCCAACTGCGTATAATTACAGAAACGTGGTATTTCTTTGGGAGTAGCGTCTTCGTTTCCCTTTCTTTTGAGACGTTGTTGATTAAAATCGGCCCAGTAGAAGCCGAGATAATAATTTTTTAATATGTTGTCGGTAACGACTTTCGCACTCCACTAAAACCGAATTCCTGGATTACATCGTTAAATTAAACAATTGCGTTTTTCTCGGCTTCTACTGCGTATTTTTTAACCGGACTTGTCTTAAATTAAAGGTACGAACCTTAGCTCTCTGCTCCAAGAGTTTAAACAATATGGCATTGCTGGTTCAAAAGTTATTAACAATTGAAAAATCGGCAAAAATGCACTCCGGGTCACTGCAATTCCCTCGGCTTCTGGAGGAGCTACATTAATGATCGGTTGCTCAAAATGAAGGGAAAGGGTTCTGCTAGACGACCATAAAGGTCTTGCAAATGCTGCAGGCCCTGCTTATTTTGTATAAACAAAAGAATAATTCATTTGAGTATTGCACCGAAGTTGCACACGAGAGCCGATCTTCTCGTGAATCAGCTTGTTCCTTGAACCGGGAGCTTCAATTTGAGATGTCGTTGATTAAAATTGGCCCAGTAGGAGCCGAGATAATTGAATTTGTTTAAAGAAATTATAAACAAATGCGATTACTGCCACTTCCGGGCGAGATACATCAATGACCATTAGACATAAATTAAAGCTAGGAGAATCAGCTAACATCTGCAATAGGTGTGGACATCATCCCATGTGCGGTTCATTTGTTATAAACAATTAAACAATTGAAATTGTTATTACAGCCAACTGCGTATAATTACAGAAACGTGGTATTTTTTTAGGAGTAGCGTCTTCGTTTCCCTTTCTTTTGAGACGTTGTTGATTAAAATCGGCCCAGTAGAAGCCGAGATAATAATTTTTTAATATTTTGTCGGTAACGATGTCGGTAATCGTGAATATGGCGCCATCTCGCGTTTGCGGCCTTTTTTGCGCTTTCACACTCCGCTAAAACCGAATTCCTGGATTACATCGTTAATTTAAACAATTGCGTTTTTCTCGGCTTCTACTGCGTATTTTTTAACCGGACTTGTCTTAAATTAAAGGTACGAACCTTAGCTCTCTGCTCCAAGAGTTTAAACAATATGGCATTGCTGGTTCAAATGTTATTAACAATTGAAAAATCGGCAAAAATGCACTCCGGGTCACTGCAATTCCCTCGGCTTCTGGAGGAGCTACATTAATGATCGGTTGCTCAAAATGAAGGGAAAGGGTTCTGCTAGACGACCATAAAGGTCTTGCAAATGCTGCAGGCCCTGCTTATTTTGTATAAACAAAAGAATAATTCATTTGAGTATTGCACCGAAGTTGCACACGAGAGCCGATCTTCTCGTGAATCAGCTTGTTCCTTGAACCGGGAGCTTCAATTTGAGATGTCGTTGATTAAAATTGGCCCAGTAGGAGCCGAGATAATTGAATTTGTTTAAAGAAATTATAAACAAATGCGATTACTGCCACTTCCGGGCGAGATACATCAATGACCATTGGACATAAATTAAAGCTAGGAGAATCAGCTAACATCTGCAATAGGTGTGGACATCATCCCATGTGCGGTTCATTTGTTATAAACAATTAAACAATTGAAATTGTTATTACAGCCAACTGCGTATAATTACAGAAACGTGGTATTTCTTTGGGAGTAGCGTCTTCGTTTCCCTTTCTTTTGAGACGTTGTTGATTAAAATCGGCCCAGTAGAAGCCGAGATAATAATTTTTTAATATGTTGTCGGTAACGACTTTCGCACTCCACTAAAACCGAATTCCTGGATTACATCGTTAAATTAAACAATTGCGTTTTTCTCGGCTTCTACTGCGTATTTTTTAACCGGACTGGTCTTAAATTAAAGGTACGAACCTTAGCTCTCTGCTCCAAGAGTTTAAACAATATGGCATTGCTGGTTCAAAAGTTATTAACAATTGAAAAATCGGCAAAAATGCCCTTCGGGTCACTGCAATTCCCTTGGCTTCTGGAGGAGCTACATTAATGATCGGTTGCTCAAAATGAAGGGAAAGGGTTCTGCTAGACGACCATAAAGGTCTTGCAAATGCTGCAGGCCCTGCTTATTTTGTATAAACAAAAGAATAATTCATTTGAGTATTGCACCGAAGTTGCACACGAGAGCCGATCTTCTCGTGAATCAGCTTGTTCCTTGAACCGGGAGCTTCAATTTGAGATGTCGTTGATTAAAATTGGCCCAGTAGGAGCCGAGATAATTGAATTTCTTTAAAGAAATTATAAACAAATGCGATTACTGCCACTTCCGGGCGAGATACATCAATGACCATTGGACATAAATTAAAGCTAGGAGAATCAGCTAACATCTGCAATAGGTGTGGACATCATCCCATGTGCGGTTCATTTGTTATAAACAATTAAACAATTGAAATTGTTATTACAGCCAACTGCGTATAATTACAGAAACGTGGTATTTCTTTGGGAGTAGCGTCTTCGTTTCCCTTTCTTTTGAGACGTTGTTGATTAAAATCGGCCCAGTAGAAGCCGAGATAATAATTTTTTAATATGTTGTCGGTAACGACTTTCGCACTCCACTAAAACCGAATTCCTGGATTACATCGTTAAATTAAACAATTGCGTTTTTCTCGGCTTCTACTGCGTATTTTTTAACCGGACTTGTCTTAAATTAAAGGTACGAACCTTAGCTCTCTGCTCCAAGAGTTTAAACAATATGGCATTGCTGGTTCAAAAGTTATTAACAATTGAAAAATCGGCAAAAATGCACTCCGGGTCACTGCAATTCCCTCGGCTTCTGGAGGAGCTACATTAATGATCGGTTGCTCAAAATGAAGGGAAAGGGTTCTGCTAGACGACCATAAAGGTCTTGCAAATGCTGCAGGCCCTGCTTATTTTGTATAAACAAAAGAATAATTCATTTGAGTATTGCACCGAAGTTGCACACGAGAGCCGATCTTCTCGTGAATCAGCTTGTTCCTTGAACCGGGAGCTTCAATTTGAGATGTCGTTGATTAAAATTGGCCCAGTAGGAGCCGAGATAATTGAATTTGTTTAAAGAAATTATAAACAAATGCGATTACTGCCACTTCCGGGCGAGATACATCAATGACCATTAGACATAAATTAAAGCTAGGAGAATCAGCTAACATCTGCAATAGGTGTGGACATCATCCCATGTGCGGTTCATTTGTTATAAACAATTAAACAATTGAAATTGTTATTACAGCCAACTGCGTATAATTACAGAAACGTGGTATTTTTTTAGGAGTAGCGTCTTCGTTTCCCTTTCTTTTGAGACGTTGTTGATTAAAATCGGCCCAGTAGAAGCCGAGATAATAATTTTTTAATATTTTGTCGGTAACGATGTCGGTAATCGTGAATATGGCGCCATCTCGCGTTTGCGGCCTTTTTTGCGCTTTCACACTCCGCTAAAACCGAATTCCTGGATTACATCGTTAATTTAAACAATTGCGTTTTTCTCGGCTTCTACTGCGTATTTTTTAACCGGACTTGTCTTAAATTAAAGGTACGAACCTTAGCTCTCTGCTCCAAGAGTTTAAACAATATGGCATTGCTGGTTCAAATGTTATTAACAATTGAAAAATCGGCAAAAATGCACTCCGGGTCACTGCAATTCCCTCGGCTTCTGGAGGAGCTACATTAATGATCGGTTGCTCAAAATGAAGGGAAAGGGTTCTGCTAGACGACCATAAAGGTCTTGCAAATGCTGCAGGCCCTGCTTATTTTGTATAAACAAAAGAATAATTCATTTGAGTATTGCACCGAAGTTGCACACGAGAGCCGATCTTCTCGTGAATCAGCTTGTTCCTTGAACCGGGAGCTTCAATTTGAGATGTCGTTGATTAAAATTGGCCCAGTAGGAGCCGAGATAATTGAATTTGTTTAAAGAAATTATAAACAAATGCGATTACTGCCACTTCCGGGCGAGATACATCAATGACCATTGGACATAAATTAAAGCTAGGAGAATCAGCTAACATCTGCAATAGGTGTGGACATCATCCCATGTGCGGTTCATTTGTTATAAACAATTAAACAATTGAAATTGTTATTACAGCCAACTGCGTATAATTACAGAAACGTGGTATTTCTTTGGGAGTAGCGTCTTCGTTTCCCTTTCTTTTGAGACGTTGTTGATTAAAATCGGCCCAGTAGAAGCCGAGATAATAATTTTTTAATATATTCTACTGGGCACATTTTAATCAACAACGTCTCAAATTGAAGCTCCCGGTTCAAGGAACAAGCTGATTCACGAGAAGATCGGCTCTCGTGTGCAACTTCGGTGCAATACTCAAATGAATTATTCTTTTGTTTATACAAAATAAGCGGGGCCTGCAGCATTTGCAAGACCTTTATGGTCGTCTAGCAGAACCCATTCCCTTCATTTTGAGCAACCGATCATTAATGTAGCTCCTCCAGAAGCCGAGAGAATTGCAGTGACCCGGAGTGCATTTTTGCCGATTTTTCAATTGTTAATAACTTTTGAACCAGCAATGCCATATTGTTTAAACTCTTGGAGCAGAGAGCTAAGGTTCGTACCTTTAATTTAAGACAAGTCCGGTTAAAAAATACGCAGCAGAAGCCGAGAAAAGCGCAATTGTTTAAATTAACGATGTAATCCAGGAATTCGGTTTTAGCGGAGTGTGAAAGCGCAAAAAAGGCCGCAAACGCGAGATGGCGCCATATTCACGATTACCGACATCGTTACCGACAAAATATTAAAAAATTATTATCTCGGCTTCTACTGGGCCGATTTTAATCAACAACGTCTCAAAAGAAAGGGAAACGAAGACGCTACTCCTAAAAAAATACCACGTTTCTGTAATTATACGCAGTTGGCTGTAATAACAATTTCAATTGTTTAATTGTTTATAACAAATGAACCGCACATGGGATGATGTCCACACCTATTGCAGATGTTAGCTGATTCTCCTAGCTTTAATTTATGTCTAATGGTCATTGATGTATCTCGCCCGGAAGTGGCAGTAATCGCATTTGTTTATAATTTCTTTAAACAAATTCAATTATCTCGGCTCCTACTGGGCCAATTTTAATCAACGACATCTAAAATTGAAGCTCCCGGTTCAAGGAACAAGCTGATTCACGAGAAGATCGGCTCTCGTGTGCATCTTCGGTGCAATACCCAAATGAATTATTCTTTTGTTTATACAAAGTAAGGGGAGCCTGCAGCATTAGCAAGACCTTTATGGTCGTCTAGCAGAACCCGTTCCCTTCATTTTGAGCAACCGATCATTAATGTAGCTCCTCCAGAAGCCGAGAGAATTGCAGTGACCCGGAGTGCATTTTTGCCGATTTTTCAATTGTTAATAACTTTTGAACCAGCAATGCCATATTGTTTAAACTCTTGGAGCAGAGAGCTAAGGTTCGTACCTTTAATTTAAGACAAGTCCGGTTAAAAAATACGCAGTAGAAGCCGAGAAAAACGCAATTGTTTAAATTAACGATGTAATCCAGGAATTCGGTTTTAGCGGAGTGCGAAAGCGCAAAAAAGGCCGCAAACGCGAGATGGCGCCATATTCACGATTACCGACATCGTTACCGACAAAATATTAAAAAATTATTATCTCGGCTTCTACTGGGCCGATTTTAATCAGCAACGTCACAGACGAAAGGGAATCGAAGACGCTACTCCTAAAAAAATACCACGTTTCTGTAATTATACGCAGTTGGCTGTAATAACAATTTCAATTGTTTAATTGTTTATAACAAATGAACCGCACATGGGATGATGTCCACACCTATTGCAGATGTTAGCTGATTCTCCTAGCTTTAATTTATGTCCAATGGTCATTGATGTATCTCGCCCGGAAGTGGCAGTAATCGCATTTGTTTATAATTTCTTTAAACAAATTCAATTATCTCGGCTCCTACTGGGCCAATTTTAATCAACGACATCTAAAATTGAAGCTCCCGGTTCAAGGAACAAGCTGATTCACGAGCAGATCGGCTCTCGTGTGCATCTTCGGTGCAATACCCAAATGAATTATTCTTTTGTTTATACAAAGTAAGGGGAGCCTGCAGCATTAGCAAGACCTTTATGGTCGTCTAGCAGCACCTTTTCCCTTCATTTTGAGCACTCGATCATTGATCTAGCGCCTTCAGAAGCCGAGAGAATTGCAGTGACCCGAAGGGCATTTTTGCCGATTTTTCAATGGTTAATATCTTTCGAACCACATATGCCACATTGTAGCAAATGTTGGAGCAGGTAGCTATGGTTCGTAGCTTTCATTTAGGACAAGTCCGGTGAAGAAATACGCAGTAGCAGCGGAGGAAAACGCAATTGTTCAAATTAACGATGTAATCCAGGAATTCGGTTTTGGCGGAGTGCGAAAGCGCAAAAAAGGCCGCAAACGCGAGATGGCGCCACATACACGATTACCGACCGCCTATGTTCCACTATCATTTCACACGCAAAGTTATCGATGAGATTTTGAACAACGGTTGTCTCGGCTCTTGGTGGTCCTTTTTTTGTAACTTGTGTTTTCATTATTGAATGTAATTATATATTCAACGAATGGAACTCTGCTCTTCATGTTCTCACATTTGAACAACGGTCGGAAAACCTACATAATTGCAGTTACTTAAACAAGTGCTACCGCGCAGAAACTTTAAATGGCAAATGTTAAGGCGGGAAAATGGCAATGGAAATAAAGAAAATAGCCCTGAAAATCGTCACAACTTTGCGGAATGCAACTATGAACTTTTACTCCATTGCGCATACGTATTTGCATGCCTATAGGTACAGACGGGTAAAGAAAATTTGCACTTCTCAGCTTCTCGTTTATTCGTTTTACAAACCAACGGCATCGCTCGAGCATTGGTTCGGTTCTGCCGATAAATAACGATAGGATGATCGTTTACGCCTAGAAACGTGGCTTGAAACTTTGAAAAAATCATGGAGCGGAGAACTAACGCTCTTCCTTTCAGCGATCGTAAACGGTAGGGATCGATCGCGTCCCTTCGTCGTCGTTCGGTGCTTGCCGGTAATAAAAAGGGGTCCACCGTCGTCCTTTCGGGTCTCGCGATCGTTGGTCGCTTCCTCGATGATGCGCATCGGAAATCGATTTCTGGCAACCCCATTTCGCAACGGCCTATAGCTACGTTCAAGAACGGATGCGTTCGCCGGGTTCGAGAAGCATGCACCGCGCTCTCGCGTTTGTCGATTCATCGAACTTATACTATTCTCGTTCGTCCGAGGCTCGCGCACATCCCTCCCGTTCGCGGTTTCGCGGTAACCGTGTGCAATAATTGTAATCGTGATAATAATTGCAATCGTAATAATCGTCGTGATCGTAGCAGCCATCGTAAGAAACGGTAATGACAATAATGGTAATAATCATAGCAATAATAAAAAATCTCCACTCGCTTCCGCTGTCGCGGATCTCGCGTTACCAAATGTATTTATAATATTTATAATATTTATAATGTACCGTGGCGGGAATCGTACCGCTGCAACGCATCTTCGCGATACAATATAATTACATTACGATCGTGTTCGTTATACGCACAACAGAATCAGTCGATCGACACCGTCGAAAAAAATAATACGCAGCATCCATCGCGCTCGTCGTCGTTTCTCGCGATCGTTACAACAAAGTCGTTGATCCTTAACGCCGATACCGTTTAACTGTATTTACAGAAGAGAGGTATATACTCGATAATATTGATGCGTTAATATTTATAATAATTTACGCGCGACTACAACGGGCACGATACCGTCCCTCGCCTCGCTGTTCCCAACGCCTTCCCTTCTCCTGTACTGCGCTACCCTCTATGCGCGCAACACCCTCCTTTCGATCTTCTCTTCCCCATTGCCTCGGAGGGCGATCGCTTCGTCCGCGCTTCTTCTTCGCGCGACGAACAAACGGATGAAACGCGACGTGGAATGGACCAAGGAAGCGACGGGGGGGCGTCGCCTTCATTTTCTTTCCCTCCACTGGGGCTCCATTCTACTCAGACGCTATGCAAGGACCGCGTGTCCTCGTTTCTATCTAACTTTAGTCTACGCGTCTAAGATGCGTCGAGTGTGCGCCCGCATTTCTCTCGCTTCTTGCACGCAATTTCAACGTGTGCATATGTGCTCGCGCTCGCACTCGCGCGTGTGTGCAAACGCCTCTCTCTCTCTCTCTCTCTCTCTCTCTGTTCATTCGCATTCCTCTTCGCAACTTCCACGCACGCACACACGCCACAAACATCCCCATCCACAACCACGCGCACACATGCATTGCTTCACCGCGTTTCATCTCACCTGACCCGCACACATTAAAGAGTAATACAAACTAATTGTAAGCTACAATTATAAACTACACGCAACTATCTTCCCGGCTAATATTTAGCAACATGGACATTATTTTTTCTATTATGTTCTGCCTTCCTTCTCCTAAACCCATCCCACTCCTCGTCAATTTTTACGATCTTTGCAATCGTGCTAAGAAAAGGATTATCGTTGCGTCGCTCGTCGGTCGGTGCTTAGCTGTCGTCAACTATCTTCTTCCTAGATTACGATCCTGCATCTCCCGTTCTCTGCACACGTTCGTGTCAGTTTTCTATCGTCTAGGCCCCGATCTCGCGAGTCGAAATTCGCAGGACGCGTTGCCAGGTCTCGTGGACACGGTTGAAAGAGGGTCGAGAGGACGCGGTTCCTTCCAAAACGCGCAATAGGGACACATCCACGGAAACGAGTCCCACGAATCAAAGTCGAAAGCTAACGACGAACCAACTGTTTGCTTCGAAGAGTCTCAAAGGCACGTCACTTTGTAGGTACCCGGTTACATTATGCTTCGTTTTCCTTTCGCGACAGGCAATGGACACCATTATATTATTATTATAATTATTATTTTCATCACCGTATTAACCATTATCAGCATCAATGGCGTTATTATTATTATTATTATTGTTACGCTTATCAATAGTATTACTATCCTTTATTCCGTTCATCGTTATCAGTAGGATTAGTAGTATCGTTAACATTACCATTAATCGTACTTTAAGATTAACATTAACGTTTAGGGCTAACTTTAAACATTATCGATACCATTATTGTTATTTTCATTTTATTAGTATTATTATCATTATTATCGTTAACCATTATTACAATTTACCTCTGTCGGTTGTTACACTTTATTAGTTCGTTTTTAATCGTTCTGGTTGTCTCGAGTCGCCGTTATTGCGCGTTCCAAGGTCGCAGTTCTTTTTTCGAAATGGCAAAGTTCGTATACAAAGCTGCCGCGTTCAACGCAGATTCATTGAGAACGGTAAAGCTAGTTCGGTGGTCTCTGCCTTTTCGCAATATATTTTGCGCCGCGAAGAACTACCGGCTTCGTTCGCTATTATTCTCGCGTAATTTTCGTTTCGTTTCGTTTGTCGGCCGTGCGTTATTATCGCCTATACGCCTATCGCTATTGCTATCGTTACTATCCTGACGGGCAGGGCACGCTATCCCGATATCGGTATTATTGGCTAGAATTCGTCTGGTCTACGGACGAAGTAAGAAATACATATGCGGCGCAAACTGTGTATCTATAGATGGGGGCAGACGGTGTTGGCACGCACCGTTCAACTACTGCTAAGAGAAACCTCGAGCGCTGGTCGAGCACGCAATATCGACTTCTTTCGAGATGAACGTGTTCCCCCGAAACCTGGCGCTCTCGTTCCCGCGCCGTGGATTGCCTGCGACGAGGACGCTGGTATCGAAAAAAAACAACAAAACAACACTCGCCACAGCCTCTCCTCTCGAGACTCGCGACGCGTTCCCGCTACGCCTACTAGCAGCTGAACGAGAAGAAGGAAAGCCCGCGGGGAGGAATTTCGATGCGTCTCGAAACCGTCGAGATATTGTGCTTTTGGCTCGTGGAGCTGGACGAAATTACAAGGAATCGCGGTTCACCGAGTCCTTTCGTACTCGAATCGCTGCGCAACCTGCGACCAAATAGACGAGGCACGGAACAAGAAACTAATCAAACGAACGATTTCGCACGAATTTCTCGAGACTTTTCTCACCCTTGCATCCCACTTATTATAGTACGCATAATCGATTCAGCGCTTCTACGCCTCGTATCCAAATTACCGTGACCGATACAATTACGCGGTTAACAGTATCACCGTACTTTATTATAATTAGTGTTACAAAAGCTTGATTATTTGGATCGGACTGTAGCAATATATTCGCATAACTATCGTCGTGGAAAATAAAAATTCACCATTTACATTACAATCACTCACTGTCCCCTCGATCGTCGGAAACTCGATTCGCAATAAACCGTAATAAATACAATAATTTTTATAATAATCACTATTATCGCCATAAACAGAATAATGAAAAAAAGGAAAATAATAATAATAATAATAATAATAATAATAATAATAATAATAATAATAATAATAATAATATTAATAGTAGTAGCAGTAGCAGTAGCCGTAATAATGGTAAGAGTACTAGGAGTAATATTAATAATCATCAGTGTAAGGGTAAAGGTCAGTTCTGTGTCTGGTGTCGTCGGCGTCGCGTCGTCGGCGTCCAAGTGAAAGTCTTTCGGTCGTGTAGCTCGGTTCGACTACTGTACAGATATTGCCACGAGACGTGCCGCTTTGGAGTAACGCGCATTCCGCTCGGTCGAGCTTAATCCTAGAGCGTACGTTGCTTGTGAAACGGACAACGGTCGCGGTTTCCTTGCCGAAGCGTAAGTGAAATTATGTAACGCCGCTGTCGGCGGTGCACCGTCGGCCGAGATACGGGGCCAGGGCGTCGCGTTTCTGCGTCGACGATCGCACCGATCCTCCATCGACGAATGAGAACCGAATGAGAAACGAAGGAACGCCGAAACGAACGGGGCCGAGTATCGATCGGGTTTCTATTCTTGCACGCGATCGGACGATCGTCGCGGAAACTCGAGTTTGCCAATTGTCGTCGCTTTTCCTCGACTGGAAAGTTCCCGGAATCACGGAATATCCTTTGCAGGTGATTGCGCGGACACTGGTCGCCGTGCAGTGGCACGACGATCGCACGATTGCACAGAAAATACGAGTTTTACCTAAGAACCTAACTATCTAAAGACAATCGACAAGCGCGATCGCGAATCGCGTTGTCGTAATACTCGAGGATCGATAGCCGCGACATTGCACTGTCAGTTTTCGAAGAGATGCTGACGCGAGCGCGGCTTCGCGGTCAACGATCGTCGCCAGACGACGCGCGTCGAACATTCTTCTCCCCTTTCGTTCACGGCTTTCGATCGCGCTTCTTTCGGGAAAGTGTCGACGAGATTAAAACGGTACCATCTTACAAAGTTAGCGTTACAAAATATCGGTGGCGTACGAGCGCGCGAAAACGATGAGACAAAAGCACGCATTTCGAGTCACATATAAAAATACACAATGTTCTCGTTCGACGATTAAACGCGTTATCACGGCAATCGAAATTCGGACTTTTAAAAAGGGAACGCTCGAGCTCTTCTATTCGCGACACCCTGTACGTCGGACGCTTTCGGAGTTACGTACAAAAATGCGTTCGTTTCGATCGACGATTTCTCTCTCTCTCTCTCTCTCTCTCTCTCTCTCTCTCGCTCTCTCTCTCTCTCTCTCATTCTTACTTTATCTCGCATTCTCTCTCGACACGAGCGCCTTGTTCTCGGAAGCGACAGGGGAGATTTATTTCGCGATTGCCAAGGATCAATTCAGCGACGGACTGTCGTTGGAACAGCGTTATAGGTGTGCACTAGCGAAGCGATCGCACGCGATCGGGTTAAACGGGGGTTGGTTACTACGCGTACGGCAGCAGTAACGAAAACGTACGCGGAAAAAGGTAAACGTTTCGGGCAGTCTATCGAAAGTCGTTCGCCGGACGCTCCTCTTCGGTGCGCTCCTTTAGCCGACGCGGGGTGTCCAGGCGAGCAAACAGGAAAGGCGCGAATGGCCGAAAGAAGAGACGGAGGAAGTAGCGGGCGAAGAAAAGGAAAATGTGACTGATTGGTTAAATGCGGCGACGGAATTGGAGCGAGTGCGGCGCGAATCGATCCGATCGGTACGGAGAACAGGCTGCTTCCGAGCGCAGGGTCGATCGACTCGAAGCGTCGTGGAAAAGTTCTCTGTTAAGCTCGATCGCGGGGAACGTTTGTTGCGAACGAATGCGCGTTTCCTGTACGAAGGAGACGATGCTTGCTCGGAAAGAGGAGGAAGAAAATCGAGCGACATTGGCGACGGACGCCGCCGTCCGCGTCCGTCGACGACACTCCGAAGGGCGCGACGAAAGCTTTGGTTGCGTTCGGTTGGGTTCGTAGCGTGCATCCGTTTTCGCGAACGCGCGCTCGCTGTGCTCGACATCCTCCTTGCGCTCCCTTTCTCCTTCTCTTCTACGCTTTCAACTCGTTTCGCGATCTTCCTGTCTCGCTCGTTTTCTTCTCCGCCTCGAACGAAAACTGCGCTTCGTTTAACGCACGCCTCTCCCATGGACGTGAACGGTTTCTATTCGTCGCCTCCCTTCTTTACATTCCCGAGAAATATTATGTATATATATAAGTATATATATATATATATATATGTAAGACAGAACAGACAGTCCTGGGTGGGTCGTTCGTGGCGGAAAAAGCTAGGCAGATTCCTTCCGTGTCTACCGGGAACCACCGCTCTCGGACGTCTGAACCGTCGTCGCGGAATTGTGACTCGTCTCGTATTCCATCACCTCCTGGTAGATCAGCTCCTTCCACTGGTCCACCGTGTGCTCCCTCTCGTCTACGCTGTGGTCGTACGGGCCTGGCGCGGGCTGCAAGGAACGCGAATAATCTTACAACGCCCGTTTCTTTTTTCGGGGGGCCGGAGCAGCGCGGAGACAGCGACTCGAATCGGCCGCCGATCGATAAGCGCTCTCTCTCTCTCTCTCTCTCTCTCTCTAGCCGTCCGCCAACCCCGATGGAACGTGACCGAGGGGCAGAGCAGAAGAAAACGAGAGAAAAGGGGAGGCAGGCGGATGGGCGAGGGAGAGAGATGCATAAAGGCTTGGTAGCGGGATTAACGGCGGATCGACGATACTTACGGCATTGACTTCGCCCTCGTCGTACCACACGTTTATGTAATTGTGCAGCAAAGCGTCGTCGACGGAGATGCGTCGCTCGGGGTCGATAACGAGCATGCGCGACAATAGATCCCTGGCTTGGCTGGCTGGAAAGCAGAACGAGAGGAAAAAACGATGAAACGGTTAAACGCTGCGAGACGCGAACGCGGCCGAACCGAATCGTTCGCTCACCTTTCAGTCTATTGTGCTCCGACGAGTCCGATGGAAAGAGAACGTCCGGGAATAACCTATCGAACGGATATCCCGGGAATCGTGGCCTGTTCTCCACGTAGTTCCTCACCGTTGGCTGCAATCGCTGCATAAATTCTTGCGCCGGAGTTCCCAGTTGCTCTGCGAAAACGTCGAGGCGAAAAACACGCCCGTTACAGGGTAGATCGGTAAAGGGGAGAGCGTTCGCTCTCGGCGACTTACCGATTATCTTGTTCCACTGGTCGATGTGATCCGTGCCGGGAAACAGCACCCCGCCTCGAATCATTTCGCCCATAATGCACCCGACCGACCAGATGTCCACGTTCTCTTTGTAGCCCATGCCGAGGATCACCTGGGAACCGAGAAAGGGGGCGCGGGCCATAGTTCATAGTTGCGGGTGATACGGTTCGGGGAATCGTTTTCTCGGTCTTACCTCCGGCGCCCTGTAGTATCGAGTGACCACGTACGGCGTCATCATGAAGGTGGTCCCGGCCGTTCTCGCGAGGCCAAAGTCGAGAATCTTGAGCGTGCAGTCGGCCTTCACCACGATGTTGCTCGGCTTCAAGTCCTGCGCGCGAGCAATTTAGTAACCGATTAAGCACGCGGCGGCGTTCGCCCGCGACCGATTCCGAATGCTTACCCTGTGAATGATGCCCGCCGAGTGCAAGTGCTTGATGCCGCACAGCATCTGATACAGGAGATAGGACATGCGTTCGTGATCCAGATCCATCTGGATCACCTGGCACAGGTTCGCGTCCATCAGCTCCATCACCAAGTAGACGTCTTGAAACTCGTCCAACGACTGCTGGGGCGTGAACGCGTTCAGGAGACCGATTATCTGGAAGGAAGAGAAGGTTGCAGCGGCGCGAGCTCGCGACTCGGACGGTACGCGTTTCGGCGCGCCCTTACGTTCTTATGATTCACCAGCTTCATCAGCTTGAATTCCCTGTAGGCCCTTTTCGCGTGCGTCACGTTCTGAAAGGGTCTCGAGAGCTTCTTGATGGCCACGTTCTGCGCGGTCACGGTGTCGTAGGCCGCGCTGCAACGAAACGTAGCGAAACATTGGAGGATCGATCCAGCGAGCGCACCCCGAGATCCGCTCCGAATCCCGGCTGGAGCGCGCGCGCGCGCGCGCTCGACACTTACCAAACGATTCCCTGGGCACCGGAACCGATCGGCTTGAGGTTCTGGTACCGCTTGAGAATGGTGAACCTGGTGTCCCCGACTTCGACCGTGTAGAACATGGCGGACAGCCGGGTCGTCATATCAGGCCCCAGGTAAGGCATGCGCCTCGGTGCTCGCCTCTCCTGCTGCACCTGCACTTGCACTTCCCCGCCGCTCGAGCACTCTTGGTGCACCCGACGAGGACTCACGCTCTTAGCCACTTTGGATGCGAGTTTCGGCGTGCCTGGCCAAAAGAAAACCTAGTCCCTGTTCGCTCGATCCGTCGAGGGGCTCGAGCACCTGCCTCTCTGCCTTCCGCCGCTCTGCTCGCTTCTCGAGGGCGCCGGTTTCGTCTACGACGGACAGTGGCACCGATTAACCCGGGGCACGAGGGGCGTCGACGAGGGACGATCGTGCCGCGAGGTATCGTCCTCGTCCGACGGAGGCTCTCCCCCCTCTGTTCCTCGCGGCGAAAGAACTCGAGGAGAATCGGCGCCGGATCGCGAACGGATCGCGAGCGGATCCTCGAAAGATCGGGCGTCTCGGGTCTAAAATAGAAATTGGAGCAAAGTCGGCCACGGACGGTCTCGGCTGCGATGGAAAAAGGACAGCTTTCTCGGGTCGGCTGAAATTAGAGGACGGCGGGGGGGGAAAGCGCGCGGATGCCTGGACGGCGTTTCCCTCGGACCTCGGCGATTTCTTCTGCTACCTCGGGATTCCCCCGATTATTTATAGCGCGCGTCGCGAGCGTGGACCGAAGCCGACGCCGACAGCGCGCTCGGAGTTTTCGCCGCGGCGCGTCTGCTTCCCGCAACCACCTTTCTAACCGTCCTATCTATTCCCCGCGTCTCGCGTCCCGGTGACGCTCGAAGCTTTCGCTCGCCACCTGCTACCAATTACGCAACCGCGAAGAGGAGGGCCTCCGCTTCCGTACCGCCGAAACGGATTTCGTTCGTCTCGAACTCACCATAAACGACTGGTCATTGTGAACGGTCGCCGATGGGCGGCTGGATCCGAAGCTGGAGAGATCTGAAACGAGAAAAACAGAGGCGGAAATGTAGTCGGTTTCGCAGCGGGTGCGCGGGACGGGGCCTCGAGCCTCGATCTCCGATAGCCGAAGATCGGCCGCGCGGAGAGGCCGCGGGATCACCCGCAGCGGACGACGGCAGCCGCCTTCGCCGACTCGGATATTACGCTGCCTCGCCACCGGCAAAGTATTTCCCAGAGGACGCCGACGGAGCTCGCTCGCGCGTTCTCTATTCCCGTTTCCCCTTATCCTCGGGCAAAGTAATTGCACCGACCCGCTGGATCATCGCCGCGATATTCTTTCCGCATCGATTCGTTTGCGTAATTGCACGGCGACCCGTGTTAACGCCAAGCCCCGCGAAGTGTCCGCCGTTCGCCTGGAAATCGACCGATCCTGAACTAGGATCCGCCGATTCGAGACGCGTCGAACGCCATTAGAGCGACCAAAACTCTCTCGGAACGCGGCGAACCGTCTCTGCCTCGTCCCTCGGCCATCCCTCGGCCTTCCCTCGGCCTTCCCTCGGCCTTCCCTTGGCCTTTCCGCCCGCCGCAATTTTCGTTCCTCCAGCCGCGACAGGTTCCCTCGCTCGTCTCCTCGTTGCGCGACGAGTTATGCAACTCGCGAGCCCCACGCTTCCGCCGAGGTATGCAGCTAATTGGCCGAAAATAAATGCCCGCGTCGCGCGGCTTTCGTCCGCGAGCGACCACGCTATCCGAGAATCGCCGTTTCGCTTCCTTCTGTTTTCCCGACCGCGTCGTCGCGCCAGAATGCTCAGCTGCGACCACTTTTCGATATCGCAACGATAATACCTGCGGGAATACCTGCGCTTTAAAGATAGCTCGGCAGGGACGCCGAAACAGCCAGACGCGATCCCTCTGCGCGAACCTCAACGAGGGAGCGATTCCTAGTCGACGCCGCGCCGACGTCTTTCGATCTATTTAGAGAAGGTGCATCCCTCGCCGAGAGAGGACCGCCGTCTAGACCTTGAATCGAGAATTGTCGCGCTCTCTTCTTCGGAATACCTCCGTCTCCGATCTACGAGAAGGGGCAGCGCTATTTCCCGGAGTACCGCGTCGCTCGACGGAATCGGAATCTACCCCTTCGGCCGCCCCGTTTCGGCGCCGCGGATCGGCCGCTTCGTTTCCCTTTCCGCGGAGGGCTTCTTCCAAAATGCGCTCCCCCTATTCGCGGAACGCTCGAGAAGCAGAGGCGCCCCGCCGGTCAAAGACATTGGTCCAGCAGCGTGGAAGGGTCCGGAAAAATTGGACGAACCTTGCGGCGCGCGTTTGCGAGAACGAGGGTCGGCGGGTGTCGACGAGTGGCGTGCGCGTATGTAACGCCGAAGCGATAAATCGATGCGTTTGCCCCGGCTACGAGGGATGAACACGGGCAGCGCACGAACCGCGAGCGATATTTATGCATCGAACCGCTAGACTCGCGTATTCGTGGCTCGTTGCCTCGCATGCCCGGCCGGCTTTGCATCGGGGCCCGGTTACGATTACGATAACCGAGTTCTCCGACCTCCTCGCATCGTCCAGTGGCAGCGGCCGTAGATACAGCCGTTCGACGCGACCACTCCGCTCTCGCACCGCCTCCGACGAGTCGGAGCGCCGGATTCCGACGAAAGTCCGAAGCGAGGATCGTCGCGGCCGCGACGCGCGTTGCGAAAGGAACACCTGTGCCGGATCGTCGATAGGGGGTAGCCCGAGCTCGAACGACCGTCGAGCACGCGATCGTTCTCGACGATCGATCTCGGCTTGCTCAGCTGACTTTCCGTCTTTCCCCCGTGGCACGCGTCTCCTTTCGAGCTCGAGGCAGCCAGCGCCTACTCGGCAAGGGGTTGATTCGACCCGTAGAAAACCAGGAGAGGGCAAAGATTAGCCTGCGAACGAAAGCGAGATAGGGACGCTTGCGGGCCAACCGCGACTTCCGCAGCCGAGGCTCCCGAACCAACTCGCGAGACGAAGAGGCAGACGGATTTTTGTACGCGGCGCGAAAACTTTCGGCCGTCCCTCGGGACGAACGCCAAGCGGCCAAGCTCCGATTTAGCCGAGCATCCTCGGCCTGCAGAAAACGCAGCCATCGCCGTCGACTTTCTCGGGAGAAAAACGAGCACCAGCCGTAAAATCCGCGCCGTCTTCGAAAGGTTAAACGAAATTCGTCCCACCGTAACTGTTCGCGTCCCGACGAGGTCGCGCTTTCCGCGGTTACCGAGCGCGGTTCAACGCGACGGAAAGCTCGCAGGCGCGATTCCTACCCCGATACCCCAGTTTAACGACGCGCCGCCACGCGAGACACGCGAACCAATAATTTTCCATTCCGTCGAGCCGCGCACCGGTTCGGATAGTAAAACTCGCGGGAACGTTCGCCGCTGCGTTGCCTCGTGACCCAGTGGTCGAAAACGTTCGACCGAGGCTAATCCTCGACCGTGCCGATCTCCGCTCGTCGAGGCACGCGTTTCGCGGGTACGTATACGCGAGCGTCGAAATCCAGAGCGAGTAATTGCCGAGCGATCGTTCGTTCCAGGCCGGCGACGTCGACGAACTTACTCCGGGGAAAATTAAACGATGGGAGGGGAAAAAAAGAGGCTAGGAGCGTAGAGACGCGACCAAACGGTTACCTTGCCCTGCGACAACGGCCAAGACGTCGACGATGACGAAACAATGACGGCGACGGCGACGGCGACGACGACAATGCCCACTCGTATAGGCCGCTCTCAAAGCTCTCTGAAACAAAAGAAAATGCTTCGTTAATTTCGACAAACACGCGCGCACCCCCGTCAAACGTGTTTGCTTTCGAAAAATGTTCGGCCGCGCGTTATCTTCGCCCTGTTCGAGGAAACAACTCGACAAGCGGATGGGCAAAAATGTGAAAACTCGGGGCGTCCTTGCTCGACGTTCCATCTCGCGTACCAAAGGGCCACGCGCAGCCGAATCGGCCGACCGATCGAGGGAGGATCGCAGGCTTCGCTAAACCGCGAAACGCGGAAAACGCATTCGCCACGGTTAAAGAATTGACCGACGAAGCGGAGAAACGAGAACGAGCCATCAACGGCGCCAGGGTTATTTATACCGAGACGACCTTTGACGACGTCCACGGCGGCGCTCAATGAAAATCTTTCGCGCATCGTCGACCAGACGCGGAAGAAGAACGCGCGGGACATTCTCGGCTCGCGCGGCGCCGCGACGCCACCCTAAATGCCATCCCCTCGGACCGATCTCCTTGCCAGATCCAATCGCCCCGCGAAATTTATTCCTTCCGCGACAAGCCCTCCGCTGCCGTCGCGATCGAGCTGCACGAGTGCCCCGCGATATTTCTCAAACTTTTCTCGAATCGCGTCGATAGAAATTGCGTAACGCGAGAACGATCGCGCGAGGAAATACGAAGCTGCCGCCAATTCTATTTTTATCGACGCAACCCGTTGGTCCGCCGCTTCGTTGCACCGCAGCCGTATCCGAAACAACGGGTTAACGGGTTCGTCTGTTCGCAAAAAATTGTTCGAGCTTCTTTCGATCGGTGCTTCCGATCGCATCGAAAGGGAGGCGAAAGAGGAGCGAAAGAGGAGCGAAAGAGGAGCGAAAGATCGCGCGCCTCGTCAGCGAAAGCACCGTCGATGCTTCGTCGAAACTGTCGACTAAGCGAGGCTTTTGCTTACGCGCGTCGCGTCCGCGCCAGCTACGACCCTCCGCGGCTAGCGTCGAAAACTTGAACGAATCTGCTTTCGTTTGGCCGCTCCTTTCCTCGAAAGCGAGGCGGAGCTCCTCGCACGGCTATCTCCGGCCGGCGTAGAAAATTATCTGCTGCCGATCGTCCCGAGCCTAATCGAGCCGAGCGATTTGCTCGAAAACGTGACCGATAGCGGTGACTCGTCGCGCGGATCGCTCCGAAACTGAAATTTCGGGTTTTGCGAAATTCCTCGCTGACGGCGAAGAAACCGAGACGGTGGGAATCCGATTTCGTTTGTCCGCTAGTCGGACGAAAGTGTAAGCGCTGCGCGGAACGCCAATATGTATTTCCAAGGATCGCGAGCGCTGGCGAGCAAACACGAGCAGGTGTCGAATCTATCGGACTGTCGCGAAATCCTTTACCGCTACCGAGCTCGTGCTCTCGTCGACTCTCGGCGTTTCCTTGAAAAACTTCTCGGCGAGACTAACCCGAAGATCCTCGATCCATTTTCGTGGCGCGCTTTCGCCGATTCGGTTCCCTTTATCGGCTCGCCCAAGATGCGCTACGCTTCGAGCGCTCGCCCGTGAAATCGACCGCGACGACAGAGATACAAAAGCCACTTTTCGTTTCGACAGGTACACCAGGCACCGCGGTCGAAACGCGTCCGCCGCTACACCCTTCTCTATTTATAATCGTGCGAGGCGACGGGACCAAAGGCGGGATATTAATTATCGGGATGGCGATTTATAGTTTACGCCGTGCCGCGCAGCGGCGAGTTACGACCAAACCGAATAACGTCCGTCGTTTGTCACGCGGGCTCGAGCTGACGAGAATCGTCGAGCCCGAATAACCGACGGAGTTTTGCGCTTTTCAAGTATTTCCGTTTCTTCGATGCGTTACGGAAATAGGCAGGATCGAGTCTTTCGTTCGAGATGTCGCCCAGACGGTCGACGGGCCGAGAAAAGAAGAGGCAGCCTGGGGCGACTCGTAGAATTCTATCCGCAGGATTAAACCCGCAATTAGAAGAAGGAAAGCCGCGGAACTGGCGAGGCACCGAGAGAGGAAGAACGTGGGACGGAGGCGAAAATGGGGAGAGAAAAGCGAAGGAAAATAAAGAGCTCCGAGCATTCCACCGATCCTCCGCGCTAATGCGAAGAGCGTTCCAAAGAACGGCGAAACAATGACGGCACTCCACCGGTTCTGATTCTCCTTTTCCACGGCGCTCCGAGCGATGCTACAGTTACGCGCGACCCGCGGGAACCTAGTTAATAGTAGTTAACCATTAGGCTCGACGATCTTTCGTCCGGTCGGGCCGGAAAATTGCATCCACCCCTCGACGCGTCGTCCTCTTCCGCCAACGAACAGAAGACGCTCCAAGCTTTTCCTCGGAGCATTTCCATAATCCAGCATAATCCAGCATAATCCAGCATAATCCAGCATAATCCAGCCGGGGCCGAAGAGGTATCTTTTCGCGCGTATAATCAAATTTCCTTGAAGCTGGTTCGCGCAATATACTCGACGCGCTACTTAAAACGTTATCGTTTCCGCCCTCTCGACACGGTTATTGCCCACTTCGCGACGCGACGTTTCTCCCCGAGAATAACGAGTCGACGAGCCCGCAGCCAAGAGCGACCCCGCGGCGGCTCTCCGAAGGAACCTTAGCCCCGCGATTTTAGACCCACCAAACTTTCTCCGTTTCTCTCTATCGCAGCTCCGGGTCGCGACGCGCGCAAAGCGTCGACGAAACCTAGGTGCAGGGGTAACGCCGATTAACGCGCCAGACCTCCGCGAATTTTCCGACATCTGTGCGATCGGACGATGCGTGGCACCGGGCCGACGGAAGGTGTCGTTCAGGATTGGTGGACGCGAACGCGGGTCGATCCGGCACAAGGACGGCATAGCTAAATCGTCGTCGTGAAAATGATCGGCGTCGGGCCACGAGGTTGGCCGGCGAGCGCCCAAATGGAATTTCAATAGGCTCGCTGCGCGGCACGGAGGCTCGTCGCGACCTCCGGATCTTTGTCCGCGTCGAATAGGAATTCGGCCGGGCCAATGACAATACCTACGACAAGTAATCTGGATACAGCAACAACAGTAACAACCGCCCAAACAATTATGGAGTTGCTCCGAAATCGGCCACCGTCCTCCATAGCCAGCCATAATCGGTTTGGACAATGGCCAAGGACGCGTTGCTCAATCCGGTGTCAGCAACAGCGCGGCTCGTGACGAGGTTGCTCGTTCTCGATGCAGCCCCGTGAACCAACAACGCCGAGAGGTTAATAATTATGCGCGATTACGCGAGGCAAATATTGAGAATCGATACACGTATCGTCGATGTCGCGATCGAATAGGTATAAAAGGGGTCTACATCGGTGTTTCGAGCATCAATCGATTCTCAACGGGCTTCCAAGCTTGTCGTCTCCTCCTCGTCTACCTACAACATGAAGTGCATCGCAGTGAGTAAACGCGTTCAAACTTATTCGCCGCGAACGGTCTTCCGCGTTCCGTGGACCTCTTCGCCGCGAGCGCACGCTCGACCGGTGGGGGCCCGGTCGTCGAAATCGACCTAACGATTTTTCCTTTGCAATTGCAGGCTGTCCTTTTGATCGCCCTCGTCGGCGTTGCTCTGGCGAAACCCCTGGAAACGGAGTCGCTCGAACCGACGAAGGCCGAATCGGTGGTGGCGGCGGCGGAAGCCGAGACCGCGGCCAGAGACAAGCGCGGCCTCCTGGTGGGTGCGGCCTACGCGGCGCCCGTTGCCTACAGCGCTTACACCGCTCCGGTCGCGTACACGGCTGCCTACAAGTATCCCTCTTACGCCGCGTACACCGGCTACCCGTACTACGCTGCGGCGTACGCGTCGCCGTACGCGTCGCCCTACTACGTTCTCTAAGCCAGCCCAGGATCCGTCAAGATTTCGGGCCCAACGACCGCTCTCCGCCACCGACCTAATCTCGACGACTGCCCCGATCCTCGACAGCTCCAGCGGGAGCGCAGCGCGCTCGATCGGGTTGCACGAATAATCGCGCAGAAGGATGCTCGCGTCGTTCCACCCTCCGTTCGTCGTTCGACGACTTCAACGGTATCGGATTCGTCTGCTCTTTCCACGGACGCGCAACAGTGGCCACTAGCCGATGCCAGCGTTCTTCCGTGCCTCGCTAACAATTCAAACTTGGGATGCAGTAATTAATAAATATACCTGTACACGTACCGCACCGCGTAGAATAAAATTCGTTGCAAGCACGCAATTCGTACAAACTCCATCCCCCTCGGCGACCCCGCAAGCACATTTCCCGATGCAAAACACAATCTTTCCAATCCTTTTGGGGACGATCGGTATCGACACGGATCTCTCGCGTGATTTCTCGCTTTAACGATCTCGACGTACCGAGCAAAGCGCTATTTCCACGAGCAGCCCGAAAAAGAAAAGCAAGCATCGGCCATGAAAAATCTTCGAGGTCCGCGTCGAATACGTTTCTACCGTAGAGCGTTCGCGATGGGATCCCCAGCGAGAAACGAATCCATTGAACGGGAAACTACAAGCTGGGACTTGCTCGAGCGAATTAACCAACTCCGCTCGATTCGGCCGCGGGGGCCAACCGTCGCGTGCGTAGAGGGAACCTTACCCGAATCGTCCATACGCGTGCACGGAATCGACGAAAAGCGCACATTCATGCGTTCACCTATGGAGCAACTCGACAAACTTCTTCGCGCGTTGTCTACTCGTCCGGGCAGCTCTGCCTATACGTATAATCGCCCTGTATACTGCAGGTGTATGCAAGCGTGTACGCGCAATGCACCTTTTAGCGGTTTACGTTGCAGGCAATATAGCAGAAAATCCCACTTTATTGAAATCGATGGGGCAGAGAAGTATGCGAGTTGCGAGAATACATAACGAAACCCTTGCAGCTCGTCGTTGATGCGATCGCGATAATCGCTTTGTCCAGCCAAGGAAGACGCGTATGCGGGATGCTGCGAGAATCGATCGAGCCACGAACAAAACTATCGCTTCGTCGCTACGAAATGCCTCGGTAGATGTTGAAATTTAGGAGCGCGCGAATAACGCCAGCTGCATCGAAAGCGTACGCATCCGTGAAATATTGTGCCGCGGTGGACAAAGAGAGCAGAGGCCGGACCAGAAAATTCTTTGCGGCCAGGGAACGCACCAGATACGTATACGTGTGCACCTATGTACGTAGATTCCGCGGAGGCCCGTTAAACGTAAAACAATATGCACGCGTGTACTTATTCATACATACATATATGTATGCGCATCCCTATCGCGTATACTACACCCCCCCGGCGCCAGCGCGCCGTTGTCCATAAACTGGGACAGCAGTCCGAGTGGATCTCGGCGAAGATAAAGGGGAACCACTTAACCTCCGGTTAACGAAAAAGCTTCTGAAACGCGCTTCATCCTTGACACCTGACCGTCCTCGTACGCAATATACATTTGTGTTTATCTTCGTTTCGAACTCCGAAAAATGTCCCTGTCGAACGCGAGGCGAAACGAGGCGAAACGAGGCGGCTTTGTCGTCGAATTTTTTCTTTATTCTACTTTCGATCGCCTCCCACGAGAATTTCTCTCAAGAGGTAATATCTGTGCTTTCCGTTTATTCTATACTATATACGTATACATTTAAGTTTCTCAAGAGGTGTACCCCCGATAGAAGTGATCTCGTCCGCGAAAGCGAGGTGAGATGGCTTTCGAGTTGAAAACCGCGAGTAGAACGCGGAAGCATCCATTTAGCTGTTACACGTGTATACCTTTTAAGCACAGAGATATCATCCAAGACGATACGTATCGCTCGATCGATAGTCGAAGGGCGAATGCGAGCCGGATATATCGGTGGCGATAATTCCATTGCGATTACGTATATACCTGAAACAAAAAGTATAGGTTCGGTTGGAGAAGCCGATTTCGAACAGAGAGCGTATTCGATGAGGACGCACGCGATGGGACGCAACGCTTCGATTGCAATTCGATCGAGCGGATCGAGCGGATCGAGCGGATCGAGCGAATCGGGCGAACGGCAAGAAAAGTAAAGGAACGATAGGCGATATATTTTCTAAAATGGAGCAGCGGGATAGGAGAGGAGCGAGTAATTGGAGAGGGTGCGCTAGCGGCTTGCGAAATTCAAGCATCGAACGAGATAAAGAAGGTGGTACTAGAACGATTCCGCCATAAATCAAACGACCCTCTTCAATTTCGACTCCACTCCTCCCTCGAGACCGAGTGTTTCCCGCTTTTTTGCAAAGCGTGGGGACGGCCACGGCGTGCCAGCGAGGAGGGGTTCCTAAATCGGTGCGTTTGCAAGCTCGAGAACCGAGGGATCGATAAAGGTGACCAGACGTTATCCAAATTCCACGAATACCGCGCTGCCATCTCGATTCGCGGAACCCTCTCGGTTTAATTAACCGTTGATTGTGCGGAGAAATCGTTTATCTAACGAGCTGCCAATCGAACGATGCAGATACGCGCGAGCTATTATCAGTTCCGGTTAGTGTTCCTGATTTCTCGACGTATTTCGTCCCTCGAGAAAAGGGAATTCTGACCGACTATGCGTTAACCGGACCTACGATCGTTGGGCCAGATCTGCTGAACTTGCGCGTTTCCCGACCAAAATTTGCCCACCTATTAGAAATCAGATCTATCGTAATTTTCTTAAACTTTAGTTTCTCGAGACGCAATGCGATTTCTCGAGAATCGAGACCGAAGCAATTGTGAAGTTTCTCGAGAAATTCTCGCAAAGGAACACTAGTTCCGGTGCACGTACGCCCCGCTCGAAACGATCCGCCTGCGCCTGCCTTCCAACCTTTTATTTACGATCTCCCGCTTTCGGCAATCCTTTCGCGCGCTGATTTAGCAATAGCTAAGCCTACCAATAATCGACGTTAAACGCAGGTGAAACAGGTGCGCTGTGTCGAGACATCGATCCGTCTACTAACGCATGCGACCTTCGTTCGCTCGATTGCCCTACGTCCTATTCCATTGTCCTTTATTAGCAAAATTCAATTCGTACGTTGGAGCCGTATCGCTAGAGCCACAGCCATAGCGAGATTCTTTTTCTAGCCCCGCTCCGATATCGATACGAGACGGTCGATTATCCGCCGCGGGTACATTTCCTCGCAGGGAAATGTCATTATGAATTATCAGAGGGAAGCGTGCGCCGACCGTCGCCCGAGGCCAACCTCGACGACGATTATTAGATCGCGTAGCAGCACTGGCACCATCGCTTTGCTGCTCGAAATATACGAAAATCAGTGGTCGTAGACGACGGAATTGTAAGGGTCGTGGAACGCGCAACCGCTATATCTTTCGAGCGGTGCCAGCCGTTCTAACGAGGTCGTTAAATCAACCGGTCGAGTCATTGCCATCCGAAGACAAATCTAACGACGGACTACGAGATACATATGTACGGACGTCCATGCATCCGACGAACGGCGAACGGCGAACGGCGAACGGCGAACGGCGAACGGCGAACGGCGAACGAAAAATCGTCGAATATCTATTCTCGCTCGATAACGGAGGCATTATTGTGGCCGTTGTTGTTACTGTCGGTATTATTGAGTAAACGCCTCGATGCAGTAGCGAAACACTGAGCAAACGGCAGCCCGAAGGAAAAATTGCCATGGTTAGACGAGAATGCCTCGGACGAGTTTACCAAACCTTGTCGCTAGAAAATCGATAGCGAAGTATGTGTCTAGTATTATACAAGGCTGGCAACCACGTTCCCCAAACCACCCTCCGCGATACGAACGAACCCGGTTAAAACAACAAACGTCCCGCTTCATCGTCTAGAACGAAACTATAGATTTAATTTCGCAGTTAACCCTGCTCTAAAAATGGGTATTTCGTGTCCAGGTTGAATGTCGCGGACAGCAGCGGAACACCGAGTTACGAATCCGAACGTGGAACGGCACAGATTCGAACGAAACCATTGCGGGCAATTCCAGCGAGGTGCTGCGTTCGATCCAAACGACTTGCGTGGATTTATACAGTTCATCGCGTAATGGAATCGCTCGCGCTCGCACGTTTGCGTTAACTAATCTGCCGATCTTTGCGTCAGCCGTACAAATACCGAAACGAATTTGGCCCATCCGAGGCAGGTAGGTTGACCTGTCGACAAACGTGCAAGGAAACTGTTGCAAGGCTCTGCCGATAATTTCGTTCGGTGCGACTGCGGCGTTACTTTCGTTCGGCAGGCATTCCAGATTTTGCCCGCGGTGCAAATTTCGGCCGACTCGGTGGTCGATCGATCTCCCGAGCGTAAGCACGAAGCAGCCGAAATTTCTCATAACAGGACGACACTTCCTACCTCGTAAGTATCGATCCTCCTTTCGCCAGTCGAAGCGCCACTCGCATCGAGTCAAACACAGCTGGGGTAAACAGCGAAAGTGGCACTGGCAGTAAGGAAAGCGCGTCCAGCAGCGATTACTTCAACGGCAGCTGCTGCGGGGGGGTTTCGTGCGAAACGGCAAAATGGTAAAGCGTTTGGACGGCGAGCCGAACACCTCGAACCCTGTTCTCCGCCCTTCGCCGACCAGGGGTGACGACACGTGGTTGGTTCGTACTCACTGAACCAAGAATCGAACGAGGCACGCTCGTATCACAGAAAATTTTCACTCGGAACAAGAGCGAGTCGTTCGCTAGCCCGCTCGTTCACTGTATCACTTCGATCGCAAAACCACGAACGACGCGACACTCTCCTCGCTATCTCTTGGTAGAATTTAACGCGGCGTCGCAACTGTGCTTCTCCGTTCGGCAAAAACACACCTGGCATCGAGAGTTCCGCACCTCTCGAAATCGGCCAAATCGCATACACTCTAGCCGAGTTAGGCTGATCGAACGCTGGACGGAGACGGTGAATACGAGGGAGGGAAAAGTGTGCGCGAAGGGAAAAGGGAAAAGGGAAAAGGGAAAAGGCACGCGGTAGAGGCAGGGCGAAAGCAAGAGAAAAGCGGAGTACAAGCGAGTGGAGAAAGCAACGCGATCGTAACGCGATCCGAGAGAATGCAACGCGTGTCAAGTGGCACGCACGACTGAACGGCTCGGGGGAAGTTCGGGGCTGGCGCTTGCGCTGCTCGATCCTCCCCCACTCGTCGCACCCTCCGTCGCTCGTTCTCTACCCCTCGGTCACCGGCTTGCACTCGCTTGCAGCCGCTCGACCTCGCTCGCGGTCGACGCACCCCCACCAACCCGGCCATCCACCCCTCCAGCCGGTCGGCTATTACGGGACGATTCGCGATACCCTCTTGCCGGCCAGAGTGCTCCCTTGAACCGTCGCGCGAACTTCGCCTTAGCGCGCCGCTCCAACCTCTCTCCGACGATCTCGATCAACGATAGTTGATCGCATAGTGTGCCGATAAAAGTATCCGATTCGCGGAAAGATTACCGTGCATCGACGCTACCGCGACGCGCTGTAATGCCCAATATTCTTTCGCTGGAGTCGCTGAGCAGGATTATCCACAGCTTCTCGACTACTCTTCGTAACTGAGAAACACCGACCACTCGTTTGAGCAACAAGAAATGCGACAAACTGCTCGTACACTTTCCTCATCGCTGTATTTGTCATTTTGTAATCGGTTTAGCCTGTCGATGGTATGCGTACAGTGTCCTGCCATACAAAGCTCCACGAGTCCCATAGCGAGCAACGCGGTGCCAACGAGATACACAAATTTGCTTCACGATTATCGGGTACAAAGAATATCGAAAGCACGGAACATTTGTACAGGCGGAAGGGGGCGAAGGATGAGAGATCATTTTTGTACGCGCTTGCACGGTCCGACGACCACTTTCCTGTTCCTAAAATACTTGTCCCCTTTGAAACGAGTTTCACCCCGTTGCGCGAAAGGGCCCGCCGTCCGTCGTATATTGTCGCATGTTGTCGCATATTATCACTATAGCACGCGGCACTGAAACGATCACCAACTACTTATACGCTATCGTGCGTATCGTGATTTCTACGTAAATTCCACGACAAAACCTCCAAAGGGTGAACACCGATTCAGCTACGAGTCCTGGCAATTTTTTTATAATAGCTAATGCTTTCGATACAGCGCATCTGCAATGCATACGGATAACGACTGAAACCATTAACGTAAGTAGGAGTAATCGGGGACATCGATTTCTCATTAGTGTCGCATCGGTGTTAAATAACGCGAAACCGACAGGAGTCGTCGTATGGTGAACGACGTATGTAATTAGGAGGCGCAGGGCTCATTTCCGCGTTAGCTGCCAGTCTATCTAGGTGCTATTCGGGGATCGTGACACGTTACTTACGGATTCAAGTCGTGCATCGTTTGCTTCATTAACTAATAAACACCCCAAGCCAACGGCCTAGCCCCAGCTCCTACCGATCTACTCGCTTGCAATCTATCGTCATTGTTGTGCATGCAATCAGACGATTCCTCGTCTACTTTGCACATTTCTGACACGGAGAACGGAACGATTCCGCATACACATAGAAACTCTAGGGAGTCGTTGCAATTGATGTCGTTGATGGGTTCAAATAATAGTAAGATAAAGTTACTGGCAAGAAGCTAGGAAAAGCAAACGTGAGAGAATTGGTAGCACGAGAAAAGAAGTCAAGAGTAGGAGTCAAAATCGATAAAGCAAGATGGCGTCACAGAGTATCGCAAAGTACCGCAGCCTAGATGCCACGAGATTATCCTCCTGGCTACCTACCTACCTACCTACCTACCTACCTACCTACCCACCTACCTACCTACCTACCAACCTACCTAGCTACCTACCTACCTACCTACCTACCTACCAACCTACCTACCTACCTACCTCCACCCTCTACCTGACTACTACCCACCTTTATCACGCGTTATGGGTCGCCGCTGCTAGTATCAATATAATCACGAAACTAGTTAAACCGTATCCAGGTATTTATTAGGTCTAACCACAGGTAACGACGTTTCTTTACGCCAACTTTTAATGCAGAGTATTAATACGCACATTTATTTTAAGTCATCGCTGCTCAAGTGTTCCCGTTGTCGAATGTCTGTCTGGTTAAAAATCGGAACAGGTCAGTAATCGATTGGTGCAGCATCGAGGGGATACAGTGCCGCGGTGCGAGGTTCCATTTAATTTTCAAACGATGTTTGCCGCGCGTGGCTTAGCATTATCATGATGGCAGAAAATTTCTTTCCGATTCACTAACGATGGACGTTCTTCCAGTACAGCTACGCGTAGACCATCGAGGTAAGAAGCAGCACCGGGTCAACGGGAGAGGGACAGAGAGAGGGTGTAGAAGGGAAAGATAAATGGATGGTGCGAGGAGATAAGAGAGGGACTGGAGAGGCAGGAGGGTGCGAAGAATGGAAAGGAGATGGAAAGTAGGGGAAGGAATGAGGGTTGAAGGTGGGAGATAGGAGAGGAATGAGGGATGGCGGGGGTGAGTAGAGGAAGAGGGTAAGAATCTCGGGTCGGGCCGGAAAAATTCGGACGCGATCGGGCAGGCTGCCGAAAAGTATCTGAAAACGTCCGAGTATGTACACAGAATCCCGAAACATTCGGGAGCTCGCGATTAGATTCGGGATCGCGTTCGCATCTCTGCATCGTTGGACTGCCGTTTCTGTTATGGCTATTTATTACGTAGAACATATGTTCCACTTTCGAGAAACGTGCGTTGAGCTTTCTGTCGTCGAAATTCACGTGCGAAAGAAACTGTGCGATCCAACGCGCATTCGGGTTGGTCCAAGGAAGAAAAGTAATACAGTAAAGAAAGAGAAATGACTTTATCGTTACACGAGGGAGAAATGCTAATCGGTCTCGCGGCAGTAGATCAAGACCGAAAGGGAGAGCCGGCGAGGATGCTTAGACCGATATCCGTAGACAGAGGACGAGGTCTGAAGCGCGAAATGCGTGGGATGCGACAAGCGAAGGTCGCGTAGCACGAAAATCCATAACCATACCTATTACGTTTACCGAATGTTGCGCTTGCGCGATTTCATCTCGATATTAACGAAAGCATATCTGACTAACAATACGTAGTAAGGACCTGTCGTCATCTTCATCGTCATAGTCACCGTCGTAGCCGCCGTCATCGTCGCCGTCATCGACGCGGCAGGACCGTCTTCCGTTTCGAATGACAAATGCGCGACAAAGCGTAGCTAAATCGGTGTCGCGTATCTGGCGCCAAGCCGAAATAAAAAGGGATTGATTTCTAGCGGCAAAAAGCATCCTCGATTCCAATACGTTCCTACGCTTTCCTTAGACAGATACGGCCAAACCGATAAATTGCATTTTAACCGTGTTTACGATAGTATATTATACACCGATTCCAAAGTACAAACGATAAAGAATCTGACGCTACTCTATACATTTGATAAGAAAAATCGATGGGATACTTGAATGATACGGAAGATACTCGCGAATGTTACCGACGTTCAAGCATTGCCCTCGCGATGTTGCAATACAAAAAGGAAATTTAGAGGCACTCACCGATTCAGGAAGCTACGAGATAGTCCATATCCCTCGCCAGTAATCTCTGTAACAAGGAAGTTAAAGCGCAACAATATAATTAACGAGATACTCGAAAAACAGAAGCGATGCAATCGTATAATTGTGGCGCGGGTTAAAAGAAAAAAGAAGCGAGGGTGAAGCATTGGTTCCAGCAGTGGCTGGAGACGAAGGGTACTCGAAGCGGTCGGCACCCTCGGTCGCGTAGACGCGTATCGGACGAAGATATGCATCCCCCCTATACCCCACCGGTGCAACCACATGGACGTTGTTGGGGATGTTGTTTTCGTGAGCGCGGTTTTCTTCGATCGTTAGGGGAGATTCGAACGAGCTACCGTATAGGGAGGCAAGTGGTTCGGGAGTATCCCTTACGCGTAGAGTCCTCTCGCCGATGCATCCCCTGTGATTGAAAGCGACATTCTTCTTCGCACCCCGAACACCTATGCGCCTATGTATGAACATCCGACGCAGAATTTCGGCGAGACTCCATTCAAACGAGAGGATAAAAGATGCAGCAAAATATCAATGATATATCGCTGGAGAGGGGGAAGAGAAGGGTTTCGATCGAGGTAAAGGAGCGACCGGAAGGAAGGAAGGAAGGAAGGAAGGAAGGAAGGAAGCTAGGTAGGTAGATTCGATTAATTTTCTGACCAAGCGATAACCCCGGCTAAACCAGTTACAAGAAACGAAGACCAGTCTATATGTATTACTTTGTACAAGATTCACAAACTTCGGCGAACAAGTTTATCCTATGTAAAACCACAGGGACGCGATGAAAAATACGCGGATCGCGATATCGGCTCCCTCCATAAGAAATAAGGAAAGAAATAATCGATACGTGAAATAAGAAATAGAGCGAAAAGCATACGAGAAGAGTGGATACGCGGTCGATACCGACAACATTTAGGTTTTTATCGAGCAAAGAATACGGGGCGAAAGCGCGGGCATCTGGAAGTATTTAATTTCCGGTGGAAGCGGAAGAGCGGTCGAAAAGGAGACCCGAGCACGAGCATTTCGAGATTCAAAAGAGCATCCGGTTAATTAAATCTACTTTCCGAAGAAAAGCTCGTTCTCAAAGCCGCGGTGCACAGCGTGCAAATTAATTGAAAGGAATGTTCATTTTTGACGTTGGCTAGTGCCGATTCTTAATGCAACGCCGCAGGTAGCGTCAAATGTGATCGGCACAAAGTAGCAGCCAATAATGTAATTGTCTGCTCTCCCGTATTTCGGGGTACCACAAAAGGTATCAACAAAATTGCATAACCTCTTGAAATTCGCGTAATTGAGCCACCCCTTCACAGATGGCGATACGCCTGGCTCGCGTTGACTTTCATCGCTCTCCATCGTTAAAGAAGATGCCGTCGAACCGACAACCTCCGCTGGAATTGTCACTCTGGCAAATAGAACCGGCTGGCCGCCAAGGAACGATCGAAGCCTCCCCCGAGAATAAATAACCAGCGAATCTTCAAATGCTCCAGCAAGGTTTGGTTTGTACCGCGGTCAAGCGTAAGACAACCAATTTTACGAGGGGCGTCGAGATCGCGCCCCTCTCTACGCGGAACGATAGACAACGAAGTAAGGTGGACGAAGAAAATTGCAGTTTCGCCCTGCCGATTGCTTCTTGAGAAGGAGAGAAGGTGAAAAATAGCTGGAAGACGCGAAGGTAAAAAAGGACGGAGTTCCGCGCGCGGGCAGATTCGTTGACCGAGCTAGAGGGTGAATGCCGATGGCGAGAACGGCAGTGGCTGCGGGGATGAAAGTAGCAACGATAGAGCGGTAACAGAGGGGCGAATCGGCGAAATGAAGGTGGGTCGACCGAGAGAGCAGCAAGCAGAGCAGCAGAACGGCAAAGCAGTGGCTAGAGCAGGGGAAGGAGAAAGCGAGAGGGTTTGAAACGGTGGATGACGTTAGTTGGGGGTGAAGAAGGAAGGGAAATCGTAACGACGATCAATACTTTGCCACGCCTCGCGCCACCACCTATCCTGCCGGAACGAAGCTCGACTTTCTAAACCGTTTCGTCTCTCGGTCAAGAACGGAAACCGTTTTAGATATATTTCGACTCTCGTCGCTTTATTTCCCCAGATTTCCCGTTTGCGATTCAAATACGAAGCCGATCGCGAAAGCTCGCGACGGGGGACGGAGGTTCGGCCGCCTTTTAATCGCTCGCGCGCTCACCACCAGTCGCCAATCTGCCGCAACGATCCGAACCATCGGGACCAAACGGTAGGGACGACATCGCGAAGAAAAATCGAATGAGTCGCGATGATTAGCTACACGTGACCTCGTTCCGGGGGGTCAGGACACAAATGTACGTGAAAACACGAGATGGCAGCACGGAACGGTAAAGCAAGTAGATTTCGGTATGTATCGCTCTTGCTTTCCACTTTCGATAGCTTGTTCACGGATTTCTGCGGAATTTTAAGAGCGTCGCAAACAGATAATTCGGCGGGGAACCTTGAACCCCGGAAAACATCGTACCGTGGAACAAGTGCAAGTTATTACTCGCACTTGTGGAAAATGCGAGGGCCGATAGCCCGCGCTGTTTTACGATCGAGAAATCTTCATCGTCTTTCGTTCGTGTTCGTCCGGGCCGGCAATTCGCCTACTTCGAAGCCGCGTCGGCGGAACTGCGCGACAATTTAAAATTCAACGAAACACGAAAACGACACCGCGAGGCGAGAGCACGTATGGAACGTCACCCTACCATCTGACCACGAAACGGGGAAGTAGAAACACCGCGGTAACGATAGCGAGAAGAAAATGTGGAATAGGAAGAGCAAATAGGGGGCGACGCGAGCAATAAACCTATGACGCTTAACTGCAATAGGTAGAAAGTGGAAAGACAAAGGAAGCTGTTCCGCGGCAAAAGCAGACGCCGCAACGAAGTAACGTAAATGGGTACGCGCGTACATATGTACCACGGTGTAGCTGAATTTTCAGAACTGGACAGTGAATAAAATTAAAGGATGGCGACCAGTTGCGAACGAGTATCGTTCACTTATCATCGAAACGAAGAGGCGCGAGTTCTTAGTAGCCATCGCGTTTCACGCGGTCGCGCGTTGATTCATCCAAACGTTAAAATATGAGAAAAGCAGATCCGTGGGCCACGAATCATCTCCGTTCCCGATGAAATCGATCTAGGAGGAATGGATTTCGATCTTACGCGTACAACGTGTAACTGTAACAGGCGACAGACTGGAACGCGACGGTACCGATCGTGCGAGACTATTTGCACATTTTAATCCGAGCAGCAAAACAAGCAGAGCTCCGCACCGAATTCAAACCCTCCTGGTACTTTATTCCCCTTGAAAATTGGCCCACTTCTTTCTAACTTTGAGGCAACTTGCCCCCGAAGGGTTTCAAATAATTGCGAAAAATCAAAATGGTTCGGGATTCAATGAAATAAATGCGTTCGAACTGACACGTGTTACGCAATGGGAGTACACGAGAATTGAGTTCAGCCGACGCGGATTATCCAATTGCCGAGAAAACGAATTCGTTTGTAAAATATTCATCGAAAGCCATCCCGTCCAACCAATCGAGTAACGCGCTAAACGCGAAGAACTTGGATAACGCGGAAAACTTGCCCTTTCCAAAAGTAAACAGCAAGGTACGTATGCACATAATTGGCAAAACATCGGTCTTCCGTTGACCCACGGTTGATGCTTCGATCAAGTACACGTACATATACACCGAATGGTATCGTCGACGCTACTATTAACGTTCCGGTATCGTAACATTAAATCCTACATTCAACAGTCGTACCGTGCGATTGATCCTTCGCTCCGAATGGACGCTACTTGCGCATCTAAACAACCGATTCGACGAAAGGGAGCAGGAAAACGAGAATCGAGTCCAACTTTGTAACGCTTTTTGACCGCCACGCCCATTCTCTGTGGTAATCGTGTCCACAGCTACAAGACGTATGGAAATTGCTTTCCTCTCACGGTACTCGAATAAAATCCACTGTGGAAAGAATCACAAGGGGAGGAAGGAGGGCGTTTCTCGAAGGAATAGGACGACGAGACAAGCTTCGAAGCCTCGAGCGTGGCGCGTGGCGCCCATCGATGCGCGTAAACAAGATGTGTCCGCATGTTTTTATCTCGTTCTTTCGACAATCGCTGCACGCGTACAGCGTATACATGCACATATATGTATACTTATACTTCGGGCAGAAGTAATCGCGAGCAGCAGGGATAAATAAAGTAGAAGACTTTTCTGAGCGAAAAAAAATTGTAAGAAAGCAGTGATTGCACAAACGCGAAACAGGAGGTCCGGTTCGTAGGCGAAACGAGTCCGAAACGGTGGCGCACGTCGTAGCGACAGTGGTCGAAAACAAGTGGCCGCCGATACGAAAATAACGCGAGTATTTGGAGTACCGGTGCTAATGCTTTTAGGGCAACGTGCACGCACCTTGAACACCGCAGGAGGTTGAATCCGATTGTCAGCAAATTAATCGACTCTCTCGGTGGAAAACCGCGAGGAGAACGAGGAGTGCAGGAAAACAGACGCGAATAGATAGAACGGAAAATCGGGAGAAAGAGATGGCACAAGGACCGAATATCCAAAGCAAAGAGCATGGCATTGGCAGAGTAAGAGGAATAGGGGGAGGAAAAGGATGAGGCAGAGGCAGAGGCAGAGGCAGAGGCAGAGGCAGAGGCAGAGGCAGGGGTAGGTGTAGGGCAGGGGAAGCGACAGACTGAGAGAGGAGAGAAAGGAAGTGGGAGAGAGCGAGGAAACGAGAGATCGTAAGGTTGGTTCGGAGGTTAACCTGTCAGTTGACGGATCGATGGTTCGAGCGAGCACGGTGAGTTTGCGTTGAAGCGAAAGAAAGGCAGTCATTACATAATAAATTGGAGTACTCACCTCGAGCGACAAATGCGTGGCAGTCAAGCACGTTAATCGGCGACCGCCGCGAGTTCACCGAGTTTGCCGTGTGCCGCGCAAGAAAACCTTAGAATTTATCACGAAAACATGATCGGGTAACTTTGATGGAACGGCCGAGGAAGCAGCTCGCTCTCGAGGCACCGACACTCGATGACGTCATTCCACCAGCGGCAACATGGAGCCCGAAACGCGATAGGACGCGGGCTCGAGACTCGGGTTGGCTCGCTCCGATTTGTACCTCGAGCTAACCTCAAACCACACGGCTGCTTCTGTTGCTCGCCGATACGCGAACCTTTCGAGCACCGCGACGAGTCGCACACGACCACCGACTCTCGTCCACTGACACCTCTTCTCTCGTCCTTTTCCTCTTGCACCGCCTCGCTACGAAGCCCTGCTACGAGATACACCAAGCGCGACTAGAATTCGCTCCGCTCCGCTCCACTCAGTTTTCCACGTGATTTCCGAGACACCGCTAACAGAGGGCAGTCGCACGCGCGCGTACCGCGACTGCGATTCCTTCACTGCGGGAAACTGGAGATTCGAAATCGAAGCTGCGACTCGCGCTGCCTCCTCCGCTTCTACTCGAGAGCGAGAGAGCGAGAGAAACCGAACCGAGCCGAGGAGCGTCGTCGTGTCGAATCGTAACGAATCGTGCCGGGTCGTGCTCTGTCGCGTTGCGTCCCTAAACCAACGCCACCGTTCTGCTTTTCCTAACCTCGCTTTCTCTCGTTCGCGACTGCTCCTCCTCGTTCGGCGCGGGCGAAACGCGAGGCCGCTGAAAATCTTTCAAAGTCGCACGATTCTCGTTCGATCTACTCGCGCACCTCGCACTCTCGAACGGATCGACCGACGACCGGGCTGATCGAAGGAATCGAATGGCGCGCGGTGGCCCTCCCTGCGCACCTCTCGAGACTATCGCGTGAGAACGAAAATAATCGTTTCCTCGACCGATCGCTGTCGACCACGACCTTGCTGCATTCCGTCGCGCGACGCGCCACGTTCGGACGCGCCGTTACGTTGCGGCGTTGTTTTTTCGGACGACTGCCGTGCCTGGACGCGCAAAGTCGACGTACGCGCGGCCAATTTCGTTCCTCCGTCGAATCGACCAACGGAGAAATGCCAACGGCACCGTACGTTTCCCGAGTCAATCAAATCGACGCTGTCCTGCTCGACGAGGAGATCTACAAAGTGCTCCGAAAGCAAAGCAAGGAAGTGTTCAAGTATCAACCGTTGGAGAAGATTGACCGATGGCAGCCCGAAATCGACGCGCTTCTCAAATATTTCATATGGAACTTTTCGCTGCGCCACGGAAAATCAACCTTTGGCCAGCAGCTGCTTAGTTTGCATTACGAGAAGGTGACACGCGCAAAGTCCATTCTCTATTTGATTTTAACCATCGGGCCGGCGTACGCGCGAGATAAGCTCGCGGAGAGTGCCGCGAACCGAAATTTAAGCGTCGCCCTCGATCGTGTCGCGAATATTGCGAAGCTGTTCGAGTTTATCAACTTGTTGATCTTCTTGCATCGGGCCACTCAGCCCCGCGTAATCGAATATTTGTTGGGGATTGCGAGCCAATCGACGACCACTCATAAACCGAGAAACATCGGGTACTCGTACATGACCAGGGAACTGCTGTGGCACAGTTTAATGGAATTGTTCACCACCGGTTTGCCCATGATCAATTTCCACTATCTGAAACACACGGCGAAGAAGATGCTCGTTCGAAAGCGGCCCGCAAGTATTGAACACTCCTCCCCGACCATGGATTCGTTCACCAAGTGTGCCTACTGCGCGGACTCTCCGATTTTGCCCGTCCACGCCGGTTGTCGACACATCTTCTGCTATTACTGTCTACAGGCGCACTTCACCGCGGTGGATGAATTTCAGTGTCCGGAATGCGACGCGCGACTTTACACGGGAAACATGAGAAAGTACGAGGCGAGTAAATAGATGACGTTCACGCGGGAAGATGCGAGCCGATCTTGAAGTACGCTGCGCAGAAAAGTGCTTCACCTGCGATCTGCGTATCTACATATACGCACGTACATACGCGGATGTGTATTTATATTTGTACGGTTACTATGAATCATGTTCTTGTTTCTTCTCTTCCTTTTTTTTATTAAAAATAGCAATACAAAATTTTTTCTTGATTGATTTTCATATACAACGTTTCAATTTGCTCGGTGTCTCTTTCGAAACGGACGACGATGGATCAGGTATGTATCCACAGCTATACGAATTAACAGGATCGCCGTATAAATGTATCGTTCCGCGTTATCGAAAGAAACACTTTTCCTTTCGTACACCGGGGGCAGTACGCGTGACAAACATTGGTCGTTCATTAGTTCGTGAAGTTTTCTCGCTTACTCGATGGGCGGGCACGTCCTTCGATCGCCTAGCAACATTTGTCCTTTTCCCAAAGCTTTTCGACTCGTCCGTGCTGCACCCTTCGTTGGAATGTTTTCTTTCCCCCTTATAAAGCAATACGAATGCGGGGTACGCTTGCGACGACGAGAAGCTGCTCGAGTTGCTCGTATAAGGGGACACTACGAACGTACGAACGCACAAGCGTTTGGCTGTTAAACAAAAACAGAGAACGCACCGCACACGGGTGCGTAACTACGCATACGAGCTACGATTACCCAAGGCATCCATATATTATTAACGACATCGCATTTCGCCGCAAGGCTAACGACACTGACGAAGTTCGTTAATCGCGACAAGAGTTTCTTTCGACGTTTAAAGGTACTCGGGAAAAGATATTCGTGTCAATCCCTCCGAGCCGAGCCTTTGGGTCGAAAGAAACAGAAGATAAGAGACTGCTTATCCACGCGATACGAAACGCGGCACGTTTCTTTTGTTTCTTTCGATTAATACGGTTGCCCTGGATCGACATTCCGAAAACGGATACCGAAAAACGAGTTCGTTCGACGGGGCAGGATCGGATTGGCATCGGGATAGGTACGTTTTTACGAGCAAAGCATTTCACTGGAATGCGCGTCGCGAACGCACCTTCATCGATACCATCTCGATGCTGCTATTGCTCGGCGCATTGATCGCGACTGAGCGTCATCCCCATTTCCATCCCCCTCCGCGCCCCAGCCCCCCTTCTTATCTCGTTTCCTCCGTCCTCTTCTTCGCGAGTTTCGTATCCACGTTTCGTCCAA
Organism: Nomada fucata; assembly: GCA_948146005.1. Classification (NCBI taxonomy): domain Eukaryota; kingdom Metazoa; phylum Arthropoda; class Insecta; order Hymenoptera; family Apidae; genus Nomada; species Nomada fucata. The sequence goes on along the minus strand of OX411276.1, from coordinate 37,543,922 downwards.
CTGTCATTACATACTGACGCGTATAGAAACGCAAAAGGAAGAAAAAAAAAAACAGAAAAAAAGGAAGCGTCGTTGCGACGATATGACAGCAGCGCAAAGAGAAGAGGAAAAGAGAAATACGTCAGAAAGTTGATCCTTTTGCGACGTGTTTGCAAGAAGAGAAGGCACAGGACGGCCGATCGGTTCGGTTTGCACGGTGATTTTCGGGCGGCAGGTATATCAACATTTCATCGTCGCATTCTTGCCTATTCTCTTCCTTTCTTCCTGTGCCTCTAATTTTCGTAACAATTGGATGATTGACACTGATTTGCGCGAAACTCGAGAAGAATATATATATATATATATATATATATATATATATATATATATATGCATACATATTTATATATGTAAATACGTATATACCTGCATAGATGGGCGTGGGCGTTTGCGCGTGTGTGGCTATGTGCATGCCATAGAGGGCAACGTAGAAGAACAGCGTAACATGTTTGTCGTAAAAAGTGTCGATCGATTGCTGATCGTGCATAGGCGCGAAAACGCGAACACTAGACGGAAAACGATGATGGGGATTCCGATCGACCAAGATTCCCTGTAACAATCGCTGTCGCGAAACCAAGCAGGATCATTCCTTGTTACGAAAGCACGATAAAACACGATTCGCATCGGGTTCGATCGTCGCAGCGACCGAACAACGTTCTTCCGTTTACCAAGGAAGACGGGCACACGTGAAACAGGGACGATTGAACGTAAACAGTTTTGCGCAGCTCTCGCTCGCACACTCGTACGCGTACAGCTGCTCGCCCACTCATTCGATTCGCGTATATGTATAAGGAAGGCGCGCGTAGAGAACACGTAGCGCGTATGCACTTTGTTTCGTCGCATTTCGATGATGCACGCGAGTACGCGATCTTGCCGCACCAAAGAAGAATAATTTATACTTAAAAAGACTTCGCAAAAGACTTAGTCAAGAACTTTCAACGGTAAAAATCGTTCGACTCGCGAGGCGTTCGAAGCATACGTATTAGCTGGGCTTCGGCGATATCGACGAGTCAGTTGTCGTATCGCTGACAGCTTGAATCGAGGATCGTATCGTCGAAAATCGCGATCGACGAATCGTACCTTCGCAAGGAGAAGAAAGGAAAGAAAGCATAGTTTAAAATAGAAATAATTTATAGCGAACGAGTATCTTACTTTCGTAAAACAGCTACCATATATGAATGGGCCACGAACGCGTACATGCAGCTTGTCGAAACAAAAATATCGTTCCTCGTATGTGTACCGAGTATATTGGGTATTAAAAGAACTGAAGAAAAAGAAGCGGAACAGAGGCAGAGGATGAGAGAATGAAAGAAAAATTAGAACGAAGAAAAAAGAAAATGGATAAGAATCACGGTGCAACTCGAAATAATCGACAATCTGTAGTTAGCCGCAAAATCGTACTAGCGCGTCAATTGTGCAGCTAAAATACAATTCGAAATTGTGGAATACTTGGAGAAAATTGTTGTCGTGTAAAACGATCGATCGTAGTACGCCGAATGAGTCTCGTCTCCAAATATCCCCGAAGGTTCGAGGTCTCGTTAAATCGATCCCTGACATCCGTACCGCGGATCGAGCACCTGCAATTGTTGGTTGCGCGTTCGGCATCCTTCGCGAGTGAACAATAAATACTTTGTTATTTTGTAAAACTCGAAATCGCGGCCGCCGCGGCAGGGGTCGGAAGCCCGGTGAAGTCTCGGTAGATGGAACCGCGTTAGTACATGCGTGCATCGATGTATTTAGACGGAAGGCTCCCTTCCTTCGAGCGTTCAAATCTCCAAGACTCTTCGAGGCCTCTCGGGCTCCGCGTCTCGCCGAATTTCGAGCTTAGTCGGAATTAAATATTTTACACTTCGCTGGGGCGAAAGGCTGCCGAACGCCCGGGACACTCCTCGCCCATCGCGCGCTATCCGAGCTCGGAAGCTTCGTTTCTCCCGCACTTAATTGTACTAACTGTACCTCTATCGCTAACTTATATACCGTACGCCTATCGTTTCAACCACATCACCGTTACAGAAAAACACACGATACAACGCGTCGAACGAGACAATCATCGGAGCGCCGCCTTTCACGGTCCGTAGAAAAGGACGCGAGCGGCATCGATTCGCCGAGTATCGCGCAACCGATAGAAAGACCATTCGCAACGTAAAAAAAAAAATGTTAACGAAACGAAATTAGTAACGAGTTTCTTAACCTAAGACACCTTCCAACCGCGGAAACCGAGGACTTTGGTGAAAAAAAAAAAAAAAGGGGAAAAAAAAAAGAAAGTACAAACGGTCCTCGAGTACAAAAGAATTATCCGGCTGCTATATCTCGGTGTCTGTAACCGCAAATTAACACACTAATTATACCTTGATCCTACCATCCAGTACCGGCGGGTGGTCCCGCGTGATTCGATTCGCGTATCGAGCTCTCGAAGCGCAATACCAGCGCGCAAACGCGAGCCGAGCTGTAAGTACGACGCGGCCCCGATTAAATCCTTGGTAACCGTCCTTATCGATCGTTGAATTTTGCGAGACTCGTTAAGTATTTCCGCGTCCCCTCTACCATTTGGTATCCAAATTGCACTTTCCCATCGACGTCGACGACGAGGACGACGACGAGGTCGTCGACACAGTCGTTTTCCGTTCCGCGCCGGGAGCCGCGCTGCCACTGAACGGGCTGGTTCGTTTGTTCATTTCTGAAAGCGAAACGACGATTAGGAGGAGTTAGCGGGGGCAACTGTGCGGCCGATCGGCCAGCCGTTTACGTACCAGCGATTAGCAGCATTATTTTGCGCCTCGCGCCCCAAGCGGATATCCCGATTTCGCACAAGTCTTTCTCCGTCAGGGAGGGGAACGTAGCCATGTCCACCTCGTGAGACGTGAACAGGCCTAGCGGGCAAAATATGTAATATAAGCACAGGGGGGTGGATATGCGTTGCAGCGCTCGCAAGGATAAACGTGCGGGTAATAGCAGCGGAAGTGGGGTGCGACAACTCACGAATATATTTCTCCAATCCGACGCTGGTGAGCATGCTGGTCAAATCGTCGTACGGATTGGACGTGATTTTGTTCAAATGCGCGGTGGGCGTGTGCTCCATGTAATTCGAACTCAGGCCGATCTGTCCAACGCGCTCCTTGCCGGAGCCGATTCCAAAGTCGATCTCTCTGGTGAACACCGGCGTCGTCGGTTCCTTCCACAAATCGGACGGATGGGACGCGGCCAGCTCCTGCGTTCAAAGAGGAGCAACGATTGCCGTCGAGATTCAGGCTGGATGCCGCGCACTCGTTCGAGTCGATCCTTACCTTGCCCAAATCGGTCGTGCTCAGGGGGGGAATGGATTGACTGAGCCCGTAGCCGGACCACGCGGAAGTGGGTACGCGGTAATCGTTTGAAGCCGGTTTCGATTGAATCGCTTTCGCCGCCAGTATCTTTTTCTGCTCGTAATCGAAGGGGGCGGCAAGGTTCTGCTGCACGGCCATCTCGAGGGTTTTCTTCTCGCAACCCGGTGCTCGTCGATCCGTCACTGAAAGATCGGCCAGCATACCGGATAAGTCTGTCGAACGAAACGTCGCGTCGTTAACGGTGCGCCACAGGGCCGCGGGTGCGGTGCGCGTCGCGGCGTTCGCTCGCCGCGCGGTACTCACCCAAGTTGGGACTAGTCTCGGCAGGATTGACCGGCGATACGTTGCGGGGGCTGATGGCTGGGCTGGACAGAGAACTGGAAACGCTGCTCAACGACGAATAAGCTACGGGGGAAAAAAGAAGAAAAAGAAGAAAGGAGAGAGAAGAGGGAAGGGCGCGGTGGTAAGCCTCGATCGTTCGTTCGAAGAAAACTTACCGCTGCCCTCTTTGCTGTCCGGCAACGAGCTACCGTTCAGCCCGTGAATACTGTGGAAGCCGGCAGGCAAGTTCGAATGAAGTTGCCCGATACTGGTGAAACCGTGGTTCTGCAGTCCGTGCGAATGCGGAGGTAACGCGTTGTTGTGCATCACGTGTTGCGTCGTCAGCAGATGGTTGAGGTGCGGATACGGATAGGTGTGATGAAGCGGCAGCGGCGAGAACATGGACGGTATCGGTGGCAGGGCCCAATGCGACGACAGGCCCATCGGGCTGGGCGAATGTGGCACGGGCGAGACGCAGTACGGCGGCGTCTGGGTGTTGACCGTCAACATGTTGGACAGGTTGTCCGAGAGACTGCCGACCAGGTTGCCGGGACCTAAGCGGGCGATAATTTAGTCGTTCGCTGGATCGGCGTTCGCTCGATCGGCAATCTTGCTCGCACTTACTCGAACCGTTGGTGGAGTTCCCTTGAAAAATATTCGCCGCGTTCGGTACGTGGTACGTGGCTGGTATTTCCGCGTGCACCCTCGGCTCGTCCAGACCCAGCAGCTGCTTCCTCGCTTCGTAGATGTTGCTGGCGTTTCGTTCGATTCCTTTGATGATAACGGAAAGCGTACTCTGCTTCGGCTTGTGCCTGACGTTTATGAACACATCCAACGATTGCATCAATTGGGAGATGTTCTCCGTGTCGACGGAGGACATCGAGTCCTCGGGGAGGTCGAACATCAGGACCAACGGCAGCGAGCCCTGAACAGAATTCCCTTTGCCTTTACAGACGTGCGCGACGGAAACGGCGTTGGCGGCGCGGTTCCGTTAACAGCTAATTAAACGATTCGATAAGGAGTTTGCCGATTCGCGCGTGAAAATGTAAAAATGTGATCTCGCGCGTACGACACGACCTACCACTAATTGCTGCCGGGCCAAGTAAACGTTGTGAATGCCACCTGTGATCGTAACGTTGCTCTTCTTCAAGCTAGGAATGTTCGGATCCCCGGCGTCGGGAAACATTATTTGAGTGCCCGTGCGCTGCATGATCAGCTTCAAATTGCTGCTCTGCTTGCCCAGCACGATGCTGTGATGTTGCGGCGAAATCTCCATGGACATTTGTACTTGTATTTGACTCTGCGTAGGGGGAAGGAAACACGAATCAACTCGAATCGACGAAGGTAAATCCGCTCGCCTTCTCGTTTTCGACTTACAGCTAAGTTTTGGCACATGTAGTGGATCAGAAGAACGGTCGCCTCCTTCACTTGAGACACCTCCCACTCGCAACCCTTCACCACGACCAAGGTAGCGTGCAGCTTCGGTCTGGTACGAAACATCACTTGAACGTTATACTTCTCCTGAATCTTGACCACGTACGGCGACGTCGAATCGGGCACGGTCTGCGACGAACCCATGATCGGCAGCTCGAACGAAAAGATCAGGGGGGTAAGATTCTGGAAAAAAAAGAAACGGCGGATCGCTGTCGGGCAGATCTCTGGATCCCTCGTGATCCGAAACGGCTCGGCCCTCGACTCACCCTGACGCGAGCGCGGGCACGCTCGACCCCGTCCATTTCTCCGGCGATCGACACCTGATTGCTCTTCTCTTGATGGTTGCTACGATTGCTGTCCGGGAAATGAATATGACATCCGGTCTCCTCCATCACTCGCTTAATCGTTAGCCCACCCTTCCCAATGATGTGCGAATGATCGGTGTAGCTGACATCCAGTTTCATGGTTACCCTGTTGCTTTGCTGCGCACGAAAATGGAGATGGTTGCTCGTTCGTTCGATTCTCCGGGACCCGGTACACGGCATTTGCTTTCGCTTCGACGCGCAACTCGGCGTATCGGCGCGTATCGCCGCGTATCGCCGCGTATCGGAGAAGGCGATTCAACGACGAGGCCGACCGAAACCGACCGAGGCGAGGGCGCGACGCAAAAGATAAATTTCGATAAAGCGAGCTGGACGGCGTCCCGGGCAATGGAAAAATACGCGACGTCCTCGAAGTTAGGGAACCGTCCAAGGATCCGCGCGGCGCGCCGTGTCGACTTTTGCACCGGAACTGTACGCGTGCATTCGAATCTTCCATCGACCGCTAGATAAAAGCGCGAACCTCGCCAAAAACCAAACATTCCGCGAGCGCGACTCGGTCCTGCGCGAGCGCTCGGGCGCCTAGGCGCCTAGGCGCCCGAGCGCCTAGGACGCGACGACCCGGCGCGCTTGTATACCGGTTAGCACTCGCTCAGGGCCTTGCTTATCGCGCCGGTCGCCAGTCGCCAGTCGCGCGCGATTGCACCTTGCTCTTTCCGTTTCGCCTTTCGCCCATTCGAATCGTTGGAATTATCGGGACGATTAGGATCGGTCGGAAACGCTGCGGAGCAGGGTGAAAGAATAAATTGGCAGACTTGGATAGAGGGAAATTGCGGTGAAAGCAATGGAGCCGACTCGCACGGTCGATGGACGAGGGCTGCCTCGCGATCGAGATAACGGTACGCTCGGCACGGTAACTCTAGACTCTGGGCGAGCGATTCGGTCGATTCGGTCGATTCGGTCGATACGGTCGATACGGCCGATTCGGAGTCGGGAATTCGCGGGACTGCGTTCACGTAATACGTAAATAGAATGTTTCGGCCCGGCGGCTCGTAGAACCGCCATCCCGGTTACTCGCGCGACCGGCACCCGACAGGAGGCACGCGAGCGACGGCGAGCAGAGACGGCTAGAATACCGGAGGGGCTCGGCCGAAACTTGTTCGAGGGAAACGCGCGTATCGCGGACGCGGTCGCCACCGTGCGCGAGTCGAGCGGAAAAGGTGGCCCGATTGTAAATGCGTCGAGAGCAGCCCCGCGCGTTTCGTTCGCCGCGCGTACCAGCGAGGCGTTCGATAAATCAGTATCGCGATGTCGTTACAAAGGTCCCGGCGTGCACGACACAGGCGTGCTCGATATCGTCCGACGGATTATCTACGATAAGAGCAGAGAGACGTTCGAACCGACTCGTGAATTCGATCGATTTTGCGCGGCGAACGGTCGAAAGCTGATCGGCGAGGTCGCGGCTGACGTAACGTTTCGGTGAAAAAGCAGCAAAACGTTTGTGACGTCAGTCGCGCGCTCTCGTCGCTCTTTCCTAGAGCCGACTCCGAGAGAATCGTAGGACGAGGAGTTTTATCGTCGCCGGACGGAAGAAAAGCTTAGCTTACCCTTGTGTCCAAAATTTCCATTATCTTCTCCTTGGCAGCTCGCACGTCATCGGGTCGACCCGCGACCTTTATATGAGGATCTGCAAAAAATCGTGGAAACAAATTATCGATGCGTCGCGACGATTCGTTCCCGTCGCCCATCGCGTATACGTATACGTATATACGAGCAACCGGCTTTTAACGTTGTCGAAGCGTCGCGCCGTTTGGACGCCCTTTCTTCCTGGATACGAGGCGCTCCGAACTCGAGGACTGGTTTAAAAGCGGTTTAAATGCTGGATCTCGTCGAAGGCAGGTGTCAGCCCCGTCTAGTTGGCGGCGATCGCGCAAACGTTTTCGCCCGCCGGGTTTCGCGAAAACACGGCAGGCCGAAAGGTCGATATTCGGACAGCGGATATTGCAAACGCTAAAAAGTAGCGCGGAAGTTGCTGGAAGCGGCGATGGGAAAACGAGGCGGGCAGAGTTGCGTGGTGCGGAAAACTCGGGACGAAGGGAGGAACCGTGGAGTCGAGGCAGGGCTCGACGCTCTTCGCTTCGCGGAGGGAACGCGATACACTCGACGGACCAAAGGGATTCGTGCACCCGCGGCTACGTACCATTTTCGTCGGAGTAATTCCGCAGACGTTGCGCAACGCGGATAAGTGTTGCTTTCCAAGCTTTTTGCTTCGCCAGGGAGAGAGAATGCCGTCTCGAAAGGAAAAGGATGGGATTAGTCGAGCGAGCAGTGCGCCTCGGCCGCGCTTGCGACGAGTCGAAGGAGGTTCGATCGGCTCCGTCGCGATCGTCCTTCGCGATACGGGACAAGTGGCCGGTCCGCGGGTCGGGTCCTCGCGGGACGAAAGCGCGTCGCAACGCCCTCGACGAGCAGGTTCGGCGAACGGTTGCGCCGGCACGCAGCGGGATGGTTCGCGGGAAAACTTGGAGCGGAGAAACCGTTGCATAATTTTCCGTTAATCTGGAGGAGATACGAACGAGGACGTGGATACCGATACGGATTACGTTTGACCTCGAGCACGACCCGACGCGTCGCGAGCTCGAAAGTAAAAAAGTGAGTCTATCCTCGGGCGTGACTAATCTCGTTCCCAGCGGAGCGAGCGGTCCTGTCGGACCGAAAGCGTAAACTACGCGAGTACGTACGCGCGCAGCGTCTCCGGGCCTCGATTCGCGGACCCCGTAGCTGGACGGCGAAAGAACCCGCGCGGACGCGCTTCGACAATGCTTGCTCCGCGGAAGAAGAATCGGGAAGCGGCGAGCGACGGTCGAGGGGTCTGCTTGTATCGGATTACGCGGCTTCTCGAGTGCGATCGGTTCCATCCGACGCAGCGGCGAGCGTGGAGGAGGAGAGGCGGCGAACAGCTGTTCGGGTCGCGAGGAAGGGATGAATCACCGAAAAGTTTCCACGCTGACGAACGAGCGATCGAGCGATCGAGCGGACGACGGATGCAGGAACGATTTCGTTCGGCCTTCTCCGGAATCTGGTCGCGAGGCGCGAAAACGGAAACGTTGCGCGCCGCGCGATGGAAACGCGCGAGCCGTTTCGTAATCACTTTCGATCAACGGGCGAAGTAGAAGCAGTTTCCCCTCGGCACCGCGACGAATCGGAAGGGTCCGGAGGAGGCCGAGCAGCGGCGAGCGCAGCGATTTCCTCGTTCGCCGTCGACGTAAAGGGGAAAAGCGAGCGCGCGGCACGCGGAAGAAACCGGCTGCGCGTTGCCGCGAGAGTTACGTATCTCGGTTCTCGCGCGGATAAAATGCGAAACCGCGGCGACCCGTGCCTGTCGCAGCAGAGGTACGCGCGATGCGGGAATTCGCGTGCGCGATCCGCAAATAGACGCGAGAAAACGCGCGATAGCGGGGCATCGCGGCGTCAGCTGGCGAGCCGAGGCAACGCAACCTGCCACTGACGTAATCGCGAGCCCAGTGTACGTGTAACGAGGTTCGGTCGATAAACGATAAACACGGGACGCGGTGGAGACGACGACTGCGAGAGAGAGGTAAGGAGGCCTAGGAATAGAGAGAGAGAGAGGCGAACCAGGAAACCACCGCACCGCGCGATTCGCCACATCCCGCCCCACCCCCCCAAGGTCGACAGAGTCGACGAACCGAAGTACACCTACGACGCGACGCACCGTTTCCGGGTCGCGACTCCGGCCGCGCGGCCCTCCGTTACTTTCTATCGACGGCGCCGAGCTTTCGAGGCAGCCTCGAACGGAATTACCGTTCGAGCAGCCGCGAACGTGCCTCGGGAGAAGTAGGAATAAGCGCGCGCCTACGTACCTTTCTTCGACTTTGCTCCAATCTTCAATCGAGACGGCCACGTAACGAAGGTGTTCGTTTCCTCCATAACCTGCAAGCGAACCAGAAATCGATTTAATCGCGTCCGATATTTGCCGGCGCGTTGCGCGCAACGCGTCCGACGGATCCCGTCGAGCTTTCGAAAATCGGGAACGCGGCCGATTTGCGTTGCGCGTTACCACGGTCATCGTTGTCGGCGAACGATCCTCTCCCTATCCGTTTGGGTCCTGTATCCTTCGCTGTTCGACCGGTTCGCCCGAATCGTCGGCGATTCGACGACGAAGCGAGCGGCGGAGCGGTAGCGGGAGAAGCAAGCAGAACGTTCGGAGCAGCGGAAGGACGGTCGTCGATCCTCGAAACAGCCGGGGACTCGAACGAGAAACCGCGAGCGCGATCTCTGCGCCGACGAGGAACCGTGCTCGACGGCCAGAGCGGAATGAATCTCGAAGGAGCGCGGACAACTCCGAGTGACGCACTTTCACTGGGGCAAGTAACTAGAGCCACGGGCCGTGTCGTCGCGATGGCCGTTCACTTCACCGCGAGCAAACGATACGCTCGCTGTACTGCCGTTCCGCTTCCCACCTTTTGCCACGAAATTTATCCGCGATCTTTCGGAAGGTTCCCTCCTTTCACTCTTTCGCGCTATCGGACTCGCGTCGACCGGGGACTCGGCTCGTTCTCTGGATCGGCCGCGCGACCGGCGAATCGAGCCTACGTTTCCGCGCGCACGATTGCCACTCGGTGACCGGATAGCCGCGAGATCGAGTCGACGACGACGACGTCGGGACTCGTTCCAGCTTGCACCGTGACCGACGCGGCACGGCGGTCTCGTTGGAGCAGCGATCTTCCGAACGACCACGTCGTCTTCCGTTTTTACCGCGTCCGGATCGCTGGCACGACTGACTGACTAACAGCAGATAATGTAACGGGACGGCTCGGTGAACCACCTCCCACTCATCGCCGTCGCGACACTATTCTCCCTCCACCGAAGGCGGCTCCGCCGAGGAAACACCGAGCGGATACCGAGCGGATACCGAGCGGATACCGAGCACGGCGGCCGGACCGCTACGTACGCGCGGCGGAGCATCTCTCGCCCGCTCTACGCCCCGTGGGGCAACCGTTTAAAGAGCCGGCCACGGGAACAGGTAGATTCTTTCGGACTCCTTCCGTTTGATCGATTCGGTCGAGTTCGTTCACCGATTTTCCACCGTTGCGGAGAAAACCGAGCAAAACTCGGGAGATCGAGTTTTCGAGGTAGAAACGTTTCAAACGCGTATTGGTCGGTCCGCGGCAATTCGTTTCGCCCGTTGTTCGATCGAATAGCGCGACTAATAGCGGCGAGTATTCGCGAAAGTTGGCAGCGACGATATCGGCGTGGTTAAATAGAGCTCGAGGTCCAGTGCCGCTCGCTAAGGTTACGTATCGCGTGTTACGTGGCATTTCGAGAGGTCGATCGCACCCGATTCCCGATTCCCGATTCCCGATTCCTGGAGTTCTCGGTTAAATGCAGTAGCGAGAATTGATTTCGTCGATGTCACCGCAATCGCGCTATCGACGCGCTCGAAAGAATCAATGAAAACGAAGCCAGCTGCTCGATTTTTTCCCCAGCTTAACCGGTCGCGACGACAAACTGTCGTTTCGCCCGAGGGCGAATCGCTCTTTCCGTGCAAAGTCGTGGGGGAGTCGGTTCGAGTGCGAAGCTGCGAGCGGTGCAAAACGGGTCTATAAATAATCGAGCGGTGTATTTCCAGGCCCCCTTTTACGCAACGCGTCGACGATAGCGATAAGCGCGAGCGTTGCCTTCGAGCTCGTCGGCGAACCGTTCGCCGCATTCGTCCGCGCGGGTTACCCGACGCGGCGCGCTTTTTATCGCCGTCGACCGATTCGCCAACGCGTCGAATCGCCTACCGCGCAACGCGCGCTGCTCCGAAAGAAGCAGAAGCGGCGCGCCGCGGCGCGTTCGCGGGAAAAGGAACCGCAACAGGTACGCGTGCGCTCGGATTTCTTCCCGCGAGAAGAAGCGCTCGAGTGATCGAGTGATCGAGTGATCGAGTGATCGACGAATCGGGGATCGACGCGGCGGCAGCAGGACCGGCAGAGAAAATCTTCTGCAAATAGAATCGCAGAGCTGCGACGACTCTCGTCGATCCAAAAAATGGTCAGCTTCTCGGCAAGTTCTAATCGTCGCGTCGTATCGTTTGCCGTCGTTTGCTTTACGAATCGATCGGAAAGACTGGAGCGATAAATGCGACGCGGCGAGTCGGCGCGATCGGAGGACAGGTTTCATTGTCGAGTCGATATCGGCAAGTTTCCAAAGAGGACGAAACGCAACTTACGTTATGAAAAAACGTGTCCGCTGGCTTGGGTACGTCATTATCACCTGTAAACAAAGAAAAGTGTACGGTTAGGGTACAACGAACTCTCATTCGTTTTTTCTCCCTCTTTTTCGATACATTCCATCGCCGACGCGATGGATCGAGTACGCGGAACGCTCGGAGTAGCGCGATATCAACCCTTCTGACGTCGGAGATCCCCGCAGCGGGCTTCCCTCGTGGTAATTAAACTCTAGGTCGAAACGCGCCGATCCTATTCTCAGTGTACAAGGCCGATGCTAGGCCGCGTTCCGCACTCTTGTTTCGCATAAAAAAGGATCGCGAGCAGGCCGTTCTAGGCGTCGCGCGACGCCTAGTTCCCTTCGGATAAGCCATAGTCGAGTGGATAATTTCCGCGAAAATCGCCACCTCCCGGCACTATTCTCGCTTCGGATCGTAACGCCACCGAAACGGATAAACTTGTCGCGCGTATTTACGTGATCCGCGCGATTCCAGCTCAGACATAAATACGCGAAGCTCGTGTCTCGATCAAAATAAACGTTACGATCGCGGTACCTCTAATCGCTGCGAACTCAGCGTTTGACAGTCCCAATAACTCCGTTTACAAACAGATAATCTATTTAAATTGTAGCGCGATGCGTCGTAGCGCTCGGGGATCGTTCGGGATCGTACACGCCTGTACGATCTTCCGTCGACGAAAAAAATAGGTGGCCCGAACGGAAGGCGACCGTCTCGCGACACCGAAGATGATGCTGGCGGAGGGGTAGTTAAAAAGGCAGAGGGAAAAAACTCACCTAGAAGCATCTGTTCCAATTTCCGACGATCGACGCGAAATCTTTCCTGGTGCAAGTCGTCCGGGTTGCCGATTCCTAGTATCGTTGCGATGTCGCGCAACTCTTCCCGGCTCTCGAAGCCAGATTTACCAGAAACGCTGGTCGTCACTGTGCCCTCCGACGTCTCGGACATCGTCTCCGCCGCCCTTCTCTCGTTTTGTATCACCTCGTCCGGTCTCATCCCGTCCGTGTTCTTCTGCAGCCACACTCGATCGTCTCCTCTCGTCGATTCCTCCCTGCGGAAACAAAAGACGCGAATCGAAACGGAGCCGTTTAGTTGGTCGTCGAGCGGCAGCTGGTCCGCGTGTACGCGTATATCTCGCCCTCGGGCACGGAGGGCAGCGGGGACGCTCGAGTTCACGGTTGCGATCGGTTCGCGTCGCATTTCGCGAAACCGTCGCCCGAAGTCGCGTCCTCCACATTCGCGTCCCTTTCGCTGCCTTTTCGCTCTCCGCCCGAATCTTTCTATATTTAATTATTTCGTTCTCTAACCCAGTCTTCAATTGCTAATCGCCTTCGTTAAACTCGTTTCCCGCCTCCCGTTCCCCGTTCTCCGTTTTCCGTTTTCCGTTTTCCGTTTTCCGCTTTCCGCTTTCCGCTTTCCGCTCTCCGCTGCTAGGTTCCCGCCTTCCGTTTTTCGTCGTCCACGTCTCGTGTTCCGTTACGTGGGTTGCGCGCTACCGCGATCATCTAGCGCCGACGACTATGGACGGTTGTTGACGGCACCGAACGCGCAAACAGAAAAGGGATGCGCTGTCGGTGAACGTAGCGCCACGGCCGATTTCTTGGAATTCGAGACGGATTTCGTGGAAGAGGTTCGAGAAACCGACCAATCGGAACGGTGGTTGCCCGTCTCGACGATTCACTCGCCGCGGTTCTTCTTTCTCTCACCCCCGACGGGAACCGCGAGACCACCTCCGTCCTCTACCTTTCCCTTGCCGCGAGCCTTCTTTCTCTCGCTCCAACGCATTTGCTAGTGAACGCGGGCAAAAAATTGTTTTCGCCAACGCGCGACGCGTCGAGCACGGGCGCGCGAGCGTCCGCGCGTACATTCTCGTACGTGACCCATACCGTGCCGATTTACCGCGATGAAAACAATGCATCGAGGATCGCGCCCGACTGAATCTCCGATGGAATCGGTCCCCGGTTTCGTCCGCCGATCGCCTCGGCTCGGCGTCGCGTCTACCCTCGGCGCGGGTCGCGATAACCGCGGAGAATCGTCGAGAACTAGCTCGATGGATCGCGATCGTTCCGGCACGACCGCGACCGGTTCGAAATTCCAAGTCTGTTCAAGGGCACGCGTTACGCGACGACTCGAACCCGGCTTAGCGCGCGATCGAGGATCGACGCTGCCTTCGTTTGCCACGCGAAATACCTTTTCCTTCGACGAGCAGGTCGATCCACGAGTCGAGCCGCACTCCTTTTCTTGAAGCCGCCCGGCCGAACGACGATACGAACCTTGCCCGTCACCGGGACTGCGAATCCGGATCGAATCGTCCACCCGCCGGGGCAGTGGAACGCTCGGCAGCGCGACGTCGACGACGACGACGACGACGACGACGACGACGACCACGACGATGACGATGACAGCAACGACGATAATAACAACAACAACAATGGCAACAACGTGGACCAAGGCGGCGACTCCAACGACGAGGTGAACAACGAGGAAGCAACGCGACGGCGACACGGACCTTCGTCACCTATGTACTTCCGGCAACCGTTATCTTGACGCCGCGTCGCGAGTGACTGCGTCAAGGATAGTCGAGCTTCGTCCCGAACGCGTCGACGCGCTCCTCTTGATCTTCGTGCTTCCGATACCGATAGCGATTAATACCGATCCTTACCGATCACCGTCGGCTCGAACCTTGCGACGGCCAATAGTCCCTGACGGAAGCTACTCGTTTACGCATGAGCGAGTCTATATTTCGAAGAAGATTGCGCGAACCTTTCGTCTCGAGGGTGAACGTTCTGCTGTTCACTGATAGGGCCGATGTTATCGCGTCATCTTTGTCGGCGGTTTTTCCTCGTCTGCCGGAAGAAGACGCGAATTGCCGACCTTCCGCCAACGACACCGATCTCGCGACGATTCGAAAGCCGTCCAACGAAAGCTCACCTGCTAGCGTCTCTCTCTCCTTTCCATTGCTCCTTTTATTTCTCCGTTTCTCGCTTTCACGTCGCACTCTTTAACTTTCGCTTTCGATCGCTCCACCGACCTATCTATACCGAGGCAGCATGAGAAACGAGGAACGTCCAAAGTGCCGCTCGATGTGTAATACATATATCGATCCCACGCATGACGTGTTCCGACGCATCCTAAGATGATTCGAGTGTCCTCTGCACATGAACACTATTCGGTTGAAGAACTACTGTTTTCTAAAGTAATGCTCGGGGCAGGAATCATGCATACCTTTCGCAGCTTTCTTACTCATTCTGCTTACGAGACACTACTTTTTCGTCAGGCTTAACAGATTGGTTTATTTGCATTCTTATTTATAAAGTCAAGTTAATACAGCTTGAAAATCATATACCTCCATTTTTCTTATCCTTCTTAGCATAATTATCTATTATCTAGGACTGCAACTTAGCGATCAAATGGCTCCTCCGCATTCCCTTTTGCACCGCTACACCCCATTTAGAACACGACCATCCAGTTGCCTGTAACTATTATTCAAACTGCTTTCTTTCTCAATTATATTTCATTCAGTTGGCACCTCGTAGGTTCAAAAACAACCACGAGGTGCCGAGATGTAAAATTTATAATTAACAAATGCGATTATTGCCACTCCCTGGCGAGATACATCAATTACCAGAGGCCACAAATTAAAGCTAGGAGCATCAGTTAACATCCCAATAAGCATTAATATTACACCTGCCGTTCATATGTTATAAACAATTGAACAATTGAAATTGTTATTACGGCCAACTACATTAGTTACAGATACGAGTTATTTAGCCCCGTGTAGTTTATTCGTTTCCCTTTCTTTTCAGACGTTGTTGATTAAAATCGGCCCAGTAGAAGCCGAGA
The DNA here is from genome assembly GCA_948146005.1 of Nomada fucata. Classification (NCBI taxonomy): domain Eukaryota; kingdom Metazoa; phylum Arthropoda; class Insecta; order Hymenoptera; family Apidae; genus Nomada; species Nomada fucata. The sequence continues at coordinate 37,528,392 of OX411276.1, read as the reverse complement.
TAATAATTTTTAAATATTTTGTCGGTAACGATGTCGGTAATCGTGAATGTGGCGCCATCTCGCGTTTGCGGCTTTTTTTGCGCTTTCGCACTCCGCCAAATCCGAATTCCTGGATTACATCGTTAATTTAAACAATTGCGTTTTTCTCGGCTTCTACTGCGTATTTTTTAACCGGACTTGTCTTAAATGAAAGGTGCGAACCTTAGCTCTCTGCTAGAAGAGTTTAAACAATATGGCATTGCTGGTTCAAAAGTTATTAACAATTGAAAAATCGGCAAAAATGCACTCCGGGTCACTGCAATTCTCTCGGCTTCTGGAGGAGCTACATTAATGATCGGGTGCTCAAAATGAAGGGAAAGGGTTCTGCTAGACGATCATAAAGGTCTCGCAAATTCTGCAGGCTCCGCTTGTTTTGTATAAACAAAAGAATAATTCATTTGAGTATTGCACCGAAGTTGTACACGAGAGCCGATCTTCTCGTGAATCAGCTTGTTCCTTGAACCGGGAGCTTCAATTTGAGAAAGCGCTGATTAAAATTGGCACAGTAGGAGCCGAGATAATTGAATTTGTTTAAAGAAATTATAAACAAATACGATTACTGCCACTTCCGGGCCAGATACATCAATGACCATTGGACGTAAATTAAAGCTAGGAGAATCAGCTAACATCTGCAATAGGTGTGGACATTATCCCATGTGCGGTTCATTTGTTATAAACATTTAAACACTTAAAATTGTTATTACGGCTAACCGCATATAATTACGGAAACGTAGTATTTTTTTAGGAGTAGCGTCTTCGTTTCCCTTTCTTTTGAGACGTTGTTGATTAAAATCGGCCCAGTAGAAGCCGAGATAATAATTTTTTAATATTTTGTCGGTAACGATGTCGGTAATCGTGAATGTGGCGCCATCTCGCGTTTGCGGCTTTTTTTGCGCTTTCGCACTCCGCTAAAACCGAATTCCTGGATTACATCGTTAATTTAAACAATTGCGTTTTTCTCGGCTTCTACTGCGTATTTTTTAACCGGACTTGTCTTAAATGAAAGGTGCGAACCTTAGCTCTCTGCTAGAAGAGTTTAAACAATATGGCATTGCTGGTTCAAAAGTTATTAACAATTGAAAAATCGGCAAAAATGCACTCCGGGTCACTGCAATTCTCTCGGCTTCTGGAGGAGCTACATTAATGATCGGGTGCTCAAAATGAAGGGAAAGGGTTCTGCTAGACGATCATAAAGGTCTCGCAAATTCTGCAGGCTCCGCTTGTTTTGTATAAACAAAAGAATAATTCATTTGAGTATTGCACCGAAGTTGTACACGAGAGCCGATCTTCTCGTGAATCAGCTTGTTCCTTGAACCGGGAGCTTCAATTTGAGAAAGCGCTGATTAAAATTGGCACAGTAGAAGCCGAGATAATTGAATTTGTTTAAAGAAATTATAAACAAATGCGATTACTGCCACTTCCGGGCCAGATACATCAATGACCATTGGACGTAAATTAAAGCTAGGAGAATCAGCTAACATCTGCAATAGGTGTGGACATTATCCCATGTGCGGTTCATTTGTTATAAACATTTAAACACTTAAAATTGTTATTACGGCTAACCGCATATAATTACGGAAACGTAGTATTTTTTAGGAGTAGCGTCTTCGTTTCCCTTTCTTTTGAGACGTTGTTGATTAAAATCGGCCCAGTAGAAGCCGAGATAATAATTTTTTAATATTTTGTCGGTAACGATGTCGGTAATCGTGAATGTGGCGCCATCTCGCGTTTGCGGCTTTTTTTGCGCTTTCGCACTCCGCTAAAACCGAATTCCTGGATTACATCGTTAATTTAAACAATTGCGTTTTTCTCGGCTTCTACTGCGTATTTTTTAACCGGACTTGTCTTAAATGAAAGGTGCGAACCTTAGCTCTCTGCTAGAAGAGTTTAAACAATATGGCATTGCTGGTTCAAAAGTTATTAACAATTGAAAAATCGGCAAAAATGCACTCCGGGTCACTGCAATTCTCTCGGCTTCTGGAGGAGCTACATTAATGATCGGGTGCTCAAAATGAAGGGAAAGGGTTCTGCTAGACGATCATAAAGGTCTCGCAAATTCTGCAGGCTCCGCTTGTTTTGTATAAACAAAAGAATAATTCATTTGAGTATTGCACCGAAGTTGTACACGAGAGCCGATCTTCTCGTGAATCAGCTTGTTCCTTGAACCGGGAGCTTCAATTTGAGAAAGCGCTGATTAAAATTGGCACAGTAGAAGCCGAGATAATTGAATTTGTTTAAAGAAATTATAAACAAATGCGATTACTGCCACTTCCGGGCCAGATACATCAATGACCATTGGACGTAAATTAAAGCTAGGAGAATCAGCTAACATCTGCAATAGGTGTGGACATCATCCCATTTGCGGTTCATTTGTTATAAACAATTAAACACTTAAAATTGTTATTACGGCTAACCGCGTATAATTACAGAAACGTGGTATTTTTTTAGGAGTAGCGTCTTCGTTTCCCTTTCGTCTGAGACGTTGCTGATTAAAATCGGCCCAGTAGAAGCCGAGATAATAATTTTTTAATATTATGTCGGTACGATATGTCGGTAATCGTGAATGTGGCGCCATCTCGCGTTTGCGGCTTTTTTTGCGCTTTCGCACTCCGCTAAAACCGAATTCCTGGATTACATCGTTAATTTAAACAATTGCGTTTTTCTCGGCTTCTACTGCGTATTTTTTAACCGGACTTGTCTTAAATTAAAGGTACGAACCTTAGCTCTCTGCTAGAAGAGTTTAAACAATATGGCATTGCTGGTTCAAAAGTTATTAACAATTGAAAAATCGGCAAAAATGCACTCCGGGTCACTGCAATTCTCTCGGCTTCTGAAGGCGCTATATCAATGATCGAGTGCTTAAAATAAAGGTAAAGCATGCTGCTACACGACAATAAATGAATTACAAGTGCTGCATGGGCCGTTTATCCACTATAAACAATCGATTCACCCTTCCCAAAAGAGTAATATCTTCTTTTATAGTTTCGGTGCGATTCTCAAACGAATAGGTTCATTGTCTATAAAAAATAAACAGCGTATGCGGCATTTGTAAATCGTTTATTGTCGTGTAGCAGCATCCCTTACCTTCATTTTGAGCACACGTTCATTAATCTAGAGCATCCAGAAGCCGAGATAATTGCAGTGACCCGAAGGGCAGTTTTGCCGAGTTTTCAATTGTTAATAACTTTCGAACCACATACGCCACATAGTAGCAAATGTTTTAGCAAATAGCTACGGTTCGTAGCTTTCATTTAAGACAAGTCCGGTTAAGAAATGCGCAGTAGAAGCCGAGAAAAACACAATTGTTTAAATTAACGATGTAATCCAGGAATTCGGTTTTGGCGGAGTGCGAAAGTTCGAAAAAGGCCGCAAACGTGAGATGGCGCCACATACACGATTACCAACATCGTTGCCGGCAAAATATTAAAAAATTATTATCTCGGCTTCTACTGGGCCGATTTTAATCAATGACCTCTCAAATTGAAGCGTTCCAGGAATTTCCGACCGCAAAATTTCTGTGTTTCTGTCAAAAATATCTGCTGAAAATCGTGGATTTGTATCAGGAGAATATGATATGCGAGTAGGTTTTCGACATCGACAGTTCTTAGAAATGACGTCTTCTGTCAGCAATTTTCGAGCTCTTACATTTTAAGATCTCCCATCAGGACGTTGTATTAATCCATGAATAATTAGCGCCGAATTTAGTAACGTTCAGGTCTATTTTTACAAGTTTTCCGTTTGGGAACTTTGCATTTAATGTTCCTGCACGATAGTACTTGTTTAAGGAATTGGAATTAGGTGTTTTTAAGGATTGTTGCGGTGTGAAAATCAAAAGAGCAGTAGAATTCTTTTCATTGAATATTTATGTAAATTAATTAATGAAGGTTCAACTTACAAAATGTTGTAATTCAATTTTACAAGCTAATACTTATGTATTATTCTTTTATATCTATTTACAATACATCTTACAACTAAATCTTAGTATCAATTCTAAACTAATCTACTACTTATAAACTATTCTTTGAAGTTAATTTACAATATATCTTACAGATAATACTTACACTAAAAGCTACACACTTTATATGTAAAAGCTTATTTTACGGCAATTGTGTAACTAGCGCATATGTAAAGTATTTATTATATCTTTAATTTGATATTTAGCACATTCAGTAAAACTTGTATTAAAACTGATATTAAAGTTTATATAAGATGTACAGAATAAACTGAATGTAAAAAAAAGTATATAATAAATATACATAAAAGTTAATTACGCAACTGTTTTAAATTAACCTTATGGGTATATGGTATATGGCAATAGAACTGGATGGAATTCTTTCTTCTTTCTTGCTTTTATGCACGATGAGAAGTGTTGGTCAATGCTCTTACTGTTTGTATTCGTAACCTGTGCACACAAAAAAGATATTAGCAACTATGTAAAATATGCAAAATAGAGACGGTACGAAAGAAAGAGTGTTAGAGTAGAATGCGTAAAGTAAGGTTATATGTACTCTTACAATTAGCCTAAATTTTATGGCCGCGAGGACGAAATAAAGAGGAATAGTATTGTTAGTATATACTGAGTACACACAGGAAATTTGATTGAAAGAAACAGTTATTGAGTGATGTAAATACCTCTGTTAAGTGGCCTGTGAAAAATATTTCACGCATCGTTGGTATGTTATAAACATTTGCACAATTAAATTTATTATAACGGGTTGGTGGACAAAGTTACAATAACGACACCATTACAGGTGAAAAGCTTATTTCCTTTTCCGTTTCATTTGATACCTTATAGATTAAAGAACCAGCAGGAACTGCTATATAAAATTTCTAATTAATACTTTTTACCAGCAGTCTGTCTGTAGGTCCCCACAGACAGTCGATAAACAGACATGTGGCGCCATTTGGCGTTTGCGACCTTTTTCGCAGCTTTCTACACCGCAAAACCCAACTTTCTGTATTACATCTTTGATTTATACAATTGCGTTTTTCTCGGCATCCAATGGGTATTTTTTATCATCACTTTTTATCATCTCAAATTGTAGCTGCGAACCGTAGCTACCTTCTCCAACAGATATAAAAAATACGGCATTTGTGGTTTAAAGTGATGCGACACTAAAAAATCCATAAGGCGATAGGTCTATTCTATATTTTGTCTGTGGTTCTCTGTTGACGAATAGTGTTTGATGGAAGAACTATTATTTACCGAAGTAATAAATGCTGAATATCGATTCTGACCGTAACAGAATCAAAAGTAATTAATTATGTTGGGTCCATCTTATGCCCCGTCTGTGTCAAAACCCTAGCCCGGAGCACTGCTGACAGGAAAACTTAGGTTCGGTGAAAGGTGGCGTCCTCGTGGCAGCTTTGTTTTCGTATCAACAATGGGACACGAGATTGCAGAAATCAAGTTTCTCAAAGAAGTTACACGACGCAACGTACGAAGGTAAAAAGATAGTTTTCACATTTTCGACAGGCGTCTACCCTCCCAGCTGAATTGGTGAGGCCAAAGCGACAGCTGCACATATACGCGGGAACGATACTACGCGTACCAAGTAACGGCAAATGTCCTCGTTCACGACTACTTTTTTCTCGGACTATTTCGGCCGAGGCAAGAGAAAATGCTTCAGACGCTTCGGGAACGTTCGCAAAAGCGCAAGAAGCTGCTCGCCCAGACGGTGAGAAACTATCCTTATTGAGGTTACGGAGGGGACGTTAACGAGGTTCGTTTACACCACGCAGCTAGGTGTATCCAGCGTGGATGAGCTTCGGCAGATTCTCGGAACGGACCTCGATGACGATACACAAAAGAAGAGGGTAAAGTCGGTGGGTGAGAAGTCAGAAAATGGGTCCAAAGACTCTAGGAACGACTCGGCACCGACCGACGAAATCGTGTACAAAGACTCGTCGACGTTCTTAAAGGTACGGGGGGAAAAGTCGTATCCGGTAGTTAGGCCAATCGATTGTGCTTCGCGTTGACGCGACGGCCTTTTTTTTCTCTTCAAGGGGACGCAGTCGTCGAACCCGCACAACGATTACTGTCAACATTTCATTGACACTGGTCAGCGACCGCAGAATTTCATCAGGGACGTCGGACTGGCGGACAGGTTCGAGGAGTATCCGAAGTTGCGCGAGCTGATCAAGTTGAAGGACGATTTGATCGCGGAAACCGCGACACCGCCGATGTATCTCAAGACCGATTTGCTAGCGTACAATTTGAAAGATTTGAATTGCAAGTTCGACGTGATTCTGATCGAGCCTCCGTTGGAAGAGTATCAACGAACTTGCGGCGCGACAAACGTGCAACTATGGAATTGGGATCAGGTGAGTGGAGGATGAGTAAGCCTTAACATTGCCCGAGATATTCAAATATAAATATAAGCACCGTCGTAGATAATGGAACTGGATATCGGCGAAGTGGCGGCAAATCGGAGCTTCGTGTTTCTTTGGTGCGGCAGCAGCGACGGATTGGATATGGGTCGTTTTTGTCTTCGGAAATGGGGCTTTAGACGATGCGAAGACATATGCTGGATACGCACCAACATCAATAATCCAGGGCATAGCAAAAACCTGGACAGCAAAGCCGTTCTTCAGAGGACCAAAGAGCACTGTCTGATGGGCATCAAGGGTACCGTCAGACGCTCCACAGACGGAGACTTTATCCATGCCAATGTCGATATTGATTTGATCATATCCGAGGAGCCCGAGTACGGTTCTATAGAGAAACCTGTCGAGATATTTCACATAATCGAACATTTTTGCCTCGGCAGACGGCGGTGAGAATAAACGCGACAAGTCGATGCGAGCTCGCGTCGAACAGTCGACTTACCTTTACCTTTCACTTTCTCCTTAGGTTGCATCTGTTCGGCCGGGACAGCACCATTCGGCCGGGATGGCTCACCGTTGGTCCCGAGCTGACCAACACAAACTTCAACGCGGACCTCTATACCAGCTACTTTACGAACGGTCAGATCACCACCGGCTGCACCGAACGAATCGAAGCACTCAGACCAAAGTCTCCGCCACCGAAGGGGAAGGTCGTCGGTCGAGCTAGAGGTGGTTTCAGCAGAGGACGAGGAAGAGGAAGGTAATTCCTTTCTTTCGCCCGCAAACATCCCTAAACACGCCGAGAAGAAAGGTGCACGAACGTGCTTACGAGAAAAAAACGATATCTTTCGCTACAAACTTCTCTGACATACGGAGGGAACTCGTACCTCTGTATTGTACCATTTTTTCCAATTTTTTACACATTGCAATATATAATAGTTTGTCTCGAAATTATCGAGCTACGGAATATATATTTCAATATATATATTCCAATTATCTCTAACTCTGTGTAAATATACAATAGTTACGCAATGAATTGAAAAACGCGTGGTTAAGAACGAAAGTAAGCCAGTTACAAGATCTCCGAGCAAACTTCTCCTCGTTGGAAAACTCGTTCGATCGTGTCGGTCGAATCATGGACGCAGGTGAGGACGCATCACGATCGAGACGCGATATTTTTAGCAATTTACATTATAGCCTGCTGTAAATACTTACGCGTGCATTCGCGTTGTATCTGTAACAACGTACGTCTTCTGGATACAATAATAATGATAATAATAATAATAATTTCATACAATAATAAAGTTCAGTCAAAGATCATCGAGAATGTTGATGCAACTTTACACCCAAAACGTGCTCACCCACACACTCTCTGTCTCTCTATCTATCTATCTATCTACTTATCTCTCTAATACACGCATACACTCTCCCCCTTTGAAAATACAACGATGTTAGAAATGACAAACGAAACAACTGTACAACATGCCGAACGCTTCCAAATTTTCAACTAACTGCTCAACAACGATTATATAAAATATCTTAAGTATACGTATTCATAAAACGCAAACGCAATTATTTCAAAACGTTTGAGATCCGGTTGTGTTGCTTTGTACTTTGTGTGTTGAGAACATTGAAACTCCTATAAATAGATCTTAGGATGATTAAGCTACGTTTATAATTTTTATCCGATGATGCGATCCGCGTAAGAACGATTCTCGTATCATCTTGCTCATCGTTTCGTAGACCGAAAACTTCGCGGCACCTAACGAAAGAACCAAACGCGTTTGGTGGTATTTTTCGAGGTTCTCGGACTTTATTTCGTTACATCTAGCGAACTTTAGCGTCTTCTTCGTCTGGAGAACGTCGTAAAATACACTCCGGAGCGAAATTGATCTGTCAACGGAAAGCTAATTGGGCGAAGTGAAAAGAAAGCTCCACGGATAAAAAGAACAACATTCGTCCACATAGGTAAAAACAGAAGTGAAAATAATTCGCTTAACGCGATGATTTTCGTCAGTGTTAAAAGTAAAGAGAACGAGCTGACAAGAACTCGATAGTCGAGAAATCAAATTCGCTCAACGATATTAATATAGAAATTGATGGTTGAAAAGGTAAACTACTAAAGCATTAGCCATCAACTTTACGAGCTAAGCATCTCCCGTTCTCTCCTCTTTCAATGTAATCTTTCGTCCATTTGGTTTATAAAACATTAACCCTTTATGTTCCCTCCGGAAGTACCGGCAGAAACGGTGATTAATATAATGAAAGTGAATGAAAGAATATGAAAGAAGAGAAGAGATGACAGAGAAGAAGGGAAGAACGGGAACATAAAATGCATGAAATTCTACCAGCAACGAAGAAGAATACGAATACGAATACGCGCGCTGTGTTCCGATGGACTGGCAGGCACGAGCGGAATACGTTGGTTATCGATTTGGTCGTGATCGAAGGATGAGTCGTCTTCGGATGGACCGTTTCTTAGAGAACAGTTTAGCTCGGATCGGTCTCCATCGGATCATCAGTCTATAGTTTCAAAGTCACAAATACGTCGACTCCCCTGTAAGCAGAGCCAGGGTAAATTTCCTGATAACTGATAACGACATAATTAGCATGCTCGTTAAGGGAGAACGCAAACGTGTACGATTGCACCGTAGCGAAGACGAAACTACGGAGCTAACGAGAAAAGCGTAGTACACGCGCGCGGTACGGCTCAATCGTAATCGGACAGATGCGTACCTGTAATCATGAATTTAATCTTCTGCGACTGGCATTGGCTACGATCTCGCTTTCCTTCGTTTCCTACAGTATGCACGGTGATTCCTAGCGTGTTTCATAGGAACAAACAAAAGTTCTCGTTAAAACAACAGGCTTCGATGCTTCGTGCGGGGGAAATTGGAAAGGGAAGAAGAAAGCTTGGTGGCCAGGGTAGCAAAGAACCGAACAAAATTGAGAATGGGGAACTGCTGATTACTTGCGTCCTCCGATACTCGACGTGTCCTTAAACACGAACAACGTTTGGAAGGGACCGAGTAGTGTGGAAAGTTATACTCTTTTGCAATATCACAGAGAAAATAATGCATCTTATTTATATTTTGAACATTCCGCATGACTCATATAAAAGTTAATTTTAAGAGGTGTACGACTTATAAAACGGTATTTATAAGCTTCGTACGAGAAAAAATATGTTCGAGAAGCGTGTACGTCTCGCGTAGTAACAATATCGTTCATACGTATGTCGTAATTATTCATGGGTAAAAACGCATTTAGTAAGTTTACCTTCTTCGTTACTTTTTAACCGGATAAAAAACTGACAATGAGGTATCGTAACAATTGCTAGCGAGTTAATTCAATGGTTCGTAGATGAGATTAAAGTAGTTGCTGCGAGGTAAATTTACTAATCCGTTCGAGACAATCGAAAATTCTCTACCTGTTGCCGCGTTATATTTCTTCTCACTCTCGCCCAGGTGCCGTTCCCTTCCATTTTTGCAACCGCGCATGTCGTTTCGTTGACAAAAGGATAATCGAACATAGAAATACAGGGAGGTTCCGATAAACGTAATCGGAATTCAGTCGAGAAGCGAGGAAACGCACTCTCTTCGATGTTTTTCATATTTGCGCAAGTTGCCTGCCAACGTATTCATCGTACCGTAATTAATTCTACCAAAGGTTCATAACTCTACGACAGCGCGTTACTACATTCACGAGCGACAAGAGTTTTTTTTCGGTTCTATCGCGCAGACAAATCCATAATCGATATCTTTGGCCTGGCGCTACTGAAACGAAGCGCGGCAACTGCGACATTCGTATTCCACGTACACGCGTATATATCTACTCCGAAAGCCGAAACGAACGAAGGGGCAGAAACCATGAGAGCGTAAGAAGAGTTCCTCGTACTCTCGTATCGCTACCTACTAATGAGCTGGCCAAATTAGGAAAGGACGGCGTCAGAAACGATACTTCTAGCGTTCGCTATATTCTTTCGAAAATGTCTCGTCCTGCGATCAGAGGGACTCGTGTACTTGGTTGGAAGAGAGCCAAGAAAATTCTGTCCGAAGAAATTGCGACCTACGCTGTATGCAAAAATATGACAGCGAGCGCACGTTACTACGATCTTTCTATTTCGCGCAATCACAGTCTCCCAAGGAAACGACCGAATACATGCGCTGGTCGTGTTAGAAAACGCGACTGAATCTATTCAACGAAAGCTAAGCTTCGACCATTAATTATCTGTCTCTACGTGTCTCGCTTCTCCGAAGCTAGAGTAAAGGGTTCGCCGCCCGTTTCTACATTTTTCATTTATCGCTATACAAGTCGCTGGTCCGTTCGAAAGTTGCCCCGGAACGTCCAGCAACGTCTGGAAACAATGCGGGAACAATTATATATCAGCCGCATTCGATACACTCATCTCATTCGTTTTATCCTTTTTTCGATAGGTACTCTAAATAGGATCGTTCAGAAGCCGTCATAGAAAAATATAAGCTTACGCTTTTAGCGAACCGTTCGTGTACGTCGACGCGACGAGTGTCGATACAGCGATCTTGACGGGAAACGGGGAACGGGAGGCTTGGAAAACGCAATCGGTGCCATCGTTGTCAATGACACCTCTGTACGGCGGCAAAGATATTCTTGACATGCGCGAGCCTCGTAATTCCTGCTCCTGTTATTCCTCCCGCTGTTAATATCCTTATCGACTTAACATTTATGAACGTTACGAAAATAGCCTCGCTTTTTACAGCATCACACCATCGCCGTCCGAATGCACAATCTACATACATATAAACACACTTTTACTTTTCTGTCAACCGAAAGTCGACTACGAATATTCGATCAAACACCTAGGAATATTCGGGGGCGTACACGATCGATCGTGTTCCTCCGCCGATTAGAACAAAAATGCCGCCCGATTACCATTACACAATCACTCGTTCCGCACGGTACGTATATGTAAACGTACATACGTATCCTTAACACTGCGAGCTTGAAAATTCCCCTCGACGCTTAATTCGAGATCTAATCGATGCAACTTGATCACGATTCTTTTCGAGAATTTTCAAGCTCCTCGGCTGTGCTTATCGTGAACGCGTTGACGCGTGTATACAAGTGTCGACAAAATGTTGAGACGCTACAGAGTGCAAAGCATCGCCGAAACGTTGGAAAAACAATAAACGTTGACGGTGCGAACCTGGTCGCGAAGCAACCTATTCTTGGAAAAGGAGCGGTCGGATGTCGGATGTAAACGTTCCCTTGGGCGCCTTACGCGTTTCGTTCGTTAGAAGGCCATTTGTCTACCTGGTCGGACCTCATAAACGCATCGGCTAAAGCAGTGATGAGCAAACTGCGTCCCGCCTGAACATGTGACACGCGGGCCACGGGGGCCACGCATTTGCTCATTGAACATATATCGCATTAAACAACGTTAATATGTACATGTTAGACAGGAAACAGAAGAGAATTTTTCTTTAAATCAAATAAGACATGGCTAATTCAAGTCTTAAGTTAAATTAATTGATTAATATAATTGATTAATTATTTAACCCCTTCGCATCGGAGGAAGAGATATCTCGCCGCGTGTTTTCGTTCATGATATACTTTGGACGAGATATCTTGCAACGTAATGTCTTTCATGCGATGCACAAAATCGTTTATACGACGATGTGTACTGCAATTAATAATTTATTGGCAAATAGTCGACACCTCAATCATGTTTTCATGAAAAATGGCAATGGGACCCCAGGAACCCCAAAAGACGAGCTTGTCAAGGGGCCGTCGGGGTCCCATGAATTCCGGGAAAGAAAAAAATACATTTTGCATGGTTAGTCAGTCTTTATATCACGTCTGATATAACCACGCATACCGTCTACTGAAATTAACCCCTTCGCATCGGAGGACGAGATATATCGCGTTGTAACGAAATGGCATGCGAGATATTCCGTACACCGCGTCGCGAGATATTTCGTACCTAGCATCGCATGAAAGACGTTGCGTTGCAAGATATCTCGTCCAAAGCATATCGTGAACGAAATCACGCGGCGAGATATCTCTTAGTCCGATGCGAAGGTGTTAATATTGCGGCCCGCGTAAAGTAGTAGATCTCAACTGTTGGCCGACTGCGAGCCAAAGGTTGCTCACCACTGGGCTAAAGGGATACGCTGCGATTTGTCCGAACTTAACCATCGATCGCCATCGATTAACTGAAGGGTGGAGGCTGTAGTCCAGGATCGAATGTCCCCGCGTCAATATGCGAACGACTGCAATCACGACGAACGTAGGGGGATGATTGGCGACGAACTCACAAAACATCTATCATTCCTCCATCTGAGAGAAGGCGGTATCGTCCAACGCGCTGGTCCATGTCCACTAGGGGTGAACAGACACACAGAGACACAGTTGGTCAGTATCTTGTAATTTATATTTGGCAACGATTTTACATCTAACTAAATGCGGTGCGGTGGAGGGCAAAGTGGGTCTTCTTTTTCTTTTCTCATTTCTCAAAATTATCCTCCCTTCCTCTGCTTCCCTCATGCTTCTTTCAACTCGGCTACACGTCCTCGCGTTAGCTTCCGCTTCGCCATCTTTTATCAATGGCAAACGCATGAAAAGCGAACGCGTATCGGAGAATCCACCATCAAACGGACCACTCGAGCACTCGTGCCCCCACCGTATCAACTTTATAAGTACATAGTTTCAACGGAACAACGGAACGGTGCCCCGTATAACTACATGCTGGCATGCGAAAGAATAAAGGCAATAATAAAGCTGACACTACCATTATGTCGAATCGCACCAAATCACATCGAATCGTATCGCATCGCTTCGCGTCGCACCACATCACATCATGACGCAACGCATCGCATCGCAGCGCATCGCATCGCATCTCATCTCATCTCATCTCATCTCATCGCATCGCATCGCATCGCATCGCATCGCATCGCACCATAGGTATCGCATTCATCGAAACGAGGGACAAAATGAAAAATATTTCAGACGCGTTTAACGAAATTATATTGAACGGAAGCAAAAACAGCCGAGAGGAAGATGTGGTGGGGTTGTACGAAGGAAGTACAACTGACGGGGCCATCGAGAAATCGGCATTCGGTTCGTTCTCGAGTATACTGCATAGTAATTAGTAATTGCATAGGAATATCCTGACCTATCGAGCTCAAATTTTGTATTTAGCGTAAGCACATTCTACGCGATCAGTTCGTCGATGTTTGAAAGCTATACCAAACTTTTGCGATGCACATCGATTACCTCATCTGACCGAGCAAATTATTACCTAGCATGTGCCTCGAATACGTACAACTTTTGAGCTTTGTCGATGTACCGGGCGCTTCTCAGTCCTCCCATAAGAACGGACTACTAGGAGAAAACTTGCAAACCACGTGGATGGTTATTTGTTGCTGGGAGAGAACGAAAAGAAGAGTACGCAGACAGAACCGATAGGGTGCGGAACCAGCGGGGGTGAGTGCTCTACATCAACGGCAATCTTTCAAGTAAACAGTGATGTTTATACTTAACAGAGAATCGGAAGACGTAAGCAGAATATACTAAAAACGTACTATTTTATAAATGTCGCATATATGTATAAACGGCTTTAAAATATTTGTTATTACAGGAATACATTTATAATATAAGACAACGATTAAACATCACTAACATTTTATTTATAATAATATTAATAATAATAATTGTAATTTCAGAAGTAGTAGTAGCAGTAGCAGTAGCAGTAGCAGTAGCAGTAGCAGTAGCAGTAGCAGTAGCAGTAGCAGTAGTCGTTATCGTCGTAGTCGTCGTCGTCGTATTAGCAATGAGAATAATAATAATAATAATAATAATAATAATAATAATAATAATAATAATAATAGTAGTAGTAGTAGTAGTAGTAGTAGTAGTAGTAGTAGTAGTAGTAGTAGTAGTAGTAGTAGTAGTAGTGGTAGTAGTAGTAGTAGTAGTGGTAGTAGTAGTAGTAGTAATAATAATAATGACAACGACAACGACAACAACAACAACAACAACAACAACGACAACGACAACGACCATAACAATGACAAGAAGAACAATTATAATTTAAAAACGTCTCTGATGGTGGTATTAACATAACAGTAAAACAGCAGTAGCATTTAAAGACGTGAGTATGATGATGATGACGATGATGATAACAACAATAATATAAATAACAATAATGGTAGTAGTATTAGGGGTAGTGGTAGTGGTAGTGGTAGTGGTAGTGGTAGTGGTAGTGGTAGTGGTAGTGGTAGAGGTAGAGGTAAAGGTAGAGGTAAAGGTAGAGGTAAAGGTAGAGGTAGAGGTAGAGGTAGAGGTAGAGGTATTGGTAGTTGTGATAGCAGTAGTAGAGTAGGAGTACATACTGGCGTAGTGGTGGTGGTAGTAGTAATAAAAATAATGATAGCAAGAATCATAATGAATGGCGATCTGGTATTAATTAGTGATAGTCAATAATAATACGAATAAAGACTTAGAAACGATATAATTGATAATCATAAGTATAATAATATCACAAGAAATTTATTACATAATAGAGATGCCGGGTGTAAGGTTCACAACTTTCGGGGACTACATTCGCTAACTACGATTATAGGCTACCAACATGCAATGACACAAAACCGAAGCAAAATAAAAATGTATCAAGTTTATCACATCTATTGGATGCTCTTAAAGGTACACCGAAAGACAAGATAGAACTCTGAATATGCACGTTTAAACAAAACAAGTCGCCCACTCATACTCGACGCGTGAAAATTAAGACAATTGTTACACGCGTACAGGCGCTACCATATTTGAGGTAAGCGGTTCGGTGTGAAATTAAGACAAACATTATAATTTAAATCAAGTGAAATTTATCCGGGCCCATGTGGTTCAAGATGTTCGTTGTTGGTGCCGTGTTTCCTGTATATCTATAAAAACTAGCACGACTGAAATTCTGAGGTGGTTCAACGTAAATATAGTATAACTTCGTAGGCATGTTCTTACGTACTTACGCGTAAAAACTGATCTCAAGAGCAGTTCTCCGTGCTATGAAACTATACACATAATACACAATTGCCTTTTTCGTGAAACAAATTCACATTAATAACACAAATCGTACGCGTTTCACAGAAATGTTACTAATGTTTAATCGTTAAATCCGTGGACAATCTAAACCGTCTGTAACCACAGATGCATTTGTACTCGTACTTTTCTTTTAAGACGTAGAAATGACCATAAAAAGAAAGGAGGGAAATACAATAAATGTAGTTAACATAATTCTTTCCAATGTAAGCGGCGAACAAGTGCAAATAGCTGAGAGGACTGGACGTAAGGCCTAACATTTATGCGACCCAAGGATGCATGGTTGAACGCGGAAGGCATCATCTTGTGAACTTCAACGCGCCTAAATTCGTCATTAGTTTGCAGATACAGAAAGTCTAAGGAAAACCTGCATATTTATCGAGCAGCGACCTTCGACTCTACTTTACTTATCTATGCTTTATTGCTATTTCACCACACGTGTGTTGCGCGTTCGTAATTATATCCGTACGCAAATAATTCAATTTGTAAGTGATCCAAATGTTGGAACTGGTGAGCCAAAGAGAATAAAAAGACGAAAATCTACTTCAATGCAGAATCGGACTCATTATTTGATCGAGTAATTATTTTCTTCCGTGTGCGTCATGCTTTCTTTGCGTATCTTTCATCAGTATTAAGTATTAAGTATTATGTATTAAGACCGCTCCTTTAAGACTGATATTAACCCGATGCTCTCATTCATATTTAATATAAATTTGTTTCTGTTTAACATCGTTTGTAGAAATTGCTTGTATTAACACGACACAAACAGAGACGCGTTGGCCTACCTTCGATTTTATAATAACACCATACGTATCTAAAAAACGAAGCTAATTTCTTCAGTAAAGTGAACTCGATCCTGGATCACTTCTAAATCTATTTTACACATAATTGTCTATAACTTTTCTATCGTCGTGATAAAAATTTACACGCGAGTAATTACCTTAATAGAATACACGTGACATATTTATTAAACATTGTTAGACATCAAGGAGTAAAAGTTTAAAAAATTGCACAGCCTATTATACATTTAACGTATTTCCACGAAAAAATCAAAAGAATGAAGATATTCTCTGTACATGCGAATATTATTTTACAAACTTGGACAACATCCCTCCACTGAAGTACAAACAAGTTTACCTTTACAATCCCAAAGTGTTAACGATTCATCACAGGGTGTGAGACAATGAGGATATATCTAACTTGTTTGGTCTTTTCGTAATGCCACGAAAAATACAAATATAAATGATTACGAGAACGAATTATCGTGTTTCATACTTCCGTATCTATCGTATCTGTCGTATTACGGTCTACAAATTCATCTTCGTTGGTCATTTCTAACGAATGTGCAATAATTTAAGTTCGAATAAAAAATAATTGAAAGTCTCTTGTACACTGAACCATCTAAATATGTTTCAAACAAGAACATTACGAAAGAAACACGATATATCATTCTGATGTAATATTATTCAATGTCAACTAAAGGGGACGAAGTTGATGCACTTGAAAATTGATCGGATGCTAACTTTCCAAGCTGACATGTTGAAGGGAAGCTAATAGTATACTTATAATAATGGTGCATTTGCAAAAAACGTTGTATACAGATGTCATATGCCAGGGATCAGAGAACATAGCGTTTAAGTACAAAATGCGATAAATAAATAATGTGTGTGTGTGAGAGTGTGTGTGTGTGTGTTTGGGCGCGCGTATGTGTGTTTTAAATTATTTATCTAACGTGGATGAATGTATATGTGCCGAAGAGCGTTTAACGTTGCCAGTGCTTTGCCGATGGCTACACCTATCTATATCCCCACGCGAGAGTAAACCCTTTGTAGTTTCTTTAAAACTATTTCTTTGGTGAGTACTAACGTGTGTACGGCTACTGCTGTGTGTAAGAGTATGGTGATTCACCACCAGAGATGCAGAGGACTCACCAGATTCCCCATCTTCATCACCCGTTGTATCCCCAGTTGTGTCACATTCGCTGCTATCCGCTTCGCTCGATTCGCTCGGTGTGTCTTGTCCTCCAATTCTTATTTGTATGCCATCTGCGGTTCTACTTGCTGTCGCGGATACAGTCTGAGGCATACTGCCACCCACTGGATGCATAAACAAGCTAACCTACCACAACATTCGACAAATCGTTATGCGTACTGAACGACGAAATCAAGTTCCAACGATGTTAGGTAAGTAAACGTTGATTTACTTTAAAGTTCGCATTATATGCTTTGTGATGCTTGTCTTTGTGTGCGTCATCCAAGCCCCATTTATCTATACTTAAAACTAGAGTTGGCGGCATAGGTCCTAGACTAGCTAAGGATCCAGCTCTCGGTTTCATGTGCGACACAACCACAGGTACTTCCATAGTTGTACCATCGCAACTCAATGCCCTTGTCGAACGCTCAGTTGGTAACTCTCCGTTATCGTATTCCGGCGTTAAGTATTCTCGCACGAAATACGTATTAAACCAAAAATGAAACAATTTTTCCTTAGACAAAGGAAACGGATTTGACTAATTGGTTATCCTTAAATAAAACACTTGCCAATTACATAACACAAAACTAATACCTTTCGCTTCATTTTCGGCCTATTAAAGAAATCCACTCGTATATCGCCCATCAGAGCGATGCTGTGTTTTAAAGGGATAACAACACTCTGCATTCCTTTTCGCACTTCCACTATTTCAGAGCTAAATATCCTTTTTTTAGATTCAGATATTACACAATACAAGTCTAAAATACAAAAGCCATATGTAATAGTGCTTTTAATCGAAATTTAACGTGTACTCGGTGCTTGGTTGTTCTTACATCCTTGACCACCATGAAAAATCGGCGCTGGGTCCAATTGGATCTTCCGTAACACCAATGTAGCTGGTTGATAGTCCAATCCTTCGTGTACAAGTTTAGCATAGTAATCTACATACCTCCTCTGAGAAGGTATTGTTACCCCTTTTCTGTATGATAAATAAAAACAATAAAACAATAGTTTAATCATAATGGCAGCAAAACAATGTTACTCTGATCACCTGTCGTGCGTCCTTTTTGTTCCATAATAGTTAAGCGCATCCGAGGCAGTGAGAAATTGCTTCGTATGAAGCAGGTAGCAACATACCATTACACCAGTTCGACCTTTACCAGCTTTACAATGAACTACAGCTACATTTTCGTCATGCTGAGAAAGCCAATCATCTACGTCTTCGCAGAATGGTTTGATTTGGTCTAGCATCGGTGGATTGTGATCGTCGAAAGCATACGTAGCCACCCTTTGCTTAAACTTCTTAAAATCGTAAGATCTCTCTGAACATCTGGAACATTCATCTTATTCTTACACCGTCATTTATTTGACTTATAAAAGATAAACAAAAATGTCAGCGATACTCAAATGCTTACAGATTGTAAATCTTATAATGATCCTTGTGCCTAGATTCCAACAATTTAACAACATCGTCTATATGATTTCTGTATACTCCTTCTAACTTTTCGGCTGGAAATCCCATTGCTATTAAATTATCTCTTATGTCTGTCATTAAAGTATAAATCGTTAAGGAATATAATTATTGAATTCTGGAGAAACATGAGCTTTGGAACTTCCTGTTATTCATTCACCTCGATATTGATAATACTGATAAAAAGATACATGTAAGGTCAAGGTCGAAACCATCTTCTGTGAAGCGCTTACGACGTTTGCTCACAAGCCCTTTAATACGGTTAGTCATTTTCATATTACTGATAGTGTTGGACATACTCGGTTGAGCTAGCTTCAAATTCTGTGCCTTGACTCTTACGATTTCAGTCTCCACTTCTGCTTTGTCACCCCTTTCTTCTGTTTCCTGCTTTTCAAGTAACTTTTTCGCCTGAGCAACAGTTCAGTTAATGCATTGGTCGCTGCTATAACCCGCATGCAATTTTCTTCTGAGGTTAAAACTATGGGACATACCTGTGGCTTACACGCCGAGGCGTCGCAAGAGCCAGGTTCTGCTCGTCTATGTTCTTCCAGACAAACATGGAGGGGTGTTACTGATGTTGAGATATGCTTTGAGATTTTATTATTCAGCCTGTTGCCTGTAGGTCTCCTGCAGGAAAAGCATATACCCATTAATTCCCAGAGCATGTGTCCTTTCTGTCAGCCATCTCACGGAATTTTCATCTTCTTTTATAAGTGCTTTCCTCGTAGTAATATACTAAGATAGATTTCACCATAGCCATTGCCAGTTCAATGGAACTAATTCAATTTATTATTCGCACAGAAACAAAAGTGTTTCGAGTCTGAACACAGTACACAGCATAATACACCATTGAACACTGTGCGAGAATACTCAACGTTAACAGTTCATTGGCTAATCATCATAAACGTTTTAAGACACTTTGGATGCACATAGAAAGAGATAACTTTTATCACCTTAGTCGAAATCGTTTTTCATGTGAAAATCAATGGTAACACAACGACACCCACTGTTATTCTTAAAAAGATCTGATAAAAATTCAATGGCAAGACACCAATTGTAATAGACACGATGTAAAAATGTACACGTCGTACATTTCATTCATGTCTTTAGGACGAACATCACGATCGAGAGGAACAGAAGAAAAAGAAAAAGGAAAAATCTTAAGAGCTTTTATTTCTATCCGAAGAAGAGCGATAAATGCTAACGCGATAAAAACATACTCCTGATAGACTGCGAATTTAATCCTTATATAGTATCACGTAAAAACCGTAAAAGTATAGTTAATAAAATTCGTGTCCTGTGTTTTATAACTGTCTCGTGCTATACGGTAGATCGAAAAGATATAAGAAAACGGTTCTTTATGCATGAGAGTAGAAAATAGAATCGGGAGATGAATGTGCGTCAGTCAGCTACGATTTGCAATTACTCGGTGTCAAGATCGTTACCGAAAGAACATTACAGGCAGGAAAATGCCGTACACAAGCGTCGACGGAAAGTTAGGTTAAACACTGTTCCCAATACATCACAGAGGCCACTTAGCACCGCGGCGGTAGATTTTCATGCCAGTTTCACCAATACACCGTTCGTGTTCTATTTTGCCGAGGGTTCGCATGTCATTTAAACTAATGTTGCTGTAAATTTTAAAAGAACCATTCAAGATACCATATTACTTTTGAAATGCAAAGGAGCAATCTTTTCCGATATATAACGTAAAATTTGCTTCTGTCCTTCCGAGACATGCCCAACTATGAACTAGCGGCACTCCCAGTTACGGTGAATTTCTAAGAAATAACGTTAATATAGATGGAAATTTCTCAAGAGGCTCATTGAAATCGTTGATCTAATTTTCCTACATTCGACAAGTTATATTTAAACATTCGAAGGAAAAATATAAGCTTGTTGAAAGGTTTCATTATACAAAAGAATCATGGTTCAGTGGCGCAATCATGTCATCGTGTCAAAGTGGTAACGCGATCTTGATGCACATTCGATCACGAAAGTACAGTGCCTTTTGCATATTGAACTTAGGCGAATGCATCGAACGCACATAATCATGAACACGCTCGAGTGAAACAACAATCTCTACCTTGTATTCTGACTTTGTCAACATGGATAGTACACGCACACACGACCGGACAATTACGACTAACGCGAAAGATCATGCATCGCGTTTGTCACAGAACGGCCGTCCACTCTGCGAACGAACTATACGTACATATCATGGTGTTACGGAGGATGGCAATCGGATCGAGGTTGTTACATTTCTATTCGCGGTTTGCTTTTATTTCTCTGTCGAACTGTTTGAAACAAAATATGATCGATTTGAAAAACGGGGAAAGCATTAAGCTTAATTAGCGGACGGAGTATACATGTAATATTTGTTTTCAGCTCTGCATCAGTGGCAGTTTAAATCTCATGTGAAAACGAAAGCTTCCCCCAGCCACCTTTGTTACTAGGAACGCTATTTACAATGCCGCGTTTACATCGCGATTGAGCCCTGCTTTCGTTGGCAATATTGATAACTGCATTCCGCCGTTTACGCCTTCCGACCGTATAAGAAAGAAGAGGGGAAAGATAAAGATTCGAAAATCCTTTACATATCCCCCCCCCCCCCCCCCCGCCCCGCAATCATCACATGTTCTGCAACGATTGTTGAAATGAAAATATGATTAAAATATAATAACGTAAACTAATATATGCTACAAATGTCGCAGCAACTGTATAAAAAAGGCAATTTTTTTAAATATTACTATTCTATACCAAACCCACTATCAATTTGATAACATTTTCTTTCTCCTTTGTCTTTTATGTTTTTGAATCGCAAAGATTTTCCAAAATTAAAATTACCTGTACTTACACCCTTTACTACATAGAATTATATACTGTTATGGTAATCAGGCACTACATGGGCATGAAATCATAACTGCGCATTTGAAAATAATGGTTGTATAACTAGAAATTGTAACAATTTGTTTCGTTTAATAGTTGAATCTCACCTCGAGCAAAACTTTGCATGCCTAATATAAAATTACTTTGTAATGTGATAATTTTTTGTAATAATTACTCATTACCGACGTCCTAATCACGTACTTATTTGGCGCAGCGATTACGAATTATTATGTGCACACTGATAGATTTGAAAGTTTATAGATTCGAATGGAACAGTAACACGAATTAATTTACACAACAATAAGTTAAACTGATTACACCCTCGATTAATTCATATACATACTTATTGATGCACCCTCACGCACACGCACACAGGTACTATTTTGGAGAAAAAAGAGTTGCGCGCTATATTTAGTAACATTTCGTATAGCATATTAATTCATTAGATTATGAACAGGCAAACTTAATAAGCAGTAGTATTGAAATATAAGTACTGGAAGATTTGATTCCTTCTTAATGGAATTTATCAAATTAGGTCTAAAAGGAGTTACAAAATTCCTGTTACCCCCTTATAGTGTTGAGAACTTAATTAAATCTATGCGTTGCGTGCAGTAAAATATTCAAAATAGAAAATTGTCTGTTTTACAAATACAAGCTATAGTTTCATATTTATACGAATATGAATTCATATACGCATCATATATATTTCATGTGGCGTATATCATTTAAAATATGTAATTACATAACGCGTCAGTTATAAAGGTTTACAGCAACAACAATTTTTTTTTCAAGTCACCAAAAAAAAAGTTTAGAAACTCGAAAATGACAGACATTATTACAAAATTATATTTTCCTACCTGTTTTTAGAAAATTAATAATTTCAGAATACGTTATATATATAACACATACATACATACATACATACATACATATGTGTTTGTTTGTGTGTACATATTATTGCTTATTTAATCCAAATCCGATATAATTGCGCTAATGGTACCCGTATGGATCTTTGATGTCATTAACTTTTTGCGCGACATAAGAAGATCTTCCATTGTTATAGGTCGCACAGTGTCATGGTACTCTTCGTCTTCGGTGCTGGGGTCAGCATCTCTGTAACAACAGATACCAGTTGAAAATATTAATAAAAAATATTGTGCTCACCAATTATTAAACAAGCGAGAGAAAAATATTAACTGCGCCTGGTTTCGTAGATAATCTCGAACCCGATAAATAGATGCATTTCTACACAATTCTTGCAAATCCGATCCAGAAAAACAGTCGGTTATTTTCGCTAGTTTGCCTACATCCACATTTTCATCTATTGGTTCGTGATCCAATATTAATTTCAAGATTTGCATTCGTTGTTGCTCATTCTGAAAAATTAATACAAGTATTGATTATAATGCAGAATGGAAAAAGTAGAATATTTTTATCTAAACATATGAATACAATAAATATAATAGGGGTTTATCGAAATTTTATTTACTGGTAAACCAAAGTGGAAAGTAGCTGGCATACGCCGCAGGATAGCTCTGTCCAATTCTTGCGGTCTATTAGTAGCACCCATTATTATAACCGTACAAGAAGGATCGGTAATTAATCCATCCCAAAGTGACATAAACTGTGCTTTCATCATTGCAGTTGCTTCATGGTCTTGCGAATTGCGTGCTCTTAAAAATGAATCTGTGATACAAGTACACAGGGGTATGTAAGTTTGATACATGGATGATAATAACAGAAACTAATGAAATAAGTTGTTATCCTAGCGCACCTATTTCGTCAATAAAGATTATGCACGGTTGTAGTTTCACAGCCAGAGAAAAAACAGCTGCAGTTAACTTTTGACTTTCACCATACCATTTATCAGTAAGAATGCTTACATCTAAATTAATAAAACATGTCTTAGTTTCCTTAGCTGTTGCTTTGGCAATCATGGTTTTACCACAACCTGGTGGTCCATGTAGCAACACGCCCTAAAATTCAACGGTCAATTATTATACAAACTTATATAATAATAACAATATCAAAACAAATAATCGTATACCTTTGGTGCTTGGGTTAATTGAGAATCTTCGAATAATTCCTTCCTCTGTATAGGCAATATGACAGTTTCTTTGAGTTCTTGTATAATGTGTTCAAGACCTGCAATATTCTCCCATGAAACCCGAATATCCTTAGGGTCCACTATGTGATTCGCTATCATCATTTCGTAATCAGTCAATTGATTCATGTCTATTGACCACAGTAAATTATCGGTTTTGGCTAATTTGCGCAATTGCTCCTGTGCCTAAGAAACATTGAATGTAACATCATAAGAGTTGTATAAAAAGAAAGGTTATATGTCCAATGTACATTGAATAAATGTTATGCAAGATATATTCTATTAAGAATT
Source organism: Nomada fucata (assembly GCA_948146005.1). Lineage (NCBI taxonomy): Eukaryota > Metazoa > Arthropoda > Insecta > Hymenoptera > Apidae > Nomada > Nomada fucata. The sequence goes on along the minus strand of OX411276.1, from coordinate 37,504,231 downwards.
GCAAACAACTTTTTTGTAACCTTTTTTCTGGCTTTTTTCTTTGCATTGTTTGTTGGATCCAGTTGGTTCATAAGCCATTTCATACTGAAAAATCCAAAAGCCGCAATAAAAGATACCCTCGCCACAAGCACGAATAGTTCAGTTCGTGTATATCCAACTCCATCGGCAATGTTCATTATTTATTTCAATTAATTTTAATTTGGTCCGGAGTGTATGCTATTTGTTGTAATAGGTACTAATTTTTCCTTTCTCTAATAATACATGCCACACTGAGTAGTTCTTAACACGCAAGAGGAATGTTTCCGAAAGAAGAAATGATTGTACACTGTAAAAAATCGACAAAGCCAGAAACGTATGTCATGCACGATGGTCCGCAAATAGGAAAAGTATTAACAATTTTAATGCACATGCAGAGTTCCCCGCAGAGAGTAGAACTGCCAATATAATGTTTGGTTAGTGTAACATATTTTACCAACATTGCTACCATTCGTTAAAAGTTCCTATACACTGCAAAATATAGTATAATTGCGATGAGAAATTGTTTTCATGTAACTACAATGCAGGCGTGAACTTTTGGAATATGAATATCTATTGCAACGGCATGAACCGAATTAAACATTAACATTATTTAGCCGCCTATTGGCGAATTTGTTTCCAGACGTGTAAGTAGAAAAGCTAGGCTTTGTATCGACAATACCAACGATAAAAGTTTCTAGAGGGAAACGTACTAGGGTTCGAGCACGCACTCGCGTTTTGCAAACCGTGTAGCATGTCCAAGAATAGTATTGTTCTGCACAAATTTCATACACGTAGGGAGAGATTTAGGTCTGAGAGTCTATTTTATTTAAAGATGACATCATTAAACAATTTTTAGTGACCGCATCCCAACGCGTTTACGAGGTTCGGCATATTTTGCCCAAATCATAGCATACTCAATTTATATTTATTGAAATTGTGCCATCGTTTAAATTGAATGACAATCCAAGAGAAATTTAGTATTGAAGGTATGTATTTCCTGGGCTTTCTATTCATAGAGCATTGTAAAACATTTGTAGAAAATTTATTGTAGAAAATAACTTAAAATTAATTTGCAAAATAATTTTGTACAGAGTTTCTTAGATACTAAGCTTCTTCATTTATATAAAAAATATCAACCCTAAATACTGTCTAATAAAATGTTTAATCACTTTAATATTATTAAAGTGCAGTAAAACAGGGTTTCATATGAAAAATCTCGAATATTTCAATATTTTCAATATCCATATGGACTGTTACAATCACTTGATGTTTCATTATTTATAATTCTGTCCATGGATACGTGCATAGAGAAACAGCAAGCACAAGTATAAGCATTATTGGAATGTACGCTAAAGTGGATGCAGCGTTACAAGAATCTTCTGAACATGAGCATTCTTCCCAATATACCCCATTCTCATAAACTCCCCAGTTACACACACCTGTGACTCCAGTACTAGCCACGGAAGAGCATCTGCGAATCACTTGCCGCCATCTGCCGTCCCCTTTAAAAATTATTGCAAATAATTGCAAAAGTAAACAAAACTAAATCAACAGTTTATACATTATACGTACTTACGTATGAAAATATGTAGAAAACTAAGCTGAATGCTTATTAATACATGTACAATGAATGAAAATGCATAAAAATAAGCAACTGAAAGAAAGAAAACTTACAAATAAAGCCTCGTGGGCTTTGTTCTGTCCTCTTGACACAAAATGTGCCGGGCATGTGGGACTCCTCGCTGTTGCATTCAATAGCAACATTTTTGTCCTTATCAAATTTTCTATACGCTCCACATAAATCTTCGCCCTTAGGATCGGTATCGCTACTGCATTGGTAGCAGCGAATCCCTGTAGTACCTAAAATTCATTTAATTAATCTAAAAACTGGTTAAAAATACTATTCGTTCATAACCTTAAACTAGATATAAACGAGACGCGCCTTTCGAAGCTTCGACGAATATATAATGACACTGGAATCTGTTATCATTTGTCGTTAAATTAATCAGCATATACTGAAGATCAATATTATATTTGTATTAAACACCGAACGATATATGTACAGTGCACATTCAAGATGCATCTTCACAAGTATTCAAAGCAGGTTTTACTTTATTTAATTTACAACCATGGGAGAACGATTTTCATTCATCAAAATATCTACTTACCTAACACTGCAAATGAAAATACTAAGCAAAGAACACATGCGATCGTGTTCTTGAATTCCATTTTTTTTAAATATTTGAAGCGTCGCTTCGACTATTATGCTTTCACTGTACGTGTCACAAATGTATGTGACGTCATTGATTGGGCGTTGGTTAAGCTTAGGTTAGGTTATTTTTACAATTGTTTACCAGGAGCGTGTTCATCAATTAGAGAACCCCCGAACGCGATATGTATTTGTAACATGCGTTTCAGCAATTCATTATCGCAATATTTTTAAATTTGCTATGCAAATATTCTCCTCTAGGATAAGAGAACGATTGTTTTCGCAGGAACACTTAGAAAAAGGAAGACAAAATTGAATAATTATATTTCTTGTATTAATACGCATGCATTTGTGATGGCATTACGAAACTACTGGAATTTCTGTTTGACTTGCGCTCATAATTTGTACCAGTTAATTTGCAACATCACAATCAACAAAAGCCATTTATAGATGGTCCGTGGGTCCATCGATTCGTCCTATCTGTTAGGCTCATAAGTACGGACATCATTCTTCATTCTGCCAATACGTAATTTTTCTATGCTTCACTTGTCCGAGAAAATCTGATTACCTTCTTGGCATGGTGGTTCTTAATCAGGTGCTTTTCCCTCTCGCTTCTAAATGCGAATATCCGTTGTAGGACATTAGGCGAAATCGTCAATAGGTAGCGATCGATCGTCGGGGTTTTTGTCACGTATCCGAAGAGGAATAAAAGCTGAATGGTGTTGCTACATTATTTCAAATAATGTAGCAAAACACGCCGCGTGCAACCGGTTCATTTTCTTTGGGAAGAAAATGCGCGTGTCAGCGTCGATCGTCGAGCAAAATGCAGTACGAATAGTGGTAGTTGAAACGGCTTATTAGATAGCTATCGGCCAAACGACTCTCAAACCTTTCTAGCGAAAAATCGAATTTCGATAGATTTTCAAAGGTACTCCGATGGAGAGGCTTTAATGGAAATACAGCCTCCGGGAATTCGAGGCTTCAGAATATCTATGTATGGAGGCACAATTATAACGAAGTGTCTCGTCGATTTCTGGACACGAGAACCCTTTTCCGGAAGCATGTAAATAAAAGTTTGGCGATAGAGCTGGTGAAAATAAAATTGAACTAAATCACACGCACGGTGTAGTCAGTTTCTATTCGAGTGCACCATTGTTATCTGATTGCAAGGGCAGTTCGAGGTATGTATGCGTACGTACGTAATACATATGCATACATACATACATACATACATACATACACACATACGAACGAGATAAAATGATTTGCTTCTCGTAATATGGTTTGAAACTTACATACAGCGAGAACAATTTGTCTTGCGAATTTACTTGGAAAAGATCGAAATGCTGCAGGATGAGTTGCAACGATGCACAGCGGTCGTCGCTTAAGTTTTCCGCAAATGCACTGAAATAAGGAGAGAACGTTAGAAAATAAGGTGAAGGCAAGACAGTGACGAAGCTGAACAGCGTTAGCATATACAAAGAGAAGGGAAATACATACCTAGAGAAAGTCTCGCGAGGGAGAGAGCTTTTCTTTTATTACTAAGGTAGTAGACGGTTTTTGTTTCCTTTCAGAAGGAAAGAAACGTAGATACGTAGCACGTATCTCGTTAACGAATCATTAGCAACTCTTCTCGTGCTGCAACTACTGTTGTCGCGACGGATGCTTACGGCCAGCTTTATTTTTTCTTCGTTGGCCGTTTTCATTTCCTCTCTGTATCCGTTGGGAGACGCTTCAGCGTCCAAAGTTTTTATATTGCACGCTACGCACACTTAACGAGACGCTAGTTAGAAGCGATAAAAATCTATTCGTTCGGCCATATCCTTGAAAGAGCTTCTAAAATTTGATCAAGTCCGTTAACGGTGATAATGGAGTCTTATCCGAGAAATGAGATTACATCTCTTCTTCTCCGTTGGTACCTCTTCCATTCAAAGCGTGGCTCAAGTTTGTAGCGTTGGCTGTCGCTTAGATCTCATTCCCAGCTCCTCCCCATCTCCTACTGCTTTTCGAAGGCCTTTGGCAAAACGCGGGACGACTTTCCAGCAAATAACCAGACGATAACTCAGCGCTGACAATGCCACTGACACTTGAAATTCTTATTGTATACCCTGGCAGCTAGCACCGCTAGTGTCGTCTGTTCGTGAGCCGACGTACACGTTTCTCGTATTGTTCGTCTCATTGTGCCCCGTCTACCCTTTTCGCTAACGATCGTTTACCCTACGTTTACTTAACTCAGCCGAAGTTGGAATAACCCACTTGAAGTAGCGAGTAGCGTGGTGTACCGCAATCGTGGAAGTAGAGAAAAAGGTATCTCCCGCGACGAATCGGCGCGACAGAAAGACAATATTCAAGCCAACAGACTATTGCAAATAGAATAAATCGACGAAGGTACTGTCATTGCAATCGAAGGATTTTACTCGAGAAACCGCATAATATCTACCATCGGACTCGACTGGGGTAGACCGAAGGTTGGAGAACGGATCGAATGGGGTTTGAATAAAAATACCGTCTTTCCACGGATCAGTTCGTCGGGGGGCGATGCAAAGCACAGCATTAAATCTTGACGGATCGGCCGAGTTCATTTCTGGAGGAGAACGCGTCGTATAACAGGCAGATCTAGGCATAGGCGTACACCAAAGAGCTCTCGTCGACCTTTCTCGTGGATAATCTTTTTTTTTCCACAATCGCGCCCGTTTATTTCTACATGCTTTCGCCGATTACTCTTGCTGGGCCTTTCCTTTTTTCCTTAGAATTTCCGGAACCTGTGATCTGGAAGAACGATAACCATCCGGATGCAGGAAAGGAAGGATGCCGTCAACAGTGCACTGCAGCTGGGCGCCGTGCCGCGACGTGCAACCAGACAGGAGAAGGAAATTGGTTTTGCATTACAAAGCCGTTGGTTCGCGATAATGGGGCGCTTCACCGGCGCAAGTACGAGCACTTACCCCCCATGAATTGCCAATTATGTTATTATTCCTAGCGAAATCTGCATTCGGGCTTCCCTGCACGAAACGTTGTACACCCAAGGCGGCCCTTGGCTCCGTTCTCACCGAATAATCTATCCTCTTCATTTCTTCCAAGACGAAAAGTTGAAACGTCGATCGACAATCTTTCTTTTACCCTAGGAAGCAGGGAGGAGGGGAAGCACTCGAGACTTTTCAATATCGCAATTGTGGAGATCCGAGTTTTGCGGTGACAAACAGTGAAAAGTCATAATTAATAGACTCGGGATAAACGAAGAGCAGCGTTGCACTACGAGTTCGAGAAAAATGAAACTTACGTGCTCGCATATAATATCGGGTCTTCTAACGCTCACGGCGTACAGTCCGTTGGATCATCGGGGATGACTCTCGAACGGAGACCGATAACGAGTCGGCTGATCATATTTTCCGGCTACTATGTGTCTTTCGCCCGAAAAGCGAACGTCAACAAGAGAAAACGAGCTTCTCTTATAGATGTTCAACTATGCTTACCGTTCGTGAATAACGAACGGCTTCCCAAAGGTTCGAAGAGGAAGGAAAAACGGGTGGAGGCCAAGGGCATCGTAAATGAGCGCATTGAGACGGCCTGGAAGTTAATAATGAATCACATTATTGAAGCAGAGTGCTGATTAACCGTCATATCTCTTCTTGACTTTGCTTAGTTACCAGCAACTTTGATCTGCCACTCCGATTGCATTTAAAGAGGGATAAAGCGGTGGGTTCTCGTGGGTGAACGGAAGTCAGCCCGGTGCTAGTTCAGGGTAGCTCGGCTGAAACCATACTCCAAAGGCCAGTTTCCAAGCTTTCGAGATTCCATTACGGCCGCCCGCGGCAAGGATCAATATTTAAATTCGCGATGGAAACGCCTAGCTGCAATTTGCCGAATTTTCTTCTCCCGGATCTGCTTCTCCTCTCTCGCATGGATGTGCAAACGTGCAACATCATTTCCCGTATCTCACACATTTAAGAAGGCAAGCGTATATCGGTGCAGGACTGAGCGCCACTGGTGGGGGCCAGTTTGAGTTGGCGGTTGAGGTAGAATTGTGCGTGGATCAATAAATCGCGCGTGGAATGGAACGGTTCGACGGAGACGCGAAGCTGGGAATAAAGCGAGTTTACGGAGCAGCTTCATCGGGAATCACGGAACTGACGGAACAACGTCGACTTTCGTTATCGCGACGCTCGATCCGGGACGACGCGCGCGTCGCGACTACGCGACGCTACCCGCACACTCTTATCCTCGTTTTAGCTTAGACCCCGAAATCTTCTCACAGCCAGTGAACAGAACACGGCTAAGTCACCGATCCGACCTGAGAACAATGGCTGGGTGGTAAGGGTACGGCTAGATAAGAAATAGCACCGCAAGGTAGAATCGCGCGAGTTTTCTTGTTAACGTCAGCGGGGCCGCGTCCGAAACGTTCGGCTCGTTCTCGCGAGGATAGACGCGCGTTGCGTCGCGTTCTTTCGGCGATCGCGCGTGAAGCTATCAACGGGCAGGTCGAAGCTAACTATCGAAGGGTCGAACGATAGAGAGGACAAGAAAAGAGGCGGAGAGGCGTGATATTTTAAAAATGAGTTTGGCCCGCAGGAGATAATTTTCGTTGGACGCGCCTGAAACCACCTGCCGCGTGTACGAGCACCCGTGCATACGTCAACCGTATACACCGTACACGCTAAGCGGCGCGCCGCGCCGTGACGCGGCGCACGTACATACGCACGGACGTATAAGCGCGGTGCATTTGATCCCGAGCCTTATGCCCGGTCTATCGAGCAGCCAAATTGCTATCGCCGTCTGCAGTGTGTACGCGCGCGTCGATAGAAATTGAAATAATGCCCGAAATCGCAGACACTATTATCCTCTCGGTTTATCCATTATCTTGCCCGTTTTTAGCACAGCCGACCCGTCAGTGTTTATGAAAAAGCCGGCCGATGAAAGGCGCGTGCGACAGGGGCGCAGAGAAACAATGAACGCGCTTCAATTATCGCCCGTGCGAAAAAATTCGCTTATATCCACGGCGAGACCGTGTATCGACCGTACACCTCGCCGTAACTTCAGCAACGAGCTTTCCCTTGAGGATTTTAGGAAAATCTGGAACAGGGCCAATGCTGTTACGTCGCTTCGCCTGACTTTATTTCTCTTCCCCTTTCTCGTGCCGCTATTTTCGCGTTTATTCGGCTGCCAATGCAACGAGTACCTCCGCATCTCGGAGACCGGCAAGACTAACTCTTGCGCCCTTTCGTTCGTTCGGCTCGGCGAAATCGAACGTACGAAAGGTGGCAGGCGGCAGGACAAAGCCGTTGCTACATGTATTCGCCCGCTTCGTCAAAGTAATCCGACTCGCAAAGATTTCAAAGGTGCATTACTAATCGAGGGACGCGGCTCGAACAGACCGAAGTTGAATTTTGTTTTCGAGGGTGCGAGTACACGCTTCGTTGCGTGGGTGTTCCTTTAATTATCGGATGCAAATAGGGTCGTTAGGGTGGGTTCTTTAGGCGCGAACAGGCGCGTTTCCCCGATCGTCGAGTGTAGTCGACATTCAAGCCATTGATTCTGGGTTGCTGCGAAACATTCACAGCCACCCTATAGCTTTGTTTCGCGACGCGTATTTCTATGACATCGCGGTGCGTTCGTTTCGCGTCGTCCACGAGGCACGCGCGTTCTTGAAATAAACTTGGGACACGAAACGAAAGAAAAAGGAGGAAAATAGGATCGAAGACGGTCGGCGCTGGGCAAGGAATTGGAGCGCCGGCGGTAAGTGTAGAAGGACGGAACGGGACGGAACGGGACGGAACGGGACGGAACGGGACGGAACGGGACGGAACGGGATGGAACGGGATGGAACGGAAGGATGATACGCGTGCTGGTTACGAGAGCGGTACAGGGAACGGTGGGCTAGCAAGGGATGGATCGGAGGGTTGGTCGGGTGGGGGATGAGGGTCGAGGGTTGGACGGGTGTTCGGATGACGGCGGCGGGTACACTCAGTTTGTCCTGCGCCGTCGAACGAAGGAAACGGCGCGCGTCGTCGAGTGCGACGTCGAGCGCGACGAGCCGTCGAGCCCGTGCCCTTAGTTCGTGTTCGCTCGCCGCGCCGAGCCGTCTCGAACGTTATCATTTTTCTCTTTCCCAGTTGATTCCGATCGCGCGTGCCTCGCAGCGCTGTTTATCCGATATCGGTCGTTCTCTCTACCCAGCTACCTACTATCCACCGCGGGACCAACCGCTGCTAGTGCCTCTGTCTCGTCTGAGTATCATCGAACAACTTTCCTTCTTACCCGCCCTTCGCTCCATTTTACACACTCCCGCGTACGCGCGCCCGCGCGCTCATACGGTCTCCCTTTTCCACGCTGCCCGTGTCCTTTGAGACCGTATCCTTTACCGCCCGTCCATCCCATATTTTCCCATCTATTTCCCATGCCTGGTGCAGTTTTATGCAATCTCCGAGCTGACGCGATGCGGGCGAATGTCTGAGACTGCGTTTCTCCAGAAAGGCAATGACTGTGCCACAGCTGGATTCTTCCCCACGGTCTCGCTCCAGTGGGGTGCGTGGACCACCTTTGAATCGAGGTACGCCCGACCAACTTTCTCCTTATTTCATATGGCTGCACGAAAACGATGGAGAACGTTTCCCTTGGCGACAGGTGACCGTACTTTTCGACGATACAAGAAGACGAGAGAGGAGGCACAGACAATTTTCATTTTTCTCGCGTGCTTCGTTAAAGTACGTTCGCCGACAGTCGACAAGATTATATTTAACGAAAGATTCAAGGCCCGGGCCTTAATTTATTGGAAATCGCTCGCCGTTGTTCGTAGTTCGCCTTTGATGCTTGTTTTGGAACCGACAGTAATTGCACGGTGTTATATAATCGCTCCACAAACTGTCCAGCGCGTATCCAACTTTTGTGCGCAGCTGTGTTCCTTTAGCGAGAATTCCGTCGGAAGCCTGTGCAGCAAACAATTTTCTACAGCATCGGCGCGCATTTACGCAACCAAACCGAGTACGGATAGTTTAAAGCGATAGACCCAACTCCTGTCGGAAGTTCGATTGGATGCCCCCGTTTCTAGCGAGAATGAAATCGCATCGTTCGGGGCTGGTTTACAGCTTCTGGTCAAACTGGACACCAACGAATCGCTGATAAGCGCGAATTTTCGCTCGATTTTACCGAGCGTCCGCCGAGCGTCCGCCGAGCGTTCGCCGAGCGTTCGCCGAGCGTTCACCGAACCTGTGGTTTTCGCTTAGCCGCATCCTCTTCTTTATTCATTCGTTTCCTTTAGAATTCTGTATCGAGAGCTCTTTATAAAACGCATCCTTTGCGCGATTTTTTGTGGTCGATCGGTCCGGGATACGCGTGGATATAAATGATCGTCCAAGTTTTGCGTCGGAGGGCGAAGACGGACGCTGCGGCATCGAGCTAATCGCGAACGCGTTATTTACGGAAGCGACCTGCAGGATGCCTGTTCACAGGTGGGGGATGAAAAACAATGAAAAGGACAGGAAAAGACCCTGGCCTCCGGCAGGTCTTGAATCAGGTTCGCTGGCGTAGCCTACGAATATCGTCGAACCCTTTTGTGTTTTTTTGTTCTCCCGCCGACTGCCACTGGTATCGCTGCGCGGCCGGGATGGAATTCCGCTCGGGGCAGAGCGCGTCTTCTATGCGTAGCGGAATTATTAAGTCGATCGCTCGGAATCCCCTGCATTTCGGCCCGCTGCGGGGCAGGCCAATACAGTATACCGACGCGGCGGTCTCGTTTCTCGCTGCTTCCTCCGCCCGTGGACGCGGGACGCATTCCACGCTTATCGCGACTACTGACGCCCGTTTTTCGTACCGATATGTTTCAGCACGCGCATAACGGCGACCAAGGAAGGCTCGTGGGTCCGATAATCGCGAAGAAGCTGCGAGAGTATCAACGTTACGACGAGAGAGCAGCAGCGGCAGTGGCGATGGTCCTGGCGATGGCGGCGGCGGCGGTGGTGGTGGCGGCGGCGGCGGCGGAGGTGGCGGTGGTGGTGGCGGCCACGAAGACGGCGAGGACGACTAAAGGGGTTACGCGGGAGACATGTATCGTTGGGAATCGCAAGAAAGAGCGCTAGATCTGTCGCGAAAAAGCAAATAAGTTTCAAGGTAGAGCGAAAGAGAGCGAAAGAGGAGGAAGAAGGAGCGAAGCGAGGGAATAAGGAAGAGATAGGAGGGAACGATGGAAGGGGTGGATCGTTGAGAGAAGAAAGGGTCGAGACGCGGATCGGGCTTGATCGGTGTGATGGTCTCGGGGTGGTGCCCGTGCGTGCCGATCGGCCGCCGAGAGTCACCGACCCAACAACAATCGGCCTCCTCGTCGAGGAGTTTCGGGAACGACGGTGCACCGTTCACCGTCAGCGCGACGACCGATCGCGCTGAAATGGTCCAGATGTTCTACTACGAGAACCGTGGCAAATGCTGCAAGAAGCTTCTTCGATACAACGGATACCCGAACAAGGTAAAGTTTCGACCGTTCCGGCCAGCTGAATCGTGTGCTCGCGCCGGTTCCGGAGCAGCTCGGAAGCGGGAGGCGTTCGCAGTTGGACGATGCACCGCGACGGGGAGGAAACGAGCCGTGCCACGTTCACGGGGAGAAGTTCCAAGTATCCGAAAGCCTCCGGGGAAATAAATCGATTCGCTATCTGAATAGCCGTTACACGCGGACGTGGCTTCGAGGCAAGCACGGAAGCTGGGAGGTTGGCAGGTTTTTGGAACGTTGGCTCGTCCGGGGCGCCGCGCGGGGCAGAAGGGAGGGCGGGATGCGAAAGAGGGAGTAGAAAAGTAGGCTAACCGTGGGACGAAAGTAGACGGCTCATCCGTCAGCCTTCTGGAATTGACCGAACGCTTCCGACATTCGAAACTGTTATCGGTGAAAATTCTCACGCGATAGCGAAGCTCGAGTGAGACGAGGGAGGGACAACGAATGAATTACGCATGCCGGACGTTCGTTACTCGCCTCCTATGCGTGCGATCTCGTTTAGCGTGCTCAACGGCAATGAATTTTCGATCAGGCATTTCAGTCTGCATCGCGGGTTGTTTCCACAGTGTGGAATGTTCGAAGAGAGTAGCGAACAGCTGGGGAAAAAATGCGGGACAGCGTGCGTATAGAAACACGCGAGGGGACGACAGTCGCGATAAAAAAAAGGAGGGTACGCAGGCCTAGGCGGGGACCTCCGACTTTCAGCGTCGCAGACGTTCTTTATGTTGGCGCGATTAAAGATATCTCCGATGAAAAGCTTTCGTGCCTCCCGCGAGACTGGCAAGCCCAACGGAAGGAAAACGTTGCGAGAATTTCCGAGCTCGCCGGGCAAGAAAAGGAGTCGTGTTTTCGGTAGGTACTCTTTATCGAGATCGATGAAACCGTTTGAAAAAGAAGGCGCTGGTCTGCCTCCGAGCCAAGAAACGCCGAGCAACTTCGATAACGGATGAACCGACGAAGAGTCTCGACCGGGGATGGAAAGGGAGCCAAGGAAACGCCGCGGGTTTTTTTCGGAGGGTGGCCAGGGTTGCCACGAGGGTTCGACAGGGTTCGCAGTCGATTCTTTTTGCAAAATCTTACGGAGATTGCGCTCGTTCTAGTTGCATAGTTGCGAAATATGTAGCCTGTATATACCGCGGCGACGCAAGCTTGTGCTTCGCGCGATCGTACGTCATTCGTCGCGACGAAGTAAAGCGCGTGCCAGTAGCACGACGAAACGGAGCAGAGGAGCCGCGAGAATAACGATAGCGGAAAGGAACGCGACCAAGGAGAAGGATTGAATGTGGAACGCGTCGCCGTTCGAGGGGATCGGGGGGATCGAGGGGGGGGTTGGAAGGTAGGGAAGGGACTGGTGCCGGGACCGGGACCGGGATTGGGATCGGGACCGAACGGATCAGACGTGGGACGAAACGGGGAACGAGCGAACGGAGTGGGTGGCAGGATGGCAAGGGAAAACGGCGAGAGATGGAGTAGGGAGAATCGTGGAAAAGAGGTAAGGGGGTTTGGGGGAGGATATTCCAGGCTGCACCCCGTAGCTGTCCCAGCGCATTGCCATGGCAACCGACCCTGAAACACCCTGCGGCCGTCGCACCATCGGAGCTTTGCTTTCCGATGATAGTAATAATGTATCCTCGTTTTCCTTGATGTAGGTCGCAGGACGTTACGGCGCGACGCGGCAAAAAGGAATTCCTGCACCGGAATTCTTTTTCTCGTTCACGACTCGCGATCCACTGCGCGCTCCTCAAATAGCCGAAGAGTTTGTTTTGCGATCGGGACGAGACAAACGTTCTGTCCCCTTCGTTGGCGAACGCGCCACTATTCCTTTCTTCGTCTCAGACGCAATCGACGTCAAAGTCGGGTCGCCAAGTTCTCGACAGGTGGCTGCCCATTGTTGTTGTGGAGCATCGTTTCAGCGTTGCCCGGAAAATTTAATTGCTTCGCGGTACAAACTTTTTCAACGGCTAACGAAAACTCGGGGACGGACGCGACACGGGACGCGTTGAATATTTTGTTGACGCGGTTCCAGCGGAATAGCAAAACGGAATGGAAAACTGGGAGAAAAAGATGGACATTTGAAAGGCTTTCGTTTCAGCGAATCGCATTGAAAATTGACTTGCTCGATCAAAGCGGGCTCTGGAAGGGATGGGTTAACGGATAAATGGGGCGGTGAACACGGCCGATCGGAATAAATGGAAGGGGGGGATGCAGAGGCCGAGCAGCGTATTATCGGATCAACCGATATATCCGATGCGCGTAGGGCGAAGGATGGCATCCGATTCTATTCTGTTTAACGCAGGTGCTCCTATTTCCGGAAGAAGGCTGGGCGAGAAGCGCGAGCAGTTCCTATTGGACCTTGACGCCGTTCTGGTGGAGTCGTAGTCGATGCAAGGTGGTCGAAGTTGCGGGAACCAGGAGGTGAGTGGCGACGTATTGTCCTACGGTAGTTTCCGCGAGAAGAGTATCGCCCGCGAGGTACAGCCGTGCAAAGGACGGCCCGATCCTCGAGACGTTTCGCTCGTCACTTTTCTCGTTCGCCGGTGGCATCGAGGGACCGCGCCGTTAAGTTCGCGATTCGAACCGCTCCCAACTTTCCTGGGGTCAAGCAAATACGCAAACACGTTTCCACGCAGCCCTGGTCAAAGCTCGAGACTTCGTTTGGCGAGACCCGCCGTGGTAATTTGCGGACCACTTCCACCACGAGCGCGTCGGACGAGCAAACTCTGCGCTCGTTCGAAGCACCGCGACGCGGTGCGTTTTCGCGGACGAGGTTGATCGCGATGGCTCTTGGGATCGATCAGCCGTTCGCGCCGATTGAAATTCGGTCGAGCCTCGTGTTTTATTGAAGAGCCGCGTAACGACGTCCCGGAGTAAAACGCGAACGGTTGAGATTCAAGATTTCCAGCGAATTTGGACGGTGTGGGGGAGACGAGCGAGCAATCGATGCGCGTCCATAGAGAATGCGCCGGCGGTGGCTACCCCGAGCACCGAAAGGGTGCTCTAGCTCGGAACTTTTCTTTGTAAAATGAATCGAGGACCGTAGGAAAAGTCAAAGCACCATCTACGGTGGATTTTAAACCGAGTGTTGGATCCGCCGCGCTTCAATAGAGAGCGTTTAAACTTTTAATGATCGTCGCCGGGTGAAGCGTTCGCTGGAATAAGCCCCTCGAGCCGTCAGGGATCGCTTCCCTCTCCGTCTAACCCTTTCTCCTCTTTCCGCTCTTTTTCTCTGTCGCTTATCTTCCACCCTTCTGCCTCTGAAAACGGACGGAGCTCCTCGCGCCACTTTTTCCCATTCAACCCCCTTCCTCCTTTCTCCTTTCTCCTTTCTCCTTTCTCCTCCTATTCAAATTAGCATCTGCAAGTTTCGCGCGCTCGATGCCGCGTATACGAGTAGCGCCGCTTATACCCTTGCTTCGTACCTCTTCACCGTATATTCGTACGGTTACAGGCACGGCGATTGCCCGCTTCGAATAAATTAATCCTTGCCGACGCTAAAAACATTCATCGAATGCTATTCGACGTACGATACATATGAAACGACGAGACAAATTACGAGCACCGTTCGTTGTTTCAGGTACAGCACTCAAGCTAAGATGGTAGACACGGGTACGGGCACGCTGTATATTATTGGCTCGTTCAAGAGAATGACGACCGATCCCGATTTCAAGGTATCCGAATCAGCCGTCACTTTCGCCGTCGAATTGCAGTTCCTGCTCCAGCAGCAGCTGTAGTTTGCCGGTTCGAAAAGGTCGAACGAATATCCGACGGCAACGATACGCAACATACGCAAGATCTACCGTTTATGTACCAGTCGAACGACCGACCTTCCTTTCTTTCTGCCGGCAGTTGTACCTGACGTCGAACGTGTCGTCGAGCGATTTCAACATGGGTTACAGTATGACGGGCACGTTGGAGCGCGGCTGCAAGAAAACCAACTCCTTCCAGATGACTCACTTTGCGGTGATTCGCCGGCGGGACTACGAAAAGGCGTACGAGGACTCGAATCCGACCTAGTGCACGTCCACACCCACGCTGTCCGAGCGTGGGGATTGCGAACATTACCCGTAGACGGAAAGAATTTTTAACCGAATTACACGGTTCTATTCTATTCGGAGATCGTGCAGCTCGTGCAGCTCGTGCTTTCCTCTCTCGATTCTGTCCTCCCGTTGCCGGCGAAGTCCACGCGACGTTGGACGCGCGACGAGGAGACGACAAATCCGTGAGCGTGCCGCGCGGCGAACGAAGGAGCTGCACGAACGAGCAGAAGCCAACACGTCCAAAATGGTAGCGATAAATATAGGTCGAATTAAGTAGATATTAACCAGCGAACGCTACCGTAGCCGAGCATTCGAAGCAACGGTGACGTCGGGAAAAGCGTTTCTCAAGGTACCGGCACGTAATTTCTCGTTAATCTGCCGCAGACGATTAGCTTTCCTATGCGCCCCGCGTCGATGGTGCGCGCTGCTTTTCGTCCGCGACTCGGCGCTTCTTTCATACGCTTCCCCATGCTCGAGCTTCCTTCCTCGTCCCCGTCGCCACGAGGAACGAAGCTCGCCGCGAGGCTGGCCTCGGTAGTCGCGAGCGAATAATCCTTTGGTTCTGGGATCGTCGTCGTGTAGCGGCGCAACATCCACGCGAAACTTATTTTTGTTAACGAGTAGAGAGACGTAACACGACGCTTCCCGCTCCGAATCGGTCGACTTCTCGCCGTTGCGATTCCACGAATTTTTGTACCTTCGGCTTTGCTCAACGATGTATCTGACGCGTTAAACGCGAATAGCGACCGGCATAGGTGTAAGCAACGATCGATCGATCTTAAATTGGCGTTTCCCGCTTAATGGAACGCGCTATCGTTCCGATAGTCGGAATTTTCTAGCCGCCCGTTTCCTTTCCGCTTTCCACTTTCCACTTTCCACTTTCCACCTGACCTTGCACTCGCACACCCCTGTCCACCCATTCTATCCACGACCGTATCAACGTCGTCCGTTGGTCTTTCCATTTCTATGTGCGCTATGAAACAGCTTCGCTTCGAGTCGGCAGTAGTCTTCTGTTCGAGGTAGCAAAGACGATCGCTTTACAGGGTTTCAATAGTTTTTCGCTTATCCCGCGGGGACGAGCGATCTCCTTACGGCTCGATCGTCCCTTGCTGCTTGGCAAAAGTCTCGTCGTCACGCTTTTCGCGACAAAGCGGCAAACACCGTCCCGAGCATTTCGCGTCCGTCCCTGCCGATACGTGTATTGCCGTTAAAAAGAATCGCTTTGAAAACGGCGTACGACTGTTCGCTTAAAGGTTCTTAGACTTTCGTGACTTAGGCTCCGTGGCAAATGAATCGGTCGATGTCGTATTCGTAGATGAGTAGTTTAGAGTCGTTAGTAGAGACGTAACGCTAATCGATCCTAGTAGTCGGATGTAGCTCGGGTCGCCGGCAAGTAGGGGCGATTCGATC
This sequence comes from Nomada fucata, assembly GCA_948146005.1. Classification (NCBI taxonomy): domain Eukaryota; kingdom Metazoa; phylum Arthropoda; class Insecta; order Hymenoptera; family Apidae; genus Nomada; species Nomada fucata. The sequence goes on along the minus strand of OX411276.1, from coordinate 37,488,081 downwards.
GTAGATTCGTTAAACACCGAACACGATCCGAACACTGCGGTCCACCCGTGCGATGCAGATTCTCCGAAATCCGTGGAGGCGATAGGTGCATTCTTTCAGAAGTTTGCCGAGATGCATCGTTCGTCACTCGACGCGGAATCACTTCGGATCGTGCGGGATAAGGCGCGGTAGAGTTTGCACGGCCGTTAGACGGTAGTTATTCGTATTCTTGCTCTCGTTCGCTCGTCGGCTCTAGACCCGACATTTTCTGCGCTTCTCAACTAGTAGCGGATCTGCTAGATCCAGAGTAGGTGTAGTCTAGAGTAGCGGTTGAAATGAACGTATACGTCCGATATCACGGTCCCTCCTAATTACTTAGCAGTAGCCTCGACCCACCGATGCGCGATTTCGTCGAATCGAAGGAAAGCATTGCCGCGCAACGGGTCCTTAGTGAGTTCGATTTTCCTCGCTTTCGGTCTCCGTTCGAATCGGCTGCACCGGCCTTACCGCACGCGTCCATCGCGTTTCAATCAAACTGTCAATCAAAATTTTCGACGGTTCGAATGGAAAATAGAAAGCTGCTGGAAGTAATTGTGTCTACGTATACTCGTACAGTAGCGAGATATTTGTCAAGGTAAACTTATCGTGTAGTGATCGTAGAAGAGTAGATGTAATCGTTATCGTTATCGTTATCGTTATCGTTCTCGTTATCGTCGTATCATCCTCGTCCCCGCCACCGTCCTCTTCGTTCAAGTTCGCGCGTCGGCCTGCCCGCGCGTACCCACACCGACTCCAGCCCATTTCGATGCGAACGGGGGATCCCGGAGGGCCGACGCGGCACACCTGAACGCGAGCGACTGGTCGCCGCGGTGTCGAAACGATTTCGGATTCTGCTTAGAGAACGCGCGATAGACGAGCTTCGCTAAATAGATAGTGTTCGTTACCGTAGAAAGCATAGATTCGATCGACGCGGCAAACACGGTAGAGCTGCAGCCACACGCATAGTCCGCTACTCGCCTAGTCGAAATTCGTTTCCTATAACATATAGGTGTATGTACGTCCGTCTCATCTTGTCCGAATTCTGAACTCCAGCACCAGTTCCTCCTCCTTCTCTTCCGTCTTCAAATTCTTCCTTGTCAGCCTCGTCGTCTCCCCCTATAGCGTTAGTTCCCGCTAGGTCCGATATCCCCTACGACTTTCGGCAATCTACGTGTAGCAACTTTAGAGAGATGTATCTAACGGTAAGGTGGGAAGAGCCTGCAATTCATCTCTACCATTATCGCCGGACGGTTTATTAACCGTAACTGCATCGGTCTTAAAAGTACGAAACTTGTTCGTATTCAAAGCTATGGCTGTGATGTTGATTAATCGTGAAACGGTTCGCAGAAACTAGGTGTACACCTACGCGTGCAATGCAATTAGGTTGCGACGATGCATGTAGCGACAAGCGACGCGATATTTTGCCAAATCGTTGCGTTCCATGATATGGGCTTTCGTTTCCACACCGTCTCGAGTCTGCTCGAAGGAGCTGGCTACGTTCTACGTAGAACGTTCTACGACCTGGAGATAGTCGTCGTAACGTTTCCCTTAGTTTCGCCAATCGAGGAGAGGAAAAGGGGCAAAATTGCGGCAACGTGATGCGACGTGGAACGAAGCGGAAGCTAGAGGAGTGTCGCGCGGCCGAAATGTTGCTCGTCGTGCGACAAACTGTTGCTCAGATAGTCAGAGACTGTATTTTCTACCCGCACCGCCATGACGCCAGCGCGATTCGATCACGTTTCATGCACGACAGCTAGCGCAGCGACGCGTCGCACCGAGAGAAATCTTCTTCCTAAGATTCCCTTTCCCTTTCTCTTCCCCTTCCTCTTCCTCTTCCTCTTCCTCTTCCTCTTCCACTCCCTCTCCCTCTTTGGCCCATCTATGTGGAACCACTGCGAAAGGAGAATTGGGCAAGGCGTTGTGCCGGAATCGCTGCCGGGGCAGTAAGCGAAACGAATCGAGTACGAGTACTGGTGCAACAAACGCATCGATGTATTTTCACTACAGTCCTGTCTACAGTCAATTCATTTTGTATTTATATCTAATCTATGATGTATCTATCGCCATAATTTATGCCGAAATAAATGTTAAATTTACGCACAACGTAACGGTCCACCCCTTCTGCACGCCGCGCCGGTAGACGCGCAGCGTCCGGAAAGTAGCGGGACGGGCCAAGGCGAGATCGACACCGATCAAGGACAACACTGCAGTTGGGATGCTGACTGGAGCTGACTTTTACCGGTCCATCTAATCCGGCCGCATCACCTATCTGCTCTAGCTCGGAATAACTTTGCTTTCATAGGCGGTCAATTTGATTATCTCGGCGCACCGGAGGAGAGTTAAGCGCAAACGCTTCGCGCTGCGCATGGGAAACGCGAAACTCGAGAATCTTCCACGACGTTTTCCCCACTCCGACGTCGCGACGTTCCGATCGAAAATTTTCGCAGACTTTCGAGTGGCTCGTTGAAAAGCGCGTCGGTTCCGGGACTCTGTTCTATTCGTAGAATCGATCGGGTGGGTACGGAGAGCAAGCCGATCGCCTCGACCGTCGAACTCGCTTCCCCCCGCGCGTTCTACTTCCCTAGACGCGGGCCGATCACGCGACACGCGCCACGCGCCACGCGCCACGCGCCACGCGCCGAGCGCGCGGAAAATTGTCGCGGGACGCGGAAAGCAGCCGCCGCGTCGTCGCGACGCACCGGGTCGGATCTTCGGTAGCGTTACTGTACGCGCGGTAATCGCCGAGCGGATACGGCGCACCGTGGATTGGACCAGACCGATTCGCGACCGAGCTACGAGCCCGAGATTTTTGGCAGCGGTACGCGACGCTCAACCGCGCCAGATATTTGCTAGCTCGGAATTTTCCTCGACAGCAGCGTCGGCCAGGCCCGGCCTCGAGTCTATCGTAGCAGTAGAACGAGTTCCGACACGTGTCGAAGCAAAGATAAACTATGCATTTGTAATTGTAATCGGCGGCGAATCGGTCTCATTTCTAGTTCTGCTGCTCTGGTCGCGTCACGATAGTAACAGTATGTACCGTGTCTCGATATCCCTGAGAGTAGTAGCCCTGTCGTCGCGGTTCTCGGTCGCACGCGTCTCCGTGTCGGCCGTCTTCCGGTGAAGATCTCCTCGATAACGATAAAGGCTAGCGGACGCGAGGAACGAGGCGCTATCGTATCGCGGTAGATCTCGCCGCCGATTAGTCGATAGCGGAAAGCGGAAATTGATGAATCGCGACGCTCTATCGCACCGTTCCCATCTATCCGGGTTACTAGTGTTCTACAGCACAGCTGTCGCGGTACGGCACCGCGGTACGGTGTCGTCTATGGGCTATCGGTGATATCGGAGGACGGGTCGACGCGACGCTTGGCTAAACGAGAAGCTGCGGACCGAGCGAGCTGATCGTAACAATTGAATCGTTTGACCCATCTTAATTGGCAAGTTACGCCAGGGCGAATGGGACGTTCGCCAGGGGACGAAGCGTTCGCGAATCTACAGTGCCGCGGATCCTATCGGACCTATCGGAGGACGCGCGCGGTCGTTCGGATCTTGGATACTTTGCGCGTAGAGGTACCGACCGCGACCGCCACCGACCACCGCCATTAATTAGGAGCGAAATCATGGCGACGAACGGTGGAAGCAACGGAAAATCCTCGACGGCAAATGGTGAGAATTTCGGCCGCGATTTTTCCCGGATCGCGCGAGCAGCGTTCCGCGCGCAAACCGTTGAGCGGCAAGTTTTCGGTGCTTTCTAGCGAGAAGCGACGAGGCGGCAGGGACGGTGCCGGGGGCAGCGGATTTCGAGAAGGCGATATCGGCGACAGGTGAGCGGGTTGGCGAACCGCGGGTCCGTATAGTTTCGCTCGCTTCGCTCTGCTACTGTTCGCAGGCTACGGGACGTTCAACGTGCTGCTGCTACTGGCAGCGCTGCCGATCGCATGGACCGGCGTCTTCGACACAACCACGACCGCCTTCGTTCTAGCCTCCGCCGATTGCGATTTGCAGCTGACTTCTCTTCGCAAAGGGGCTCTCGTTGCATCCCCGTTTCTAGGTACAGTATACCGCTCTCAATCGCGACGCATCGTTTCGTGCTTCATCGCCTCGTCTCGAACGCCCGCAGGCATGGCGTTCGCGAACTTCCTGTGGGACCAGCTGCTACCGTGCGTAGGTATGAGAAACCTGTTCGTCCTCGGTCTCCTAGCGGACGCTATTCTGAATCTGCTCGGAAGCGCCGTTGACTCTTACTACGCGTTTCTGGCCACCAAGGTTCTCAGCGGAGTTCTGTGAGTATCGCGTGCCGATATCGGCCTAGGGCGATCGACCGTCCTCAACGAGCGACAAATTTCAGCGTCGCCGGACCGTTCTCGATGGTGATCGCCTACCTGTCCGAGTTTCACTCGGCAAAGTACAAGGCGAGCTTCGCCAGATGGGCAGGACTGGCGATGAACGTAGCGATCATTGGTCCCGCAGGTAGGCCTTTGCCGCGCTTCGTCGCGCTTCTCTGCTCTCGTCGATCGAACCGTTGCTCCTTTCCAGTTCTCGCCATTCTGATATTGCCCCTGCCGTTGGTCGTCGACGTGTTCAATCGTCGGTACACGGCTTGGCGAATTTATCTGCTGATATGCTCGGCGGTGCCCGTACTCGGTCTCCTCGCGTCTGGTGTGCTGCCGCAAAGTCCCAAGTACCTTGTGCAGATCGGTAAACCCGAGGAAGCATTGAGATTGCTCCGGAGGATCTATTCCGTGAACAAGAGGAAGCCGGCCGACACGTTTCCGGTGAGGCGTACGTTTTTTACCTCTCTGGGTCCTCCGCGACTCTACGTTCCGCGTCCTCCTTCCGTTTCCAGATAAAACGGCTTGTCGCGTCGGAGTTCGCGTCCCTATCCCGCCGCTCCTTCTTCGAGGCAAATTCCGAAAAGATACGACTCGCCTGCTACAACGCCAAACTCTTACTCTCGTCGCCGTACTTACCCGCCGTAGCGTTTCTCGGCTTTCTCCAATTCGCCAGCATGCTGGGGTAAGTCTCCTGCCGAGCCCCGGCTGATTCCAACCCCCTGCCCCTCGCGACTCGTTGTCTCTTCCGTTCGCGTAGATTCAACACGATGAGACTCTGGGTACCGTATCTCTTCACCATTTTGAATAATTTCGACTACGAGACCTGGACCGAGGATCGATCGCCGACCATCTGCGAGATGCTGGATCGCCGAATGTCCGTTCCTGCTAAGGAATACTTGAATTGTCCGGAGTTCGAAAATATGTGTACCGGGGTAAGGACGAGAGGGTGCCGCGATCACGGTAGTAGACAGACGATAGCTTACTCGGAACCGCTTATTCTTCAGTGGATCATTAGCGGGAAGGTATACGCAAACTCTGCGATCATCGCGTTCTCGGCGGTCTTTATTTCGTTCCTGGTCGGGACGATATCGACGTCGACGCTTAGAAAGAGAACGATATTGCGTAAGTATCGTTCCCTCGAGCTTTCGAGGGGATCCTGGGGTTAACGCTCGCGCCTCGTTGCAGTTGCAGCTTTCGCTTTGTCGGTGGTAAGCTGTTTCGGAATAAACTGGGCGCAGCTTCCTCCCTACATGTTGACCCTGGCATCCAGCATTATCGTGGCGACAAGGATAACGGGTAATATCGTTGCCACCGTGAACGTCGACGTCATTCCTATCCCATTAAGGTAATGCCTCGATTTGCGAATAGTCGAGCGTGCTATCCTGCGCATCCCTCGGTACGCGACCGAGACGCGACCGAGACGCGACCGAGCGCTTCTCACCAGTCGTTTCTCCAACGCAGATCCACCAGCTTGAATTTGCTCACCGCCATTGGAAATGTGGCGGCTGTGCTTGGAAACGTCCTGTTCTCGGTTCTACTGGACGTCGAATGTCTGGCCGCGTTCGTGGCAATGGGTTCGCTCCTCCTAGGTAAGTCTGCTCGGGAATTGAAACCAGCGAGAATCGCTCTCCGTTAATTAATGCGCCACGTCTTCCGTTTAGCTTGCTTCTGCTTGTCCTTCTTCCATCCGAAGTCAGCTCGGACCTCCGGAATGGGCCTCGACCGACCCGACCAAGCGAACGAAACGGGACGGACGAAATCGACGTCGACATCGATATCGAGATCGAGATCGAGATCGAGATCGAGGTCGGGATCGCGATCTGGATCGAAGGTGTTTCCAACTGGTCCTGCCCGGAAACCATCTCGCTGAACGACAAGTGGAAGAAGAAATGGAGCGCGTCGACGGTGACCGACGAAAGCGCTCGAACTGTGATATCTACGCAAATGAATCGTCCGGATACTCGGCGATCGCCAATAGTAGTCGCGTTTCTTCCCACGCATCTACGGTAGCGCGATTCGAACGATTCTATGCCTCTTTATGTAAATATCAAATTGATAGAATGTTGCACGAATATATAAGGCCTGCCTCGTGAATATTTTCCATACATAATTTCGAGCGACAGGGAATATCGCGACGCTCGTTTTGCCTTCGTGTCTCGGTCAAATAATAATTTGAATAGTAATCAAGGACGTCACTCTTTATATCGTTACTGGAAATACATACATCGATAAGCCAAAACATGTGGTTACTAGGCCCCCGACGTTCCACTCGTTCGTTAGGATTAACCGACGCTATTACGCGCGTTACGCTACGCGAAACGGAGAGTAGAAACAACTAGCACTCGAAGCTACGATTTACATGATTCGGTATCAATTTCGATTCGAGCGTCATGCGAGCCCCACCGAATTACTAATTTTCGCGAATACAACGAACAATGAGATTTCGATAATAGCATTCGGCAGGAAATAAAGCTACGCGGAGGTGCGAAGCAGCGTAACGCATTTATCTTCTTGCATCGTCGGTTCGGAATACTAATCATTTACTTAGAATTTGGTTCGTCGCGTATTAACAAACTATGTGCCAGGTAAATTGGGCGGGCCATGCAATGTCCTTTACTCTCTTACGGCTTTACTCTCGATTCGAAACGACCCTGCTTCCTTTGCGTTACCCGGATGCTTCTCTAACCACGAGTGATCCGAAAACAAGGTGCAGGGGAAAAGAGAAAGGAGTAAAGCGATTTAGGGATAGAGTCTGGTCGAATGGTCCGGATGACGCGATAGCTTGCAAGATAAACGGGATGAATCTCCCTCTGACTCATAGCTACGTTTCCCGATCGACTTTTCTTCGTTTCGGTGGACTCCGCAGTCCGCAGCGGCAACGCGCGCAATGCGATGCAACGCGATGCAATACGATGCAATCGTTGAGTACTTTCCGTTCGAAAAATTCACGTGTTGCCAAACGATTGGCAACCGGGGAGAATCGAAGCGAGCTACGTACGTATATGTATACACATACGCGTGCAGAATCGAAACGAGCGACAAGCAACGTCGGTTTAAAGCCACCGCTTCTAATTGCAGGCGGAATGCGAGCGCGATGAATGTCTTCGAGGAGAAGACGAGCGTAGTCGAGGAACACTCTCGAACAGGTAGCGTGCACGCCGTACGCGATAATGTTGGTCAACGAACCCTGTCGACGATAGCGACGGATAAATTGAAATGCACCCCTCGCGTTCCGTGGCCCTCTGCCGTTATCCCCGCAGCGGGGAAAGCCTATTCTCTTTAACGAAACTTTGCTCTCGTATCGTCGAAGGCGAACGAACGGTACAGAGGTATATCGTACAGCTCGCACCGCACAGTCGCGCGTGATCCTTTGCGCGGGATCTTCCGGGCAAAGACCGTTGCGAGTGAAATGTAACTCAACCCCCTTTTAACGTTAGCATTTCTAAACGCGCGGCGCTACACGCGTACCGGCGACTGCTCTCGATCGAAGCGTGCACCTCCAGCCAGCGGCGGGAAATGACAAATCAACGAACAGTTGTCGGAATAGGAAAGGCGCTTTCTCTATTCGATCCATAGATGCATCCGGGTGTATATATAGAGGAAGAAGGAACGTTGTTCCGTGTGGAAAAGAACAATTAGGGCGGGCCCATGGGGAAGAACGCGTGGAAGGGTCGCACCTATTCCCCAAGCTACTCCCTCGCTCGGTTTGTCCCGATTCTAAGGGGGTGCGCACACGTGTGTACATACGCGCACGCGCGACGAATTGCCTGATAACGGCGGGTGTCCGACGACGCTTTCAGTAATGCCTACTGCGCCTTCGTTTCGTGACGTGTCGTAGAAATTTTTCACCGGCGTCCCCTCTCGTTCGCTCGGCTTCCGCGAAAGGACGAAACAAGTTCAACTACGGGCTACGAACGTTCCTCCTGCTGACAGAATGAACCGGCGATTCGTTCGGTCCGAAACGACCAACGCGACCGCGAAACCACCCGCTGGAGCAGCGAGTTACGCGATACTCACGATCGGTCAGTCGCTGTCAAACGGAACGACGACCCGTCCGCTCGACGATTAACCGAAGATTCGCGTTTCCTCGACACTTTCCACACCCGAAGCGGCGCGGAACGTATTCGATACCGCTGAACGTACGCTTTTTAAACGACCGCGCGAATGCACGAACACACCGGTGGCAATTGGTCGGCAACGAAAAGTATCGTTGATCGTCGGGCCGCTCCGCGTACGCGTACGTGGGCAGAGTGATACCGTTCGCGTTGGATAGTTCGAACGAGAGAGCCGATCGATTACCGCGGACCACGATGCCGCTTTATCTTCTACTGCTGTTACTTATGGGAACAACTGCGTCCGGTAAGGGGATGCACATTTTATTATCAGCCGATACTTTTACTTCGTGCACCGCACGCGTGGCCAACGGGCCGGCGAGTCGGCCGCCGCGCGCCGCGCGCCGGCGCGTCTTTGCAATAACGATACGGCGGCGTCCGATGGCGCGAGAAACGGCCGCGCTACCGTGCTCCGATCCAGCAAAGTCACGCCACTAATTGTAAAACCGCGACAAATTAATGCAGCGTAGCATTGTATGTTAAAATTGGCGTGCACGCCAATGCCGATTTGGCTTCCTGTTCTCCGAGTTGTCGCGATTTCTCTCGCATTGAAAGCAACGCGTAAAACAGGCCGGCACCGGTAACAGAGGTGCAGTTGGCAGAGGCCAACTTATCGTACACTTATCGTTAGAGCGGAGGAATTCTTCGCGCACTTGCTTCCTTGGACGAAGTTTTCAGGCAAACAGCCGCGCGCGAAGGTTGAACCGATGACATTCGCACTTGACCGTAATCAGGTAACGCGATATCGCGATGTCGCGTGCAACCTCGGCCTCGCGTTGCTCGAATGCAGCAGAAAAATCGATACTACCCTCCCGAGTCTACCTGTTTCGTCTTTATCGTCCTTCTCGCCGGTCACGCTACCTTCCATTTCTTCTTCTTCTTCTTCTGCTTTCTCTTGTTTGCTTCGACAAGCTCGGTAGTCGAAATTCTCAGGCCAAATCGAATCGCGAACGCCCGACGTCGTAACCTATCCAATTCGAGCAGCTTGGCAAATATGGGTAATTGTTTAGCCGATGGTCGCGACACGTTTGTCGGAGGTTGGCAAGAGATAATTGACATTCGCCTACGATATCCCCGAGCGAGGATCGCGGGGCTCGATACTCGAGGCGGCAGCTGTACGCCGTATGCGCGACACGCTCGGAACGCGAGCACGCCGTGTACGCGATGACAAACGAACGATAAATAGGAATTACTGTTCTAATCCCGATTAGCTTTCGACTCGTCGCCCGCATGCACGGCTGTGCATACACGCGCGAACGCATTAGCCTATCGAATAATTAAGCAGTCCTGGCTACCGAGAACCGAGTGCCGGTCCGCGTTTCTCCGGATAACGCGCGTCGAAGTTGAGGGTATTTGCGCACAAAGACTTCCTAGAAATGCGAGATCGCCTAAAGGGAACGACAACGTTCGGAACAATGAAACGCGAAGCTAAAGGATCGTGCGCAACACCGAAATCGTTAGACAACGCGGACCCTAAAACCACCCCTGGCCTTTCGTGCCACTACCAGGTCGCGATCGGAAGAATGACCGAGGGGGCGAAGGAAGTTTCTGTGCTCGGAATTACGGTTCTACGTATACGCGGTCGGCGATCGAACGCGATCGATCGTTCGCGATTAGCCACTGCGGTAACGAACGGCGGCCCCTCGAACGCGAAATCTCGCTGAAACATCGACGAGGACGTTATCAGCGCCGTTCGAATAGTTCGCAAGCCCCCTTCGGCTTCGATCCGGTTGACTGCAAGCGTTTCTTCGAGCAAACACCTCGAGCAAATACGGACCTCCGCTACTGTTGCATTTGCTATTCCTTGTTGGCCGGCCACGCCATAGTTGGACACGGGAAATTCGGCAGGCAAAGCAGGAAAGTGGCTGATACGGTACGGCCGCGATGGAAAAGAGTCGGGGCGCAACGGCCGAGGGGCGCGAGCTTGCGCTCTACTTGCGCGCCTTCTCTCGAACAATTTTACGCAACGACGTAATTTAATCTACGGTTTACTTGGAAAAACGTTAGGCGTATGTAGGTGAACCGACATCGACGATCCCCAGGGTCTCCTAGTTTTGCCACACCCCGTAACCCAAATACTACAACTACGAATCGACGATCTACCGACTTTCCGCCGACTTTCCGCCGACTTTCCGCCGACTTTCCGCCGACTTTCCGCCGACTTTCCACCGACGGCACGCGAGACGCGACGCGTCCCGTCTTTCCTGCGCTTTTCGCACTTGCGCGAGATCGTGCGACGGTTTTCGGATCCGTAGAAAATCCCGCGAGGTTTCGTTAGCTTCGAGGGAACAGCAAACGGGAGACGTTGAGCGTTCGTTACCGAATACGAACGACTCGGACGCGAACGACTGGAACGGTACCGAGCAGAAGCATTTATCGTATCGCCGCGCTTCCCGACCAGTTTTCCGCGTTTTAAATTCAACGCGAGCAAAACACGTTCCACGGGACGATTAACGAACAAATGACTAATTTGAAAGTCTAATCGGCACGCACCTATGGTTGCGGAGAGAGGACTACTGATCGGTGGTCGCTTCGGCTAGACGAGTGCCGTCTTATATGGTAATTCACCTCTCGGACTCGACTTGTTCGGATTCGCGACAATGAAATACGAGTCCAACCGATCGAGAGAGTGTGGCGCCGCTTCGGTCGAAAGGCAAATCCTGAGACAAATCCTCTGCGAACGGCCATTCGCTCGGACGACTCGCAGCCTGAAAAAAAAAGAATTAATCGCCGCTGCAGGTTGACGGTCGTTCGTTGTATCGCTTCTACGTTGCGCGTCCGCGGCATTGTAGCGCGAGGTGTGTACCGAGTAAACCGAATAGAGGTAAATAGGCGTGAAACGACAGGCAGGACGCGACGCGAGGCTCGGCAGACTCGTGTATGCGTATGGTATGTCGCGCGTGATAAACGCCAACGGAGTCGCGTTAACCCCGTGAGCTTTCGATTTTTTCCAATAATTTGTTAGTTTAATTGTAGTTAAGGAGCAGGCGAGGTTGGAAATCCACCCTCGATCCTGCCGCGTACCGCGAATGGTCGATAAACCTATCGTACGCGGAGCTGCGTGCATTCTCATCGCAGCCCGCTAAGAAATCGATCGAAAGCATAGCTTGGTTCAACTGGAATCGAACGAATCGCCACAGCGTAATTGCTCCTTAAAAACTGGGTCATGTTTACCGTTACTTTGATTAAGCGGCCGGCACCTTATTCCCAGTAAAAGTGCCACGATATGCTTGCGGTGAGACTTGGAGGTGCAATCGTTGCCGTGCGCATGAAAATGGACGCGCCGGTGTACTCGGGACTTGTACCCTTTTACGCGACTTTCAGGGGAAAAAGTTTGCTGCGCGGCAGTTGCGCAACGATCGTGCCGCGTGGAAAATATCGAAAGGCGCAAAGGCACGATGGACGAGGCGGGTAGTTCGAGGCAAACGCTTTCAGCATCGCTCTCTTTCCATTTTACTCCTTCGGGAGAGGCAATAAATATCGGGAAAGATTTTAGGAAGGTCGTAAGTCCGTTGCTTCGTTGACAGCTAAAAGGTATTCGGAGGTGCAACGTAATTTTTCTCGGTCGGAGTGTCGACGCGGCCTAAATATAGCTAAGCTATTTCCAAATTCAGCACGGTATGGAAATGTGCCCGCGCGGCCGATCGGGAAAGAGGAGGGCGGGGCGAGGGGAAACGAGGAAGGGAGGACAAGCTGGGAAGATCATTTAAGGGAGAAACGCGTGTCAGAATTTATCGATGCCGCATGCGACCAGGTGTTCGGCGTTGCTCCTCGCGCGTTCCGCGCGCGCGAGTGCCGTCACGCGACGATCGAAAAGCTTCTGCTTCCCGGCCGGGAGATGTTTGCACACGTGCGTCGCCCCCGATGGGTTTTCCCGTTGCTCCTGACAATGAGAGAAAAGAGAAAGGAGAGCGATGAATTGGTGCAAGGTGTGCATAGTTTGTGCGTCCGTTCGAGCGAACGGACCGGTAGGGCGATGGCCGAGGCCGAGCGACGAAGGTAGGCGGCGATGGAGGCACCGAATCAATTTACACGGGGCGCGTGTATCGGGATCCGTGGGGCTGGGGTTGCCCTGTCTGGCCTCGCACCACGCCAACTCGTACGACGGGCGACGTACGCGGAAGGTCCTTGCACAGTCGTATGGCTGCGCGTATCGTGTTCACGGTCTCTGTTTTCGGGAATCGTAACTCGATGTGCGGGAATAGGGTTTCCAGGTACATACAACGATCTGCCCCGCAGATCTGCTCGTTCCTAATCTTCTTTTCGTTCTCCTCTCGGACGGGTAGCTGGTCGCGATTCTCTGTCCGCTATTCTCCGACGACCGTCTCTCTGTGAAACAAGGATTGCGGAATCCTTGTTTGCAAATCTAAATACCGTTGGGGCGTTGGGTAAACGAGTCAGCACAGAAATCGTACGAACGCGACTGGAGAAACGTGGCCGCTTAAGCGCGTTAAGTCGAGGTTCGCGTGACCATCGCGTTGTAGCCGCACGCTCTTTCGTTCGGCTTTGCCCTCGCGCCCTCGCCATCGCTCATCGACCTTTCCACCGCCGAGATATCTCTTCCACCGGTGCGTTTTGTTTTTTACCGAGGACACGCGCTTCCATCTGCGACTCGGAATCATTGGAGCGATTCTCGTCGTAACACGGCGATGCTTACGCGGCCAGAGTCCGGGGCCCCGCGCCCCGCGCCCCGCGCCCCGTCGAAGGTTCGACATACGATTCGACGCACTCTCGATCCCGTTCTTTCCGATCGGACAATCGTTCCGCGAACGACACCCGCGATCCTTGCCTCGGCCGGGGTGGGCGCTGAAACGCTGGCTAGGACACCAACTATGTACCTGCCTCGTATCGATTGGACGCTCACCTTGACACAGCTCGTTTCCACGAACTTGCCGTGCGTGAAATTCTCTTTCTCTTTCTCTCCCTCGCTCCCTCTCGTCGTTGAACTTTACAGTCGCGCGACGAAACGTTTATTTTTGTTCCTCGATCGAACAGACTCCGCTCGCTTTTATCGGCCACCGACGAGCTTATCTTCTCCACAGAAATAATATTTCGGCGTGAAAGGGTAGGCAAAATTGTCGCGAGATTCGAGCAGAGCTTTCCTTTTCAGATCTGTATTTTCCGCAATCGGAGCTGGCGGTCAGAGTGCCGGACTTTTCGCGAATCGGCGGAAAATATTCGCGGGCGTTGAAACTGCTGGAGCTGAGAACGCTCCGAAACGATTCGACGGAACCGAAGCGCGTCACCTACCGGATAGCGGTGCCCCGCGAAGAAGAGGTTGCTTTCATAGATCCCGCAACGCATAGCCTGACGTTGAACGGCTCCCCGAAGGAAGGTAAGATTCGATTGCTCGTCGCTCGCCTCTTCTTCGAACGATCGCTGATCGCGCTTCGTTGCTCGTTAAGGCGCATCCGGATACCCAGACGCAATCGTGGTATCGGCGAACGAGGATAGCAGCAACGGCGGGGCTATCTTGGAGATAAAGGTGAAAGCTCTGCGCGTGGAGGGAAGCGAGATCAACTGCACGGACTACGTTCAGGTACACGAAAGTTGGCCGAATTCCTTCGAGCGTCGTTACGAAGGATTTGGCCGAAAGAAAAAGCTTGTACGCGACCTCCATTAATTATAGGATATGTGCTTCTGGACCGCGGCGAGGTACAGGATTTACGAGAACCAGCCGGCCACCGTGATCGGCACCTTCGGACCCACCATTTACACCGAGATCTGCCCCAACTTTCGTATCACCAGTTACAAGTTGCTCAACGGCAAGTGCCATAGATTCATTCAACTTTTCTTTTCCCTCTCTCTCCCTCTCCCTGTTTCTTCTTCGCTCGGCAATAGTCCTCGACGCCAAGGGGCTTCTACCCCGCACGCCTTACCTTCCGGAACCTTTCGGAACCTTTCGGAACTTTCGTGGACGAGGTAGAGCGAAGGTACAATTTTCAGGTTCCGAGTACTTTCACGCGGCGAACAACACGTTGGTCGCGAACGCCCATCTGGACCGAGACGCGGTGGGTCCGGCACCCGGTGGACCGGGTCCCCGGGTCACCGTTCGAGTTCAGTGCGTCGTCTGGGAGGAGATCACCGGGATACAGTACGCACCGATCGACAACTTGCTCGTGGACATTTTGGATCAGGACGACAATCCGCCGACGGCGCAGGGGAACGCCTCCATTTCCATAACGCTTCGCGAGTTTACCGCGGTGAGTGGTCGAGAGCGAGCGCGTTCGAGAATCGGGCTTAATCCGCGCGGCATTGTTCCCGCGATCGCCGGAGCATTGTTTCGGCTGGCAGCCGTGAAGAGACGCGAGAGCGTCTCGAAGGCCGGAAAGAAAGGATCGCGCGACAACGAAGGAGAGAAGCCTTCGGGGCCCGATCCTTGATTAAGCTCGGCTCTCCTTTTCGTTTCGCCGCCTGTCCTTCCCTCCCTTCATCCCGCTCCACAGCCGCCCACTCGCACCGCGCTCTGCTACTCGTGCGACGACTAATGACGACTGTCGATAGGGCGACAAACTGGTGGACGACAACAACTTGATTCTAAAGGACGCGGATGCGGAAAGTAGCAACCGCTATATCGTTCGAATTCTCGGCGATACTCACGACGCTCTGAACGTCACCTACAGCACTCTGCCTATCGAGGTTCACAAAGGTGTCCCCTACACCGCGATAGTTACAAGTGAGTCCTGCTTGCTCCCCTTTACCTCTTCGTCCTCCCTCTTTGCGCTCGCGACGGTAAGCGTCTCGCTACGCTGGAACGGTCGCTCGTCTGTTGCAGGAATTTCCGCGAAAACCACGCTGCTGCCAAAGTCTCCTTACCGCGTGATCCTCCAAGTGAGGGACGAACTTCTGCTCCCGGGACACGGCGAGGACACGGTGAGTTTTCATCCTCCGCGGCTGAAACGGCGAACGCCTCCGCGAACGCCTCCGCGAACGAATAGCGATTCGGGGAAGGAAATTAGTCGCGTTAAACGTTAAAGTCGACTCTCGTTAAACGATTAGGTGGCGAATGTTGCGAGAGCGCTAGCTGGGCGCGGTGCCGCAGCTCGTTCCACGGGGTCGGTTAAACGGGAATTAATGGGAATCGTTTCGCGTGGAGAAATTGCACGGCAGCCGCGCGCGTGGGCGGAAGCTACCCATTACGTCGGGACCGAGTTTCAGATTGATGCCGTTTAGCCGCCCCTCCTGGTCGCAACGCCCACGGAAAGCGTAGAAAAAAGGGTGGAGAAAAGTCGACGTCCGTGAATTTCGATGGAAAGATCGGAATAAATTTGCCTTTGGTTTCTAAACTGCAGTTGAACATCACGCTGACGTTCTACGGGCCGGAGTACCGGACAACCACGACGACGGTGTCGCCGATATCGTCCAGCAGGCAGCAGGCGCTCTCGTATCCGTCGAACGTAAAAGTCGCGCGGATCGCACCCCGCTACAGCCGGGTCGCGAAGCCGACCACCGAGCCCCACTCGTCGGTAACGTTCGGCGTTCAGGGGTCGAGCACGTTCGCCGTCACTCAGAGGGGAGGCATCGTCTACGTAGCCGACGAGGATCTGCTCGAGACGGAGCCAGCGAGCTTGCAGTGAGTGGCGAACGCGAGACAATTCCCCTTCCGAGAAGCTTCGATGCAACGATTGGCCAACTTTCAGACTGAAGATCCGATGGAGTGGCAAGGATCGGGTGGTCTACGCGAAATCCATAAGAATCACCTTAACGGAGGCGCCAGCGACGAAGGTGGCCGCGTGCGATCGCGCGGCTGCCACCCCCGGCAACGACAGCACCGCTCGTCAGCATTCCTGCGCCAACGCCGAAACGCTCGAAGATTGCGAGTCCAGCTGCGGCGTGGCCAGCGGTTCCTACAGGTCTCCTTCTTTCCGGCCGCGCGCGCGTCTCTCGCTTCCCGTAGAAAATCCTTCCCGAAAGAGAGGGTCAACCGTTTCGCTTTTGCAGCAGGGGCAGCTTCTCCGGGCGTTGCGCGTGGAGATGGAACAAACGAGCGAACCAAGTTTCCGTGATGTCGGACCGCTATCCGACCTGCTCCCCCGATCTGACTCACTGCCCCGACAACCGATGCGACGACCTGGAGCGCTTGGACCCCCGGATCTGCCCGCAAGACTGCACCGTCGAATGTAAGCACCGGCCCTCCCCGACCCTCTAGCGCGTAGAGAAAAATTTCTCCGTCGTTTCAGCGGACGTGCATTTCGCCCACATGAACAAGGGCGGCCGAGGAATTAAAAGCGGCTTGGGGACTTGCGCGTGCAACGACGTGCTCCAGTGCACCTGCAACGTCGATCGTTTCCGTGCCCGCAACGGCAGCCCGGCGAGGAGCGGCAAGGAAGGACGGGAAGGAAGGGTATCAAGGGGCGGGAAGGAGGAAAGGGAAGGAAAATCGGTAGACGGGGAGAAGGAGATACTGGTGTCCGGTGCGCGAAAAGCGTCCCACGGACCGTGCGGGCCTATTTGCATGGTAGGCGTGATCGGGGGCAGCTTTTTCGTCCTCATAGCGATCGTCGGTTCCTTCGTCACGTCGAGATACAGGTAGGAAACTGTTCGCGAGGCACGCGCGCGGCCCGACAGCTGCTCGAATTCCACAATATCCGCGAGCAATTCGGAAAAACGAATCCTCTGTGCGGCAACGCGCGCGTCGGATCGATACGCGAGTAAAGGACGTTCTGCACGCGCGGTGAAAAATAGAGGAAGCTTGTTCTCCGGGGCACCGATGGCGTTCGCCGATCCGTCGCCGATAAGCCTATCGCCTTCCCCGGAGTCAAGCCCCTTCCGTCGATATCGTCGACTATCGACGACTATCGACGACTATCGACGACTATCGACGGCGAAAGGGCGTTCGCGGGGCAGCTGTATTTAAAAAAGAGCTGTGCACATACTTTTATCGCGCGCACCGTCACCGCGAGCGCTCGAGGGCCGGTCGCGCGGACGCGAGTACACAGCCGCGGATGTTTCTCTGCTCAGATTGGCGGCGAAGGAAGCGCGGCGAGACGGGAAACGAGCGGAAGACGGCGAAGGGAACGGCATCGGAATGCTACCCTCGGATTACGTGGACCGAGGGGACCGAGGCGACCGAGGCGACGGGCTGCTCATCGGCTTGGACAGCTTCACCGCCGCGAATCGGCATCTTCTCCTGCCCAAAAGTTGCCCGGTAAGTGTAAATTCGGGGTTGGCCGGCGGGCCGGGAGGTCGCGCGGCTGCTCTACACGCAACGGACTGTTTCGTTAGCCGGACCCGAAGTGGGAATTTCCGCGCGCACGGCTGACGATCGAGCAAGTCCTGGGCGAAGGTGAATTTGGTCGGGTGTTGCGAGCCAAAGCCATCGATATCGGCGGAACGAGCGGGTCGACGACCGTCGCGGTGAAAACTCTGAAGGAGAACGCGTGTGCCTCGGAATTGGCGGACCTGCTGTCGGAATATCAGCTGCTGAAGGAAGCCCAGCATCCGAACGTGATCCGACTGCTCGGCGCGTGTACCACGCCCGGTGCCCCGGTCTACCTCATCATCGAGTTCGCGGAATACGGCTCGCTTCGGTGAGTGTATCATGGGACGCGCCCGTTCTCGTTAACGGATTATGAAATTCCGTCCGCGAGACGACTGTTCCGGTGGTCGCGTTCGTCGAATTCCTCGTCCGCTCGGTATTTCCGTGGAACGCGCGAGGGTGAAGACGGCCGCGTCTAATTTGAATTCGCGACGGGGGAGGTGCCGCGCCGAGAAGTAGTTCGGCGAGAAGAGTATCGCGCGAATCACGTGCGAATGTTGTAGCAATTACTTGAGACGGAGCCGACATTTGGAATCGGAGAAAGGAGCCGGGGGCCGGACGTCCCTCCGGCCGAGCGTCAGCGAATATCCCCAGGATGCGGCCGCAGCGTCGGCGTACACGGTCGCGCCCCGCGACATCCTCTCTTTCGCTTGGCAGATCAGCAAGGGCATGGCCTATCTCGCTGACATCAAGGTAACGCCAAAGGAAATACCTCGCGACTCTCCGAGCTTCGAGACTAACGCCTCCTCGCGTCTCTCCGTTCAGTTGGTTCACAGGGATCTCGCAGCTAGGAACGTGCTACTCGCCGCGGAGAAGCTCTGCAAAATCTCGGATTTCGGGCTGACGCGCGACGTCTACGAAGACGACGCGTATTTGAAACGCAGCAAGGGCCGCGGTAAGTAAGAGGCGACGGCTGTCGGGAAATGGATTCGTTTGTCGACGATCTCGTTTCGCCATCGATTCGTTCTCGCAGTGCCGGTGAAATGGATGGCGCCGGAATCTTTGGCCGATCACGTCTACACCAGCAAATCGGACGTATGGAGCTTCGGCGTTCTCCTCTGGGAGCTGGTCACTTTGGGCGCCTCTCCTTATCCGGGGGTGGACGTGCATAATCTCTACAATTTACTCAAGGCCGGATACCGTATGGAGAGGCCAGCGAATTGCTCGCAACAATTGTAAGCGAACCTACCTAGACATCGCACGGCCAAGAAAATCATTCGTTCCGCTCTTAGGTACAAGTTGATGATTTCCTGTTGGCACCAAGAACCAGCCGCGAGGCCGTCCTTCAGGGAACTCGCCAACAATTGGGAGAAAATGTTGGAAGACAGCGTCGAGTATTTGGATTTGAATCCCAGGACCGTCGACAATCAGGCCTATTTCGCTTCTCTCCGCGCGCTCGACAGCCCAAACAGTACGCGTTTTTAACCGTTTCGCGCCATCCCTTCGTTTCTTTCCAGAGAAATCGGCCAATATTATTATTATTCGATTCGAATCGCTCCGGTGTTTCAGGCTCCGGCAACGACGCGGCCGACGACGATGAGATCGGCGTTTCGACGAGCAACGCTGTCAACTACCTGAACGAATCGTCCCCCGATAAGGTGGTGAAATGCGACAAGATCGACAAGCTTCGCAACATTTGGCAAGAACCCGCACCATCGTTCACCGATCAACCAGTCAGCCTGTCCTACGTTAACGATCTATCGTCGTCCGCGGTCGGCGTTAATCACTACGAGAGCCCGATCAAATTTAGAAGCAGCAGCAGCGTTACCAGCAACAGCGACAACGACCACGACGCCGCAACGAACGAACGGCCCCAATCCTACATCGATATGGAGGGCAAGAAATCGTCGGAAACGGAGGAACTCCTTGCCTTTGATAATGATAATGCGAACGACGATACCAACCACGATCGAGCTAACTGACAATTGGGGAACTAACGAGGGCGAGAGGAGAACGCGTGGAAATCGGAACGAACGAGTAAACGCATCGGGCGGTGCTATCGGTGCTATCGGTAGCGTTTCGTAGAACGCGCCAAACGAGTACGGGGGTGCATCCACTGGAACATTTTTGTACGAGAAAAAAGCGCGACGTTTACGCGGAATACCTCTACGCTCTACGCTCTACGCTCTACGCTCGAAGAGATAAGAGACATACGCGATAATAAGAGCATCGGCATTGCGTACCCAAAGAAGCCGTCGGTTCTTTTCTACGAGGTACCGCAAATCGTGGCGTCGTACTTTCGTTCCGACAAATACCTCCGACTTCCAAGGATCTCGAAATCCCCTTTTCTCCAGTCTCTTTTCAATCGACCTCGAACGTAAGTGCGAAAGATCTTGGAAGGCTCTCGAGTATGCGGCGAAAAACTCTGTTCTTCCTATAATACGAGGTATGTATGTGCGTCTCTTACAAAATATATTGGACCGTGTCTTCCGCAGTAGCGTGTCCGGAATTTCTTACGACTGTAAGAGGGGCTAGAATTTTCGAGTCAAGCAGGACCTTTATGATTCGTCGGGTCGTATCCGAAATTACCTTGCGTTGCGTAATTTTCGGTGCGATAGAGTCCAACTCGAACGGGCGGCCGAGCAAAAGTATATGTATACGTATATGGCTTCCCAATTAGAAGTATTACCGAACAAGAACTCTGCCGGCTTGTAGTTTGACTAGCTTCCAATTAACTTTTTAACCATATCATTGCGGAGAAGAACTAAGCGCAACCGTAATAATCAATTACCGCACAAAAACTGACATACTCGAACATTTTATTTCAATTAAACGCTTGATGTTCAAATTGAATCAAACATTTAAGCTTCCTGTAGAAATCTTTGTCGCCGAGGCTTCAAGCTTTTAATGTACAATACGGCGAGGCGTGTAGCGCGAAGGAAATAATCAAGGATCATGAAGTTCTCGATAATGCGAAACGGAATTGCATTGTCCGTGTATTGTTTAATAAATTTCAACCAGGATGTTCCGCGGGATAATAAGTTGTCTGTTGGCGTCCACGACATAGACGTTCCCGACGTCTCGAATCCAATGTGGGCGAACGCACATGTGCAGCTCACGGCAGATCGCCTACCTCTTTCGCATGGTTTTCTAGTCACTGGCACAGAGATTTGCTGCAAACTTAATTGTCATCGTTGCTATTAAATGTGCGCGAGTTCGTGCTCGTCGACGCGATGTACTGTAACCGTAATACACTCGTGAAACAACCAATCTCGATGATTGGAAATGAGTCCGTCGCAATAAAAGGACACCCAACATTGTGTACCGCAATTAAGAGGATCGTCATTTATTAACTTAAATAAATACAGGCACAAGAAATATCATACATTTCGAAAAACCAACTACAGTAATGCCCGCAAAACTAGAGTAGGATCGGTCTGGTCCAAAGACATTCAAGCCACCCCCGGCCAGTTGCGCCAGTTGTGCCTACTGGACTTTTGCGGCTTCTAACCAACTTTTAGCTGAACCTCCGACACTGAGGTCGCACCTCCTGGACTTGTACAGTTTCTGACCGACTTTTAGCTGAATCTACGATCCTAGGGTTACACCTACTGGACTTCTGCGGGTGATAACCAAGTTTTTCTACAACCTACGTTATACCTATTAAAATAGCAGTGAATTATGCATTTTTAGTTAAATATAACTAAATAGTTAATGTTATTCAGAAACTTTTTTAAGAATTCCTAACTAAACTATTCGAATACATATTGCATTACTGTACTAATATATCAATGTTTTCATTCATTTTCCCGCCGATTTTCACTACCAACATCAGTGTGCGCTCAATTTTTCGAGTGACTGTACATGAACGAGAAGTTTGCAACTCATACATTTTTTCTTTAAGGGCTTATTAGTTATATCTATCCTTTCCATACATATGAGTTTGATGTTTGCCGCAACCAAAGTCATTAACGCGTCACGTCGCGACGCGTCGACTGCGTGACGCCAAAACAAAGGACATCAAAGTTTCAATCAATACTTTTAGATAGACTTGAACAGTTTGTAATTGTTAACGCGTATATATCAGTAAGGAGTAATTCGAAAATAAATTGTTATGTACATTTGTTATAAATTTTAATTTATATTTATTTTAAGTTAAGCTCCACAAATGAAAATGTCAAATCAAGATTATAATGAATAATTTACATATACTTGGTGCAATTTAAATTTCTAAATTTCTAAATTTCGAACAATATTCCACGTGAGGTTCATTTATTATAAACAATTCAAGAATTAAGTACTTATTACAGACAACTGGACATAATTACCGTAACGCGTTATATTTTTCGGTATAGCTTATAGGTTTCCCTTTTATTGGACATACCCTTCATAAAAAAACAACCATTAGGAGCCGAGAAAACAATTTTTAAATATTTTGCCGGTAACGACATGTCGGTAATCGCGCAAGTGGCACCATATCGCGTATGCAGCTTTTTTCGCAGTTTACCACGCCTTCAAAACCGAATTCCTGGTTTACTTCGTTTAATTAAACAATTGCGTTTTTCTCGGCTTCTACTGCATATTTATTATCCGGGCTTGCCTTAAATTAAGGCTACGGACCATAGCTAGTTGCACCAAAAGTTGCAACTCTATGGCAATTATGGTTTAAAAGTTATTAACCATTGAAAAATCGGCAAAAATGCACTTCGGGTCACTGCAATTCTCTCGGTTTCTGGAGCAGCTACATTAATGATCGTGTGCTCAAAATGAAGGTAAGGGATGCTGCTACTCCACAATAAAGGACTTGCAAATGCTACAGGCTCCGCTTATTTTGTATAAACAAAAGAATAATTCATTTGAGTATTACACCGAAGTTGTACACGACAGCCGATCTTCTCGTGAATCAGATTGTTCCTTGAACCATGAGCTTCAATTTGAGATATCGTTGATTAATATTGGCCCAGTAGAAGCCGAGATAATTGAATTTGTTTAAAGAAATTATAAACAAATGCGATTACTGCCACTTCCGGGCGAGATACATCAATGACCATTCGACATAAATTAAAGCTATTAGAATCAGCTAACATCTGCAAAAGGTGTGGACGTTATCCCATGTGCGGTTCATTTGTTATAAACAATTAAACAATTAAAATTGTTATTACGGCCAACCGCATATAATTACAGAAACGTAGTATTTTTTATCGAGTAGCGTCGTCGTTTCCCTTTCTTTTGACACGTTGTTGATTAAAATCTGCCCAGTAGAAGCCGAGATAATAATTTTTTAATATTTTGTCGGTAACGATGTCGGTAATTGTGAATGTGGCGCCATCTCGCGTTTGCGGCCTTTTTTGCGCTTTCGCACTCCGCCAAATCCGAATTCCTGGATTACATCGTTAATTTAAACAATTGCGTTTTTCTCGGCTTCTAGTGCGTATTTTTTAACCGGGCTTGTCTTAAATTAAAGGTACGAACCTTAGCTCTCTGCTCCAAGAGATTAAACAATATGGCATTGCTGGTTCAAAAGTTATTAACAATTGAAAAATCGGCAAAAATGCCCTTCGGGTCACTGCAATTATCTCGGCTTCTGGATGCCGTAGATTAATGATCGTGTGCTCAAAATGAAGGTAAGGGATGCTGCTACTCCACAATAAAGGACTTGCAAATGCTACAGGCTCCGCTTATTTTGTATAAACAAAAGAATAATTCATTTGAGTATTACACCGAAGTTGTACACGACAGCCGATCTAATCGTGAATCAGATTGTTCCTTGAACCATGAGCTTCAATTTGAGATACCGTTGATTAAAATTGGCCGAGTAGAAGCCGAGATAATTGAATTTGTTTAAAGAAATTATAAACAAATGCGATTACTGCCACTTCCGGGCGAGATACATCAACGACCATTCGACATAAATTAAAGCTAGGAGAATCAGTTAACTTCTGCAATAGGTGTGGACGTTATCCCATGTGCGGTTCATTTGTTATAAACAATTAAACAATTAAAATTGTTATTACGGCCAACCGCATATAATTACAGAAACGTAGTATTTTTTATCGAGTAGCGTCGTCGTTTCCCTTTCTTTTGAGACGTTGTTGATTAAAATCTGCCCAGTAGAAGCCGAGATAATAATTTTTTAATATTTTGTCGGTAACGATGTCGGTAATCGTGAATGTGGCGCCATCTCGCGTTTGCGGCCTTTTTTGCGCTTTCGCACTCCGCCAAATCCGAATTCCTGGATTACATCGTTAATTTAAACAATTGCGTTTTTCTCGGCTTCTAGTGCGTATTTTTTAACCGGGCTTGTCTTAAATTAAAGGTACGAACCTTAGCTCTCTGCTCCAAGAGTTTAAACAATATGGCATTGCTGGTTCAAAAGTTATTAACAATTGAAAAATCGGCAAAAATGCCCTTCGGGTCACTGCAATTATATCGGCTTCTGGATGCCGTAGATTAATGATCGTGTGCTCAAAATGAAGGTAAGGGATGCTGCTACTCCACAATAAAGGACTTGCAAATGCTACAGGCTCCGCTTATTTTGTATAAACAAAAGAATAATTCATTTGAGTATTACACCGAAGTTGTACACGACAGCCGATCTAATCGTGAATCAGATTGTTCCTTGAACCATGAGCTTCAATTTGAGATACCGTTGATTAAAATTGGCCGAGTAGAAGCCGAGATAATTGAATTTGTTTAAAGAAATTATAAACAAATGCGATTACTGCCACTTCCGGGCGAGATACATCAACGACCATTCGACATAAA
Source organism: Nomada fucata (assembly GCA_948146005.1). Lineage (NCBI taxonomy): Eukaryota > Metazoa > Arthropoda > Insecta > Hymenoptera > Apidae > Nomada > Nomada fucata. The sequence goes on along the minus strand of OX411276.1, from coordinate 37,463,653 downwards.
TTAAAGCTAGGAGAATCAGTTAACTTCTGCAATAGGTGTGGACGTTATCCCATGTGCGGTTCATTTGTTATAAACAATTAAACAATTAAAATTGTTATTACGGCCAACCGCATATAATTACAGAAACGTAGTATTTTTTATCGAGTAGCGTCGTCGTTTCCCTTTCTTTGGAGACGTTGTTGATTAAAATCTGCCCAGTAGAAGCCGAGATAATAATTTTTTAATATTTTGTCGGTAACGATGTCGGTAATCGTGAATGTGGCGCCATCTCGCGTTTGCGGCCTTTTTTGCGCTTTCGCACTCCGCCAAATCCGAATTCCTGGATTACATCGTTAATTTAAACAATTGCGTTTTTCTCGGCTTCTAGTGCGTATTTTTTAACCGGGCTTGTCTTAAATTAAAGGTACGAACCTTAGCTCTCTGCTCCAAGAGTTTAAACAATATGGCATTGCTGGTTCAAAAGTTATTAACAATTGAAAAATCGGCAAAAATGCACTTCGGGTCACTGCAATTCTCTCGGCTTCTGGATCAGCTACATTAATGATCGGGTGCTTAAAATGAAGGTAAAGCATGGTGCTACACGACAATAAATGAATTACAAGTGCTGCATGCGCTGTTCATCCACTATAAACAATCGATTCACCCTTCCGAAAAGAGTAATATCTTCGTGTATAGTTTCGGTGGGATTCTAAAACGAATGGGTCAATTGTCTATAAAAAATAAACAGCGCATGCGGCATTTGTAAATCGTTTATTATCGTGTAGCAGCATCCCTTACCTTCATTTTGAGCACACGATCATTAATCTACGGCATCCAGAAGCCGAGATAATTGCAGTGACCCGAAGGGCATTTTTGCCGATTTTTCAATTGTTAATAACTTTTGAACCAGCAATGCCATATTGTTTAATCTCTTGGAGCAGAGAGCTAAGGTTCGTACCTTTAATTTAAGACAAGCCCGGTTAAAAAATACGCACTAGAAGCCGAGAAAAACGCAATTGTTTAAATTAACGATGTAATCCAGGAATTCGGATTTGGCGGAGTGCGAAAGCGCAAAAAAGGCCGCAAACGCGAGATGGCGCCACATTCACGATTACCGACATCGTTACCGACAAAATATTAAAAAATTATTATCTCGGCTTCTACTGGGCAGATTTTAATCAACAACGTCTCAAAAGAAAGGGAAACGACGACGCTACTCGATAAAAAATACTACGTTTCTGTAATTATATGCGGTTGGCCGTAATAACAATTTTAATTGTTTAATTGTTTATAACAAATGAACCGCACATGGGATAACGTCCACACCTATTGCAGATGTTAGCTGATTCTCCTAGCTTTAATTTATGTCCAATGGTCATTGATGTATCTCGCCCGGAAGTGGCAGTAATCGCATTTGTTTATAATTTCTTTAAACAAATTCAATTATCTCGGCTTCTACTGGGCCAATATTAATCAACGATATCTCAAATTGAAGCTCATGGTTCAAGGAACAATCTGATTCACGAGAAGATCGGCTGTCGTGTACAACTTCGGTGTAATACTCAAATGAATTATTCTTTTGTTTATACAAAATAAGCGGAGCCTGTAGCATTTGCAAGTCCTTTATTGTGGAGTAGCAGCATCCCTTACCTTCATTTTGAGCACACGATCATTAATCTACGGCATCCAGAAGCCGAGATAATTGCAGTGACCCGAAGGGCATTTTTGCCGATTTTTCAATTGTTAATAACTTTTGAACCAGCAATGCCATATTGTTTAATCTCTTGGAGCAGAGAGCTAAGGTTCGTACCTTTAATTTAAGACAAGCCCGGTTAAAAAATACGCACTAGAAGCCGAGAAAAACGCAATTGTTTAAATTAACGATGTAATCCAGGAATTCGGATTTGGCGGAGTGCGAAAGCGCAAAAAAGGCCGCAAACGCGAGATGGCGCCACATTCACGATTACCGACATCGTTACCGACAAAATATTAAAAAATTATTATCTCGGCTTCTACTGGGCAGATTTTAATCAACAACGTCTCAAAAGAAAGGGAAACGACGACGCTACTCGATAAAAAATACTACGTTTCTGTAATTATATGCGGTTGGCCGTAATAACAATTTTAATTGTTTAATTGTTTATAACAAATGAACCGCACATGGGATAACGTCCACACCTATTGCAGATGTTAGCTGATTCTCCTAGCTTTAATTTATGTCCAATGGTCATTGATGTATCTCGCCCGGAAGTGGCAGTAATCGCATTTGTTTATAATTTCTTTAAACAAATTCAATTATCTCGGCTTCTACTGGGCCAATATTAATCAACGATATCTCAAATTGAAGCTCATGGTTCAAGGAACAATCTGATTCACGAGAAGATCGGCTGTCGTGTACAACTTCGGTGTAATACTCAAATGAATTATTCTTTTGTTTATACAAAATAAGCGGAGCCTGTAGCATTTGCAAGTCCTTTATTGTGGAGTAGCAGCATCCCTTACCTTCATTTTGAGCACACGATCATTAATCTACGGCATCCAGAAGCCGAGATAATTGCAGTGACCCGAAGGGCATTTTTGCCGATTTTTCAATTGTTAATAACTTTTGAACCAGCAATGCCATATTGTTTAATCTCTTGGAGCAGAGAGCTAAGGTTCGTACCTTTAATTTAAGACAAGCCCGGTTAAAAAATACGCACTAGAAGCCGAGAAAAACGCAATTGTTTAAATTAACGATGTAATCCAGGAATTCGGATTTGGCGGAGTGCGAAAGCGCAAAAAAGGCCGCAAACGCGAGATGGCGCCACATTCACAATTACCGACATCGTTACCGACAAAATATTAAAAAATTATTATCTCGGCTTCTACTGGGCAGATTTTAATCAACAACGTCTCAAAAGAAAGGGAAACGACGACGCTACTCGATAAAAAATACTACGTTTCTGTAATTATATGCGGTTGGCCGTAATAACAATTTTAATTGTTTAATTGTTTATAACAAATGAACCGCACATGGGATAACGTCCACACCTATTGCAGATGTTAGCTGATTCTCCTAGCTTTAATTTATGTCCAATGGTCATTGATGTATCTCGCCCGGAAGTGGCAGTAATCGCATTTGTTTATAATTTCTTTAAACAAATTCAATTATCTCGGCTTCTACTGGGCCAATATTAATCAACGATATCTCAAATTGAAGCTCATGGTTCAAGGAACAATCTGATTCACGAGAAGATCGGCTGTCGTGTACAACTTCGGTGTAATACTCAAATGAATTATTCTTTTGTTTATACAAAATAAGCGGAGCCTGTAGCATTTGCAAGTCCTTTATTGTGGAGTAGCAGCATCCCTTACCTTCATTTTGAGCACACGATCATTAATCTACGGCATCCAGAAGCCGAGATAATTGCAGTGACCCGAAGGGCATTTTTGCCGATTTTTCAATTGTTAATAACTTTTGAACCAGCAATGCCATATTGTTTAATCTCTTGGAGCAGAGAGCTAAGGTTCGTACCTTTAATTTAAGACAAGCCCGGTTAAAAAATACGCACTAGAAGCCGAGAAAAACGCAATTGTTTAAATTAACGATGTAATCCAGGAATTCGGATTTGGCGGAGTGCGAAAGCGCAAAAAAGGCCGCAAACGCGAGATGGCGCCACATTCACAATTACCGACATCGTTACCGACAAAATATTAAAAAATTATTATCTCGGCTTCTACTGGGCAGATTTTAATCGACAACGTGTCAAAAGAAAGGGAAACGACGACGCTACTCGATAAAAAATACTACGTTTCTGTAATTATATGCGGTTGGCCGTAATAACAATTTTAATTGTTTAATTGTTTATAACAAATGAACCGCACATGGGATAACGTCCACACCTTTTGCAGATGTTAGCTGATTCTAATAGCTTTAATTTATGTCGAATGGTCATTGATGTATCTCGCCCGGAAGTGGCAGTAATCGCATTTGTTTATAATTTCTTTAAACAAATTCAATTATCTCGGCTTCTACTGGGCCAATATTAATCAACGATATCTCAAATTGAAGCTCATGGTTCAAGGAACAATCTGATTCACGAGAAGATCGGCTGTCGTGTACAACTTCGGTGTAATACTCAAATGAATTATTCTTTTGTTTATACAAAATAAGCGGAGCCTGTAGCATTTGCAAGTCCTTTATTGTGGAGTAGCAGCATCCCTTACCTTCATTTTGAGCACACGATCATTAATCTACGGCATCCAGAAGCCGAGATAATTGCAGTGACCCGAAGGGCATTTTTGCCGATTTTTCAATTGTTAATAACTTTTGAACCAGCAATGCCATATTGTTTAATCTCTTGGAGCAGAGAGCTAAGGTTCGTACCTTTAATTTAAGACAAGCCCGGTTAAAAAATACGCACTAGAAGCCGAGAAAAACGCAATTGTTTAAATTAACGATGTAATCCAGGAATTCGGATTTGGCGGAGTGCGAAAGCGCAAAAAAGGCCGCAAACGCGAGATGGCGCCACATTCACAATTACCGACATCGTTACCGACAAAATATTAAAAAATTATTATCTCGGCTTCTACTGGGCAGATTTTAATCAACAACGTGTCAAAAGAAAGGGAAACGACGACGCTACTCGATAAAAAATACTACGTTTCTGTAATTATATGCGGTTGGCCGTAATAACAATTTTAATTGTTTAATTGTTTATAACAAATGAACCGCACATGGGATAACGTCCACACCTTTTGCAGATGTTAGCTGATTCTAATAGCTTTAATTTATGTCGAATGGTCATTGATGTATCTCGCCCGGAAGTGGCAGTAATCGCATTTGTTTATAATTTCTTTAAACAAATTCAATTATCTCGGCTTCTACTGGGCCAATATTAATCAACGATATCTCAAATTGAAGCTCATGGTTCAAGGAACAATCTGATTCACGAGAAGATCGGCTGTCGTGTACAACTTCGGTGTAATACTCAAATGAATTATTCTTTTGTTTATACAAAATAAGCGGAGCCTGTAGCATTTGCAAGTCCTTTATTGTGGAGTAGCAGCATCCCTTACCTTCATTTTGAGCACACGATCATTAATCTACGGCATCCAGAAGCCGAGATAATTGCAGTGACCCGAAGGGCATTTTTGCCGATTTTTCAATTGTTAATAACTTTTGAACCAGCAATGCCATATTGTTTAAACTGTTGGAGCAGAGAGCTAAGGTTCGTACCTTTAATTTAAGACAAGCCCGGTTAAAAAATACGCAGTAGAAGCCGAGAAAAACGCAATTGTTTAAATTAACGATGTAATCCAGGAATTCGGATTTGGCGGAGTGCGAAAGCGCAAAAAAGGCCGCAAACGCGAGATGGCGCCACATTCACGATTACCGACATCGTTACCGACAATATATTTAAAAATTATTATCTTGGCTCCTACCGGGCCGATTTTAATCAACAACGTCTCAGAAGAAAGGGAAATGAATATGCTACACGATAAAAAATACCCCGTTGCAGTAAGTATAAGCAGTTGGCCGTTATAACAATTTCAATTGTTTAATTGTTCATAACAAATGAACTGCAGGTGGAATAATGTTCTCGCCTGTGCGAGGTGTTAGGTGTCTAATAAGCCTCTCCATCTCTAATGCTTCTCGTTTGGCCCTGCCTTCTTTCTTTTTCTTCTGTATATTCCTTAACATTCTTTCTCTCTTCTGTTACATACTTACTAATATATTTCTTGTGTGTCAGGTTCCGCCTCCAAGGGGCCCGGAACATTCGCCGGCACTTCTCATTGTGCATAAGTGCAATAAAGAAGATGGAAGAACTTCTGCCACGTACTTTAGTTGTCCTTTAGTCATAGTAAATTAAGGAAGCTTTTAGAAACAAACTATGTAAATTTTTAGCATAAGTTTTATCTTATTTGTGTCTGTTGTACTTTCCATATTACTTAAATGTTATTTTAAAATAATGATTTAGTTCTTAGTTATATTGTAAATAGATATAAAATATTAGTTCATAAGTATTAGCCTGTAAAACTGAATTCCAACATTTTGTAACTAGTATCTTCATTAATTAATTTAAATAAATATTCAATGAAAAGAACTCAAGTGCTCTTTTTATTTTCATACCTTAGCAATCCTTGAAAGAACCTAATTCCAATTCCTTATACAAGAAGTATCGTGGACGAACTTAAAATGCAAAGTCCTGAAGCGAGAAACTTGTCAAAATGATCCTATACGTTATTAAATTTGGTAGCAGGCAATTCTTCGAATTAACATCATTGTTAAAGTCTTCATTTCTTGCAAAATTTGTTGGCACCTATCCAGAGATTGGAGCGCTCAGGAATTCTTCAATCCCAGAACAACTGAGAACGAATACCTCCTCGCATATCATATTCCCCTGCTAAAAATCCACGATATTCGGCAGGAATTTAAGTGCTGGATATCGTGGATTTGTATTAGGAGAATATGATGTGCGAGGAGGTATTCGACATCGGCAGTTCTTGGAAATGACGTCACGTTCCAGGAATTTCCGACCGCAAAATATCTGTGTTTCTGTAAAAAAATATCTGCTGAAAATCGTGGATTTGTGTCAGGAGAATATGATATGCGAGGAGGTATTCGACACTTCTTAGACATGACGTCTTCTGTCAGCAATTTTCGAGCTCTTACATTTTAAGATCTCCCATCAGGACGTTGTATTAATCCATGAATAATTAGCGCCGAATTTAGTAACGTTCAGGTCTATTTTTACAAGTTTTCCGTTTGGGAACTTTGCATTTAAAGTTCCTGCACGGTAGTACTTGTTTAAGGAATTGGAATTAGGTCTTTTCAAGGATTGTTGCGGTGTGAAAATCAAAAGAGCAGTAGAATTCTTTTCATTGAACATTTATTTAAATTAATTAATTTAGATACAAGTTACAAAATGTTGTAATACAATTTTACAAGCTAGTACTTATGAACTATTCTTTTATATCTATTTACAACTTACATCTTACAACTAAATCTTAGTATCCATCCTAAACTAACATTTATATAATACAAAGAATACTATAAATATAAATAATCTAATACATATAAACTATTCTTTGAAGTTAGTTTACAATAAATCTTACAGATAGAATTCACACTAAAATCTGCATGCTTTATATGCAACAGCTTGTTTTAAATTAGAGCAATTGTGTAACTTGCGCATATGTAAAGAATTTATTATATGTTTCACTTTATATTTAGCACATTCAGTAGAACTCGTAATAGTAATGTAAGTAATATTAAAGTTTATATAAGATCTACCGAATAAACTGAATATAAAATCAAATACAAATTAAATACACAATTGTTCTAAATTAAGCTTATGCGCTAATAGCTACAAACTATTTTTATAAACCAATTTACTGTAACTAAAGTATATGGCAAGAGAAGTATATGGAATTCTTTCTTCTTTCTTGCTTTTATGCATGACAAGATGAGCCGGTCAATGCTCCTTACTCTTTGCATGCGGAACCTGCACACACAAAAAATATATTAGTACGTACGTAACAGAAAAGAGAAAGATTGATAAGGTATATACAGTGAAAAAAGGAAGGCAGGGCTAAACGAGAAGCATAAGGGAAAGAGTGGTTTATTTGATAAGGAGTGGTATGAGGGGTGGGGGATGATCTAAAATAAATTCTTCGAATCGAGACCTTTAATTTAAGACATCGTTGATTAAACTCGGCACAGTAAAACGCGAGATAATTGAATTTATTTATACAAATTATAAACAAATGCAATTACTTCAACTTGCAAGTGAGCTACATCAATGATTAGTCAATACAAATTAAAGTTAGAAGTCCAAACTAAAATCTCCAATAGGTGTTAATATTATTGCATACGCGGTTCATTTGTTATATATATATATATACAATTAAACAATTAAAATCATTATTGCGGGCAACTGGATAAAGCTTCAGCAACGGGATATTTTTCTCCGTATAGCGTTCTATCTATAAGCGCTCTTCCCTTTCATTTGAGACCCCGTAGATTAAAAAACAACTACCAAGAGCCCAGATAACTGCAACACCCAGAGTGCATTTTCACTGAATTTTTAATTGTTTATAACTTTTAAACCACAAATGCCATATTGTTGAAGATGTTGGCGAAGATCGCTGCGTTTCCTAGCTTTGATTTGAGACCAAACCGGATCAAAAGGATCATAATTACAAGCTGAGAAAAATGCAATTGTTTAAATAAAAGATGTAATTCAGAAAGTTGATTTGGAGGTGCAGAAAGCTGTACGAAAGGCCGCAAACGCGAGATGGGGTCACGTACCTTTTATGTAGCTATGGGTTCTAGAGCGCCAGTACTGTCACAGAGATATGTACTGTCTGCTGTCGAGTGTAGAGAATGCAGGGGCACAAGTAGTGTCAAGCACTTCTTTATAGATGGCAGCCGTACGAGCAAAAATGATTAGCAATTTTGAATCCACATTATTTCAGTAATTTATTGTTAAAATCATTGTTTGTTGGTCCTTATTAATTTATTGTTTTCTTACTTCCAGCAAGATATGTATCGCACTCAGATCTTACTACATAATATCACAGTAACTCTTCTGAACGTAGTTAGAAAATTTCTCACAATAAGTGTGAGAGGAAGAAAAGTTGTCACTATTAATCATCGGAAAAGATTGTATACAATTTATTATACATAATTTACAAATTCTCCTTCAATCCTGTTTCCATAATAATAATGATAACTAAATTATATATGTAATCGTTGCGAATGTAGATCAATTTTTCCAAATTATTGTTGTAAAACACCCGCTTACTTGCTTGCAATTTGCCAGCATACAGTAATAAATAAAATATTTTTATGAATTTTGCAGCGAAAACCAATTCCGAATGCAAATCACAGAATTTTTATATACATCTATGATAATAAAATTGTTTTGCTCGGTGAAATTTACAGTTTTATTAATTATTTGATGCATATATGATATTATGTTAAACAATGTTGTTAACGTTCGTCACGTTAAGCGTATGTTTCATAAACAGAACTTTCGTTGAACAGCACCGACCCGAATATATCTGTATATTTGATATAATCCTCATTCGAAAAACCTTAGCAATTCGACTACCACAATTGCATAATTGCCAAGTGAAAAATATAAATATTATATTATTCGGGTTTCGGTGAAATACAAGTAAAAAAGTTATCGGCGATAAAGCGTCCGCTTCATCGAAGCAGTTTAGCCTGCGTCAACTAATCGGGCAACATGTTAAGTAAAAAATATAGTGCAAATGCAATCACAAGTTTAACTGATCGATACGAAACGAAGAGGCATCGGTCGTCGGACCAGATCGAGTACGTACTCCTTCGCCGAGCTCGCTCTTACCAAGCAAATTCAGTTCATCGATATTCGTTCCAAATGACTGTGAAGCGTCTGCTGAGATGGCCGGGTCCGACGTGGCTAACAAAAAGATCGGTTTGGCTGGAGTTTTACCGCTTTCCAGCGACAAAAGGTTCTCTAAAACAGCATTAGCACGTGAAACAGCAAGAAAAAGCTTAAGTTGAGTTACACAAGTAATAGAAAGTTTAAAAGGTACCGACCGGTTTCTCTATCTTTCGCGATATTAGGATCTTCCTCCAGTATATCGAGTTTCGCTATTTTCACGCTATCTAAAAACTCATTGTCGGACACCGAAGACATGCACTTTGCACGTTCCATCTGATGTATGATTTTCACGAGTTTAACCAGCTCTTTCGGCAAAGAGAATCTCTTAAAGTGACGCGTTTCTTCCGGTACATCGTCCGACTTGCAGTACGGCAACTGCACAATGTAACACCGCTTTCCTCTTTGCGGACGATTTTCTTTGAGCAATCTCAAAAGATAGTTGCTAGCGGTCGAAGACTTTTTCGGCGGCGGAGAAGTGGCCACAAGAATTATATCGGCACTTCGAAAAGCAGCATCGGACCAATATTCTAAACCCTGCAGCACAAGCATGAGCTTATGAATTCGCCCACACCTCATCTACGACTCGCATACCGTCTTTCTGAATACTAACTTGATCGGTGGTATCCGTGACGTCCAGCATGTCCATCATGGCGTTAATATTACAAGCTCTTAGGTATTTTGCCAATTCGATCATTACGTTGATATGCGATAAACGGGTCGGTGCATACACCAACAAACATTTAGGTGCGGCTCTCCGTTTCGATGCTTCTACAAAGATACAAGGTACCGGAGAAACGCGTAAATTTGAGCGCATGAGGCACGCCCGCTACGATGTCTACAAACACTACGATATTACCCTTTTTGTATAATTTGTAAAGATGATATAGAACATACAGTATTACTGGTGGTATCCATACGGTGCTGATAATCATGATGAGAAGACGATGAGATGTTTTCTCTGAAAAGCATAGACCGACGGTAAGTGGAGACAAACTTAGATGCGACGTGTGTACATCTAGTTAATAGTCATTTCCTTACGTATGATAATGTAGGGTGTGGTGCTGTTCGCGCATCCATATTCCCCGCAATAAGTATGTATTGGAGAGACTTTGAAATAAAACACGCCAGTGTGGGCGGTAAAATTGTATCGAATGTCTTGTTTGCTTGTCGTTGAGAATATGTCCGCGAACGTAACAGTATTTGTATCGTTGTTCACCAACCAAATTCTATACTTTGTCACGTTGTACGTTTCTGGCAGTGGTTGAATGTGCAAGAAGAGAAGTGGTGCATAAGATACATCTATATATACAAATGGCCTGAAGACCTTTACGTCTGTACCTTGATCTAAGAGACACGACCAATATCCAATTAGAGACCGCTGGCATCTAGTCGAATAGATAGAGCTAGCCGTGTTTGAGTGACTCACCGATAAATTGATGCACAGGAACATTGAAAATGTACCGTTTGCTATAGTTGAAACTGCTCCCAATTACTAGATAATCTAACCGGTAAGGAACAGATTCGTAAGATTCATCGTAGAACGGGCAGGAGACGAAGAACTCTTTTGGTACAGGTAGAGTTTCGTTTTCATAAAACCTTACGTATCTACAAGCCGACTGATTTTTGTTCAGCAAATTTTGATAACGAGTAACCAGCCCTGCTCAGTGGTAAATAATTCCGAGTCATTGAAGAAAACCATCTTATCGTATATTTCTTACCGCGAATGTTTGCATTCGTAACGCTCAAGTTAAATGCAGTTGCTTTTGTCTCGGATTCCTCGTAAATGTATGCGCGTAAGTTAAATTTTTCCATCTCAGGAACTGGTGCAGCTATATTAATGTCGTCCAGGACCAGTTTGGCGCAATCTGTTGGAAAAAAAAAAGGAATTTGCATAGCTGATTCACTATTGCATGCATTAGACTCATATGTTTCGTAGTAGGAATCGCACGGGCAAACAGCCAATGTGCGAATGGACGAAATAAATGTGTCGTACCTTTGCCTTTTTCAACTTTTGTCAAGAGACATCGAAAACCAGGCACCCAGGCTTGAGTTGACTGGAAAAGCAAAGGGATGACATTACGTATAAATTCCCAACAATGGATGGGAAATCCAGACAAGCAGTTGCAGAAAATTCGGGTAAGGCAAAATGCAAAAGGGAAAATTACCACGGCTCGACAATACTCGGGATAACAATACGAAGCTGTAGCGTTACTCGCAAAACAGCAAAGGAGAATCGCCAAATTAACGAGTCCTCGCATTGTAAGGTTACAGTTACGAATCGGCCACACCGATCGATGAACGTTCACGACACGTTGCATTCAACCACAACGGCTGAGCGGTCTTTCGTTCTTTTTACGATAAACCATTGCAATCATCCTAGACAGATCGCATCTTCTGACAGATCCTCGTTCGGCGCACCATACGCGACGCTATACGTGTGCAGCGTCTCCAGACTCCAGACTCCAGACGCACTCTACCGAGGATAACTAGAAGGTCGTGCCGCGTGAGTGCTCGCATGCTAATGGTTGTGCGCGCGAGTCGCTTGTCATGATAAGTTATCGAGCGAAACATGTGTTTTCTTCGCATCATTTTTATTTGCTGCCCTTGAATATCCAATAAGCATAAACATAAAAATATTAAAAAAAAGGTATGCAACTAAGCGAACAATATTCGGAAACTGCACACTTGTATGTTACGCCTGGTGTTGTTTATAATATAAAAAAAAAAAAAAACAGATAAAAAGAAAGAAGTGGTAGGAAAAAACGAGACGATAAAGGATTGAAGGAAGAGATAGCGTTAGACAGGTTTTGAATCTGGGTCGAAGTGCTTCTGAAGTGGTTGCCAACATTTGTAATAATCATCGTCCAGCTTGTTGGAATTGTTTGCAGCCCATTCGGTAACCGCCAAGCTGTACGATGTCTCGAACATGAAAGCTTGAGTTCCATCGGCAATACGCTCTGGTTTAAGCTCGCTGTTCGAAGCTGTTTCGAAGCACAGCGCGTCTGGTCCATGTGGCGTCATAATAGAATGCAACGTAGCTCCTCCCGGATGGAAACTTTCCTCCTTAGCTTCGTATCGTCCCTTTATCAGGCCCATAAACTCGCTCATGGAATTCCCTACGGATCGAAACGAGGACCAAGAAAACGATGCGACACAGCATGCATGGATTGAAAGGTTAAACGCGCGTGAAATTTTCCCGGAAGAAAAATAGCGCAACGGTTCGAGGGTGAGAGGAAGAGGGAGCTGGTTTGGAGAAATAAAAGATTGCAGACTTGGGGCGAAAGGAACTGCAGAATGATAGTCGCGTGAAAGGAAAAAGGAGTCGAGGGAATCGATATCGTTGGAGAAAATGCCACGTTTTCACCAGTATCCCGGTTCCGCGATTTTTTCGAAGCGGTCTAGCATAACGTTGCATCGAGCCGTACAGTCGACGACGTGGAATCGGCGTGGAAAAGCGAAAGGATGGAAAAACTGGGGCAATTAGACGTGGATATCTATTTTTTGTCTAGAAAGGGAAAAAACGGGGCGAGCGGTGTCGCGTTCGATTACACATACATACATACATACTATACGTGAATATGTAGATCGCGACAAAATCAGCGTCGCAAAGTAACACGGCTACTCTCGAAATTTCTCCGTCGCGTTCGTTTGCTTGGCCATGTTCCGGCCTATACTCGCCGGTAGAAGCATCGTGCGTCGACTTTCTACTTACGGTGGTAATAAGGAGGCCGGAAAGTGTGCTCCTGCACGGACCATCGGGGTGGGAATATGACGAAATCGGCCGCAGCGGTGCCAGCCTTTCCCGATGGGCACGTAAGCACGGTGAAGATCGACGGATCCTGCGAAAAATGCGACGGTGAAGCGAATCGATTATATTCGGCGCTGGACCGACCGAGCAACTCACGCAGTGGTCAAACGAAACCGTATTGACGACCATGAATTTATCAAGGTTGTACTTGAACGGGACGTAATTTCCGTGCCAGGCCACGACATCGAACGGGCTGTGACGCTGTCGAGCGGTAAACAGCTTGCCTTGATACTTGCAGACGATCGCGTAATCGGTTTCAAGATCCTCGTAACGCGCGACCGGCGTTTGAAAGTCTCGGGGATTCGCCAGACCGTTCGCTCCTGTTTCGAAACATACCAGCTATCTTTCGGATAACGCGACACGATTCGGATTCTCTCCTCGTACGATTCTTTTACCTATCGGACCCAATTCCGGCAGCTGGAAATGATCATCGAACACCTCCAAGATGTATCCCCGGGACGGACCAAACACCGTTACATGGAACCGCATGCCTTGCTGGATCACGCATATCTCGTTCGAATCGCAACGTATCTTGCCAAATTCCGTCGTAATCAGTAACGCTCCTAGCTGAGGCACTAAAGAAGAAAAGGAAGAATTTCGTTCGACTCGAAACCTTTTCGTCCTCTTACCGATAAGAAAATCGCCGTCGGAGTTGCAGAAAGCGGTGTCCCTCATCGAGGCGTTGCAGAGATACACGTGAATCGCGACACCCTGTCGAGCTCGAACGTCACCCGCTCCGCATATCGTGTGCAAACCATCGAGGAAATCCACCTCGGCAGCTTGCCTGGTCGGCACGTCGAACGGTTTCCATCTCAACTGAAACGCCAAACGTCCCTTCGAGTATCGCGACACGGGCGAGAAGAGAAAGAAAGGAGGCAAGTACCTGATTCGGGTTGGGCGGGATGGCGTCCCATTCGTAGTTAATCCTAGAGGCGCGATGGCTCGGAGAGAAGGGCTGGTGGAGGACCGAAGGTCTGATCCGGTAGAGCCAGGAACGCCTATTCCGAGAGCGGGGAGCTGCGGGGCAAGTTGTATCCATATGTGCGTCGCGACGCGGCGGCAAACATTCCTTTACTTACCAGTGAACGATGTGCCGGACAGTTGCTCCGCGTACAGACCGTACGGACATTTCTGAGGATTGTTCCGACCGATGGGCAGAGCACCGGGACAACGCTCGTCCTCGCTCGAGAATTCGCTGCCGAATCCCGTCAGATACTAGAACGAAAGGAAGCTCGTTTGAACGGAACTCGACGACTCGGTCCTTTCGTTGTCGGTTTCAACTCGCGCCTACCTGGAACTCGTCTTTCATCCTGTCGGCCGCAACGATCGCGAAATACATCTTCCTCTCGGCCGTTTCACCCTTTTATACGCCACCAACAACAACAACAACAACAACGGTCGTCCTTAGACCAACGGCGAGATGGTCATTATGCGAAGAACGTGTTTGCGTGTTTTGCCATTGCATCGACCAATCGTGATGCTGATTACGTATACGGAGGCGCGACTCGTTAAACAAGTCGACGCTATTACCTGTCCTTCGGCCAAGTCTAAAATATTTCATCCGCTCAACGATAAATTCCCGCGGCCGTTCTCGTTCTCAGGTACACAAAAGAGAAACGTAGTTTTGCCTCCAACAAACTACGATACCCGAGCCGTCCAGTCTGAAATGCGTTAAGAAAAATCCCGACGTAACGGGAGGGAGAGAGGAGAGTAAAAGGTCGCGGCGTACCTCGCGCCCGACAGGGTTGGCGCACCCTCGAGCCGTTCCAAGCGAGGCAATATCCCGACATATTTCCGATGCGAGTGCATCAGGGTGCTCGTTCAGAGATATACTCGGCCGATGCGGCGGTGAGGAGGAGAGAGAAAGAGAGTGACTTTCCCTCGGCCGAACTGCTCCCGACACCTGGAACACGATCACGCGGAATGAAAATATCTGCGTTTGCCGCTGGACGCTAGCGGCAACTACACGTACACATGTAGACGCGTATAGCTGATTCGACCGGGCCGACCGAAATGGCTAATTGTACGTAATTGGTCGCGCTTCAAGAAAGCCGGCCGCGTTTCGATGTAGCGCGTTGCGACGCGACCAAGCAGAAGCAAAGGAATCAATGAATCGCGAGATGGGGGAAATTTACAGTTAACCGGGAGAGGATTCCTTTTCCGGCAACGGGGATACCTTTCCGCTGCGCCCCGCTCGAACGGCAAACAACGAGGACCGCGGATGCGACACGCGCAACGCTCGTCGCCTCGTCGGTCGCCGAGGATTGAACGGGCTTCGGAGGAAAGGGTCAGGCGTGTCTCCGATTACCACGTTTCCCCTTAAACTCCGACAGGAGTATGCTCGGGTCGCGGAATCGAGTCTATCGCGTTCGCCCGAACTCCTCGCGAGTCGCGCTCGGCCAGCGATGGATAGGCGCGAGGCGCGAGACGCGAGACGCGAGACGCGAGACGTGGCACGGAACGGTGTAAAGCGGCTCGATTCTAAGATCGGTGGTAACTAGGTAGCCGAAGAGGCAGGCCCCCCTTCCTCGGCGGAATACGGGCGACCAGTTCGCTGGCTCTCGTTGTCAGTGGGAACAGGTGGGCTCGCGTCGAGAGAGTCTCGACTTGCCGCTTACCGCGCACAGATCGAGTTCGTTGTCCGACCGGTCTCTCGAGTTCTCGTTTCCGCTCGCGAAAAACTTTGACTCCGGTGTCCAAAGTATGCGTATATAAAGCAATCGAAAACTGTGCCGGTGGATCGGTCCGCGGTCCAGCAGTTTCGCGGCAAGTGCGGGCAGTGCTCGCGGTCTGATTCGGTATCTGTCGCAAAGTTTCGAGCCATCGCGCGAGCCGAGCCCTTCACGACCAAGATCTCTCGCTGCGGCGGTTTTGCATGGGTGTACACGTAAGTGAAGAACGACGAGGTCAAGACGACATTTACCGATCCTCGGCATCCAGGAATCGCTAACGTCGCGACGATACGATCTCGTTACCGATCCCCGTACACGACCCCCTCAAAAAGGGAGCAACGTCTCTCGGCGTTTCGTTGACGCGCAAACCGTTACTTGGAACAAACGGTGCCACTGGGTATCCGCGGCTGCGTCGCCCCTTTGCCCCGCTGGATCGCTCAAAGTTCACAGCTAGCTCTAGCCAATAGGTATCCGTAATGAAAAATTTCGATTCCAGCCTCAGAACCGGCAATTACGGAGACGTTCCGCGCTGATGAAACCATAACCGTAATCCCCGTGCAATAGCGCTCACGTTTTGGCCGTCTAATCGGCTCGTCTACTTCGGCCTAGCAGTGGTAACGGAGGTAACGGTGGTGGCGGCGGCCTCGCCGTCCTCTGGATTCCTTCTTCCGCGTAGAAAGTTGCCGCGCAAGAAATCTGTTCGCGCTCTATCGCCGGCCGACTGCAGACTGCTCTGCTCGTAACAGAAGTTGGACGGCGACGAGAAAGAAGAAACGAAGAAAGGAAGAAAGCAGAAGAAAGGGATCGTACCAATGTTACCCGCAGAATGGCCAGGGATCGTTCCGCTTCGGAATATTCGGAGAACGTGAGCGACGCCACGTCCTGCAGCTGCATCACGAGTTCCGTCGACAAGGCTAGTAGATCGGAGTATATAGTACTCGTAGTTTGCAGGTTGAAGATAGGAAAGACGATAGCGGTCGGGGTCCCGGGGTCGGGGTTGCGCGCGTTCGATCGAATTCGGAACGACGAACGATTCACGGCCTCGGGCTGGCTCGAGCCAGCGCGAGCCGCTCTTCCGGAAGAGCGTGCGAGAGGTATGCGAGAGATCGGTGTCCGACGGATAATAGGAACAGCGGTGATGATTCTGCTTGCAGTGCTCATTGCGCGGCTGCGGTATGTTCCGAGAGCCGTTC
Source organism: Nomada fucata (assembly GCA_948146005.1). Classification (NCBI taxonomy): domain Eukaryota; kingdom Metazoa; phylum Arthropoda; class Insecta; order Hymenoptera; family Apidae; genus Nomada; species Nomada fucata. Next base: position 37,446,585 of record OX411276.1, on the reverse strand, counting down.
TTCTTGCACCCGCCCGGCTCGCGGCCTCGCGACGGAATCTACATAAATCCCATGAGCGCGTTCATCGGCGAACCCGCGAGACCGAAGGACACCGAGTCCTTCTACCTGCACAGCCCTCACGACCTCGTGTACACCAGAATCACGCGGCTCTTCGCGGACACCGAGAAGCAGCGCAATTCGGAAACGAAGGACGAACCCCTGACCGGTAAGTGGCGCGTGTCGCGATCGAAGTCGAGGTATTTCCGCGACAGCTTTACTCGTCACCGATTCCAGTTAAAGTGGACGTGCACGTCGCCAATGCTCTCCTCGAACGGTCCTCGAACGGAAACGGTTTCACGGGCAAATCCGAAGGGGCGCGCGAGCCCTCCGAGCACGCGTACGAGCAAATCTGTCTGCGGCAGGATCAGGAAACCAGCGACCCAGCCGGCGGAGTCCACGGCAAGCTGGCCACGAGCGAAAACGACGCGGCCGAACGCAGGTAGGAAAGGGTGCACCGCGGTGCACGTGGCGTCGATTACGCTACGAGATACCGCCGCGAATTTCGCAAGCGCGGCTCGCTTTCGAAACGCGTTCCATTCCCGCTAACGCTCGGTCAGCAGTTTCTCGCAAGAACTCGAACGACTTCGACCCTGCTCCCTGTTTTGCGGCTGATGTTTTACGAACGATCGACCTCGATATTCTCGCTCGAGCCCGTTCGTTCGTTCGTTCGCGTCGCGGCGCGTCGCGGCGCGGCGCTACAACTGCAACTACAACTACAACTACAACTACAAACGGTAGTTGCTCCAGCGGGTATCGTTCGATTTCAGCCGGCCACGAAAATCCGAGCGCAGATACAGCAGGTCGAGCAGCGCGAGCGACTCGTCGAACATCAGCAGCGAGATTCCCTGCGTCTCGTCCGGCGCCTCGACTCCCACGTTGTCGCGGAACAACAGCCACGAGAGAATCGGCAAGAACGGTACGTTGTCGCTCGGTCCGGCTCGGATCGCCGAGTCGCGTTAGACGTCGGCCGCGGCGGTCACCGCGAACATTAATCGGGCATGTTTTTCAGAGAAAAAGGACTCGGCCAATTCGTCGCAGGTAGAAAGCGAGAAAGAGATCAAACCGGCCAACGGCGGTGCTAGGTAAGTAGGCCGCGCGATAAGCGAGAGCGCCGCTCCGTCTTGGAGTTTCACGTACGGATCGCCGCGAGCGTTTGCTTCGAAAATGCGATTCGTGAAATCCCGCTCGGTATCTTTGGACTCTAGTAACTTCGACTCGAGAAATCCCCTCAGCTTCGCCAAGCCGCCGCCTCCACCGCCGCCACCACCGCCGCCCGACAAGGAGGACGCCAAGCAAAACGTCGAACCTATCGCCGGGGACGAAAAGAAGGACGCATCCTTCGGTGACGCGTGCCGAGATGGAAGAGCGGAGAATCGAGGTCCGGCATCGTCGGGTAAGCATTTCTCTGTAAGCCGCCTCGGGACGATTCGGAGGTCCGAAAGTAGCGCGGAAGAAGCAAAACGGCGCGGATTTGATCGGGCCGAACGACCAGCCGGGTCGAGGCGTCTCGAACGAGCCCCCGTACTAGCGCTAAACGATCGAAATAATTACGGCTTCGGTGAGTCGCAAAGCCGGCCACTTATCAGACCATGGCGCTCATCGGGCATATAATACACTTACCTAGATTTCACTCAGCCCGACGATTCCTTCTCCCTACCTTCGGCTTCTGTTTCGGAACAGCGACCAACAAGTCCGACGTATCCTGCGGTGAGCATCACCAGCCGGAAGTCCCTCCTACCAGTCCAGCGGCGGACGCCGAGGAAATTAAGGCGAACCAAACGTCCCATCTGGTCAACAAGCATATGGTGCTGCCGTTCATACCGCCGCAGTTCGCGAACGCGGACTCGAACACGCTGCTCAAGCCGTCCGAATACCTGAGGAGCATCTGCAAGGCTTCCGCCAAGAGCAGCCTGTCGAAGGCAAGGTAGGCGAACGCGGCAGCGAGGCCGATGGCGCCGAAATCGTTTCTACCGCAAAAGTGAACGGGTGGGTGTCGTAGATCGGTGGACAACTTGGACATACAGAGCAGAAGCGTCGAGAGGCCGGAAGGGGGCCATCGGGACGATGATCGGGTCGAGGTGGAACTAACGGAGACCGCGGTACAGCCGGCGAGTGATGGGGGAAAGGAGCCGTCAGCGGGACCACCGCCGCCGCCTCTTTCTCCCCTACAGAAGCTACGGCGAAACGTCGAGGAAGCACACGGGATCCCGGCACACGCGGACCACGACAACCCCAAGACCCTCCAACCGTTGGCGACCATCAGCATTCAAGACCTGACGAGCATCCAGCTGCGACGAACCACGACGAAGATGAACGCGACGAAAACGTTCTCGGCCCCGCCGCCGCGAAGCGTCTCCATGACGAACGGTACGCGCGCGTCCTGCCTTCGGATCGCGAGACAACCGTCCGGCCTCTCTGCTTCTTGCTCCACTACCGCCGCAACTTCTCTCCTCAGTTTCAGAGTCGTTCTTCGTCCAGAAGACAGACTTGATCGCGGAACTGAAGAGGACCAAGGACATCCCTGGCATCAAGAAGCTCAAGGTGGAGATGGCCCAGGTCGAGAAGACGCAGGAACAAAATCTAATGTCGGAGATCAGCAAGGCGTTCAACGTGTCCAAGTTTGTCGATCAGGTAAGTCGACGGAACCCGACCCAAGCCCTACCAGATTCGCGGCCGGTCGTTGATTTCATTCGTGCCGCGATCGGGATCGAAAGATTCCAGAGAAGGACAGCTCCGGGAACGCGATACCGGTATGGAAACGCCAAATGCTGGCGCGCAAAGCGGCCGAGCGAGCAAAGAAGGAGCTGGAGGAGCAGATTGCTAGGGAGAACGAGGAGAGACGGCAGAAGGCGATACCTGCCTGGAAGAGGCAACTTCTCGCGAAAAAGGACAACGAGGAAAAAAGGTTGGTGGACCCGCGACTCCGCTATGTCCGCGGACGATAGCTAACAGTCTGCGTCTTTCGTTAGACTGAATCAAGCGCACGCTTTGCCGGCGGTGCCAGCGGTGGCAGCGATACCACCGGTGTCAGCTGTGCCACCGGTGCCACCGGTATCTGCGCTGCCAGCGGTCAAGGTGGACGCAACCGTGTCACCGAGGCGGGACGTCTCGCCGAGCAGCCCGCTGTCGCTGCGACTCGAGGAGAAGACGGACGTCGAGGAGAAGAGGAGCGACGCGAATTGCGCGAACGAAGAAACGCAGGAGAACCAGACGGCGCACCGCGCGGACGACGATACGCAAATTATCCCGTGGCGGGCGCAGCTCAGGAAAACGAACAGCAAGCTTAACATTTTAGATTGATTGGGCGAAGTCGGACGCCCAAGCGCCTCGCGCAACCCTCTATTTGTACATACATAGATTCGAGTAAAAATCATATCGAACGACTTCCTTCGCGATATCCTTCTCGTCCTCGCCTATTCCTTTAACGTTCCGTGGAACGAGCTTCCTCGGAAACGACGCACCGTGCCCCCGTTTTGCGTCGTCTTCGTCGTAGCCGGCAGCAGAGGGAGGCGACGCGGTGGGCCAAGAAAACAAATGGTGCATAGAATGGCCCACGTTCGCAACAATAGCGTCTATCGCAGCGGTCTGCGGTCGGTGAATGCGGGGAATACGCGGCAGCACGAGCGCGAATGGCACCGTTTGATCGGATACCAGTACGTATCGACGCTGATGAGGGCAGACGCGGCCGAATAGTCGGCTAGTCCGTTGAAGCGAGTCGAGCTGTCGTAAAGGGCATCGTACGATCGACGGAGCGGCTGCCAGCGTCGACGCATCGACATTTCCACGCTTCTCCTCGTCCTTCGTGCGACCAAGTTCCAGTGCGCCAGGGATGGCCCCCAACCGAAGCGTTCTGGGTAAGCTATCGTTCGCGCGCTCGTGTTTCGCATCTGCCCCCTTCGAGATCAAACGTTGCTCGACTATCGATCGGCAGCTTCGCAGTTTCAAGTGTCAGAACAGTGCGAACATCTTTCGGTGTTTTGCCAACAACACAGATGCATGGCCGAAGTGTCTCTGTGCGGCTAGCCGCGCACCTATCGAGACACAAGTAACGCGGGCGATCGGAAACGTGGTACCGCGACGAACAGAGGTGCGCTAGCCAAGATCCGTATACGCAAATAGAGACGGAACGCTGGCGCGGTTAAGTTCTGGGTGAAGGTTGCCTGGGTGAACCTCAATCGTGAAACGCAGCGATGCGACCTCGCGAAGAAAAGATGCGCTCAAATGCGAACAGGAAGTTGAAGCTAATAGCAACCTTATTACCGATAGGGGCCACCGCTGATCCCTTCGTTCAATTCTTTAATAATTCGTTGAAGCGTGCTGGGTCGAGTCACTCGGCATCGTTACAAATTCAACTACGACCAATTCGTGGGGCTCGAATTGAAACGCAAGGGCGGGCAACGTACGTGTACGCATAGCTCGCGTCCGCTCGTGTCGCAATACTGCCGCGGACGAAAGAGACTCGACTCCGAAGACGATGGGCATCGATGACGTTCTCCTTTTTTCAGATCGGCTCACGTGCAGGCAGGTGCTTAACGTTATGGTAATTCTGGGTTTCATGTTAAACTACATGCTACGAGTGAACTTGACGATCGCCATTGTTTCGATGGTGCTTCCGAGCAACGACAGTTTCCAGTTCGGCGTTCGCGATCCGTCGAGCGAACCTTTCGATCGCCGGTATACCGCGAACGTTACGCCGCGGGGCGACGAGTCGAGCGCCACGGCGATGCCTTCGTTCTCCGAACGATCCGGACGGGTAGTACGTTTCCCAAGGCTCTTCCTTTCAGGGATTCTCCGAACCCATCCATTCCACGATTGCGCTCTGCTTCTCAGGACGAATGGAACGAACCGAAATACCCCTGGAACGAGTACCAAGTCAACCTCGTATTGGGAAGCTTCTTCTGGGGCTACGTGTGCACCGAACTGCCAGGCGGGCGGCTCGCGGAGATAGTAGGACCGAAAAGAGTTTTCGGATACAGCATGCTGATATCTAGCGTTATCACGCTTTTCACCCCTTTGTCCGCGATCTACGGGCACGTTGCGGTAGTTGCTTTAAGAACGATTCTCGGACTCATGTTGGTGGGTTTTCCTATTTTCCATCTGTTTCTGTACCACACCTCCTGTTAGCGTCGATCGAACAGCGCATAGAGTACAGTGTACATACGTGTTGCGTGACTCTATCTAAAACGATATCCCGTGAATTGACAGGGAGCCACGTGGCCAGCTATGCAACCGATGACCGCCCGGTGGATACCGCCAGCGGAGCGCAGCAAATTTGTCTCCAATATGATGGGTATGGGTGCACGCGTCCTATTATTCTCGTACCGATGCGCGGGCAAAAGGGAAGACACGTTTCTCCGGTTTCAGCTTCGTCGCTAGGCGCTGCGATAACGATGCCGACTAGCGGATTTCTGATCGCTTCCTTCGGATGGCAGTCCGTCTTTTATGTAACCGGGGCAATAGGTATCGTTTGGAGCGCAGCCTGGTTCCTCTTGATATTCGACTCGCCTGCCCAGCATCCGAGGATATCCGTCGAGGAGCGTCGGTACATCGAGGAAGCGATCGGTTACACATCTACGGCAAAGGTTCTCGAATATCGCTGGCGGGCAATCAAATTTCGCAAAGTTGCAAAACGAATCGTTTCCGTTCTCCCTTGCAGAGGCTGTCCGTTCCATGGAAGTCCATCTTTCTCTCGGCACCTGTTTGGGCAATCGTGCTGGTGCACGGATGCAACGTATTCGGCTACTTCACCGTTGTCAATCAGCTACCAACCTACATGAAATACATCTTGAACTTTAATATCAAACAAGTTTGTAGTCAAGTTGCTTCTTCTCCTCGAGAGAACATACGCCTCCAGCTTGCCATAATACGATCGTGCTCGTTCCCCCTTCGTAGAATGGAATGCTCTCCTCCTTACCCTACCTTGGCAAGTACATCTTTGCGGTGACGACCTCCACGCTGGCTGACTACCTGTTCAAGAAGAACAAACTGTCGGTAACGACTATACGGAAGACTTTCACAACCCTTGGTGAGCTAACGCATGCATGTTTAACGCTAGCTGGTAACAGTCACGAGAAATTCAATTCGCGTCACTTTTTCGCCCCTCCGCAGCCGTACTAACGCCAGGACTGCTGATGGTTGTCCAAGCGAATTACGGATGCGACAGAGTTACATCGGTCATGATCTTCACGGTAGCTCTAACGATAAACGGCGCCGTGGCAGCCGGCTATCTGGGAAACAGTTTGGACATTGCGCCCAATTTCTCTGGTACCATATTCGGTATCATGAACACGCTCGGCTCTTTAGGTGGATTTCTCAGTAGCTACATGGTGGGCACGATAACTTACAAGAATCAAAGCTACGATCGCTGGAGTATCATATTCTGGGTGTTGGCTTCAACCTATTGTATCGGTGCGCTTACATTTGCCGTATTCGGTACTGGCCAGTTGCAAGATTGGAACGACCCTGAGGGGAAGCAGAATCGCGAAAAATCAACGGGAAATGACGCGTCCGAGCACGCAGAATCTGTATCTCTAAAGGGCGAATCGATCCCTTGACGAAACGATCCGCCAGCAACGGTTCCGAACGAAATACTCGGGCGGATAGATATTTGACTATAACGTCTGCTCCCTGTTTGTATCGCTGAAACAGCGCACGTTATTTATAAACGATTCGTTACCGAAACATCGAAACTCGACATTGCTATTATTGGTGCGCGCCGATCCCCAACGAGCTGCGCACTCCCTTGCTCGTTACGTTTAATTCACCTGCGACGGAAATCCTCGGACGTACACCTCGTACACCTTGTTTCGTCACTGCAGCGAAATCTCGATTACTTGCAATTGATAAGGTAGCGTCTATCGATTGGTTACCAGTAACGGTAACGAGGTTCCCTATGGGTACGAAGTACAGACACGGTACAGAATCCGACTGGCCCCCTCGAATCCAGATTCTGTGGCGTGCAAAATCGAGCAACGCGCTATCCAATTCGGAGCAACCTCCTCCAATTTTCCTCCAATTTTTTCCCTTCGCATTCCTATTCCTTCCGCGTTCTTTTATCGACCCCATCCGTCCCCTGGCCAGAGTGTCGAGCCGAGAAGCGACCGAGCGAATTGGATACGTAGTACAAACGCGCCCTGAGATCGGCATAGAGCGCTTCGTGCCATCGCATCCACCAGACGTTTGCAAGAATCAGGTCAGGAGTCGGAGGACAAAGGGGACGCCGAGGCGATGGAACCGCGGCGCAGCCGCGTCGCGATGACCGGCGTACAGGCGCCGCGCGTTGCGGTGATGCTCGCCGTGACGCGTGGCGCTGCGGCGCTCTGCCGATATACCAGGATTGCAGCCCACCGAGGAGTTTCTCGCTCGTGTCATTCCTCCAGCATGCATCGCATCTACAAATATTCCTTCGTATACATATGTATGTACGTGCATCCATATGCAGAAGTACACGCTACCCTCTTTGGCCCCGATAATCGCATCGACCTCGCTCAATTTTCGTTCTAACCAGACATTCTCAACCCTCGTCGTATCTATAAATTAGATTGTCGTATTATAGATGCAGTCCTAACGGTGTTCAGTGCGTCGAAGCTTCCTCTTCTATCTGTTTTCAACGAGAACCGACGCGGTAATTGTTACGAATCGGACGCAATAGTAGCTTTAATTCGACTGTCGGCTGGCCGAAGAACCCCGCCTAAAATCTTGAATCTGACGACGACAAGACTGCGCGCTAGCGTCTAGCGCATTGGCAGAATGCAAAGAATCTACGATGCGCGTCATCGAATTCAATCGCTATGTTGGATAGAGTAGGGAACTAGAAGATCTGAGAAGGTAGATCCCGGGTGAATTTGCCGCGCGGGACCGCCCGCTCGATCAGCAGGTTACCAGGCAAGCACGCGAGCGAATTACTCGCCCATCGAGTCGTGGTCTTTCTCGGATAGATGTTCTCCTACTCGCTTGTGATTAACTAAGGTTTAATCAGCTTTATAAGCTAAACTTCTTTTGTGAACGTGCACGCGTATGATAATCCGCGGTAGCTTGGCTCGATAAAGCGAAAAACAATTGGACCCTGGTCGTCGCTCTAGCAATATGTAGCAATAACCGTTCGGCTGCCGTCGCGTCGTTTCGCAGGGTCGTCTCTAGACGTCTGTGCTTGCGCGCTAACAATAAGCCAGACTGTCCCATGTATTCCTGATCGCGGTATTCGCAGCACGTCGACCAGTCTATCCCCGCGATTCCAAATTTCGCGACGTCGAGACGCGTAGCTTGTCTGGAAAAGCAAAATACGTATGTCCACGCTTGGAAGTGTGTGTATGTATATATAGTTGGCGGATTCGTGCTCAACGCTCAACTTGAGAAACGGTCGAGCGCGAAGAGTGCCCCAGGTAGAAATTGAGAAAATTGAGAAAACGATGCGCGGCACGGCATGGCCCAGACGCGATCGAAGCCGTAGCTGCGTTTTCGAGGTGCAAATGGCCCGATAATTTCGTAAAACCAACAAGCATAGAAAGAAGCGGCGATAGCACAAAACGATTGCACGCACCGATCTTGTGAAGCGCCGATGCCGAGTGGCCGTGCAGCATTTTTCGGCTCCCCCGTCGCCCCCAACTCATGGGAACCACCTTGGGGCGATGCGAGAACTAGCGCCTCTTCTCTCGGCTGTTTCACTTTCGGCCTTTTATACTCTGCTTTGTCCTCGGCCTTCAGCGTCGGGCTCAGCAGTTTCGATTTCGTAGCGAAGCAATGGTCCAGCGACGCTCGGCCACTTGACGGAAGTATGCGTATGTATACATATACATACGCATATAAACGTGACTAAGTACTTGCATTTATCCGGTACCGAAAGGCACGTGGAAGTCACGGGTAGGCTCGTGATACCGACCAGCGACTAGCCACTAGCGACGAAGAGAACGAAAGTTCTGCGGCAGGGGCGCGCAGGGAAGAAAAGAAATACAGGAGACGAGCCGGTATCGTAAACGCGAAACGGGAAGAGGGAAGGGTGAAGGGTGAAGGGTGAAGGGTGAAGGGTGAAGGAGGAAAGAGGAAAGAGGAAAGAGAAAGGGGCCTCGGCACGTATGCGAGGTATGCGGGTGAGAAACAGCCGGGGGCGCCTGCCCGACCGACGACCGATCCGCCCACGTTTAAAGCGCGCGAAGCGCAGCGGCGTCGCGGACCGGACGTTGGCGGCCGTCTTCCATCCGAACTCGGCCCGCGGCACTCGACGACCGCACCGTGGTAAAACGGTTGCTGCATCCTATGCCGAATCGTAGTCGGACGGGCCATCGCTCACGCTAGCAGGCGTGCCGATTCGAGGAACTCGAGATTGAACGCCCCCGCGGGCACACGCCACTGTCACGCGAACCGTGGCTATACGTATACGTGTGTACCTCTGATTGCGAGGACGGAAACGGAGTAGCACCCCAGCCTCGCTTCTCGCGAAAACATCCTCGACGCGAAACGTGCATACCCGAGAGGTTTGAGCTACGACCGATAAGCGCATCGTATAATCGTTCGACGCCGATGCGTTCCAAGCGATTGTCACGATAAGCGAGGAAAAAAATAGGCCAGCTGGTTAATTATCGAGAAAGGCAGAGCGCGATGCTCGCGTGCTCGAGCACCTTCCGGTTTCGGGGCCAGGCTCGGCCGGCCGTACGCGTCCACCTGTCGCGGCACTTGTCTTCGAAATTTCCTCCGCCGATCGTCGGCTGCTCGCGCCTGGTCAAAATTTGCACCTGACAGCGACGAGCATCGGCACGGTGCGGCGGCCCATTTCCTCGAGTCAGATCGGCCATCGATAACCACGGTGTCGGAACGAAAACGGCACCGGTCGCACGGGCTCGCGATCATTTCGCGCCGGATACACTTTCTAGCCGCGAACAAGTAGGATCGCGTTGCAATCGATGCCGCTTTGGTGAAATACCGTCCCTATCCTCGTGTAATCGACGGAAATCATTGGAAAGAGGAATCTATGCCATGGCGATTCTAGAGAACAGCTGCGAACCAGCCCGCGACGCGCTCCGAGCTAGTATGTGCAAACATATATGTATGTATACGAAACTGGAATCGCGTAGTCACGCCGGCGCCAGTCGTACCGGTAACTTTATATCGATTCGGAGGTACATATATACATACATACGTACGTATACGGTTGTCGACTCTCCCAACGCTTCATCGCGGATACGGGGCCGCCGAGTTAGCAGCGAGCAGCGATGTATTTATACGTCGCTGCCGAGGTATACATCTGTTCTCATCCGGGCACGTGTCCACCACGAAATTAGAACGGTCGGAGGAAGACGGAGAGGAAAAGGAGTCGAACCGAGCCAAATCGAGCGTAGTGAAAAGCTGGAAAGCCTGGCATTTCGAAACCAAGACGATTCACGGCGGCGCGCCCTCGTCCGCTCGTTGCGCATTCCACCCTTGTTCTCTCGTTTCGACGAACCCCGTTTCTTTCTACTCCTTTCCGCTTTTTTCCGCTCCTTTCCGCTCCTTTCCGCTCCTTTCCGCTCCTTTCCGCTCCTTTCCGCTCCTTTCCGCTCCATTATGTTCCGTGCTCGACTTGTAGAAGATATAGAAGAGAAGAAAACTCGCGTCGAGCGATTACGCGTATAGTGTATCTCGACGCGACAGCATTTAAACGAGCATGCGGCGCCAGATGTCGCGTCTCGTAATCTTTGCAGCAAAGCATTCTGATCTTGGTGCCGTCAATCGTTATTAGCGAACACCCCAACGCTCGCAGGTTCTCTTGCTCGCTTGCGACAAACCGTATCGTGTTTCGCAACGGAAGGGATAACGTCAATTTTTTCCTCGACACTTTTCGCCCATACTCTACGCACGCATGCACGCAGGTCTGCACTCCGATGGCAATCGAACGCGGAACCCCCGCGGTGGACAAAAGCGGTCGAATACTTTGAGCGACGCGGACCTAGCCTGCGCTGTGTATATGTATGTATAATCGTTGAAGGTGCATAGTGTACGTAGGTCTAGCCGAAAGAGAGGCTGGTAAACGTCGACGTTAACGGCGCGTCGAAGCACAAAAGGCGAAGGGGCGTTCGAAAGGCGAACAATTACGCGGTCAGGAGTGCAGGTAAAGGATCAACCTGTTCTCCGAAGCAGAGGGTATCGGTTACACCGCGAACAATAACTCTGTAGGTCGTATTTAGTGTATCGGTGTCAGCGTATACGATTCTTTTAACACCTGGGTGACCGATCCTAGCTCGACCGTTTTCGGCTACATCGGTATCGTTGCCTCGGGCGGGCCAACACCTGGCTAGATTCCATGGCCGCCGCTCCAGTCCATCGCGTCTTCTATCGCCCGAGCTGTACCGCCCCGGATCAACATCGGATGCGTATACCTATACGTATACGTGCGAACGATCGAGTTCTTTGACACCGCGGTTTACGCGAAAACGGTGCGACGGGTATCTCGTTTCGGAAGAGCGGCCGATGGGACTCACGAACGCGAGGTTTGGCCAAGGTTCGTCGACGAATAGATCTCGGCAGGTGCGAGGGGCAGGTTCCTTTCCTCGCGACCTCGCATAAATCAAGAACCTGCACCGAGGGTCTCGTTCCGGTCGCGCGCTCTCTCACCACCCGCGCGGTGTGGTATTCGTAAATTTTCCGAGGGGAACAATACCGTCTTGATGCGACCGAGGCCATAAAGGGTCGACTCATGCTGGGCTTTGTAACCGATACCCTAAACCTATTCGCATTTTCTCCTACACCTGTCTGTCTCGTTCGCGTAACAAGAATCCCGGAACCGTCCAACGTTGCAACGCGACAATTCCTGCAATGAAATTCGAACTGTAGAAGACCGTTTCGCGCACCTATAAATTCTATATGTAGACCTACGTTCACGCCGGCTGTGAACCACTCGATGGATGGCACCGGGAATGCAAAACGATGATCGCGGTACTGGGGGTGAAGAGGAGGACGATGAAGGTAGACGAAGGCGTCGAAGGGCGCGCCGGCGCGGCGGATGGTAAAGAAATGAAGGCAATGAATGATGCGGTGCGGCAGGTGCACCGTGGCCTGTTGCAACGAGTGGTCCGTTCCCAGACTCCGCGCACCTGTAACGCTGCGACCAAACGGATCGTCTCGGATATAGCAGTACCGCAAATCCGGTCGCGATGACAAAACTTTAGATCGGTGTCTATCGTCGAAGATAATTCTAAAGAGACGAAAAACTGGCCGAGCTGCCGAAGACATCGGTAAAAGGTATACGAGTATATAATTGTCGTGGTGCAGTATATTTGAAGGATCGCAAGCCGGGAAGCCGAGGCCCTCGAGTCATCGGAACGTAAGAAATAAAAGATGTCGCATGCATACATATATGTACTACATACGCGAGATGAAATACGATCGCGTCTCGGCTGTACTCGCAGAAATGCCGTTTAAGAGTACTCTCGAGCTTCTCTCGTCTTGCTTTGCGCTCGCTGACACACGCGAGTGTAAACGCGAGTAATCGCGTCTCCCTCACTCTACCTCGCTGTCTCTCCACCGTCCCGCTCGCGATCGACCCACCTGTTGAGTTCCGGAGGAGATCGTTTCCTCCGTCGCCGTCGCCGTCGCCGTCGCCGTCGCCGCCGCCAAATACCTTTTTCATCCTTTATCTCGGCACCGATAGCAATTGTTTCGATCCGAACGCGGATCGTCGAGTATCCGTCGTAGAATATCCGCGATACCGTGAAAGCATCCGTAGCGTTGGGAAAGCGTTGCCTTCGATTCGAACGTTCCTACATAAATGCTAATATACTCGCGAAAGTAAAACGCTCGTGACTAAGTCTTAGCTCGTGGCTAAGTACGCGTAGCCACTCGCAAAACGATATTGTTCCAAGTAGACGCGCTAGCATCCGCCTGGGATTGGTTGGTGTGCGCCAATGCGGGGGAACGGAAAATGACCAAGCACATGGCTTGCGTATCCTTATCGGTTAAACCCTCCTGGCTTGAAAATCAAATTTTATTCCGATAGGCGTTTATGCGTATCATTCGCAGGAAACTTTTGATGCGGTAGTCTCGCGGAGAATGAGCGTCGAATTGCATTCAAAATCGTGCAACTACAAGAGCAAATTCCTTCGCTCGTATGCAGCGTCCGTGTCCTGCAAATGATACCGTACGATAGGTATGCGGTAAGCGTGGGAGCCTTCGCCGATTTCTCTTCGAGTTTGAACGGCTACAAATTACTACTATAAACTTTTAATGCCAGTTTCTTAGAGGTCAAAGCGCCCGAAAGCACGTGTATACATATAGTATATACGCCTTCTCGCATTCCAAGGATGAACGAAAACGGTCGAATACCGGCTTCCGCCTGAAGCGCTTGCGAGTCGAGTTCGATTCCTCGAGCACCAACGGCAAGATATCAATATATATGTGTATGTATATTATATCGTCGTGAACGTCGTTTGAACGGAAAAATCGGAGAACTTTTCTTCAATTTGAAACATATTTCTCTGGGTACGGTGTCCCGTTTTGGCGCAGCTGTACCAGTGTCGATTAACGGAGAAAATTGCCAGAGATATCGCCGAGTGCGCGACTAAAATATATCTATTGTATCTGTATATGTACTATATAAGTATCGCTTCTTCGCGCGAGCCGGGTCTTGTAAACGAAGAAAAGAAGCGCAGGGAAACTCGATTCGATTGAAAACGCAGAAAGTGCTGGGAGGATCGAGCGTTCATCGAACGGTAACTACGATTCAGCCGCATCTTCGACCCGTCTTTCTCCGCAACGGCAGGTGCGAAGAGCCACGCGATCCACGGGAAATAATTCGACCGGCTACCGATGACACGGCCGGTCTTCCGCCGCGCCAGAACGGTACGCGGAACCAGGATAACAGCCACCTGCTTATTCCCCAGCCCCCGGTCGCTGTAATGGCGCGCAAATTCGCAGAGAAATTCGCCGAAAAAGGCCGAAGACCGAACGTTTGCATCTCGTCGCGCGAATTTTCGCCCCTATCTACTTAATCTACCAGACTCGTAGGTACGTACGTTCGAAAAGATCGCGGTCTTTCTCTGCGCGATGCACCGCTTCCTTTGTACTTTGTACGTACAGTGGGAAGAGGAAGGAAATGGTGCGAAGAAACTCGAGCTGGTCAATCGATTATCCAATTATGCACGAATCTGGCGCGAAAACGTGCATATCGTTTTAGAGACCGTTGACTAGTTACTGCTCCAAGGGGGCGGGAGAGGGAGGGCAATGGTCGAGGAGAAAGGGGGTTGAAATTGGGGGATTGCTGGAGTGGGGAGAGCGCGGAGCACGGGGATGAGAAAGGACATATGGCGAAGCTTTAATAATTGAAGCTGACATTGGCGCAGATGCGAACGCAGCCGCACGGTACGCCCATCAAATATTTAGAGATTATTAAGTACGCAGATGCTGCCGTCACTTTGTTCGTACGTCCCCGCGTAAGCGTGTGTTCGCCGTGGCGCGTGCACACGCGATTAGCTTATTCGCTAACCCGGAAGGAGAAAGTGGCAGCAGGATTTTGAAGAAAATCGGAACCATAGTAATTTGCGCGATACGAGTCCGAAGCGAAAAAGCGTAGGAGAATCGAGAGGGGGCGAGTAGCAAGATTTATTAGTCCGCGAGTGGCAGGTAAGTGGCAGCCAAGTGGCAGCCAAGTGGCAGCGGCAGGTGCGTGTGCCGCTCCTTACGATAGTGGGGATACTGACAAATCGCAACGCCCTCGGAAAAGAGGAGACCCTTGCCAAACTTGCCCGGCAGGTTACTACCGCGTACATACGGCTCGCGCTTCGCTGCGATACACCGATTTCGATTCAGTGCGTGGACCCTGCCTCGATCCTCTGCTTTCGAAAATCGTTCAACGAGACTCGCGAAAGCTATGGATGTAGTGGGAACGGGGAACCGACGCGTCAGCGAATCGTGCTTGTCCCACTCGGCCGAATATGCCGAATATTGCCTTCGACCAGCGAGGGCGGCGGTCGCTGCCCTTGGGAATTTCCTTGGCCTTTTTCGTCACATCTGGTCGACACACTCGCATCCCGACAAACCTGATGCCCTTCTGCGTGCCCGCCTTTTCCCTTTAATACTCTTACCTCGCCCCGATCTGCGCATATGCTTCGCAGATACCGTGCAAAAAGGATCGCACCAGGGGTTCCTGGACTTTCCATGAACTTGCGGAACACAACTAGCCGCTGTTCCATCGGGAGGTACGCATAAGTATATACACGCGCATACATAATGTACAGGCTGTATGCAAGCGCGTTAGAAATTTTCGAGTCGTCCAATGCCAGCAGACGATCGGTAGGTGTACTAAGTCCAGGGCTATAGCGCGGTCGTAAAATTGCTCGTCCGGCAACTACACGTGTTTCGAGAGCCTTAAAATAACAAATGAATCGAAATTACAAAGCTCAACAGCTGCGGCGTGGTGGCCAATGCCTTACCATGTGGTTCGTAACACGTGTACCCTGAGCACGTGTACACCGTACACGTACATGCATATCGATTTACGACTGCGCTGTACGTACTTCTAAACTAGCATTAGGCTGTATTTAGCGTGTATTAGGCTGATCGAATTTAAAGGACTCTTCAATCTTGACGTAACGTAACGTAAAATGTACACATATACACATATACACATGCGCGTGCGGGCACACACACGCGCACACGCGCACACGCGCACCACAGGTGCCGAGGTGGTCGGTTGAATCGTACGAAGGTCCTATGTACTCGCGCAATCAGCGACCCGTTCACCGAAACCAAACGATATCGACTACCACGGCGTGCGTTCGAAACGAGTAACAACAGAGCTGCGATGGAGAACGATTACCTGGTGCGGACCGATTCTAGAAAGGTTGCGCGACCGATAGCAGAATCGTGCGATACTTCTCGGTCGTTTTTTATCTTATCGAAACTATCGATCGATCTCACTCACCAGTGTTTCTCGACGGAGGAGTCACAATACCGTGCAGAGAAATTAGTTGAGTCGCTCTTCAGTGGGATCGACCGCGCTATTAATTGCTTCCCTCGGAGTAGCCGATTCGTGACGTATACATACATATGTATATCGTGCCTAGCCGAAACTGGGATTACGGCAGCTCCATCCCCGCAGATGGCCAACGTGCGACGCGATGGGCGCCCCGTGGGTCGTGGAGGATGGTATGTACGTATGTATACACCTAAAACTACTTGAATCGGGACAATTCTGAGGATTCCTCGGGTCGTAAATGACGCACCGGGGTAAAAGCCAGACGAGCTTTTGTCATCCTCGTCTTGCGAACGTCGTAAGTCACGAAGGTAGAACAATGGATTGTAAAGAACGAAAACACGGTAGAGAAATAGCCGGAAAATCCGCCCGGTTAAAGAAACGTTCCGCGGCAAACGTTTAGGGCAATGTTTTTCATGCATATGTGTATACACATTATCGATACGTTTATTACAGCAATGATATAATCGCATAGCTAATTTCAAGCGATTTTAATTTTAATACGTACACTTGTTTTTTGGACTTTTTTCGGAAATAATTTAATTAGCAATGTTCAGCAAATTTTGGGACACATCTAACATTCTCGAACGGCACGCCGATTGAAAATCACTCGTTTAGAGCATGAGAATTCATCGATGGAGCTAGGACAACGCGCAGGAAAGGAAAGAAACCAGAATGCAGCAGCAAGAGCAAGGGCAAGGGGAAAAAAAAGATTGACACTCGCAAGTATGGATGGATGAAGGGAGAGAGAGCGATTTAGAGTTAGCTGGCGAGGACGGCGCGACGGGAAAGGAAGATGGACGGGCCATGGAAGAGTCGAGTCAAACTCTCGGCCGACTGGCGCCGTTCTGTCGGCCCCTGGTGCCTCTTGCCGCCAACAATGCGCGCCACACACCTATCCCCGTTCGTTTCGCCCGGCGTCGTCACCAGCCATCAAGCCACCAACACCACACCGTTAGCAATACCTATACCAATACCAGTGTCACCGTCACCGTTACCCCCAACATCGTGGTCCTCGCTGCCTCCGCAATCAGCGAGTATCAGCATGATCGTCGACATCGTTGTCAACGGCAATGCTGCTCGCGGGCCTCGCTCTTTAACGAGATCCCCGGACCAGTTGGATCGAAATTCGCCTCCCGTGCTCCAGAGCCATCCGTGTCGCACGATTCGATCGAGTTTCTGAGCGCGGAAAGACAGTGCTTAGTCGACTCTCAGGCGCCTCTGCGCACTGGTATAGGAGCTGACGCCAGTATACATGTATGTAGGTACATGCATCGGATATACGTTCTCGTTTGGAGCAGTGGTGCCGAGGCTGGGAAAAGAAACGTCGTTCGATGTAGCGGTAATGGTGATTCTATCTGTCTGTACAGCCAACAGAATCGGCACTTGGTGGTGGTGGTGGTAGTGGTGGTGGTAACGTTAGAGACAGCAAAGATCGCAGGCAGGCAAGCAAGCAGGCAAGCAAGCAAGCAAGCAGGCAGGCGGGCAGGCAGGCAGGCAGGCAGGCAGGCAGGCAGGCAAGCAGGCAGGTCAGTCGGGACTCCCTCGCACGCGGGTATACGATGGCACAGGCTCGAACGCACGAGGCGAGTTAGTATATCGTTGGCGGCGACCGAACGAGGACGCGTTTCGCTTCCGCCACAATCCCTCCTTTATTTTTAGACTCGAACCAACTTCGTGCGCGAATCAATTTTCGCGCGATACCTTGAGTTCGAAATTTCACGTTGCTCCGGTATCTTTCGTAGGTGTGCGACCAAACGGCAACTCCAATTTCTCGGTGGCTCCGAAGCAGGAGGAAAGAAGAACAAGTGGAAGCAAGAAGGCGTGAAGAAGAAACGTGAGGTGCGAAGCAAGGTTACCGGCAGATCGTAAACCTGTACGGAACACGTGCTCGTTGAATCGACCTAACGAAGAGTAGTGCATAAACCTAGTAGTGTGTGATCGTGTGTGCGGTGATTAAGAATAGAAGAAGGCAGTGTTCAACGCGCGCCAGAGCGCGCATCTGTGTGCCCAGGAACCAAGAAAAATGACCCATCACGGAATGGAATCCATCTCTGAATTGGCCGCTGTAACGAAAGGTAAATATATGCATATTTCTAATAGAATTTCGTTTAATCACGGCCAATCTAGAACGCGAGTTCTATAACGATAAGCAACGAGAACAGTTGTTAATCTCGATTTCCATTATCGTCTCTGTCCTCTATATACCGCTTGTGCACTGTACAGTGGACGATGCTTCGTCTACCGAGTAGCATCTAAACTTAACAGCCATGCTCTTAGAAAATGAAATTTACTTTCATGGTCGGCGGAAGGTTCATCGTTCAGCAGTAACGAGTGCATAGTATGTACGTACATAGTTATCCACCGTAACGGCGAGACGAATCGTAAACGCTGGCGCAACAGTAAACGTGTCGTCGTTCGGTCGATTGATAGTCGTCGGCTTCTGGTGGGAGTTGCGAAGAACGATAATTATTGTTATGAACGGCGCCAGCCGTATCCGAGCAAGAGATCGAGTGGTTCAGTAGCACAGAGTCTTACGGCTGCTGAGCGGACAAACGCAGTCTACTACGTACGAGTGGAGTAGAGCACGAGAGAAAGAGAGAGCGAGAAGGCTGGTATGAGTGTATGTATACGTCAGACAGATATACGAGGTAAGAGGTTGCGGGAGAGCACGATCTATGGTGAACGGTGAGAGGCAGAGGAAGAGAGAAGTGACAGTTGATGGAGGAAGAGAATGCGAAAGAGAGACAGGGCGCGGCGGCGCCAGCGTGGGTTGGCACATAGCGAACCAGCAGGCGAAGCGGCTAGGACGAAACAAACGACCTCTTGACCAAGCTCGAAGCTCACCGTCTAATCGTTATCCACTTTGTTTAACGATTCCCCGAACTTTCCTTCCGTTTGCTGTCTCTCATGCTTCGCATCTCCACCTTCTCAATGCTGCGATTGCCGCATGGTCGATTGCGACGGTCTTTCGTTTCTCTTCGTCTCGTTCATCGCGTATACGAACACCAACACGATATCGTGGATCGCATGACCGCAACGAGCTTGCATTCTTCGACTAATCCCCGCACCATGGAAAAAATAAGAAAGAATAAGAATGGCTGGGCGACTCGATTTCCGGAACGATCGACCCGCGCTACCTCGCACTACTATGAAGTTATCACAATTCAGGTTCCGTCCTTCTTATCGCTCGAAGAAAAGTGCTGAAATTGAGCCCGTAAGGACGCAATTGGGCTCAAGTTTTAGACTTTCTGGCTTCGAAAATCCTATTACCAGTGAAACCAGATTTTACTATTGGAAACTGTAGAGTGTAATCGATATCCTATTGTGCAGAGTACAGGTTCGTTCAGGTAGAACGACTACAAGGGACAGCGCCAAACCTTGCATCCACCTGTGCGGAAAGTTGCACCTGCTACCTGAATCGAGAAACTTTCTGCCCTCGGACCCGTCCGTAGTTCCTTGCTCTCGGGACAACCATAACGACAGCGATTTTCCTAACCATATTGTTGCGAACTCTCTCTCGCTCCCTCAATCTCCGCTTTAGGAGCGCATATGTATGCTGTACACCGACGCACTCGGCAACAGCTAAGGATTCGACGACGAAGTTGATACGTGTAATATCATCTAGTTGGCGCCAGTCTTCTATACATCTTATTAATCGTTCATTAGCGCGTCGCACCTATCCGTTTCCGTATACAAATAACCCTTGTGGAACGTAGAAAACAAACGGTCGAGCTTTCAGTGCCACGTCTTATCCGCCTCAATTATTATAGCTCCATTTCTCGCGGGAAATTCATTTTCCGATTACGAAAGAGCATCGACTACTTATAATCTGCGCAAAAGTTGGCGCCGGACCGCTCTTCTCTCATTTTAATGGGTTGCATGTACGAACGTTGCGTTCAACTATTTCTAGCGCGGCAATGTAAAATCACCACGCGAAGGAAGAAAACGCCCTGCGAATGCCGCTTCCACGAAATTCCGGAAGCACGAACGAAGCTACGGTCGGTCACGATTCAGTCGTTACATCGTTATCAACTCCCTGCGTAACAGCTCGTCATTGGCGATGGATCTGTTGGCCGCGAATCTATGAGCGCATAGGAAGACGACAGGCAGATAAAGAGGAGATGGAACGAAGCGAGTAGGCGACGAGGAGACCGCAAACGGCATCCACGCGTCCACCGCGTCGAGCACGGCTACCCGTTCGTTCGTCCCTGACGAAAAGATCGGAGATATCCAGTCTGCGGTTAACCGTACGCCTTCGCATAAGTTTACACAGATGTCCAGATGTTATTTCGGTTTGTTTGAACAATTGCCGAACGAGACGACAAAGGTGTAGCGTAGCGTAGAGCATAACCCAGAGAGCCCATACATACCCCTCTAATCGTTTGCACCTTGTCGCGTCGCGTCGTGCCGCTAAAAATTCATCGCATTCTTTAGACGTATCGGCGAGATGGCACCCATTATTTTCACCGCGAAGACAAATGTTGTTCGACGCTTCGCGCAATATTCGTTGAGTTTTCATAGTTCTGTAATTTCCTTATCTCGATCGCGCTCTAGATCTGATGCAGGTGCGTTGCGTACCACGAGCTCCTTGCAGTTAATATTAATTGCAACTGTAACTTGTAGGCTGACCCGTCTTGACATGACACGCTCGACACCGAAAGCACAACGGCAGCCTTTTCGCCACCGCAATAAGTAACCCGAACGAAACGCGATGTATTTACACGAATTCGGAGCGAATTAATTCGTCTCGTTGCCAACTTCTACTCCTAGAAACTAGACCCTATTCAGCCACAAGTATTTCCGCATTTTTCTTTTGTTCACACAAGATTCGAATTTTCCATTTTCATTTCAGCCTGCGAGATGGCAGCTTCCGAAAGGGACGCTGGTTTCTGCAGCGGAGGCGACGAGGACGATATGTCTGACCTACGCTCGCCCAGTGCTTCCGAAGACAGCCTAGAAGTGCAAGTGACACCTATATCCTCGAAGAATAAGAGAAAATTGGCCGAACCGCGAAAGATTCACGAACTAAATTCTGCTCCGCTGAAGAAACGCAGATTCGAGGGAATCGGTAAACGTATCGCACAGGATGCTGAACCGTCTAGGACGCTTAGATCGCCGAGCCCGTTCAGACCGTGGAGCTGCACCAACAAGCGCATCGATATGAAAAGCTCGACGGTAACGAACGAAACGACCGGGACCGATCAGTCGTGCGTTCTCCCCTCGATACCGTCCACGTCACCGTCCACATCACCGTCCACGATGCTTGAACCTTCGCAACGAATCAGTAGCCATTACCATTATCGTCATCATCACCATCGTAATCATAACCATCGACACCATCATAGAATGTCCGCCATCACTAACAGCAACGAGAACAATTCTTGCGAAAACGGGAATGACGACGTTCACCGAAATGGCAACGCCTACGATTCCGACAATGAAGGAGGATGCAAATGTACAAGGAACGACTATGAAAAACAACGCGAAGCGCAGTGTCAAGAAATCTTCCCAGCCAGGTTTCAACAATCGATTCAAGCACGATCCACTCGTGCTGAGAAGCGAGAGTTTTCTCGCAAAAAAACTGACAAAGCGATAGCTACGAACGCGCGTTCGCCCGCTACCTCGGACACTACGTCGCCCACGGATACGCCGCTGCCATCGGCATCGGTGCACCCAAGACTGCAAGAAGAACCACTTTCCCTCGTTCTCAGGGCCGATGCAGCCTCCAGGGTACCTTCGCATCCAGCCGTAAACGGTACTTACGAAAAAACGTGTGCGTATTCCATGGAAGGGTCAAACGTTCCACCCGCCTCTTCATCCCCATCTCTGTCGTCGTCGTCGTCGTCGTCGTCGTCGTCGTCGTCGTCGTCGTCGTCGTCGTCTTCGTCGTCGTCGTCGTCGTCGTCGTCGTCGTCGTTGTCGTCGTCATCATCGTCATCATTATCCCCGTCCTCCACGTCAGGTTCCCCGTCTTCGTTCGGATCGTGCTCTTCCTCGTCGTTATCGTCATCTCAGCATCAGCAAAATCATCGATCCTGCACGAATGGGGATAATGCTTGCTCGGCTGTAAGGACGACCGCGGCCCCAATAGCAACAACGATAATGACTATGACCAAGTCAACGTCAATAACGGCAACCGCCCATGACAATCACGCGAAACAGTATGCAAGTTTGGCTCAACCGAGAAACTATAAAAACATGACTCGCGAAAGAAGAATAGAAGCAAATGCCAGGGAACGGACAAGGGTACATACGATAAGCGCTGCTTTCGAGACGTTGAGACGCGCTATTCCTGCCTATTCCCACAATCAAAAGTTATCGAAGCTATCCGTATTGAGAATCGCATGTAGTTACATCATGACGCTCGATAAAATCGTCAACACCCCCGAGGGCCAGTCAACTACTAGTGCATCCTTGGGAACTTGCGTGGATCTCGTGTCTAGGACCATTCAAACGGAGGGAAAACTTCGGAAGAGAAAAGAAGACTGAATCGCATACGTGCACCCTAAACGAAATGCTCATTTCGCGCACATACCCGATCGTGAACATCGTCGTTAGAGTGTAACTTCTAACCCATCGAACAAGCCCGACCACCAATTATCATCGCCCCTGTGAAATTTTCATAGCGAAAAGACAAAACTTGTGTATTGTGGTCGCTGCTTTTCCCTTTATTCTCTTTTTTTTTCTTCTTTGCATCGAAAATGCCAACAACAGCTGCAGTGGATACGAAATCCGAGTTCACGTGGCAAGTCTTCCATTCAATCGCACGTCCTCTAAAATTCCTACTTTCGGAAAATTGAAACGAGAAACACGGGAAAAGTGTATCTGTATTAAGTATTAAGTATGAGGTATTAGGTATTAGGTATTAGGTATTAGGTATTAGGTATTAAGTATGAAGTATTACGATCGATCGTAAAAATGTGTTCGCACGCGTCTGGATCAGTGCCGAGTACATACATACATATACACTCTCTCTCTCTCTCTCTCTCTCTCTCTCTCTCTCTCTCTCTCTCTCTCTCTCTCGTGTCTGCTTTTAGTAAGATTCGAATAAATAAATAGAGAGGCAAACGCCACGAGCAAGTTTTTGGCGTTTTAATGATAACAATGTGCCATCACCTTTTTCATGCTCACCGTGCGTGATTTCAAAGAGATTGACTCTATACGAGTACATACATGTATGCGCGTACATCGGAAGGTCGCGACGTTTTGCCGATTCGATTGTCACGAGGCAGAAAATGAGCCACGCGATTCACTCGGATGTCGAGATCGGGACGAGCTCGGAACGGGAAATGCCAAGTTTTGGAGTTGCGATAAAGGGAGGGCAGGAGAGCGGTTAACATAAAGGAAGATTAACGAGGCGAAACGCGGCCTGGCGGGAGGCTGGCAGAGTGTTGGCGCCAGCTGACCGCCGTCGCGTCGAACGACCTACGTGAAGCGTCGCGCCTCTACCTATATATATATATACATATATATATACACACACAGAGACACACACAAATGTGTATACGACTATATATACATATGTATGCGCGTTTGCGTCGTATCACTGTTACTGGACTACTATTCTGCTTCCTCGCGGCTAAACAATCTCTTCCGAGATTACGGACACTTTACAACCTCTCCCTCTACCTCCCCATAACCCTATCCTTCCCAGCTTCCCCTTCTTTGCTACCATCCTTCTGCCTTCGGTTTGATACGCTTCTATTGATATTCGAATCGAGTGCTCAAACTTTTCCAACAATATTGTTCAACCATGCCGAACTCCTACATATGTATACTATTATTTTCACGAGCTCTAATGATGATTGTTCCAAAGATTTTCCATCGGCTGAGCATCGATCCATAGATTTCGAGAGCAAACGTATATACGAACCAGATCGCGTGTATGTATATGCATATAATTGCCCCTCGAAAGTCAGTTTAGAACTGAATGGAGATAACGTTGCCTTTGTCGCGATTACAATAAAAACGACAGTTCAACTTTTTTTATTTCTACCTTTTTCTGCAACTGTACGACCTTTCAACCCTACAACTGCTTCTCGTTCACCAACTTGGGGCACTCAAATATGGACATTCGAAATGTACGTCTTACATGAGGTGACGCTATAACAGTGGTAAGTATAAATAAACATTAGAGTTCGGAAAGTGTGATCAAATTCAGAAAATGGTACACACTATTCTTAATTCAGTGTCAGCTACAACTTGCTCCCTACATATGCACTTGTATAATACATATATACATATGTATCTCTGCGCCTCTGGCGACCGCAAGCATGCGGTGCACGCGTGGTTCTGCCCAAGTATGCACATATGTGCTCCTCATATAGTCGATGCGAGAGTGATTTTGTATATAGGATGCGACATTGCGGCGCCAAGCTCTCGCATACAAGCCAATTTCCTCCGCTCTTTCGCCACAGTACTCCCAGATGATTCGACTGTACGGTGTTTAAACATCTACCATCCATGCCATCCAACCGAACCAAACGAACCAGCCAGCCAATCACTGGTTTCACAGCCACGGTAAAAACGTGCACTGCTACCAGAACAAGTGGTTCTTTTGAACCACGTGACATACGATCCATTTCTTTCGATCGGTGAGAAAGCATTCAGCTGGCCTGCAAGCCGCCCTACACCTTTGCCTTATATATATTACACATGATGCACACACGACCCCATGATTGATCACCATAAAATACACCAAACGAAAAACCAACATAAATTATCCGAAAACAGAATAAAGTTCGAGCAACGAGAGTGTTACAGGTGAGTAGCTTATTTTGTCCCCTTTCATTTGAGGCCTGGCAGATTAAAACATACCCACCAGGAGCCGAAATAATATCACACAAAAAAATACAACCGGCCACCAAATTGCCTTTGGACCAATTGTCCTACGGCATCATTGGGGAACGGAGGAACCAAAAAGCATGCGACTCACCACGCCGTTGATTTTTGAAGCAGGAGAAATGATTATAGAAGGCATCAGGAACATCAGCGAGGCAGCGTTCAAGTATGCCGTCTGCAATAAAAATAGAAGGCAAAGAATATTTAAAATATACTAAGAATGCTTTAACAGATACTTACATTCCTCGCTCGTCCAGTGTCACCTGCGAAATTCGCTCCAGTGGTGCACTGACTCTACTTCCAATGGCGAATGTAAAAAGAAAAAGGAAAATAAAAGACTATATGCGGCACCGCGAATAAACTCAGATTCTACTTTCACAATTGAAATAACTGAAAAGAAGTGCCGGTGCCCTGACAATAGTATTCACAACGTGTACGCGAAAAACACTGACTCTACAATCGTATGTTGTTAAACTATAAAAAGAATTTTAGGCAGCGCCATTTGCTGTGAAAAAAGTAGGAAACTGCGGAGCGAACACTGACTTTACCGACCGCATGGCGCGCGGTCGTAAGCTTTTCTCAAAGAAAACGATTAGCAGAGGAGGCGATGGCGTTTGTTCGTATCGCTGCAAAATTATTAACTCTGTCCTTGTTTCATCTTAGTATCGGTAACAGATCATGCAAAACCAATATGGAAATGTAATTAAAATGCTTACATGCATGCTCCTTTGCTGGAATGAACTATTACGTGTCACTGTAGATACGAAGTATCGGCTTACTCTGAACCTTCTAATCAACTCTTTTCGTTCTCCTATGACAAAGAATAACAAAGAAATAAGACAAGTGTAGTAAATCAATGATAACTGTGATACAGTGCAGCAATAATGCATCTCGAATTCTATAGCAAACGCGAGTATTCGATTTGTAAACGTATAGACACGCTTACAACCCAATTGTATTTCATTCATGATTTATACGTGCTATGAATAATAATTTAATCGAGATATGTTACTAGTATTTGTACAATTTCACTTATTTCTAGAAGAAATTTGATAAATCCATACCTCTCAACCAGATCATTTGACACTTTGGCATGGCTTGGCGCCATTATGCTCTTGCACATTCCCGCCCGTCAGCGTCTCGTTCCCGCCAATTCTGAGTTGATTCTCGAAGCAATCGAAAGAGGCGCCATTGAACAGAATCCAACTGAATTTAGAGAAGAATGTGTTAAGATTCACCGATATTATAATAATATTACTAGAAACTGCAGAATATATTGCAAGATAGTGGAATTCACCGTTCAAATACGTATACGCATACATAAAAGATGATACGTACATGCATACTCGAGTCGATACGAAAATGGATGCCGCGCGGGGATTCCGTTCACTGCACAATATTTTCTAAATTTCTTGCAAAATATTCATTAACATTAACAAAGAAACTACAGAAGCCTTGGAAGACAGGGAAACGAAAACAATGTATATAATTTCCTGCTTTCAAAAATATATTAAACTATGTCGCATACCTTCATTCAACGGACACACTGAGCACGTCTAACACTACAAGATCCTTTGGCGAAAGAGGCAGATTTTCGAAATGGATTGCGCTAATTGGCGGATGACAGGTCAGTTGGTGGGGGGTTGGGGTTCTTTCCGTCGATATAATTTGAATATCGTGTCGAAGTAAATATTATTGGTCGAATAATGGGATACAAACATATTTATTAGTAATAATAAACGCATCTATGTAATAAATATGAATTTAACCGTGAATAAGTAAACTATTTCCGTCAAACTAACATTTGTCTTGTCTCAACTTTATTTAAATTACAACTGCAACCATATAGTGAGCGTTCAGGTCGTTTTCTAGAATCTTTTGACACAGAAACAGACGAAAGCCGGCGAAAGTATTCACACAATTCTGTTACTCCTGTCTCAAACAGTACTTTAGTAAATAATACTGCTTCAACTAATCACTGTTCATGAGCAAAGGACGCTCGAATCAGGGTCGAATTTCTGAGTCGATACGGCAGTCCCGCTGGGCCATGAAAGTCTATAAAGTCTATAAAGATTTGTCTGTTTATATATCTCATCTGTGACCCAACGTTACCGACACTGCAAGGAATAATGCTCCAACACCAGTAGTGGTATGAATCGAAATTAAATGCAATGAAAAATATTGTACCTGCGAGACATACCACCTTCCAGAGTTTCTCTCATCTATGGTTATTCGCTTTGAAAACAAAATTTGGAAGCAGTATTTCGAATGAATGTATCGTATGTTTGTAGTTCACAAGCTTTGCAATTCGCGCTGTGCTGATTTTCACGGCCGAAAGTTACATTCTCGAATGTTAGCGAGCAACGAGTTTTCATTTTTTTTTTATAAGCTTTCACTGCAAGAAATTTCAGCGACAATTTTACAGTGTAATTCGATGAAATGAGTAAGTTCTTCTGCCTACCAATTATTCAGAATTCTTTGCCTTTACTGGAACACACACAACTCCGTGCTCGCGTATTTTGTCCTCTCTTGAAAATATGGTCAGTAATTTCATATTTTAGGTCTGCCAAGAAATAAAAGAACACACCTGGGAAAAACATTGTCGCAAACGTTTGTTGCAAGGGAGACGGACAATATTACAACATTGACTCAACCAGTTGCAACCACAAGCACGAGCACAAGAGCAGTCGTGCGTGTGTCACGTCTGGATGAAAGATTGCAAAACTCATCTGTGGATCAAACAATTGCTGAAGAAGAAGCACATCTTGTCAATACAGTGATCAGATATCTTTTTGTGTCAGATAAAGGAAAGCAAATTATTAACAAAACACGTATAATCAAAAATGCCATTGGTAATCGTGGGAAACATTTCCATCGAATAATGAACAAAGTGAAAGTTCACTTATCAGAGGTAGAAATAAGCTTGCCACTATTTTGTCACATCCAATAAAAGCATGTATACATTGGCATCCACGTCGATAGATTTTTGGATATGAACTGGTCGAACTAGAGGACAACAAATACATATTGGTAAATCAAGTTGAAAACCAGTTACCTCATATTTATCCTTTGGGTGCAGAGGCCAACCAGCAAGTGCTTCTATTTCTGATACTTGTCCATATTTTTATGCACGAGGAGTCTTGTGCCCAAGGTAATGACCTCCTTTTGCTTGATGATAAACTCAGATTAGTCAAACTTCACCTTCGCATGTACTCATGCTTGTTTCAGAATCATTGTGGGACTTTCTCACAAACTTGGGCATATCTTGCTCCAATAATCATTCCCATCCATATTTTGGGAACGTGCACCACCTGGTAAACGAGGTACATCACAGAAACAAAATGAAAGAGGACAAAAAAGAGAGTAGGAGATTTCACAGAACACTGTGAACTCTTTGTGAAATTGAAAGAACTCAAATGCAAATCTGTTTTCCCTAGGTCTTTGTTGCTCAGAAATATCTTGAGAAGACACTCTTAGATAAGAATGATTCCACAAAAGTCGAGTTCAAATGGGGACCTCGTGCAGAACATGAATTTTCCCGACGAACAGCTTTAAATTTTGTATCTCAGGTAAAAATATGATCTTCGAACATTATTATAAGGGCAGATTTTAATATTTGACTATAAATATTGCTTCTATAACAGGTGTACAATGGACGTACAATAAACAGCTGGCCATTACAGTTTAAAGCTTTAACTGCTCGAGAAAGAACGAGCAAGTCCAATTAAAGGAAGAGAGTTTCCCTTCGAACAATACAATGAAACACAACAGAGCATTATGCTCTACCTAATGATTTCATGTAACTAATACTATTTTCTAAATATGAGAATGATAAAGAAATGTGTTCTTTTCCATAAAAAAAGAAAACTATCTGCGGTCCCGTATACTATCAGAGACGGTTGTCGATTGACATTCTCCCGAATGCTCCTTGGAGCAGCCGTAAAACTGTGGAACTCGATTATAGCGTATATATGATAGAGAAGTGCGATAGGATCCAAGTACCCAGTAGTTCAGATATCTAATTGGATTCGTGTTTCGTTGTAACGCTTCTATTTCGCACACTTCGACCAGTCGCCACACTGATAAGAATCTCCAATATTCGTGGAAAGTCTGAAGTGACGAGATTCCGAGAAAAGAGGAAAAACAAGAAAAGTAGACGTCTCTGTCCAAGTTTTTCGCAGGTTTATTTTTTATTATCCAATAGAATGAAAATCTGTACACAATTCGAGTAGACGTGCTCGCAAATCACACGAGCCCAAATTTTTATCTTTCACTTTGTCTCGTACTGTTGATTGCAATCAGAAATCTCGGAAGTGCCGTGCAAGTTACTCCTTTTAGAGTTGATGATACAATGAATTAAAAGCGAGCAGCATCATTATAGTGCGACATACGCATTCGAAAGTAGATTTTCCTGCTCTCGGACGGCAGTGGCAACGCGCAGCTACAGCAGTCAAGGGAGGTATCAGCCGGGCCAGCGAATCTGTGTCAGCCTGGGGGCTGAAAGTAGCGCGAGGTTTTGCCGAATGCTCAGTACCTAACCGTCCTCGACGCTAGTTGGTGGTGACGCGTACAATTTCCATTACCGCCCTTCCGCACACATTATCGCCCCTTTAGATTCGTAGTTGTATTTCAAGCTTATCACTGCTTGTCCTTACCTCGTATTCGTAAACGCGAAACAACACGGGACCACTGAATATTTCACGTAGTTTATACATACTCGTTCATTTAGCGCGCGTGCGCGCACGTGCGCGTTTGTGTGGGTGTGTAAGCGCCGTTGCTCCAAAAAGATTTAAGCGCTGATCAATTGTGCCCTATAGGTAACTCAGAGGTAAACAAGTCAACCAAAACCATCGTAAATCCAAGGGGAAAAGGCGATAAGGTGGTGACATAAAAGGACGAGTGAACAGAAACACAAAACCGTGCACCAGCGGCAACAGTCACGGATACACGATTACCGATAGGATTGAGCAGAATCACGCGCCCGTAGGTGGACGATAAGATGCGAAGAAAACGGGGAAACGAGTATCCATTAGTTGTAGACTATCAAAACCAACGAAGCATCGTGAATCCTCGATCTTTCCTTCTGTCATGACGCTCGAGTTTTTGCACGCTTGATAACCGTCTAACAAGTCGTATTCCATTCGAATTGGGAACGAAAAACAGGAAGCAAAGCTTTCGACACAAAATCATTGATTCACCGTACTCGATCGTTGCCGCGATCGCACATTATCGTGGTGAACGAAAAGCGTAGGGACAGGCCAATTTATGCAGACGACTATGTTCAAGCACCTGAATCGCGATAAAAATATGTATAACATCGAACGACACGCACTGCCGCCGAACCGTCTCTTATAGTACAGCTGTACGAGAAAACGACAGCAAAAGCTATTACATATACTGCGTAAAGAATTCGTCATAATGTTTAATCTCTATCAGAATCTGAACAAAAGGGACGAAGATCACAAAGAACCGGACGTGACTGGTCACGATAGATTCTGGCAGGAGAGACCAAGAACACGTCGGAAACGTCGTACTGTTAATCGAAGAACTCAGAGCGCTATCGAACTCGATTCTGAAGCTATAGTCTCCGCTCGCGGTACTCTTCGGCGCGGAAGAAGCGCGAGCATCGAAGATGAAGATAGCGACGAGGAAAAAGGATATCAGCTGACCAATAAAATCGACAATTTGGCCAAGATATTATTTAGCCGCGTGTCCGCAGCACGTGGTTGCAAAGAGTCTGATGTCAGGTACATCCTCCCTCTCTTTGTATCGCCTATATTTCTTTCAAACTCAATCCTTTCTTGTATGACGGTTCATCGCAATTACATCTATCGTATCGTACAATAGTTTGCACGATCGGTAGCTGTTCATCGCGTTATCATTTCCACATGCATCGTCGTTCTATTGAAATAGAATATATGATTGATTTTTTTTATTCATTCCATAGTTATTGCTTTAATGTTATTGCCGTTTAGCTTCTCCTCACAGAATGTTACCGCTTCTAAATTTTTGTTTGTGATACCGTTACCTATCGATCGTTCTCAAGTATTCTCGACCCTGGATTGCACGATATACGGTAGCTAAGCCGTTTGTAGAAAAGTAGGAAGTTCATACATTGTACATATGTGCATGAGTGATAGAATCGAATCACGAGTTGCTCTTGCACGCGCGCTCCTTTATTTAACAATAGTAATCGGGTTTTAAACAAGTTGACAGCACATACGCGTATACCTTTTTCCCGTGCCATAGTAAACAACAAAACGACGAAGTTCTAAAAGTAAAAATAAACTTAAAGAGAACGAAGGAGATGATGGAGTTCATTCTTGGCACGTCTGTGTTTTTACAGTAGCCATATTATTAGATGAAACCTTTGTATTTGCTGGAAAAAAATGGCTGCTCGTTAATAGTTCTAACGCGACTAATCCACTTTGTAGTCCTTGGCGCCGGAATCTAATTTGTTATTGGTAGCGCTCGATGCATTTCTCCAAATTAAAACGAGAAATCATGTCTACGCATCGTTATGATTTTTCGGACAACCGACAAACAAATACCACTATGGTTAGCTCCTTTTTTTCTTAGTACCTCGTGTCGCCTTTCTTTATCTTTCTGCTCCCTTCATGTAGTTCCTTGATTTTGATTCCTCGTATTCGTCCGAATTCCTAAATAAAAACCTTAACCGGTAGATTGCTTCCTTTTTCACGAATTATAAATACATTGCAACATTGTTCTTCCCGTGAAGAACGGAAAAAAGTTGCTTGGAATGAAATCTGCTTTGCGGTATGCCCGAAAATAGGAATGGAAGGCATAACTACACAGCACTGAGTCACGGAGCATCCGTCTGCGAAGACATTGGCGAATGCATGGAAATGGAGAAAAGGTCTAGGGATCGTGCCTTATCAGTCTGTCAGGAATATATTCAAAGAACACTGCGTTACAGTCTGATCAAGCAACTGAATAATCTCGGTAAACACAATCCTCTGACTATTTATTAGACATTTATCTAAGAATGCATACTTATCTATACGTGATTTCTAATCCCGATCTGTTTAAGGCTCTAGAGTGGACAAACACTGGTTTACAGTGAAAGACACTTCCCTGAAAACCGATCGATTGATCACGTTAGCTCCGTTGAGTAAAAACTGTTCGTTGAATATTACCCCGCTAACGAAGAATATTTTGAACGAATTGTTTTTAACATTGCAACATCCCTATATTTTCCCTATATTTGACATCGATTTTCTTGAATTTGAGTGTAAAAATTACGTAATAGTTGTTCAACCGATCAGCCAAGGTAGCTTGAAAGATTTAATTTACGGGGTAAGTCACGTATGATGAAAAGCAGCGCGTATGAATGACATATACGAAATGGATCGATGAATGGACGAAGAAATTATGTACACGTTTTTTTTATACTTCTCGATAGATCGAAAGAACAGGCTGGAACGAAGATTGGGGCCAGAAATATGGCTCTCGTGGTAAGGGGCTTCCCTTGCCACAGGTTCAACAGATGGGACGTCAAGTGGTGGAAGCGTTAATTTTTTTAAAAGAGAGAGGATTCCCCACCGTGACCCATTTACATACAGGAAACGTCCTCGTTCAAAACGGTGTCGCGCGGCTCGCCGGCCTCGAGAACACGCTCCTTGGATTTACTAGTCGATTACAACCTTTGATTGCGTCTCGAATGCCGCCAACGATCTCGATCGACATAATATGTTTCGGTAGGACCAGTTTCGTACATTGCAATTAGAATCGTGGAAATAACAACGATCGCTATGTTTTACCGGATTTAATGTTGCACACCACATCGAATCTTTATCCTTTTAGGTCACATGCTGTTTGAGATGTGCGCTGGCTACGAATTACCTTCGTTTAAACCAAATTCCGTGAATCGGTCGGATCTTGAAATGTATCCACAAGTACAAATCATGTTCGCTCTCTGACACCCCTTCCCCATTTTTATCTATCTATCTATCTATAAATCAATCAATCAATCAATCAATCTATTTCTGTTCCTCACGATATATATACACACAAACAGATGCCACATGAATTATATCACGTGAATGCTTGATTTCATTTTTCATGGGTTCGTAAAATTTTAGTCGAACAACTGTACATTCCATTATTTCATTTAGTAACGTTTGATCGATAATGAAGTTCTGCATGGCAAACCGCTAACAGTAGATACGAAGCGTTGAACGACTTAAAAAAGATTTGAGCTAGTCATTACGATCAATCATTGTTCGATGTTTCTTAACAGAACCCATGAAAACAAGCTGCCTTGGCCCATTCGAAGGAACTCAACCAAAACATTCACATGTTTAGGTAATCGAGCTGCTGAAATTTATATTTGGCGAATCATCTAATCCTCATAATATTATCGAAGGACTTCTCGTCCATGATTTATTCAGAAACATTGATCTACGTGAAATGAGAAGTGCTCCTGTTACGGTACGCATATTCTTAATATATCACTTTGCCTTTAGTTTATTTGTTTATTTGTTGACGTAGATATTTCGTCCAACATTAACACCACCGATAGTGAATTTATTGGATAGCATTAAACGACAAAACGCCAACAGAAGGTAATGTATACGCTCAATCATGAATTTTGAATAATTGCCACCGTTTTTCTTTTTATATTCTGCTAAAGATTCGTTTTGCATGCGTAATCAGGCAGCGGTCGCGCTCTATAAGCGATGTTTATTTGACACGCAGATTTTGGTAATGATAAGAAGGATCCAAATAATTGTCGCAATTTTGCGAGCATTCTTTTACTGGAATTGAAATTGTTTATACCGATCTTACAGAACCACGCGTTTAGATACGGCCGAAGTCCATTCGATACCCTTGCACAGAGAGGACACCGTTTGCAAGCATCCTTTGCTCGACGAGATGGACAACGAGCTTTCAAATACAACCGTATAACCATGGGAACAAAAACTATTTGCTGACTAATTTATCTATAGATTATGCAATCATCTCTTTACAGAACCCAAAAAAAAACAAAATACTTGACACTTTACTCTTAGCCATTACCCAATTATATCAATAATAAGTTTAGTAATTAATAATTTGGAAATGAGAAAAGAAAAAAGATGATCAGTCGGAATGAAAAAAAGAAAGAATGGGAGATAAAGGCAAATCGTACAATACAATTTATTTTGTTATTTAAAATATCAAAAGACACCCAAGATACCTACGTCAGATGAAATAAGGAGAGAATGTGATAAAATGTAATTTCATATTTTTACTCCATTTCGCCCCAAATCGATGTTGTACGTACAAAAAGAACCTATATATGTGGTATCGTCTAAGTATCATCGAATGTGCCGAACGTACTTGCATACGTATCTCATGACGAACACACGTATGCAAAATGTAGTACAGTATTTCACCCGCATTCGACTTTTCATCCAGATCGGATAAGTAATATTTCATTCAACTACCTGACCTATCAAACACCTTAATCCAGATGACAAAAATTTTCCCGTCGTCGCACAATGATGCCCTATGAAATTGTTCTTCATCGATTTTAACTAAGCAATGGGAATTCAAACTATATTATTCTTCGGCAAAAATAATTTACACTCGTTCCACTGTGTACATCATATAACTTTATGTATAAACGTAAAAAATTGCAATTCATCACAGAATCCATGGAGGAATATCGATTTTTATAGATGTTTATACGTAATGCGTATCGTAATACTATCATTGATAAATACAGTCTTGAATTTTTGTTAGAAAACATCGAAAGTACTTATGCGACTCTTCATTAATTTAATTGTTGAAATATAGTACGTGTAATTAATGTACGTGTATATAGGCGAACTTAAGATTGGTAGTAAAAATAGGTATTGCTTCTTGATGACCTTTTTCGTTTGAACGTACAAATTCGTTTTAACATCTTCTTTTACCCGTGACACTGCCTTCGCGGGAGCACATGTGCATGCATGCATATGTGCACGCATACATACACACATACGCGCGCAGGCGCATGCTCGATGTATGCGTATGCGTATGCACATACATTCACATACCCATGTTCTCGTGTGTCGTTAGGCAATTTTAGTATCGAATCATTCAATCTGTTACATGTGATATACCTTATGACGCGCCAGCTTCTAATTCACTCGCTGGTGTATCTGGCTCTTCGTCGTTGTAAATGTTCTCTGCCATTTGCCATACCTGCATTATATTGTCCTCTGACACCGAACATATGACCCATGGTTCGTTTGGATTCCACGAAAAATCACTTATCTTCGCAGTATGACCACCGTGTATAAACTACAATATAAAATTAAAACAGATGTAAGCTGCTTGTTGAGAAATTTCAGATGTATACGTAGTCTTTCGAACCGAAGGTAAATTAAATATACCAATAATTCGGGGGGACCATCTTCGGCATCCTCGCTGGACTGTTCTTCGCCAATTTTACTAAGATCCCAAACGTGTAGACGCCTATCTGTACCGCTGCTGGCTAATATCGTCTCGTTATGCGGTGACCACTGAACTTGGAAGATCTCGTCTTTGTGAGACTCGAATGAATGTAATTTTAATTTGAGATTCCTCAAGTCCCAAAGCGCGACGGTTTTATCAGCACTACCAGTTGCGAGAATAAATTCGGAGTACGGGTTGAAGCTCAAGCAATTTACTTCGGCCGTATGAGCGTCGACCGTATGACTTGGTTTGCTCGTATTGTTACACCTACGAATTAAACAAATACGACAATTTGTTTCGAAATAGGCAACAATATCTACTTTCATATATATTATTCAGCAAAATGTATAACTACCTTGTGTCCCATATCATTAATTTTTGATCATCCGCGACGGATCCAAACAAAGATTCGTGCAACAGATGCCAAGCTACATCTTCCACGACAGCCGTGTGTCCAGTAAAGATAGTCTTTGCATCTATAACGCGATTTTCTTTAGGCGGTGCATTAATATCCCATAAGCAAATTGTATGATCATCAGATGCACTGAGCAAATATCCATTCAAGTTTGGATTCCATGAGAGGCCGTACCCTTCCTTTTGGTGTCCCCTTAGTCTAGGCACAAATACCAATAGATCATGATTACGATCCTTCTCCCTTCTCTTTCCTTTAACTCAGTTCAACCTAAACACACATACTCACCTTAAATCAGGCTGGCATTCTCCATTAGGATCTGGCTTACTGGGATGTTTCGTATAATCAAATACAAGGACATCGCTCGACGGAGTTTTGGTTGCAATTACACATGGATTCTGTGGCATGTACCGTGCTCTATTTACTTCTCCCTCATGATTTATCTTTATCTCTATTTCTATCTTTCCACTCACAGAACCAAATCCCCCAAATTCCCCTTTCTCATTATCATAATGAGATGCATCGAATTGGGCATCTTCGTTTGGCAATTGAACACTGGCAATAAGTAAATGATTTTGTTCATCCGAAGTGTGAGTGCCCAAAATAAGACGGTGTACAGAATAATCTTTTCCTTCTGGTCTAGTTACGTCGGGCAACCATTGTGCAGTTAAGGAAGGCCATTCTAATGCATGTGTCATCACCAAATCATACAAGAATGGTGTGTTCTTTTTCCATATTTTGTATTCTTCATTGATAACCCTCTCCTCCACGGCATCGTCAAAAGTTTCTACAATGAAGTAACGAATCAAGTAAACAACTGAAGATAACAGTGCATTAAAATAAGAAATTCTTAAACAAAACTTAAACACAAACAAATTAATTATTATTTTGCCATACCGGCACCATACCGGCATGCTCATCCGCTCGCACCGCAACACAGGGGAACAATCAAATTTTTCGGACCATTCAGAATATCTAATTCGACCATAACAATAGCCAACTAATATAGAAACATTACAAAGCGATTCATTGATTGACACGCTTGAAGAATATAGCACAAGGTAAAAATTAAAAGATCAATGTTCCGGCTAACGGAATCCACGATAATATAACCTAACTATTTATCGATTGAATGTATGCTTCCCGTTTTCCACATAAAAGTGATCTAGCATTCTAAATTTCGAATCTTCACGACAGATTGCCGATATTCACAGAATATATAGCCTGTTCTAAATAGAATTAAATTTAAATTAAACTTTTGAAGGATAACATTGTTTACAGTAATACGGAAAGCGTCTTAGGAGCAAATTACCGGCCGACGTAATTCAGATATTATTTAAAAATGTAACAGGAACAAAAAGTAACAAAACTTTCTTCTTACCGCCGTCTTTATCTCCCATTATTGTAGATTCTGTTAAATTGTTAACGTTGTACGTAAAACACTAAAAGTAAGCTTAACCCGCCAAAAGCCGCGAAGCCCAGCCAGATATCATTAAAAACGCAAGCGCATTTGCTATACTGCCCTAAATTTATGCGGTATTTTCATTGTACGACTACCATCCACGAAATACCGCGAATCATGTACGACACATAGCTTCATTTGTAGTACATTAGAGTTGCGCATTTTATAAAAATACACGCAGATATTGAGTGAAATTGCATAAAATATCAGTTTTCGGAGTAACTTTCATCGATTAGTAAATACAGTAGCATACACAGAAGGTAAAGGAAAATTAAACCATCCAATGGCTTGGAACTGTAGTGACTATTAATTCCGGGATATTCATTTGCAAGATTTTTTCTAAACTCTTCGCTTCTTCGCCGAAGGATCTTCGGCCGTCGAACAACCCTTTAATATTCATCTATACATAACAATGGGAATGACTTTTGAAAATTTCTAAATTTGTTTTCTACGTATAGAAAGTCACGACTCCCGTGTTATTAATTTATTAAAAGTATCTAGTAACTTGTAAACGATATTGCGAAAAGGTGCAATTGGCAAACTTTCTTTAACAATTGCCAACAATTAGTATTTTCGTATTTATCTAATTACTGCTACGGAAAAAGAATTTTGCAAATATTCGGTAAGAAATCTATCGAACGGCATTGAACATTTGTATCGTTCAAGCTTCAGATAATCAGGCTGCCTTGTGCTTCGGTATATTATCAAAAAGGATAAGGTAAAATAAACGAATTGTCAGGAAACACAAATTTCAACTTCATAAACTGAAGTACTTGTAAAACCCAAAGAAAGGTATGGATGATATTTATGCAAAAAGAAATGCCAGGAGGAGACGAATTTTAGAAAATTCAGAGAGTCGTCTATCAAAAATTACTGGGAGAGACAACAATAGCGAACCAGAAGGTAAAGGTGACTCGTTATGTTTAATTGTCTTATATGAGGTGCTGTAAATGTGGAAATTTTATTGTAGCTCAAAGAGTACATGTAAATTTGTCTTGTCGAACATCCATTGCCACAGATATACCAAAAGAACAGATAGATTCAAGCCTAAATGGTAAAATAGCAGGTAATATATTATATAGTGACTAGACATTCTTTTTAGTATAGAACAGGTAAACTAATCGACATAGCTATTGAACTCAAAGGGATTGACCGTACTTCCAGTCAGATTGACCATGCATCGCCTGAATTACTCACAAATCGTACAAATTATATCTTCTTAGCTGTTATTGTGAATGTACTGCTTGGCTTACAACTGGATCATTTTTTTGGAAAGGTAATTGCATACTGATTGTACAATAGATTCTCTAACAACTTATTGCATTGTTAATCATTGGATTTAATGTTGCAGGCCATAACAATTCCATACTTTCCAATGATGTTGGGACGACTGTATAATTACAGAACGACACGAGAAATGCAACAGAGTAATCTGTTGTATGCTGCTTTGATTTTGTGCAATATTAAGCCTGAATTAACTTACCAGTTTAAAAAGTTTATTACTTTAATTTATATGATACTTGGAGATTTAGCTCTGTACATTTTCAGTTTTACCCTAATACATTATGCACTTTTTTATTGTTTATGCAATTCAGGCACACTAACTACTTCAGACTCATAAGTAAAGATGGTAAACCTTTCGATGGTTAAAATTGTACAACATACATAAGAAAAATATAGATTTCTTTCCTAATTTCTTATATGTATTTATTTAGATTAATATACTCAACAATCTATTTTGTTGGCATCGTAAGCAATATAAT
This sequence comes from Nomada fucata, assembly GCA_948146005.1. Lineage (NCBI taxonomy): Eukaryota > Metazoa > Arthropoda > Insecta > Hymenoptera > Apidae > Nomada > Nomada fucata. Next base: position 37,407,685 of record OX411276.1, on the reverse strand, counting down.
AAATTTTATGAATATTTGTTGGATGTATGTGGTGTAAAACCAATACTGATTTTCGAATGTAAAATGGGCACTGCTTTATGAAAATGGTAATTTTACGTTAAAAATTAATTTATAACTGTTGCAAATACTGAAGACAATTAAATGTTAAAGTTAATGGATTCCTGTACTTTTAATTAAATATTAATATTAAAATTAGAATCCGAATTGCAACTGTAAAATTTTTATTATTCGTAAGTATCTAATGCTTGTTCCATAAGTTTATGAAAAATTTGTAGCATAATCGAACAACCTGTTAACAAACTGTCGATCAGCATTGATATATATTAGAAAATACGGTTCTAACAATCCCACGTTTCTTCTCATTGTTCACTTTTTTCAGATTTATGTTTAACTAAAGTTTTACGTCTCACAATATCAAGATGACCTAACTGTATCATTTTTGTCTCCCAGTTGGTCAAATCTTGTCTGTATCGCGTCATTAACTGTGTCGCCTGTGTAATGTATGGGTCTCTTTCTACGTCCAAGAGTTCATTCCAAACCTTTGTCAAAGATTTCATCCACTTCTGAAATATGATAAATAATAATCTTTTTAGCCATAACAGTTATTTTACTTGCTCTTATTGATCCTATTGGCCACTGATCAGTGAAATGTTATAATTAAGAAATTATTTCAATATACCATAAAGGGTATGTTTGGATCTCTTTCGTTCTTCTTAGATAATGCATACAACAGAAATGCAGTTGCCGGTTTCTTTGGTTTTTCAAAAGCTTCCTTTTTCTGAAAGCAACCTTAGATCAGGCAAGAACATAAAGTAGACATATTAATGAATAAATTAATCCAGTAATGCAAATACCTTTTTACTATCTCCTTGTACATTACTTTGTTCATACTCCTTTTTCTTTTCCTCCCACAACTGCTTCTGTTCATCGGTAATTGAATTATTATATTCCTTTAACTCTTCTAAATACACCTTATAATTTTGATCATACTCTTTTTGAAACTGTTCCTTCTCACTAGGATCTAACTCTGCCCATTCCTTGGATGCTTTCTTTATTACGTCTGCTGGTTTTAAGAGAGGTTGTTCCTGAATGAATTTTGGTCTAACATGTTTTATGTATAAAAGGAAAGTACTTTGTGGTCTTTTTGGTCTTGGTGGCAAAATGCATTCTCTTATTAATTTCAATGCATTTTTCGAAGCATTCTGATAAAGGCTCGTCATACAGTTCCTAAAATCACGAGGCATTCATTTGTCTATGCATACAATAATCAATGTAATATGTAGAACTAATGGTCTTTAGTTATCAAGATTGTACAATGCATCTAAGTTTCAATACGACATTTATGCCCACACGTGTTAGGACAGTTAACCTCCGAAATTGAATTCTGTGTTACAACGCTACCGTATATAACTAAAAAAAGCCTGATCACTTTACCTCGTGCCTAACAAATTTCCCGAGTGCATAAATATATATCTTCCGTAACCCGCCATTTCATATACAATATTTTATATTGCATAGGATATACATATACATATATATGCAATATTATTATTCGTATTGCTTACATTGCTTATAATTACTCAAGAACTATGTGAATGTAGTAAGTAAATATGGCATGGACGATGGACGCAATTTACACGAAATGATTTTCATTGGTTCGTACATTAAAAACTATACCGTACGAATTTAAAGTTTTTTTTACGATATACCCGCTATACCTCCCATAAATAAGCGATATAAAAACTTTATTTTCCCTAAGAGGGAAATATGAAAATACTTATTCGTACTGTTACGCTATCGCGGTAGTAGGCCTTAATATCTAGTGACATCGAATCAACGATCGACGTTATAATTGTAACTATCGATAGTGATAATAACTTAGGAGCGCAATTCGAAACCGGATAGGGGCACGCGATAAATAAAGCCGTACATTATTCTAAGTGCAGATCCTAGAACACTTCACTTGGAAGTGTCTAAAGCTTATTTATTACAGACCGTAAAAATACAGCTTAGTCTAACAAGTCACGTACAACCCTTGAAAAGTCGACCCCACGATATCCGGGGCTGGTCACCACATGGCCTACCCCGAAACAAAGGAACCCTTGAGAACCCCACCAGCTCTTCGACGCGCTCTTCCCGACCTTCCCGCGTTTTTCTCTAGTTTTCCCGCACTTTTCCCTTAACTCGCGCGCACCCTAGCTTGTCACACGGAAACGGAAGCGTTGCCACCTCCACATGCCCAGCCACATCAAGAACCCACCCCATTGGACAGGAAACAGCAAAAAGGGAGGAGCAAGGAACCCGGGAAGAGGAACCAGAGGCGAAAAGGAAAGAGGAAACACCCTCACAGATCAGAACTTCGTTAATTCTTGAACCACCAGTATCTCTTACGCTGAAAACCAGAATAAATAGTCGTTCTTTCTAAACTTTATAAATTGTGTATTTGATTCTTCCGCGCTTCTCCACAAGCAGAGCGGTCCAGCGCTCCACGGGCGCCCGAATCCACGGAAATTCCCTACATCCCACCAATAGATACGCAACAGTACATATATTCTGCTGCGTATCTATTGAATATGGGGATATGGGGATTTTGTGTAGGTTCGGTTGCCGGGGAGCGCTGAACCGCTCTGCTTGTGGAGAAACGCGGAATATTCAAAGACAACTTTAATTTTCATAAATTTGAATTTATGTTTATTCACTGCTCGAGTTAAAAGATATAGATTATTTCAAGAAATCGTGTTGATTTGTACAAGTAATTCGCCGAAGTAGCTTTGTTCAAGCGTTTGTGAGCGTTTATATTAATCAATTTAATGCTTAAGTTGAACTGTTTAGCGAGGCTTCTTCTTCTTTCCATTTCGTCTTTGGTTCTTCGTCATGAGTTCCCAGGTCCTCCTTCCAAATTCTTCTCGTCCAATAGGGTTGGGTCTCCTACGATTTATATTCGTCCTTGAGCGCATGGAGGTGGCAATGCTACGCTTCTCGGTAAGGACGTCAGGGTACGCGGGTATTAACGGAAAACGCGGGAAAACTAAGAAAAACGCGTGAAGGTCAGAGATAGCGCGCTGAAGAATCAAGTGGCTCTTGACGGGTCACCTTGTTCAGCGATAACAGGTGGCAACCAGAATAGGATACCATGGGGCCGACAACCGTGTTTCAATAGACGTTAGGCAATTCTTTATGTTTCGTAATAAATAACCTTCAGAATCTTCCAAGTGAAGTGTTCTAAGATCTGAGCGCTCTGGGTTTCTTTTTGTTCGACAACCTACGGCTGGTACTTAAATAATGTACAACTTTATTTATCGCGTATGCTTATTCGGCTTCGAATGTCGCTTTCTAAGTTATTATCACTATCGATAGTTATAATTATATCGTCGACTCTTGATTCGATATCACTAGATATTAAGGTCTGCTACCGCGATAGCATTAACACTTCTAATAAAAACTCCAACCGAAACAAGCAGGCTATAAACCTAACATTAACTTCTTAGTGAAATTTTTCGGCTCATTCCATTCCAACCATGCATCCTCAGTTTTTTTCTCTCCTTCTCTTTCTCCGTTTTTGGCTTATTTATTATGATATTGCATTATATTACTAGCAATAAAAGATGCCGCTTAGACGTTGTAGATTGTTGACCGAGGGAGTCCAAAGGTCAAAGTCACATTTCAATTTAGTGCTTTAGTAACATAAAGTTGGGGCACTGCACATTTGTTGGGAAAAACCGCGGCACACATTCTGAATATGCATTTAACGCAATTTACAAAAGAAGTTCCCGTCCTGCGTTCAGCATCGCGCTTTACAGCTATTTGTAATTTAGAATAATGGCTGCACTTAAGGTAATTCATTTTACATATTATGAAATACAAAAGTTTCATATTAGGAATTGCATATTTATTACACATTCTGATATATGAGTGATACCTGGAGGAGATATTTTTCTTCCAAACTGTGTTGTCGTTTATTAATATAATTAATCTGCATTTTATGTGATCACAGAAATGGTACGATGCATTGGAAGATATACTTATATGCCCTGTATGTTTGCTAGTACCAGAAACAAAGATTTTTCAGTGTAGGAATGGACACATATGTTGTTTGTTTTGCAAGGACAAAATATTGGTGTGTTCGATGTGCCATGGCGAATTTATAGAAACAAGAAATTTCATAGCGGAAAATGTAATTGAATGCACAAATATTAATAAGGTGAGTTGGACTGAACTAGTCGTGTCTTATTAACATAATTAATTGGATTACTAAAATATGTAATAATAACATATATGTAAATAACTACAAAGAAGGAAATGCACGTACAGCATGTATAAAAAAAGATTTATATTTTTAGTAGTGAACATAAATTGTTTAATTATGACATTGCTATAACATTATTTAAAAAACAGTGCTATTGAAAAGTTATGAGTAACCTTTTATTTGTACATACGTACATATTAAATAATATCATTTCTAAGTTAATAGGTCAAACTACTTTCCACGCATTGCAATGTGTGATTTCAGAAGATTATACTTGCTTGTATGTTTTTGATCTTCTATAGGTACATATAGATAATGAACTTAAAAGTATGACAGAAAAATTATTGAATACATTTGTGGAAGAACAGAAGGTAAAATGCCCTGACAAAGATGTAAAAACTGTTTCGAGCCAAACAAATTATTCAATGTACCCAAAAGTTGTTTCCAACTCTACACAAACTAACAATGTAACCTTGACAAGTTCTATGAAGATTAAAAAGGAATCACCCATGAAGTCTGCTATTTTGTACTCATGCCTAATTGGTTCATGTCTACTTCGACTGTCGTATATGGATTTGATTAAACATTTAACCATGTGTCACAAAGATACCTTTTACCAGGTACATTTTCATATATTTCCTCTTTCATGATTGTACTTTGACTCAGGACTTATACTGTGTATGGTTGGTTTAGGTGGAACAAAGTCGCGGAATATTTACCGACAAATGTATCATAGAAACTGATATATTGCCTACAAGGATGGACTTTACATTTCATATAAATAACATGGGGCTATTCTTTTTTAATGTTATAATTGATTATGATGGATTGGCAGCAACCGTAAAAATTGCTGACCATCTGGTAACAAGTCGATTTGTATACCAAGTTAAAGTAGCAACTAAAAAGTACAAGTTAACGAAGCATAACATGGTGATGTCCCTAAGCATTCAATCTAATACCAATTCTAAATTAAAATGATTTTCGTCAAATTGATTCACATCCAATGGTTATTTTCGAAACAGGTAACATCGTGCTGGTGTAATAAGAAGTCGTCTACTGCAACATGTGTTTGCAAATTTGGAAACGAAATACTTCCTATGATAGGGCCAATCGAATGCACTCTAACGATACGAAGACACAATCTAAAAGAGGCCGATGAATTGTAAATATTTCGGATACGTACACGGTTCAGAAATATGCATTGGTAAATTTGTTGTTGAAACAAGTATCCATACAAACATACTGCGAAATCCGTGACGACTTTGTTCTGTCTGAACCTGTGTAGTTAAAGAAACTAATTCATAGAAATTTATGTATTATGTTCAATAGCTCTATAATTTTTCTTATTTCACGCATTTGGAAATAATCGAACATAACGTTTACTTTTAGCCTTTTGGAGACAGTTCTTAATCCTGTTCTTAAATCGTGTGTTTTCTTCTCTAGTATACAAGAGGACGCTGTTCTGTCATTATTGCTTACGGTCAAATTTGATTTGAAGATTTAACATGTCGACGTTTAAAAAAATCTCCCATTGTTGTTATTAACAATTGTGAAACTTAAATATCTATTCCTCGTACATCAAGAGTGCTGCTGCCCTTTCTCTATCCTTTTTATTTTTTTTTTCTCTTGCTGTTTTCCACTTGCTGCATGTGTGAAAGTATTATTCATGAAGAAAAGATGTACATAATTGTTACGAAATAAATTGAAATACTTGATCGTTCTACCATAAAAAGTGTGCTCTTAAACCCATTACACGTTATTTGTTAGTGGCATGATTTTGTGTATGGTATGTCCTTTATTTCTACCTACATTTTAGTGATGACGACCAAACAGAGTTTTGTCGTTGTCAAACAGTACGCCCGGAAAAGTTTTGAAAGAACTGCTTGGAAACATTCGGTTGCGCAATATTCACTATCAGTGCAACTTCATTTTCTATCATACACGCAACAATTAATGTATGTAATTAACATCTATGTGTTTCTATGGAGCGTATTCCACAACGCTTTGGACGTATGTATTTTCGCTTTATATAACGAACAATTAAACGCCTATGAAATCTTTCATTAGTTGCTGCTTTGTAACAAACTTAACGTTGTCGTCGAACAATCGGTGGGACGTATTTCTATTCCCCTTGGTTAGTCGGTTGAATCCACACGGATACATTTTTTTTTTTTTCTTGAACATACTTTAACACACAATCCATATTGCTTTCCTTCAGGTACCTCCTTCGCGTAATGATTTCTGTTGTTCCAAAAGGCGTTCCAAGGGAGACGGTCCAGGTCCAAACCATAAAGATTGTTGATTTAATCGGCTCTTTGTATGATCGGTATTCGACACGTTACAACTTTGCGAGCTAGATCCCCAAGTATTATTACTGCTGAACAAAGAATAAGTGTTCCCCGTGCTTGCCGTCTGATTCGACTTTACATCTACCTGCAATCAAACAAATAATCATCTCTGTAGGAAAGATTTTACAGTATTCTGCCGGCCATAAAATTGATTTTTTACACCAGTTATCCGACTACGATAATACATACTTCCATAGATCTGGAATTGTCCAAATTATTTCCACCTCCAAAATGTTTGCTATGCTGAGCATCTGATGGATAGTTGTTGCAATTTCTTGGGGGAGTTTGCGGAATCATGCTTACAGAATCAGAAGAACTTTCCCAATTATGATAGTTATCCCCGGAGGGCGCATCTTCTCCGTGTATTTTCAAGTTACTAGCGTTTGAGCCCCAGGAGGGGATCGAAAGTTGCGAGTGTTGTGTATCCTTCCATAAACTGAAGTTCGGTGTTTCGTAATTTTGAAAAAGTGGATAATTGTTTGTAGATTGGGCTTGATTATTTGACATCCCAGTGTGATTGGCTAACGAAAATTCCATAATTTCCGAATTTTTATTATAGACGGGCAAAGATGGTTGTTTCTGTGGTATTTGACAAAAAGCGTTTTGATTAAAATTAAACTGAAAATTCGACGATCCACTCGGATTCAAAGAATTAGCCGACACATTCGGTATCATAGAAGCAACTTGATGAAGCTTCTTTTGATATGTATTTAACGTGGACAAGGTAGAAACATTCGCAATAGTTGAATTAGCTAATGTAACTTGGTTGTGTAAAGGTATTGTGCTTGATCTGAGACTAGCTTTCGTAATGTTTTTCTGATGTTGCTGTTGTTGTTGCTGCTGTGGTTGCTGCTGTTGCTGTACACTCAAGTTATGATTTTGTTGAATACTCAAACTATGATTCTGTGAGATACCAACATTTCCAGTCTGTTGAGAGCTAATATTTTGCGTCGGAGTCGAGGTTGAAATTCCTAGGTTTTGATGCAGCAACGAGTTCTGGGTCATGTTATGCGCTTGTGACCTCTGATGCATAACTCTATTGTGGCTCAATGTATGATGCAAACCGAGATTATTGTGTGACTGCATCGGTTGCTGTGCTGAACTATTGAAATGTCCTTGAATCGGATAATTTTGTATATTCCCAACATGATTTGTTATATAATTTTTGGTAAATTGTGGATTTTGCACATTAAATGTTGAATTCTGATAACAGATAGTCCCTACACATTGAGATATTTCACATATGGGTGTTAGAACCCCAGTAGTTTGGAGGTCTGTTGTAGCAAGGTGATTAGCTTGAGATGATGGTGGCACTGTATGCTGTAATTTATTGGCCTTGACTTGGCTCTGGATGGAAATATTTTGGTTCTGCACAGTAGTTGTTGGAAAGGGCATCAACGGTAATCGATTTTGAACAGTAATCGGTACACCTGTATACGCATTAGGAACATTACTTGGCTTCGATCTTTCAGCAACGACCGACAAATTTTTGTTCCCGCCTGGTACACTTTTCGTTGGGGACAATGAATTAGTTTTACCCTTTTTCTCGCTTTCCTCTTCTACGTTCAACGGTGACACGTTTTTAAAAGTAACTTGCTTTTGTTCAGTCTCAGCACGTCGCATTATGGTTTGCATCGCTATATTTTGTCTTGGTTTTCTGGTCGTACATAGCGTGTTTGTTTCAAAACTGTTAGACTCGGTGATAGCTCCCACTGTTGCGTCTTTGCTTCGCTCCAATGAGCCTTGTGGCTTCAAGATGCCTATCCTTTTATCTAGGGCATGTTCCAACATATCGACATCCATAGACCCTTTGCTACTGGCAGACTCCGATAGCACTGGACTAGTTGAGACAGCAAACAGTCTTCCTCTGTTTAAACTGAGCTCTTCCAATTCTTTCATTAGCTCATTGCTCAATCCGTTTCCTTCACCAATCGAACTGAATCTGTTATCACCTTTTTCCTCCCCTAACGTAAAAGCGATTAGTGCTGTCCCGTTGATCCTATACTGTGCTAGACAATGACCTAAACGAAGGATACGAACCGCGCGCAATTTGTGGGAAGCCTCGATATTATCTTCTAAATCGGTGCTCGTAGTAAATTTTAAGTTTTCAAAGCTTTTCTCTAACGGTAAAAATCCTTGTAAATCACGATCCTCTGGCAGTGGTACTTTAACGTATTGATCGTACGTGAAATCAGTTACATACTTTTGTAAAGCGTTTAATAGTACGCACAGACTGGGCCAGATTTGTAACCTCGACGTAAAAGCTGATTCTTCCAAAACTGCGGGTTTCGTGTGAATCCAGTCAAGGCACAGTTTTATAGAAGGCAAAGCGAAATACTCAATGATGGAATTTTTTATGGTATAGACAGGTAATAACAAAGCAGACAGACTGCCAGCTATGAGATCTAAAATGCAATCACGTGCAATCTTTTCATCTTTTGTTAATTGTTCGTTCTTTAATACTTCAGTACTGCCCATGACGATATTAGTCGTATGTTCCAAGGCGTACAAATTAATCACAAACATTTGAACAAGCATCCACGAGTTGAAACTTTCTGTTGCAATTAAAGCCGTTAACGTTTCAGTTAACAGCTTCGTGTATGTAGAAGCAAGCTTTAAATCGCCAAGATTGTGGATAAGGCCGTGAAGTTTTAAAAAAACGGCTACATACTCTTGAGAAGTTAATTTGGTTTTCCCTTCTGTATTTGACGATGTATCATTCAAAGCGGAAGACAACGTTTTGGCCAAATTCGTTGTGGCAACAGGAAAAGGATGTTTCACAGCGACAGAACGCGTGTAATGGAATACTGTTGCCAATCTGTTGCCACGCGAAGCTTCGAGGAGGGCCAACTGATTATATGGTTGTCCACTGGATGGCGACAATGACACTGCATGCCTGTAGAACAATTCTGCTTGCTTACTCTCGTTTCTGTAACGAGCAATGTCTCCTAAATGCACAAGGCAGTATTGGCAGGCATAAAAGCACGACGATTTGTGAGGCACTGATAACTTTTCAATTGCTTTCCACGGAGATGTACAACCGTAAATATAACCCTTCCTACAAAAAAAAATTTGTCGTTTTATGGAACAGTACAAAACAAACTTGAACAAGGGTGTATATATATAAAAACAAAACATAGCCACGCGCAATCTATTCTATCCACCTACCTTCTGAATGGTAAATCTAAATCAAACGCCGCGCAAATTTCTTGTAGTAATGTCAAATAGAAACCACTCGCTGCTTCCAAACACCAGCTAAGTAAAGCCTGAGACTCGCCACGTTTAGGATTCTTCCTATCTTTTGCTTGAGATTGCAATGTCGCTATGTAATTTTTGAATCCAAGGTTCCAAAGTTCTTGTTCAACTTTCCTATCCAAAGCGTATTCCAAGTCCAATATAAGAACTTGTTGATATATCTTTTGAAGCTGCTGCTGACATACCCAAGCATCGCTATCGTTTAGAAGATCTCTGCAACTTTGTACTTTATCCTTTAATGGCTCGGCTTTCCTATTGACAGCAAGAATCACATCAATATTTAATAGCAATTATAAGGATGTCTTTCGTTAACTTTATGATTAATCTTTTCCTCTTTTGCTTACTTTAAAGCTTGTACAGCTGCGTTTAGGCCCATATTCTATGCACCTTAAATTATTGGCACAGGATGTTCTGCCTGCACAAACAAAAACATTAAATCTAAGCATTAGTTTCATACATATGCAATATATGGATACAATATATTGAACTTGCCACTGTGTTGACAAAAAATGCATACATTTCTGAGTACGTGTATACTGGTTTCAGAGGATACACCGTATTCAACGTTCAGCACACAACTGCCCCAGTAAAATAAAAAATACATAATTCTGTTAAGACATGTGCTAGACATCACCCGAATTTATAGTTCGCATAACTCTGTTATCACGACCTACATCAATTTTCTTGATTATTTTGGATACCGAGAAACATCTTCCACACCAATATAATTATTAATAATTATATTAGTTAATTGAAACGGTTACACACGATGTTTCGCGTCGCCAGCCATACGAGGAATCGACATGCAGGTACGAGTTGACAGCACAACATTTAAAACCTCAAAACTATAACTAAGTGGAGCATAAAAAAACATTTAAATGTAATACTATTTATTCGTCAAGCGAAAGTCAATATATGTATGAACGGCCGTAAAGTTAGGTTAACTATAGTTCAACGATATACACACGAGCAAAAAGAATGCATCGCGTATAGTAATATGTATTAATTTTCAATTGCTACATCGGAAATTATGTAGGTTGAATATAAGTTTCGAAACAGTTTCCAAACAAAAAGGGGACTCACTTTCACGTATTTATGTTAAATATAAATTTTTACCGCATTACTGATATGTGCCTCGCGTTAATGAAAAACTGCACCGCCCTTGCCTTAAACATTTATGTTACTTTTTATAGCCAAAGATTACAAATTTTCACAAGAGCAAACAAAAACGGGTAAAAATCTCCTATCAAACTCTATACATGTACACGGAGTTCGACAATATAAAACTTGTAGGCCATGAAAAATTTTTTTTACATGCATATGCCATAATCCACGGTGCTGTAAAATAAAAGATTTTGTGGTTACGCGGTTCAAACTGTCAGGTTAGAAAGGAATTATTAGCTTCGCAAAAGCAAATTTCATTGCTAAAATGGTAAGATTCACCTCCGTTAAAATGTTCGTGCGTCTGCTACGAAATCATGAAGAAAATGGATATCGACGTTTTTCGTTAGTATGTACATTTCTCATGTTGTCTACGGTAGTTTTGGCGGTATTTAATAAATTTTCTCAACCATACGTAGAAATGACGAGTGTGTACTGTGTTATCAAAAAATATAACTTCACTTGCTTATTAATGTTTTTCGTGCTTTTATTATGCTTCTTCCCTTATTATCATTATTATTATTTTAATACTTAAGCGATTATTAAATATTTTTTTCTATTTTATTATTTTTAATTACTAATATTCCTATACTCCTAGAGTCCTTGCGTGCCCCTCAATGAACAAAAGGGAAAAAATATGGAAACAAAGAGAAAAGAATTGATGGCACGAGGTCTACCAAAACAGAAACCTTTGAAGGGTGTTAAGCAAATTGTTCTTGTAGCATCTGGAAAAGGTGGAGTTGGTAAATCCACAACAGCAGTGAATTTGTCAACCGCTTTAAAAATTATTCAACCAAGGAAGTCTGTTGGGCTACTTGATGCAGACGTGTTTGGCCCATCTGTGCCGTTGATGATGAATATTCAACAATCTCCTACAGTTAACGATGCAAATCTTATAGAGCCCCTAGTGAATTATGGTGTGAGATGGTGAGAGAATAATTTTAAACCTTTTGTTTTTAACTTTAACGAGTTTTCATCGAGTTGAATATTTTTCTCTCGCACATAGTATGTCCATGGGCTTTTTAATCGCTGATAAATCTCCAGTAATTTGGAGGGGGCTAATGGTAATGAGTGCAATTGATAAATTGTTACATCAGGTGGCTTGGGGTCCATTGGATTACTTGGTCATAGATACCCCACCTGGGACAGGAGACACACACCTTTCGCTTGTCCAAAACCTGCCAGTCACTGGTACAATATTGGTAACTACACCTCAAAAGGCAGCCTTAGATGTAACTAAAAGGGGAGCCAATATGTTCAAAAGCCTAAACGTTCCAATTATTGGAATTGTGGAGAATATGAGCAGTGTTACATGCCCGCAATGTAACAGTAAAATAAGTCTTTATGGTTCTGGAACAAAGATAATGGCAAAAGAACTCGGTATTAATGTTCGACATATATGTTATTAACGCATATTAATGCAGCTTTTCAATTTTACTGGTTCTCTTGCAGGTGTACCAGTTTTGCAAAGTGTTCCGCTATCTCAGGGTATCGCAGAATGCTGTGATAAAGGTAAACCAATTGTACTGTCCGCACCAAAGAGTATTCAAGCTGACACGTATAAGGACCTAGCGGAACATGTAACTTTATTTTTAGCTAAACAACCTCAGAACGAGGAATAACAATTTCAGGTGTTTCTTCATCTATAAATGTTTATTGACAAAGAGAACTCATTACAGATTGAGACCTTTTATTCAAACATTATGCCACTTCAACAACCTGCATAAAGATTTCCAAACTGCTGAAAAATTACTGTAAAACATTTTGAAATCCGACATTATTTGACCATCTACTTCTGTATTTTTTGCCCCCCCTCCCCCTCCGCCCAACTATGCCAGTGAGAGTTTGCTTTATGAATGACTCATCGGCGATCATATGTTCGGTTGTTAATCTTTGAAGTACAAATAAATGTCTTTCTCGATTCATTTACAATACGATAACGATAGAGCAAAGTTCAACGTTGGGGGTAGGACGAAAAAGAGATTTACACTCGTATGTCCAAACTACAAACGATATATTCCACAATTGGACATTGTTTTTACGAGTAAGACAGTTAGTATACGACAAGTATCAACCATTTGCATCAGATAGTAAAAATACTATGTAAGCTCATATTCACTACGCACTTAGGACTGTATAATGTGCATTCGTCATTTCTCTTTTCGTAGTTAAAACTGGTTTCTTTTTCGTTTCGGAGAGTCAGATTCAAAAATGAATCCCACTAGTATTCATTCTGCCGGAAACACTAAGGTTTATGACATGCCGATGAGTGTACTTATTCGGCCCATATCACCCATTGTTGACGAGAGAAAGGTTCAAAGTTTAATGGATACATTGAACAACCGTGCAACAGAATCTTCTGTACCGCCGATCGATGTCTTGTGGATTAAAGGAGATGAAGGTAACATTAACAATAACTTTCTATTTTATTTCGCTTTTTATCTTTAGTGCATGTTTGAATCATAATTAGATTACATCAGGTTATCTGATTTTTATTGCAGGTGGTGACTACTATTACTCTTTTGGCGGATGTCATCGATACACAGCTCATCAGAGACTTCAAAAACCATTTATAAAAGCCAAATTAATACAATCTACGATAACAGACTTAAAATCTTACCTCGGAGCATCAACGCCTAACTTAAAATAATCATTCTTATTTTATACATTTATCGTGCGTTAAATGAACCCCTTGAACTTTTACGGGTTCTGACCAATTTTTAGTTGATTCTATGACTCTGGGATTGTGCCTACTGGACTTATACGTTTTCTGACCCACCTTTAGCTGAACCTACAACCCTATGGTTGATTTTTACAATTGGACTTTTGCAACTTCTAACCAATGTTTGGCTGGGCCTACATTATTCCAAAAATATAAACGTTGCAATATTTTTCTTAATTTATCGAGAATTCATAAGATATACAGTCATATCTCTCATTTCTCAAAAAATCAGGGACACTAATGATAAGTATGGTTGTATATAAAGAAAAATGGACAAGTGTTTTTGTTGCCATATTTATGTATAGTTTATAAAACTAAACCATTTTAAAATTGATTATTACCTTAAACATTTTTATTTCATTCACATTACAAGCATGTATAGTTGTATAGATTCCAACTTATGGCTACACTTTTATTAAATTTGCTACTTAATTAAAAATACAAATATTTCAACCATAAACAGTTGAACTTACATGGAATCTCAATCCTAAAATATACAAAACCATTCTGTACGATCATGATACAATAATTTGCTGTTAATAAATCGTTGTTTTCATATATCTAAATGCATTTTAGCATTCATAATCAAATTTTTAACTATATCTTCAAAAGTACTTTTTTATATTTGCTTGTGCAATCCGTAGCATGCAATTTGTTGTTATTAAATGAAATATGTACATATAACTTATTATCAGTTACCAAAAATGTAAAACGTACTTATCATGTCTTCAATTTATAACAATAATACTATTATTTAACTATGCAAATGTTTATCAAGAATGAATGTAATATTATAAAGTAATTGAAATATAAAAATTCGCACGCTGATTCAATACTTGTCAACACGTAGAGTTGTACAAAAGGTACATTTATACATTGTATTCCATTAACTATACTAATGTATATATTGCAGGTCACAGATAAGTCGCAACTTTCGTTGAATGTTATAGGCAATTTCTATTTTCCTTTTCTTTGTAGTGGAGTTGCAAACTTCAATCTAGACAACAATGTTCCTCGAATCCTTTAACACTTCAAGGTTTCACTTAATCAAGGAGGGTCCAGAAATAAATTTTGTATTCACTATAAGTAAATTTCGATCAGTAATATATATCTTTTAAATTTTTCCTGTGCACAATTTTATGGTTAGTATCTTTAATAAAGTATGGCTTATAATTTTTGGTCATATCGGCTGCTACTGCATCTGATATATCGCTGGCCGTGTGTGTCTGGTGTGTATGTCTTCCAGACCTGTTACTTTTTAGATGATTAGGTACAATTGATTGTTGTAAATGTAGCAACTGTGTATTGGTGACTTCACAATCAATTTGCATCATAGTTATGTGATTTGGTGGGGTTGAAAAGGATTCTAGAGAGGGAAGAAACAGATTGATATGTTTGGATAAAATAATTTCTTTCCATTTTATATCATGTATAAATTAAACTTAAGACTCTTACCATTCATAGGAAGAGCAGGAAAGACCAATGACATCCTTGGTCTACCCGTGCTGTTTTTGCTTGAAGCAGGCAAAAGTAAATGTTCACCACTAAACCAAACTACGTAAAAGGTGTCGTCTCTTCTCCCCAGAGCTTCGAATAAAGAAGCATGCTCTTTCACTATTGGAGAAAATACTTGGACCGCGTTTGATATCGGCGAACCAGTTACTTTTCGAAATGCTTCAGACTTGTTTCCCTCTGATAATTTACGTTTATGTCCAGTCTTCGTTTGCATCGACCTCGGCAAAGAGGTAGACTCCCCAATTAGTCTGGCATCCAATTTTCTTTTCTTTAACGGAGTCAAATGATCGTGATCGGATTTTCCACCGATCCACCGTCTCAATTCGTAATCTAAACGAATCGACTCACTTTGGTTAATATGCATTGGACACATAGGTTGAGATACCGATACGTTTTTCCGAAAGTCATTCTTATCTTCGTCTTGTGCTGGATCATTAGATGTCCACAATAATGTCCTCCCGTGTCCTGTATATTGTGCGCTAATTGGTACATCAGTGGATAATGTGTCTAATCGGTTACTTTGCGAAAATATATCCCTGCAAATAAGAGTATTTAACTTGATTAATTTTCGCCTTTGACTCTGTCTATAATATAGTAATCCGCTAAACTAAATTAATGCGTTCAAGTGGTTGAATAATCACTCTATAATCATTTTTTATTATTTTTTTTTTTTTTTTTGAGTAACAGGTCGATCTTAAAGCGTTGACACTTACTTAAAACCATTGACGTTTAAAGACACCATTAAAACCATTCCCAGAAGAATAGCAACATTCTTTTTACTGACATTGAGATTTCTACTCCAAATTTTATTACTAGCAGTTGTATCTTTTACCATGGAAAGCCTCTGCCTTAGGTTTGTATTTTCCTAAAATAAGTATCGTTTCCTCATAATCAGTAATTAACACATTACACCTATATATGTATATTGAAAATTCTTGCCACATTTTACCAGTTTTAATTGTTTATTCTCCTGTTGCAACTCATAAATCTGTTTTTCCAATGAAGATACATACTCTTTTTTCTTTTTTCGTGATAGACAAGCTGACTCTCTATTTTTTATCATCCTCTGTTGCCTCTTCAATGCTTTTATAACACATTCTTGTCGTCCAATTGTGTTAACATTCTGTGCCTCATTTTTTACACCAACTGGAGTGTAATTAGAATTCTCTGTCTTAATCAGTATTGGCCTACAGCTGGCTGCATCATTTTTAAGTAGAAGCGGGGCATCAGCAATATTTACTGTTTGATCTTTCCCTTCTGTATATATGTCAGGGTTATTATCCACTACATTCATATAATTTTCTTGTGGTATTTGAATAGTATTTGTTTCAGCCTTTACTTGTACAGATGGAAACTGCACCGAATTTGCAGCTTTAACATTTCCATTGGCTGGAAGTAAATGAGCTAAGCGGGGATATGCATAATTTTGCTTAACTTTTTGTGCGAGAGTAATAAAATTTTGGGCATTTAAAATTATTGCGTTCTGAGGATGTTCTGAAAGTATATTTTTAAACGTATAATCTTCAAATTAAATACCATTCAATGAGAAATTAGTTGAACAAGATTAGTGTTTTACCATCCATAACAAGTTCGATATTATTTTTTGGTTGAACTCTAATACGTTTAGCAGAACTTGTTTTAGGGAAAACTAATTTTGCGTGCGCATGTTTCGAGTTATGCGATTTTAGTTGCACAAATTGTACTTGCTGCGAAATAGTTGCATTCGAAACTGGTTCCGGAGATATTGGTGGACTAACATTTTGTGAAGGTGAAAGAGGTGGTGTTTCTAGAGTAGTCTACAACAAAATGCAAATATATGTATATATCTACATATATATTGTATATGTACTCGGTTCATAGCAATTAAATTTAAAAATGAAAACAATACCTTAAAATGACAATGTCCATTAACAAGGCCCTGTTCAACTTTTGCATCTACCTTATGAGATTCAATATAAATTGATTCAGGAGACAGAGGGAATTGTACATAGGGACTTGCAGGTTCTAATTTTATTTCCATTTCCAAATCTGTAATCATTGCAATCATAATAGCACCATCGTATTTTGACTTTTATAATGAGATCACAAAAGAATAAAAAAGGGCAGGATTTTAATTACCTGAACACTGGTGTGAATTGTTGGTGTCGGAGTTCATAAAATCATTTGCAGATTCATTCACATTTGTATACTTTTCAACTTGACCATGCATATAATCATCTATTTTTGGAAGTATCTCACTGTCTGAGAGCAATGGAATACCAAGTTCAGAGCTTAAAGTTTGAAATAAATCATCCGATAGAATGGAACAATCGCTGTCTGTAAACATATTTGTATTAGAATATTGATAATTATAATGATAATGAAAGATATGTAAATGAAAATGTTTATATATATACATATGTATAGAGAGGGGGGGAGAGAGAGAGAGAGAAAAGGTTGAAAATCCATTACACACCCATTATTTCAAGCTCTGGAAACATCTGAACTTCATTGTCAGATGTTGCAGCACCATTCCACTGCGAATCTTGATTTATCAACATAATCTAGCAAACGTTACACTTTCTTCAATTTTTACAAAAATAACTAATGTGGCATTAACACTTCATGAGGAACATCAACACTATTTGAATATAAGTCATCTAAAATTTTGCAGTAACACCGGCATTTAAGTTCACAGATAACTTGCAGTCAGTTAAGGTGCGAACAATCTCGATTTTCAAAAACGCATGTCAATATCGATAAAAATATGATCCCAACACTTCTGTTACGATAATAACAGTGATGACGTATACAGCACAATGCAACGTAAATGTAATACATAGATGCACTTTATTGGTGCAAGAACGACACCGCCATTGCTACTGCTTTGAATATTTAACTCAGACGGGACGCAAGCATCGACCAGATGTAGGAATAGACCAATCATACAATGTATTCTGTCGGCCCGAATTCCCGAGGTATTGAGTACCCTTACCATATCCATGTCACTCATTAAGTTACCAACATCCTAAAAGGTGTGAAAGTAAAAAGAGGAGTACAGTTTTTCTCATTGAAGATTTATTTTAATTAATTAAATAATGAATTTTAATTAATTAAATAAACAGCGCATGTAACATTTGTGAATCGTTTATTGTCGTGTCGCAGCATTCTTTACGTTCAATTTGAGTACTCGATCATTAATCTAGCACTTCCAGAAACGGAGATAATTGCAGTGACCCGGAGTGCAATTTTGCCCATCCTTCAATTGTTAATAACATTTGAACCACAAATGCCATATTATTGCATCCTTTGGAGGAAATGGCTATGGTTCGTAGCTTTTATTTAAGATAAGTCCGATTAATAAATACGCAGTAGAAGCCGAGAAAAACGCAATTGTTTAAATAAACGATGTAATCCAGGAATTCGATTTTGAAGCCGCGGCAAACTGCGAAAAAGGCCGCAAACGCGAGATGGCACCACATACGCGATTACCGACATATTACCGACAAAATATTTAAAAATTATTATCTCGGGTTCTAGTGGCCCGATAATAATCAACCACGTCTCAAAAGAAAGGGAAACGGATAAACTACACGGGACTAAATAACTCGTATGTGTAACTAATGCAGTTGGCTGCAATAACAATTTCAATTGTTTAATTGTTTATAACAAATAAACGTCACATGGAATAATGTTCACACCTATTGGAGATGGTAGCTAATACCTCTGGCTGTAATTTGTCGTCTGATCATTGTTGTAGCTTGCCAGAAAGTCGACGTAATCGCATTTATTTATAATTTTTTTAAACAAATTCAATTTCTCGACTTCTACTTGGCCAATTTTAATCAACGACGTCTTAAATTAAAGGCTTGACTTGTGGAACGATCTTTTGAAGTTTTAGTTATACGTAATTTTCAAATGAATATTCAAATTGTTCATAAAAAGTAAATAAAGCAAGTAGCATTCATAAATCGTATGTGGTCGTGTAGGAGTACCCTTTCATTTTAAGAATTCGATTATTATAAAAAGTTCCCCGCTTTAGAACTTTGCGATTTAAGGTCCTGACACGATACTACTACTAGTTTAAAGAATAGGAATTGGACTTTGTAGTATCAAAGGAATTGTTAGTAACACACAGGTGCGGCAAAAGCATGTTACATTTATCCTCTTATACATGTATGTGCAGTAGATACGTGCACATATCCGTGCTTACTTCATTCGTTTCTGTTTTAATAAATGATTTCTTAAAGCGATCTGCTTCTCTTTGAATGAACGTTTCACTTTTCCCCTTATTTTATGTTTTAACATTTGAAAGGCTTTGGTTTTCCTTTTTTCACGATTGGTTTTGCTACAAAGTGGATTTTGTCGTCCATCTTTATATCCAAATTTTTCTCTTCCCTCTTGACCCTTCTGTAAAAATAATTAAAATGAAGTGAAACGAATAATACATTCATATACCAGAGAACTAATTTATTTCACCAATTTATGTAAACTCTTTTCCCCAAAAATCGTAAAAAAAATATTTATTTCTTGTCTATAATATGAGCAAAATATATAAAAGAATCGACATAAATTTATAATTCGAACTACTTAGCAAACATAAAACAAACCTTCACAGAATCGACGCGAGCTTGCTTATCGTGCTTCCGTTTTTTATAAATATTTTCTATATCTGTTAGTTTAACAAATTCTTCAGCCTCATTATTGTTTGGATAAGGTCTTTTTAGACTTTGTTTAGGATATGATATTTGTTGTTTTGCTAATGCTGCGTCTATTTTGATAAAATCTTCATCTGTTAATATACGTTCATTAGACATCAAAGTTGCCATTTCTCTCTTCTCTGCTGTCATTATTCCCTTCTGTTTCAGTTTTGAATCTTTTTGTTTTCGTAGTCTTAACAGCTTCCTTTCAAGCTTTGTTATTTTAGACTCTTGACTGATCCGAATTTTATTTGGATCATCTTCAAGTTCTTTTACAACCACGTTTATGTTTCTTTTAACGTTTCCACTTGTTTCATCATTTGCTCCATTTTTATTTACATCGCTAAATCCTTTAATTTTACACTGCATGCTAGACTGGCCGCCTTTCTTCATTTTTACATCGCTTTTGCATTCCCATTTTTCATCACCTTTATGATCCCCGTCCTCGTTGTCATTCTCACCCTCACCCTCATCTTCATCTTCATCTTCATCTTCATCTTCATCTTCATCTTCATCCTCATCCTCATCCTCACCCCCATCATCTTCATCATCATTACCGCCGTCGGTAGTGGCATTTACATCAATCCACCCATCTACGCTGCTCTACAATCATAATTTCATCAGTATTATATGCTTTAAAAAACTAACTGTACATAGATTTTAGCAATTAATCCAATTTTGCTTTTCTTTACCCTTACTTCATTTGGACCAGCATTCGTACAAGTTTCTTCACTACTATCATATTTCTTGTCAAATAAAACATCGGCACCTGGTACAAAATCATTAGCAGATATTTGACCATATTTTGAGATTTCCAAGGAAAGGTTTGCTTCTGTAGGTCGTCCCCTATCTTTTTTATGTAATAATTCAGGCATAGAATTCCTGAATAAGGTAATCAAAGAACGTGCAGCCATCATTACACTTCGCTCCTTATAAAGCTTGTATCGTGTTAAATCTTGGAGTAAATCTGGATTCATAACTAAAGGACATCGGGAGCAAATTTCTCTGATAGTATTTAACCTAGGTTTAAAATTTGATCTCGATTAATGGACTTCAGTGTTTTAAAAAGGTGATATTATAGGTAAATATGTGTATACCCAATTGCCATAACATCTGCCGAATTACGTTCTGTTACAAAATTATTTGCCAAAGTTTTTAATACAGGTTCCAATACATCCGGGGGTACAAGCTCGTGAGAAGATTGAGCAACAAATTGTAGAAGTTTTGTTACCTCTGTGATTATTTAAGTATTTTATTATCATTATACTTCATAGAATTGGAGGAAAAAAGTATCATACTTTAACGATAAGATTTACCTCTCTGGTGCGGTTGTAAGAATCTTTGCAGATAAGGATAAAAATTTAGTAGAAATAAATTGTGCAGGCCAATAAGCCTTGAAATGACATCCAACGTTATTAATTTAACTTCAAATCTATCATTATTTTTCTCCAACTGTTTGAATAATTTTTCAGCGAAATCCTGAGGATCATGGATCAGATGTAATGCAGAAAAATTAAATCCGGGCGCCTTTGTCGCTTTCTTTTTAGATTTCTAAAATGTTTAAATTCCAAATGGATATTAGTGGGAAATTGAGAAAAAAATGTATATGATGAATATGAAAAATTAGGTGCTTACCGCTAATAACTGTTTCGCTTTTGCAAGATTTTTCTCGCGCTTTTTAGTTTTCTTATTCACTCTATTAGCCAATGCAATTTCTTTGATATTTGGTTCACTATCGCTATCACTCTCTTCATTTGCCTGTTCCTCTATACCAGTGCCCAGAAAAAACTTCAGGCATGCAACCATAACTTTCGTTGCTTTTGCAAAACATCCTGTTGCTAGTACATTTACAGTTTTGGCATCATTCCAAATATTTTTGTTATACAACTCTATCATTATATCAGCTGACATTTTTGCTGCTCTGACGTTAGAGTCTTTCAACATTGAAAACATAAAGTTTTGCAATGTTGCGTTAATCTTTGCATTCTTATGTTTCGCATTCACATTCTTAATGTCCGAAATAATGTGTGTTTTGAGAAATTTTCTTAAATTTTTATCTTGACATCTTAAAAGTTGAAAGAACAAGCTAAGAAGTACCGTAGGCTCCAAAAGAGATTTATTACGCAGTTGAATTAAAGCTTTGCAAAACGTCTAGAAGGAAGGCATATAGAATTCATTATATAGTTATATTAACTGGAGTGTTATTTAAATTAGTGCCATTTTACACTTACTAATCGCATCTCATTATCAAGCACTGTGTTGTATGTTTGCAATACATCTATGATTTCTTGAGGGAATGATTCTAATACTTGTGGATAACAGTGGGCAACCTGTATCAGAGTGAAGATATCGATAAGTGTTGAACGCAATAATTGTTCTACAATATTGCAGAGAGGTAACAGTTTATGTGCCCTACATCATATTACTAGCTGTGTAAGAAAACCAGTATATGAAAAGAAATGCTTTATTTTTAAATAAAAATTAATCAACAAATACAAAGGATAACTTAAATTTGACAATAATCATGCAAGTTTATCAAAAATATTTTCAACTAATTGTAAGATATAACATTACACAAATAGTTTTGTATATTAAATCCTACTGTCTTAGATATGACAAGAATAAAATCGTACGACACACAACATTTGAATTTGGCTTCGTCCAAACTGTAATTTCCTACAATCGACAACAAACCAAGGTGGCACATAGATGGAATTTGTGCCAGCAAAGTAGCATTTACATCGATCTTTTCATCAAGAATCGCACAAAGGATGGCAATCATTCTGGATACTGGAAAACTGTAAGGTCCGCAAGATGCATTTAATGAAATCTTTCTTTTACGAACAATTTTTCTCCTTTTCTTCAAGTTTTGTTTAATAAAGAGATACTTGTCTTCTTTTGCAGGGTTATATGAGGCAAGATACGATGCGATTAGCATGTATTTTGCATAATATGGTAATTCAAAGCTTAAAGCCAATCTCATTGTTGATTCAATCTCGCTAGACAACTGTTCGTGTTTGGCAAAATTGTCGGAGGAAACGCGTAGATAAATAACTTCCAAATTTGCCTTAAAAACAGTGGAAATGTTTCTCCATAGCATAGCAGTGTCGTTTAGTTTAGATTTATCTGCTTGAAGAGGCTCTATATATTTAGAAAAATTGATTTTAGCCATGTAACGAAGCTCGTTCAGATCGCGGCAGAATCGGAAAAATACAGAAAGGAACAAATTTAAATAGCTTTCATAAAATGTATCATCGTAACAGTGCGGTTTGTTTAAAAGTAAAATTTCAGCAAATTCCCCCCGTGTATATTGAGGAAAATAAATTTTCATTGGTTCATATATACCTATTTTAAAACGAAATTTTTCCCATGCTATATCACTCGTAAAGATAATACATATGTTAACATTCGATAATTCCTTAAGTTTGGAAAATGCAGGTAACAAATCGGTGTTAATGTCTCTTAATTTGTCACATTTATCAAGCACTATTACAATTGGCCGGGTATCGACTTTGGCAATTTCTCTAAGACATAGTACAAAGTCTGCAAAGTTGTCACATTTGTGTGGGATCTGTGCGCGTGCTTTGTTGGTAGACTTGGAGGAACGTAATGATAAATCTCCCAAGATATAGTCAAATAGATGCTTGCTACTGGCATGTTCTATGCAATTAATAATAGCAAAATTGTATTTTAAATAGGATAGCATACTTTGCACAACTAAAGATTTTCCAGTGGCTACATGACCATAAATAAATATACTGTGCGGCATTGGCTCCTCTGAATAGCCGATTAAAGAATAAAGTTGCTTTATCCCTTTATCACGACATACAATACTTCCATTTAAACATTCCATATATTGCTCCATAATTACTACCCTCAAACCTTCACGGATCGATAAGTTATTTTCTAATGTTGTTATAATAGTCAAACGATTCTTTTCATATACTTTGATAATTATACCTGCAATAGAAAGACTTTTTCTAATGTTTCCTAGGTTTATGATTTTCTTCTATATCGTTGTGACGCTTACCTGTGCCAAGAAGATAACGATTTCATCGAGACTTTTGTTAAATTTATTTGGAGTTAGGCGAAAAATCTCAGAAACTGATCTATAATATTGATGCTGCTGAAGAAACTAAAAATATTTCAGAATGAAATATATATCAGTGATATCAAATAAACAAAGTACATCTATATGTACAGAAATACTTACTTCCTCTTTGTATGATTCTGGATCGCGTTTAATAAGATTTTGCAATTGGGGGAGATTTTCTGGTAACTGGTTGTTATGTCTCACCATTTTTTTACCTACATTAAAACAGAAATGTTAACTTATTCACTTGTATGTTTGTTCGTGTACAGATTGGAAATGGTGAAATAACCCGTGCGTCAGATAAAAGAGGTGAAATGAACAACCTCAATCCATTCGATCTTCTCTCCACTGTAGTTCACTGTACACACACATATATACTTTTCTTTTCTTTGTTTTTAACTGCACGGTCGATTCCTAATTATGTATTAAGTAACTTTGAAAAGAATGTAGTAGACACGTGCTTCGTGAAACGCACAGCCAATATACCTAACCTATTTAACAGTGTCAAAGTTGTATACATTCACGACACACTGTGACCAAATAAAATACAACATTCGTAGTAGAGAATATAAATAATGAGAATGAAAAGGCAATGAAAATTAAATCATCATGCTATAATATACTGACCCAAAGCTTAGAAGAATAAAACTATTTTCCCGCGACTTTTCCGATCCACTTGCTGACCATGTAGTGGCTAGCAACCAGTTCTATAGAAGTCTCATTGCAATCACATCACAAGTGTATTCGTAAGTATGGGCGCAAAATTCCAACTGTAAAAGATTCAAACAAGATTTATCCCTAATAATCGCATATTGTGTATCGTGTATCAGTATGTAGATCCATTTCTAAATACATACATATGTAAATAGTTATGTTCTTACTTGCGTACATACGTAACTAAATTATACATGCATATATGTGCCGAGTTTCACTGGTTTCACCGAAACCAGTTTTTGCTTAACCTGGTTTTTTGCTTAGGAATTGTGAAAAGTGATATAAATACACGTATTGCATTACAATGGGATCCGATGATGATGTGCCTGAAGATGAAGAAGAAATTCTGGTATACGTGGAATTCGAAGGACTAGTTGATGGTAACGTATTTAGCGAAACACAACTACAATTGGACATGATTGGTATAGATACAGAACATCCTATAATGCAAATCAATGGAAAGGTATCATAATTATTCGAATGCGTTTACCAGACATTTATAAATAAATAAAACATGATTAATATTTTATTGGCTTTATGTGTGGTTCAGAATATCTAATAATTCTAGTTTTACGAGGGTACTTACGAAGATGTTATCGGTACTTGTATGCTTTTTACAAGAAATGATAATGCTGTGGCAGATGATCCTGTCTTTGACATTGCTCCAAATTTTAAATATTTCGCCAAAACGAGAAAGTTTTTAAAAATGCAAAGAATCTTTGTCAAATCCAGAACAGAAGTTCTTGGTGACTCTGAACATGATCAATGCATTCCAAATTTGAATACACTCAGGGAAGCAGGCATACCGTTTGAGTATCAAGAAAAAGGTGGATCCCTTTATTTCATTCAGCTGTATCCTATATATACTTTCCTTAATTTACTATAGCCTATAAACGTTTCCATCTATTTTCTAGCCCTTACATTTTGGAGGACTGTGCGAAACAGTAGATTAAATGCATTGTATTTGTATTTGGAGAAACAGAGAATTAGGCAACAAAAGAAGTTGGAAGGAATAAGATTAGATTCTGAATCTGACGAGGATAATCCATTTGCAATATACAAGCATAAAGAAGATTCGTTTAAATTTCACAAAATTGAGGATAACAGTGTTCAAGATGAGAAGAATTTAAATTATTGCGATGATAAAATTTGTTTAAAATTTCTTTGTACACGAGAAGCAAGCAACAATGATAGTTTAGATGTAAGGAAGTGTAATTGTGAGAAAAACCATAAGCAACACCCTGTATCATCAGACCCTCAATCTTTTAGCCCAAAAGATGATGTTGATCGTTTGACCAAACCTGTGAAAGGTTACAAAACTAAAGTATGTAGAAAACAGAAGTTAGGTGTAGCGTGTAATAAAAAAAGAATGAAACTTAAAAGCAGACACACTTCTGTGAAAAATAATGTTCAGGTGCTTGATCCAGAAGAAGTTGAATTATCAAACTTGGAAAAAAAATGAGATGAATGGGGTGCATCTAACTTTACTCAATGATTTAATGTACCCAAGTTTACTAGTGGATAAGTATAATTAAATTATAGAAATCTTTATTGCTGTTTCAGAATCTTTCATTTACTTTCTTACTAACTATATTTAACTGTTTCATTGCCGAACCAAAGAGGCGACAAGAGGCGATTATGGTTTTGTACAAAATTTATTGTTAAGTCCCAAGGATATCAGAGTACCCCTTTTCGTCTACTAGAAACTCTAGCAACCTTTATACAATATTATTCAATAAGATATCATTCACGTTTGTTATTATACTAGTGCATGCTGTTTACATTAATTTTCAAATACTGAATTGTTTTGAGAGATTACATATGAATTGTGATTCACTGTGTATTTTCAATAGTTAATATATTATATACGAAGAAACTTAAAGCTGCATCAAAATATAATTTTATAATTTAACAGTTGTTAATGGCACGAAACGTAAACAGCTTAACAGCATGTAATTAATTGTCCAGTGGTACACAAGTACAGTTTAGTACAGTTTATTTATTGTTTTTCACCAATCTAAATCACTGGGAAGTTCGTCAGGGTAATCTCCAGTTAGACAAGCTGTACAGTGACCGATGTAACTGCTTTCACGATTATCCATACCGAATCGTACAGCCTTTACAAGCCCATCCACTGAAAGGTATGTCAGGCTGTCGGCACCGACATGCTTGGCCAGTTTCACATTGTCCAATTTATTGGCAATTAACTCTTCTCTCGTCGGTATATTAATTCCCATATAACAGGGATACTTTAATGGGGGTGAAGCTATTCTGATGTGAACCTACAAAGACGCATTTAATTATGTTGAACAAGAAAAACAGTGTTGAAAGGGATAATATGGAGAAAAAAAGTACTCGCTTCCTTTGCTCCTGCATCACGAAGTAACTTAATAATGGGCCCAATAGTATTTCCTCTGACAATCGAATCGTCGATAAGAATTAGCTTTTTACCCTTTACATTTTCCGATAAAGCTCCAAATTTTTTGGCTACGCCAAGTTGTCTCAGGCGTGTGCTAGGTTGTATAAATGTTCTACCAACGTATCTATTCTTACATAACACTTCTGCAAAGGGTATTCGTGACTGAAAAAATGTTTGCATTACTCTATTATATTAAATACAGTGGAAACCACAGTTTAACATATCGAGTATCAAGCTAATGTATGAGTTATCTTAAATACAATTTCGATCATCATTAATATGTTAAGGACATAATGTCCGTTCCAGTCTTATGTACATCTTACACACTGCACGAATTTTGCGAGACTTCTACCTGTCATTATTAAGACTTTGAGCTTGGTGAATTAGAGAGTTACTTACTTGTCTCGCGTAGCCGTGTGCTGCTGCAGTTCCAGATTCAGGTACTGAACTAACTATATCCGCTTCAACTGGAGATTCTAATGCAAGTTCTCGTCCGCATTGCATACGAACAGAATACACCATTTGCCCTTTATGAAGAAAATAAATCATTGATCAACGTTGTTACGCCTCCTCTACGAACTTTTCATATTTTGTGTTCTAATTCATATACGTTTCTAATTTATCATATAATAGTTTACCTTCGAAAATACTATCACTACGCGCAAAGTAAACGTATTCAAAGATGCAAAAAGCCTGAGGCTTTTTATCTGGTCTATCAACGATGTCTATAGTTTTGATACCCTCTCGAGTTAGTTCTACGATTTCTCCAGGAAATACTTCACGCACATATCGCGCTCCAATACTTAAAAATCCACACGACTCGGATGAGATGACCCAACCATCAGCCTCGTCGTCATCGTCCGACTCATTGCCTATCATATATATATTTTTCATTAGTTCCAACGAATTGCTAATGAAACAATTTATTTATGAGTACTTGTATGAAATATGTACAGCAACGAGTAAATCTTTCGCTAAGTTTAATTCATTTACGCACCAATATATGTGTATAGTCTAAAACTCTAATAGTAAATTTCATTAACATTGTGTGCACACCTAGATTACCAATTGGTACAATCTTTCCGAGGCATAACGGACGATTTCCGTAAGGATCTCGAACACCATATATCTTGTCCCTTTGCATAATCACTAATGAATACGATAGCGGTGCTAATTGCATAAGATGTTTTATACGTGCTGGCCAATCTGGTCCATTAACTTCACCTTCGGGAGGATTCAGACACAGTGCTTGTGTGATTAACTCTGAGTCTGAATAAGTTGACAAGCCAACTCCGCGGCCTAATACCTAGCAGAATAAATAAGAGTGCCGGTTAAGAACTAATAACAGAGTAGACATGCAAAAAGAAGAACACATTAAATAGTAATTTGTTGACACATGGTACCATTTTTCTAAGCGATTCTGTATTTACAAGTTCTCCGTTATGAGCGACTGCTAATGCTCCATGGGCAGTATGAACCACAAAGGGTTGACAATTAACTTCTTCGCTCGCTGCACTTGTACTATATCTAGTATGACCAATTCCAAGATTCCCACTAAGTTTTTTCATGTTTTCGTCATTAAAAATATTATTAATCATTCCCATACCCTTATGGACATGAAAAGATTTGGAACATACTCCTTCGCTTGTGACAATACCTGCACTTTCTTGACCCCTATGTTGTAGCGCTACTAAACCTAAATGGATATTGTAGATACAAATAATAAACAATTGGTTCAAACACAATGAGCAACAGTAAACACATTGAAACTTACCCAAACAAATCACCTGTGCGACATCAATTTGAGATGGCCAATCACCTGCCACAATACATCCAAAGACTCCACATTCATGGGTAAGACCGCTCATACTCTGATCTTTTCCTTCTACCTTGTCGCATAACACTCGGTCCCTCATATTTTCTTCAGATAGTATCTGAGCATAGGTGTCTGTTTGCATATTGCAAGATTCCAATTGCAGTCTGAAACATATTTAGTTGTTGTACAAGGCAGAATTTGTTAAAGAATTACACAGCAATATTGAAATTAAAAACATGACTCTTGCATCTAAGTAACAAGGATGCAATTTGACTTTGATATTTAAAAACACTTACAGCTACAAAACTACAATATTATGCAATAATAAAAAACATTTCTCTTGTATTGCAAAACATCACAGACCCCCCAAGCGTTCTTCTTAATTATCAGCAATGCCCCTATAAACTATTGACCCCTAATAAACAGATAGAATCCTCCTTTCAATGTTATTATTATATTATTTTCAATACACTTACTTAATCAGTATTTCGCAAGTGATTTCATCATTTTTACCGCAATGATATCATGGGATTCAGTATATATAGATTTTTGTGAGCGAATCTTATGACTTACCATTTGTGGCAATACTATAAAATATATTATAAGAATAATTGGTTTACCAATACTTTTCATACAAATTTGCTGCATATTTGAAATAAATGTGAGTGGCAAAGTGGAAGTTATTATATATATAAGAATTTTTTTGAACATTCATAATGTATCCGGACACCACCGGTAATGATTCCCAGCATCTCTAAGTACACGAAAGTCAAACAAACACTATATATTTATTAATGAAACTGTGGAAAAGTAGAGGGTATAATGCAGTTGATAGAACGTTCAGTTGAACTGTTATTCAAAGATAATCATGACGCCAACAATTTGACCCCATTTATTCAAGGTTCGTTTGATTATAGAATGGATGTAAGTTTTACGGCCTTTGCAAATGTTACGACCGCAATTATTTTGTCTCAGACTGTACCCACTTGTTGAATAAGATTCTTGGCGGTTTCGTAACGAGTATGAAAAAGAGATCATTCTTTTCAAGTTATTTATGTTAAAGAAAAGTTTCCCTCTGCAATATGTAATACGTAATACGTTATATGTAATATTAACTTGGACGATTCCAACATGAAAAATTCTCCTTTAAGTTGAAAGAATTTGAAACTGTTTCTACGTACCACGTGCGTCAAAGCTTTTGAGCGTTCGTGATGTTCTGCTGTCAGCTCAAAAGAGATCCGCATGAAATACGTTTCTCGGCTGGCTTTAGAAGTACGAATGAATGCGTTAACCAATGGAAACCTGCTTTTGACTGGAGGGGTTAACTCATTTTGCTATTATCTTACTTCCAAACTTTTTTACTACACATAGCTTTGCTTATTAAAGTACCGCATATAATTCGCATTTACAAATAAAAACAAAACAGTAGGTAGAAATAATAAATAAATACGTACAGGATAGTGTATGCTTTCTATATAATCTTACGATTACTATCTCTCCTTTATAGTTATTGTAAATCTTTTTCTACTGATTGTACAGATTTTATGTTCTGCACAGCGGATTTTCCACAGATTGCGCATGAATCTGCAATTATATAACTGTAAAAATATGTATATTTATGAGAAATGTTGTTTCTCAACGATCGACCTGTTTACAATGGATATATTAAAACTATTATAGTTGATCGTTATCCTACTATAATCGTCTAAAATAATACCGATGAACAAAGACTGCAGGACAGAAAATCCAGGACAATCTATGAAAATCCAGGACTGTATTCAAAATGAATAATCTCCTACACTTTAATTCCCTCAATATTTTCAAAGCCGCGTTATGAAGGTTCTTTAATCCCATTTTTTTTACATGATTTCTTTCATCGAATGCTTCCTTTTATGTGATACATGCGATTCATGGGTCCATCGTTTAACCCGCATAATGATAATTCATAATTTTTCACCAATCAAATGGATCAGTATCTGGAAGTGGGGGATTGTTAAAACATAATCACGTGAGAACGCGAGAAGCTGGTATTCGCAAAGTGGATAGAAGGGAAGAAACATGAACGGTAAGTATCAGATTAATTGCTATATGGGTAATTATTTGAGTACTGCCTGTTGCACTATGATAAATACTTGAAGAAGTGAGCATGGAATACATTTGAATTGCTTAAAAATAACTTTCTACAGGATCGACTTTATTTCCTAGTAGCGCGATTTTCATTGTACCCGCGTATTAAGATTGTAGTAATATATTTATTCCAAAGCGTGTATAATACTAATTGTAAGAATAAAAAATAATAATTGCAATTCAAATGAATGGAATTCATTTTTGCAACATTGATTTACGATTAATAACATTTGGCGTGCAATAATATATATTTAAGAATAACAACTCGTTAACTATTTGATGCCACATGTTATGTGACAGCATACTCTCGATTGACTATAAGTGAATTCTGTATTTCTTATATCGCCATGTGCGTGATGAGCATGCGCTTCTTTGTCAGCCTCCCTTACATTTATCGGAATACTTTTTTATGTGGAAGTTTTTTTTTTTTAAGGAACAATTTCTTCTTCATTGTTCTTTTCTACACAGACATTAACATATATATAGTTTCCACGAAAAATTGAAAAACATATTTTTTGTTTATATTTTACCCACTTGCTGATCTAGTATGAATTATTTTTATTCCATCAGAGTACAATTGTGGAGAACTCATCATCGAGGGAAAAACCAAAAAGGTTTATGAAATTCTAAATGAACCTACCCTATGCCTCCTGCAAAGTAAGGATTGCATTACTGCTGGAGATGGTGAAAAATCACACAATTTATCGGGTAAAGCTGCGATTAGTACAGCAACTACAGCTAAAGTCTTTCAACTACTAAACGAAGTGGGAATAAAAACTGCCTTTGTGAAAATGATAAGCGATACTGCTTTTGTAGCACGGAAGTGTGAAATGGTACCAATAGAATGGGTTACTAGAAGGTTAGCTACTGGTAGCTTCCTAAAAAGGCACAAAGGTATAGGGAATATGATGATAAGTCTCTGTATGTAATGGAAAATATAATCCTCTACTTTAATTTTTTTCTTAGGTGTACCAGAAGGATATAAGTTTAATCCTCCGTTGCAAGAAACATTTTATAAAGATGATGCTAATCACGATCCTCAGTGGTCAGAGGAACAAATTATTTCTGCTGGTTTTAACTTGAACAAACTCGCCATAGGAAAAGATGAATTCGACATTATGAAACGTACTACAGTTACCATATTTGAAATCTTGGAAAGGGCATGGGCAACTAGGGATTGTGCTCTAATAGATATGAAAATAGAATTTGGTGTAGATGTATGTGGTGAAATTATGGTAGCGGACATTATTGATAGCGATTCTTGGAGACTTTGGCCATCTGGCGATAAAAGGTTGATGAAAGATAAACAGGTATTTCGAGGTGTTATTTACAAGAAACTGTACGATACGTCGCTATCTCACTTCTACAGCTTCCTTTCTGTATAGGTCTATAGAAACTTGACCACTGTGACTGAAGAAGATTTGGATACAGTTAAACGTAACTTCAAATGGGTGGCTGATCAGCTTGATTCGCTTGTGCCACCGCCTAGTACTTTTGTTGTCATATTGATGGGTTCGCCTTCCGATGAAGAGCATTGCAAAAAAATAGCAAAACAGGCAAAGTCCTTAGGGCTACAGGTTCAACTACGCGTATGTAGTGCTCATAAAGGTACTCAGGAAGCACTGCGTATTCTTGCGGAGTGCGAAGGAAGTTACGATAAGGTATGTGTACCATAAGTCGACTGAATGAACGATTTGAAACATATATTTATGACAATTAGTTTTTCGTTGTGTTGTGACAACGTAAAAGTTCTGCATACGTCCCAAATATAGTCGACATATGCCTCAAAAAATTTAAATTTGCTTCTAGAAGTTTAAATTACACACACACACACACACACCCCCCCACACACACACGCACACGCACACTCATTTGCTTGAACAGAAAGAATATCTACAACAATTACAATGGACGGTTCGATATATTTAATATTTCCAATCGGTATCAAGACGAATTGAACGACCTAGTATAACATGATCTTCGAATGATCTAGAAGGCAAAGTCTGGAGAACATTGATAGTTTTACATTATTTATTACACGATTACAGTCGATAGTTTATGCAGTTCCAATACAAAATAAGGCACATTTAAAGCAGCGAATCCGTACAGCATGCGAAGAACTTCGCTGCGACAATATCGTAAGAGCCTTCAAGGTCATCCGAAGATCATGGTATAATAGGTCGTTGAATTCGGCTTGATACGGACTATAATACTGTTAAGTCACAAATACAAAGTGCCGTTTAAGAAAATGAAGGTGGCTTTGACAATAATAATAAAAAAATCTTCGAACTGTTTTTATTGCAATGTATAGCCAATCGAAAACTGATCAACTTTTGTTTAAAATATTTTTTTGTCAGATTGTCGCAAGTACTTGAAAAATCGTGAAAAGTGTTACGTGAAACACCCTGTATGGATATCGTTCTAACGTATGTCGTGAAACCGTTTAATAGCCAAAACAATGATAAAGCTGCTGATACTAACGAGCGTGTACTGTTTATTTCTGAATTATCACAAGTCGTTCTCGTCTCTCCTAGGTGGTGCTAATAGCTGTTGCAGGGAGAAGCAATGGATTGGGTCCAGTACTCTCTGGAAATACATCCCTGCCTGTTATTAATTGCCCGCCTGTTAAACCAGAGAATATTGCCCAGGACTTGCTGTCGTCGATTAACGTTCCCTCGGGTAAAATCTTGACCATATATAATTGTAAGTTAATACTTGTAGTCTTTGCTGCAAGAGCATTATCGAACATATTCTATTGTCAGGAATCGGATGTACCACAGTTGTTTATCCTGAAAGTGCAGCACTAGCGGCTGCTCAAATTCATGCACTTCACGACCATCTGGTTTGGTCACGTCTGCGGGTAAAGCAGTTAACGAATTTCATCGTACAAAAGCAAGCTGATATTAAACTGAGAAATCTGATTTTATAAAAAAAACTTTCATGCGGTTTCTATTAATATTAATGCAATTCTGCATACTATCACAGGTCCAACATCACAATTTATAAATTAAAAATACAGCGATTTCTTTTATACAGAATAAACATTAACAAACGTTCGATAGGATATTGATATGTTAGCTTTTACTTACATAAAATTGTATCTTCATTTTGTTTTCTTCATTCGCTTCTTTATTATATTATTGTCGGTATCGTCATAAATGTGTAACCAGATAGTTCTGATGCTCTAAATTGCACCGACGTAATAATTTAGCAGCTGTATCCTATTTTCCACAAATGTTCATGTTAGCCCTCTTTGTTTACACAGTTTTATTGTTCCTTCTAGTTATTCTTTACTGGTTGCAAGTGTATAATATTCATTTATTTCCATTTAAACAAATTTTCGAGTGAATCGAACCATGTGCGAAACTTCTTACATAACCAGTTTTTATATGCGACTTATTTGTTCTGAAATAAAACGATATGGTCACTTTATATTGTAAATAAATTAAACTGTATATTACATATTATCCTATCGTTAGGTTTGAAATTTGTACATTTATGATACAATAAGTCTCCTTTCTTGCACATATTATTACATGTTTAATGTTATTAAAGATTTACCGTAAATGTTATTTCGCTAAAGCCTCGATTTCGGCAATTTCTTTCGGACAACTTTCTGTTAAATTAATTGGTTCGCACTCTGTTATTAAAATATCATCCTCGACGCGAACGCCCAAGCCGTAGAATTCGGATGGAGCAAACGGATTTTTATCAGATATATATATTCCTATCAATAAATAAGAAAGAGTTATATTTCTAAGCTTATGGTATAGAAATGTATTCGTGATTTCAACCGGCTTATTTCAATAATATCTAACCAGGTTCAACAGTGACAATTATTCCTGGTTGGAGCTTTAAACTTCTCGAAATTCTCCCTGTGTCGTGCACATCCATTCCCAAGTAATGGCCCACATGGTGTGGGCAATAAGCATAAACTGCGGAAAGTAATTGACTTCTACTAAAATGCTTTGGTATCAAGCCAATTTCTTGCAATCTCTTGCCTAATAAAGAGCACATGTCGTGATATAATTGATCTAACGAAGGAAACTCCCTTAACTTATAGATCAAAGTATTTTGAGTATCCAATACTACATCATATAAAATTTTTTGTTCTTGGGAAAAGGTTCCGCTAATTGGCCATGTTCTAGTTACATCGGATGAATAACCATGATATTCGCAACCTAAAAGAGAAAATTAATAGTAAGATCGGAACGAGTAGAAAGATATATACAAAACTGTCATCTATAATCCTATATATCAGACCTGCATCCATTAAAACCATATCTCTGCCTCGAATTATTTGATTGTTAGCAATATAATGAATAATATTAGCATTTTTACCACCAGCAACAACTGGCGGATATGCTAAATATTCTGCACCGTTCAAGCGGCATTGGTACTCTACTGTTGCAAATAGATGATGCTCGCTCATTTCAGGTTTCGATTCCTCAATGGTATTGGATATCGCAGTTGAAATTATTTCGCAACTCTTTTTCATTAAATTTATTTCAGAGTGGGATTTAATCAACCTGATCTTGTGCATTATGCTCGTCGGTGAAAGTAACATATGACCATTTGTAATTTTCATTAACTCGCATAGCTGTTTATGCAGAACTGGCTGCGCTATGTCAATGTTGTCATACCATATGACGCCTTTTTTGTTCTCAGTCATAAATGATATAAAAAATTGCTCAAACTCTGTTATTGGAAGCGCAGAATCTACACCAAACATCTTGAGTGCTATGTTGGCATTTGTTCTAGGACCATCCCATAATTCAGAATGTTCGTCCTGCTTTCTTACAAATAATGTACTTGTAAATTTTTCATTCTTTACTGTAAATACTAATGCACTATCGGGCTCTTGGAAGCCAGTAAAATATAAGAATTCTGTATTTTGTCGAAAGACATATGGTATTTTACCAGACATATACACATTGGACGAGGAAGGAATGACAACAATATGAGATTTTCCTAAATTTGTCGCACAGGCATGCGCTACAATATTTTCGACGAATTTCTTTCGTCTCTCTTTAAATTCATCAAGTTGAATGCCGGGCACAACCTCCCCGTGTTTCATTAAATGAGGGTGAGACATGGCAGTTGGTTGACCGCTTGGCCGGCCGAGGTCAGTAGGCGAATCGTCAATTTGTCGTCGGTTTGAATTATTCGTAATTGTATCCAAAGAAGCGCGTATATAATACGCCCGTTGTCCTACAATTATAATCAATATCGTAAATAAATACACCCATAAGAATCTAACCCATTTTACATATCAATACTTATATCTATGTGTCTCACCGTATTTTCGAAGTTGTAATATAACAGAGTTTCTGACAATGCCAAACATTTCCGTCTAGTTTCGATTGAAATGGTTAAAAGTTGCAAATATTTTTATTCAGTTAAATGTCGTGAACTATGGAATTTGTAGAGTGTATAGCGTACAGTGCACAGCCGACCGCGGACATAGCAGCACACAGTGTATAGTAGTACACCACCTTATCCAATGGACATCTCACGTATACATACGTGTGGAAACACATGCAGAGCCCATTTTAGCGATATACTGTCGTAAATTTGTATATAGTACAGTCATTGCGGCGATTGTGTATTGTGAACGTGAACTAGTGCTGTCACAATCACAATGGGACTGTCTGCAGTATAAAGTATAAATAATGATCGAAGTGTGTGGCAAATAAATAGGTGATGGATGTCTGGTACCTGTATTATTTTTCGTTGATTACCAGGAATTCATGCTCGCCGTTCAAGTTTTTTGTTTTCATTTTACGATCGATACATGGTCGAAGATCGTTTAATATTTCTGCTGGAAATTCAAGGAACTTGTGCCGCAATCAAGCATATTTATTACCGTGCGATTGTTGCCGTAAAGATATCGGGCAATGACAGTTTCAAGCATACATCTGTATAATTTGTAAGTTGTTGAAGAATTGTATTTTGATCGTCACGATATTAACGAAAGGTGCTGGTGTGTTTTAACAAAAATCGACTGCGTTTTATGCGGATGATAATGGAATCCCTGAATTGTATCTAGATATGGAAATGAAAGGGGAAGCTGCTTTACGGGTCACTGGATAATACCGGAATATTAAAGTTGACCCTGTTGTTCAATTGGTATTTGAAAGTATGTACGAATGAAACATAATTATGTCAAGGAATAGATCTAGAATGATTGAAAATTTGTAAATGTATTACTGAATAGCAGGCACGTTTCATTACACGCGTAGCTTAAAGAATTTCATTGGATCTGTAGCTGGAGATTTGTATCACATTTATAGATAAGAATTCAACGATCCTTAGAAAGTTAGCATACACGAGAAGAAATCAAGATGAGTTTTCAATCAGACATCTTAATAAGATCGGAGGTCCGTTTGGATGCAAAATGGCTGAAAACAGACTTGAAACGTTTATTTTATCGGGACGGTCTAGCCGAACTTTGGAACGAAATGATACGGGATGGAGAAATTGTGGGTTCGTTTAGCGATGGCCTGATTAATGCAGCTGGTGTGATAGCCAGAAAAGGTACAGAAACGAATGTTAAAAGTATCTTTGGATTACTATTAAACAAAAGCTAAGGTGACTTGGTTACACAGCAATTGAAATCTTTCAGGGGATACTGGCCATTATTATTGTAACATGGGAGTATTATCGTGTCCATGTTGCGACGGTATTTGTGGGCCGCAGAATGGTTGCAACTGTGGACCGTGTCAAAAACTGGACGAAGAAGAAGCAGCAAGGGCAAACATGTTTGTAGAGAAGAGCGTGCCAGCACAGCAGATTATGGATTCGTGGCTTTGGTGTCCTCAGCCATGTAACAAATTTTTTTTGAAACATAAATTTTCATTAGATTAATTTGAATGCTACTTTTAATTGCATGGAGGTACCTTTATGTTCCTGTAACATTTGAAACATTTTTTTAGCCATTTGTGATCTGAGGACATGCATTAATTTACTAATCAAAGAGCAAAGAAGATTATGTTACGAAGTTGCAAATAGTACGTTATCTGCTACAAGATTGAGAAAACGTTTGGTGGTAGCAAGACGATATTTCACGGCTCTTTCACGTCATAAACCTCAAGAGGCTAGAGATATCCCATCGACATTGAAACCTGCTATCAAGTTGCAAAAAATGTAACGTTACAGCAATGAATTTTACAATGAAAGCCCATAGTAGGATTAGATTTAAAGGAGTCGTCACGTTCGTTCAGATATGTAATTTCCCGGTGCAATTATAGCGGAAGTATACCTAGCTCGATTAGGATTAAATTAATTGGCATCGATGATAAGATCAATCGAGAGATAAAGTACCTAGATGGATGCACGTATGTATTTATTTCAGAGTAAGACCCAACGAGGAGGCAACGTTGGGACTGGCACGAGTGGCGTCTCGGGCTGCACTAAACTTTTCATTCGCATATTTAAGACGAGCTTGGAGATCCGGCGAGGACGTGGAATTTTGCAGCGAGTTCCTAGCCGAATCGTTGGAAGCTTTACAATCGTTACCGGAAGCTACGCTTTTCGATGAGAATAATGTGTCTCAAGTATGGTTAGAAGTAGTGGAACGGTCAGCGAAGTTTTTGAGACAGATAGTTACAGGGTATGTATCGTATGCGGAAGTAATATGAATAAGAATGTATAGATACATTTTTTCTTTAGGGATATGGTTAACGGAAGACCGTGGTGTCCCATACCTTTATCCGATCAACACACAGCTCTTTGCTTGCTACTAGAATTAGTAAGACAGAGAGCTACGTTGTCCAGCTTATTAGATTCAGTGTGCTTGCTGCTTCATCTGAGCGGGAAGCATAAACACCAGGATAATCGCGTGATGCCACCTGGAAGCACAGCACCGTTGGTACCATTACTGAGGCGGTTGAACACGATAGCAGCATCAAAGCTGAGGCGAACGGACGCAAACGTTCCTCCAGGGCCGTGCGAAGTTTTACTCAAGTATCTCAGGCTTCCCGAGGATGATTCGATGTCTGTGGATTTACGAAAAGCGGCAGTGATAATAATGTGTAATCTAAGTAGATTAGCCGCGCCCCTCTTACCTCCAATCGCAACCGATAGATTTCATAAAAATCCAAGCCAAACGTTTCAAGAGGTTCTAGGTTGGGGAAGCGTGAAGTTCGGTAACGGTGGCTGCTCGCCATTCTACTGCGACGCGATCGCAGAGCTCGGCATCAAGCAACTCTGTTGCACCGAAAGGGCTCTGATGATTTTGTCGATGAACGGGAACGTTTACATGATGTATTATGGGTCGGAGACCCAGTACCCTCAGCAGGTGTACGGATTTTCGGAGAAGCCGGTCGCAATGATCGCCTCTCATCCCGAGGGCACGCACTATTTGGCTCTAACGCAAGATAATTCCGTTTATTCTTGGGGAAACGGCGAGGGCGGTCGGCTAGGACACGGAGACAAGACGTGGCACGACGAGCCAAAGGTTATCGAGGCATTGGTCGATAAGAACGTAACATTTATAGCGTGTGGAAGCACTTACTCGGCAGGGATCAGTTCGGACGGTGAATTGTACACATGGGGCAGAGGAAATTATGGACGGCTGGGTCACGGAAATTCGGAGAACGTGATGATTCCAACGTTAGTGAGCTCCCTAGCCGGGCACATGGTTGTGTACGTGGCGTGTGGTAGCGGAGATTCTCAAACGTTGTGCGTGACAGCGTCGGGTATAGTGTTCTCGTGGGGCGACGGGAATTTCGGGAAGCTTGGCAGGGGGGCCTGCGACGGATCGAAAACGCCGAAGATAGTGGACAAGTTGCTGGACATAAACGTGGCGAAGGTGTACTGCGGCGGACAATTTTCAGCAGCGGTGACAGCGTACGGCGAAGTTTACACATGGGGAAAGGGAGAGGCGTATCGGTTGGGGCACGGGAGCGAGGAGCACGTGCGATATCCGAAAGTGGTTGAGTCGCTGAAATCGAAGAATGTGAAGGAACTGTATCTGGGTAGCTTGCACGCGTTGGCCCTGACGGAGGATCAGCTTGTATACGGATGGGGCAGGAACGACTACGGTCAAATCGATCCGGCTCTGGACACCGTAGTGCGCGAACCGACGCTGTGCCCGACGCTATCCGGGAAGAACGTGATCGGTTTAGCTTGCGGTCCGACGCAAAGCTTCACGTGGTGCACGTCGAGTTGGTCGGTCGCGAGCAGGGTGGCCTTCGTCGTGGACATCTGCGAGGAGACGTTTCGGCTGTTGGATACGCTGCTGAGCAAGTCGTGCGAGGGTTTACCGAGCACGCGGCCACCGACGCAGGACCGAGAGTGCTTGGCGGTCGGCACGTTGAATTTGATACGATTGCAACTGCATACGATGATAACGCAGAACATCGAGGGCAAATCGATCGGTCTGGCCGGCACACCGTTACTGAACTCGTTGAAGCAACGCTGCGTCGCACTCGCGAGCAGCGCTGGAATCCTGGCGACGATCCAGGAGGCGGCCCAGGCCGTTTTGCAGACCGGCTGGAGTATTCTACTCCCGACGGCAAACGAACGCGCCAAGACACTTTCAAATTTCTTGTCGAAAGTGAATTGCAGCAATTTAGAGCAGATTAACGCTAACAGCAACAGCGGCGGCAATAATAATACCAGCAACGGGCAACAGTTCATGGCCGACCTGCTCGTTTCCAGTCTGATGGCGGACGGTGGCTTAGAATTGGCACTGAAAACCGCGATGAAAGCGGAGACTGGCGATCTTGCCGACGATAAAGAGTTTCTCGCGGGGAACAGCGCGAGCAAAACCACTGAGGCGAAGCAGACGAAGGAGACGAACTCGGAGAAATTTAGTAGCACGACTATATCGTTGCTGCAGCTGGTGAAGCAGTTGATAAAGAACGGCACGTGTATCACGCAGTCGAAGTTGCTTGCCGCGCAGCAAGTGGCCCGCAACTGCGAGGAGCCGTACAGAAACGACAACTCCCCGAGCTTGAATCTGTTGCTAAAGTTTCAGCGACTGTTGATCGCGCAGCTGTACGAGTGCATCAAGGACGTTGGCACGAAGAATATGCGGGATCAGGAGATGCTTGGAGCCGAGTCTCTTTTAAGGAAGTACGTCTCGCAGATATGCGTTCACGCGAGCGACGTAATGTCGTCCGCGGCGGAGCTAGCGAGCACGAGCGTGAAGCAGTTCGCGCTTGTTACCGCCGTTCTTAGGGGCGACATCGTGAACGTTCTGCTGCCTGAATTGGTCACCTGCCTCACCTTGCTACAACTCGACCATCCACTGCTGCTGCTCGGCATGAATTGGATGGAGGTGATGATACCCACGTTGGACGCGCTCGATCGTTTCAACAAGCTGATGCCAACCATCGACAAAAACGAGGCGGACGATCTCTCCTGGCCGGGCATCATTGCGCCACAGCACGGGAACAAAGTGTCGATCGCGGACGAGCCATCGGTAATCCGTTGGTCCGATTTGGAGAATCACAATCGCGACGGTGGGCTCTGGGTGGTTGTGAACAACAACGTGTACGATGTTCAAGACGTTCGATTCGACGGCAGGTTGGGCACGTTCGAAGGTCTGCAGAGGACGGTCGCTGGATGCTTGGATTGCGGAGGCAGTGTTACGGAGGCAAACACCGGTTCCGGGTCCGGTTCTCGTTCCCATCCCCGTACTCATACTAATACCCATACACATACCCATACTCATACCCATTCCCATACCCACACCCACACCCATGGCCATACCCATACAAATACCAATGCCAATGCCAATGCCAATGCCAATGCCAATGCCAATGCCAATGCCAATGCCAATGCCAATACCAATACCAATACCAACACCAACACCAATACCAAACGTCTGCCGTCGCGCGCCATGATGGATTCGTACTTGGTTGGCCATTATTATTGCCATTCCGAGCCGGAAAACACGGACATTACGATCGACGTGAACGACGTTTGCTCCTGCTTACTGGACACGGAAAGAGCGCTGGGCTTTCTTCTGGGCCTCCACGCCCATAGTATGAGGCAGAGCCTGCCGTTGCAGGCGGCCGAGGAGGAAGCAGCCCGTTGGTTGAACGCGAACTTTCTACGGGGTGGATTGCAAATCTTGCAGCCACCGAATCCTTACGAGGAGGAGAAGGGAGAGGCGAGAAGCAACACCTCGACAGCCGCGAATTCCCCGACCGAGCCGTCCCTTCCTTTACGCACGAAGAACGAGCCGCAAAGGGAACGCCGGGAAGAGGATCGGGTGACGACTTTCGTTTACGCGCTTGCAGAGACTCACAAGACCGACTTGCAGGTCCACTCGTTCATGACGATCCTCGAGAAATATTCAAAGGCGAACAATCTGTTGGCGCACACCGAGTTCTGCGGCGATCACCCGGTCGAAGAAGTTGCCCGGCTCTTAATGGCGGTGATCGTGAAGCATCTCGCACTGGGCTATCAAGCGGTCAGCTTAATCGATCACCAGGAGACGGAGAACGAGAGCAGCCCGAGGCTCACGAAACAATTGAGCGAAATGGTTAGGGCGATTCATCAAACCAAGTGGAATTTAATTAGGACTAGGCAGCAACAGAATCGAAGTTACAAGGAGGTGTGCGCTCCAGTCCAGGAGAAATGCAGGTTTCTGCTGCACGAGGTAAGGTCAGCGACCAGTTACGAGATCAAGGGACTCGGCGAGCTCAAGTTGTTGCACAAGCTCGCAAAATTCCGCGAGACCGTTGAATCGGTGATACGAGAGATTCGAAAACAGAAGGAGTCGCCGAGCAAGCCGGAAGACATAGTGAACGCCTCGATACAAAGTGCGAAAATGAAAAATAAAAGCGACGAAGATTCGACGCCTGTTTCATCGATGACGAACACGCCGGCCGCTTGTGCCGCGTCCACCGTGTCAACGCCGTCCGCGACGTTCGCCGTGGCGTCGAGCCCCTCGGTCACGCCGATTACCCCGGCAACCGCGACGACAACTGCGACGGTGTCGGCAGCGATGTCAACGTCAGTAACGGCAACAGCACCGCAGAAAGAAACGATCGGCAGACCGCCGATATCCTCACCGAGGCTAGAGAATCTTATGGACAAGAAGAAGAGCGTCGCGAAGCTCAGCGAAAAGATGAAACAGAAGAGCTTGAACATCGATTCGGGCGAATTAATGAGCAGTATAATCAACTTCGTAACCACGGAGGACGGAGGGGACGTTGAAACTTTACGTCGGGCCATGTACTGTCAGATGCAGCGGGCGAAATTGCGAGAGCAAGGCATCTCGATGATGCAGCAGCTACTGAAGAAAGATTCTTTGATCACCTCGGTGAGATACTCGCTGCTGAACGGTTGGCTCGGGCTCTCTTGCGAGAATAAGTCTCTAGGGAACGGAATATTGCACTGCCTCGAAAACATTGGTTCGATAACTCCGTATCAAAAGTCGAAGATCATACTGGCCGAGGCAGAAATCACATCATGGGCGGTACAAGCTCTGCGAGCGTACGTTCTCCAGGCGGAGTTGCCAAGCAAGCCAAAAATCAGCGACAAGAGCAGCTTGAATCAAGGAACGTACACTTGGTTGCGCAAGTTGCCCAGAGCAAGATTCTTGTTAACGATATTG
The DNA here is from genome assembly GCA_948146005.1 of Nomada fucata. NCBI lineage: Eukaryota > Metazoa > Arthropoda > Insecta > Hymenoptera > Apidae > Nomada > Nomada fucata. The sequence goes on along the minus strand of OX411276.1, from coordinate 37,364,016 downwards.
GGCACGCTGACCAATTATCAGCATGCGAACGAGATCGGTTTGCTGATCAACTCTGGCACCGTGGCGAGCGTGTTAACGCTGCTCAGGCAAATCGGGCCGACCCCATTCACGGACACGGATGCAACAGCGATGCCAAAAGATCCACCGGTAATGGTCATCTACGAGGATAGCCTAGAAAAGAGCAAGCCACCGAGCGTTCAACTGTCCGGTGTGGCATTAGCTGCGTTGATGAAGATTGGCACGCGGGTGGTGCGCGGCGTCGATTGGAAATGGGGCGACCAGGATGGCTCTCCGCCGGGGGAAGGGCGGGTAATCGGGGAACTCGGCGATGACGGCTGGATTCGAGTGCAATGGGACAACGGTGCGACGAATTCGTATCGAATGGGCAAAGAAGGAAAGTACGATTTGAAGCTGGCCGAACCGCCGACGCCGCCGGAGAGCGACAGCGACATCGACGTCGATTCACCGCAGGACGTTGGCAAACTCGATAGGGGAAGCGATTCGGTGGACGTGCACCCGACCACTTGCCTAAAGTCTGCCTCCGTTACCGTGCTTCGGATTCTGCTGCTCTGCTGTGGCATCGAAGGCGATAAGATGCCTCCGTCCGCTACAAAGACGCTCGCCTCGGTGATACGCGGTATCGTATCGACCGCGTGCAAATCCGATTGCACCAGCCGCTCCCAGCTCGCGAGGGAACATCACCAGACATGGGCGACCCTCGGCTCGCTCCGAGCGGTCGCCAAATCGTCGGAACTCTGCAAAGCTCTGAGCACGAAGCCATGGATCGAACATCTTTTGGCAGTAGTTGCCGAGAAGGGTAATCCAGATCTGGAGAGACAGATTATGGCGGTGCGTTTGCTCGCCGCTGTTCTGCCCTCCTGGTCGCCCGATAACCCCAATCAAACGCCGCTGCTCGAGAAAGTATTTCGTATATTGGGGCACATAGCGCTCAGCTGCGATCTTGGCACCATCACCGAACTCTATTCGAACAAGTGTCGCGTATCTCTCACCGCTTCCCACAGTTCCACCGTCGTCGAGGAGATTATTACTTTTCTCAGATACTTGCATTCGCTTTCGAAATGGAACGCCACGTTCAACGCGTTCCTCGTCTCCAAGTTGGCGCTCGCGTCCGACCTGTTGAGCGACGGCCCGCTCTTTCATATACAAGTGAACGAGAACGGAGGTGAGAATAGCGTCGCAATACAGAACACCGTGATGGCTGCCCTTCTGGTTGTCGGAGGTCTCGACGAGAGACCGAGGATCGGCGGTTTGGTCGACGTCGATGGACAAGTCGGCACCATTTACAAATTCACCAAACACTCCAAGGTTCTTGTGCAAATACACGACAACGGCATCGGCGATACGCGCAAAAAGATTCCATTCCTCGCGATCAAACGAATCAGCGAGAAGTTTCGTCTGGATCGGATGCCAATGCTGGACTCGTTCGTCCCTACTTGGACGAACCTGTTGCTGGGTCATCGAGGCATGGACAAGAAACCGAATGGCGTGCCCTTGATTGCCGGTTCCGTGAATGCCTCCATTTTACGCAATCAACAGCAGCAGCTTGCTGCGTTGAACGCGGGCAAAACTATAATGGAACATCAGACAAAGTTAAGAAAGATATTGAGACACGCTATTAATAATGGAAGTGTCAGCGCCATTGACCGCAATAACAGTAACAATAATAACAACGATGGGACATTATACGAGGATCGCGATGCTGCCACCGGTTGTCGGCGGCGGGACGATGACGTTGACGATGATGACGACGATGAAGAAATTGAGGATAACGGCGACGTTGACGACAACGACGACGATGATGACGACAACGACGACGACAAGGACGACGACGAAATCGCAGATAACGACGGCGACGTTAAGCATTGCGCGGTCACTGACCGTGCCGATTGCAGCGTCGTTGACGGTGCCATTCACGGTGCCATTCACGGTGCCATTCACGGTGCCGACCACGACGAGGGCGATAAAGCCGAACAGGACAATGATAACGACGACGACGATGGCGACGATGATAATGCAACAGGATTTTCTGCCATCGTTAACGCCAGTGCCAGCAACAGTAGCAACCAAAACAACAACAATAATAATAACAACAACAGCAATAATAACAACAACAACGACGACAAGTGCGAAAAGTCTGCTGGCAGTAGTCGCGGCCGGGCGCGGATTCGTAGGGAGGTGGCAAATGGTGACATCGTGGGCGACGATCACAGCGAGGACGATAAGAGCAACGTGGACGGCAGGGACGATGGTCGCAGCAGACGCAAAACCTTGTTCCAAGAGATGCTGATTCGAGCCACCCGACCGCAACCGTTGATGCCGATATTCAAGCGAAAGGAATTGGAGGAAGCGGCGCTGACTGTTTCCCAATATTTGGCCTCCGAGTTAAGGCATTCGCCTATACAAGGTGCAAAGATTACGGGGATGTCATCAACGATGGCAACGGCAACGGCAACGGCAACGGCGAGTTCGACGTTGACGGGTGCGGCAGCGGCACCGACAGCGGCACCGACAGCGGCACCGACAGCGGCACCGACGGCGGCGACGGCGGCGGTCGTTACAACTGCTGGACCATTTTCCGAAGCCGATTCCCCAACTTCCGATTGCTCGTTGGTATCGTTAACGTCTAGTCAGAAAAAGTATTGTCGAAGCAACGGAAGAAAAAGTCCAGCAGCTGTGAGTCCACTCGTAGCGCAACTAACCGATATGGGATTCCTGAAGGAAAGCGTGGAACTTGCGATCAAGAGTCTCAGCACGGCGGTGGGTTTCGTGACGGCGGAAAGCGTGGTGACATGGCTCCTCGAGAATCCAGACACTGCGATGAGCGACAGCGAAACGTTGTCGAGCGTGTACGGATTGTCGGATCCAGAGGACTCGATTAGCGAAAACATCGACGAATCTACGTCGACGCACGAGGCCGTCTCCTCCTCGATTGTGCCACCGAATTATATGAAGCGATCCGACTTTCTTTCGGTCGACGAGTACGCGATCTACGCGAGGGATAATCTGATACCGGGAATGCTGGTACTGTGTTGCAAAAGTTACGAGGAAGTTGAATACGGCGACGTTGGACAGGTGATTAAAATCGATCCGGAAGGGCTCCACGATTTAAACGTTCAAGTCGCATGGCAACGGAAAGGCGGCACTTACTGGGTACGTTTCATTCATATAGAACTTCTCGGACATCCGCCATCGATACCAGGACCTGCGGCGCTCAAGATCGGCGACAAAGTCAGAGTGAAAGCGTCGGTGACCATGCCGAAATACAAATGGGGCTCGGTTAACCATCAAAGCGTCGGCGTTGTTACGGGCATAATAAACAACGGGAAAGACGTCTCGGTAGATTTTCCACAGCAGAGCGGATGGACCGGCGGCGCGATCGAAATGGAGCGAGTCCCCTCCTGTCACCATTCGGTCTCGTGCAATTCCTGTCATCTGTTACCGATATCCGGGCCGAGATTTAAGTGCAAATACTGCGAGAGCTACAACCTCTGCGAGAATTGCTTTTACACGAAACGATGCCATCGACACGGATTCAATCGAATCGCGGAGCCAGGCTCGGCGGCGGTCTACGCTGGTAGGCCCGGAAGGTATCACAGACAGGATTACACGGAATCATCGTTGATCGACGATTGGTCGAAATGTATAAGAACGCTGAGCGTATCCTCGCGGGAGAGTTGGGCGACGCGGCTGGTCGACAACTCCGGTCTCTATTGGCAGAGTTCTGGTACACAGGGCAAGCATTGGATTCGGCTCGAAATGTTTTCAGGGATACTCGTGCACAGATTGAAAATAATGGTTAACCCGCAGGATAGTAGCTACATGCCGTCGCTGATAGGAGTGAACGTTGGCGAGTCGTTCAACAGTTTGGTAGAGCTGGCTACGATCAGCGTGAGACGTACCGATACCAGCGTGGTGATACTTCAGGACGCGAAGGAATATTATCCGTGCATCGAAATAGCGATCAAGCAGTGCCGGAACGGTGGAATAGATTGCAAGGTACGCGGTCTTCAGATAATCGGCCGGCGAAAGATGCTCGAGAATCAATTGGCAACGTCCGTTTTATTCCTCGCCTCCGATTGGGAGGTGGTGCAAGCGCAGATGAGCTCGCAGCACAGCTCCGAGCCGGCCTCCCAGCATTCACCCGTTTACGTATGGGGATTGAACGACAAGGATCAGCTAGGCGGTCTGAAAGGATCGAAGATCAAGCTGCCGATTTACAGCGAAGTTCTCTCGAAACTGAAGCCGATTCACATCGCCGGCGGCAGTAAGAGCTTGTTCGTGGTTAGCCAGGAAGGGAAGCTGTACGCTTGCGGCGAAGGTACGAACGGTAGGCTCGGTCTCGGGGACGACAGCAACGTCTGCGAGCCGAAACCGATCCCGTTTCTGAGCCAGTACGTGGTGAAGAAGGTCGCCGTGCACTCCGGTGGGAAACACGCGCTAGCCCTGACGCAGGACGGGAAGGTGTTCTCTTGGGGCGAGGGGGAGGACGGTAAACTGGGCCACGGGAATTACGTCTCGTTGGATAAACCGAGGCTGATCGAGTCCCTCAGGTCGAAAAGAATACGCGACATTGCCTGCGGTTCCGGCCATTCGGCCGCGATAACCAGCAGCGGAGAGATGTACACGTGGGGCTTGGGCCAGTACGGGAGGCTGGGCCACGGCGACACCGACACGCAGCTCAGGCCTAGATTGGTGGCATCGCTGAGCGGTCAACGCGTTACACAGGTAGCATGTGGCAGCAGGGATGCGCAAACGATGGCGCTCACGGCTGACGGATTGGTATACTCTTGGGGCGACGGAGACTTCGGTAAGCTTGGCCGAGGTGGCAGCGACGGCTGTTACACGCCGATGTTGGTCGATCGGCTGACCGGTTTGGGTGTCGTGCAGATCGAGTGCGGGGCGCAGTTCTCCCTCGCGTTGACGAAATACGGCGAAGTCTGGACTTGGGGTAAGGGCGATTACTTTCGTCTCGGTCACGGCAACGATCATCACGTCCGAATGCCTACGCTGGTCGAGGGTCTCGCTGGGAAGAAGGTGATCCACGTGGCCGTCGGCGCGCTGCACTCTCTCGCTGTAACCGACACAGGTCAGGTGTACGCCTGGGGTGACAACGATCACGGTCAGCAGGGAAACGGATCCACTATCGTCAATAAGAAACCATCGTTGGTGCACGAGTTGGCCGACGCTAGGGTGAATCGGGTATCCTGCGGCTCGAGTCACAGCATCGCCTGGGTATTGACCGACCAACCGGCCACCACCAACCAAGAGCCGGTCACCGTTCCAGTCGCCAAAGATCCATTAGGCCAGACGTCGCTCCGATTTCGAAGCACCACCGCCACGGAAACGGCGGATTCGCCCGCCGGTGCTATCCCTGCTTCCGTTAAAACGTCGGCCGTTCTAGCGGCGAACGTCGACGATCCGATCGGTACAGGGGATGGTGCAGCGAACATCGCCGGTCACACCACTGGTAGCAGGCCGTCCCTTTCCAGCATCATCCTCTCGTTGGAAAGTAACGTGGCGAAGCAGCAAGCGTTACAGCACGTTATAAACGCGCTTCGTATAATACAAGCGCGAATCGCCGTCGTCACTGCCCTGCAGAGTCACTCGACGTTGAAGCAGACAACCGGCAACGTCGGTTGTTTCGTACCGGAGACAACCGCTCCGGATGGTGCCGCGTCGAACATCGCCGGAGGACACAGTCACGTGTATCAGAACGTGGGTGATAGCGCGCAGGGTGGCGGCGAAGCTCCAGCGAACGCGGCGGAACTCGTTAACCTGGCGCACACCAGCCCTCGAACCAGTCCCGAATCCGAGGACTATCCGCTGGCGGTCGTCTTCCCATCGATGTCTAGCTCGGCCAGTTTGTCGTCACGCGCATCCAGAATGTCGACGAGCGCGATGAGCGTGATCGCGGCCACGCTTACGTCCAACGCGCAAATAGTCGGCGAGGGAATCGTCGCCGACTCCAACTTGGACGACTTCACGTCCACGCTGTCCGAGGAGGACGCCAGAATGCTTGTCGATCTGCTCAAGTTGAGCGTTGCCAATCGAATACGCAAGGGCGCTACGGAAACGATATCGTCGGTGCTGATCGCGTTAGCGAAAACGAATCGTTCTATACGCAGCATGCTCCTCGAGCTTTGCATCACCGAGTTGGAGGACACGCTGGCAAACTCCAACAATAGATCCAACGTGCGGCGTCCGGTGATGCAGGAGAGTCCACACCCGTATATAGACGGCACCACGTTGACCGGCCACGTGAAGATACCAGGAGCGGAAGCCCTTAGAGTCGAATTCGATCGGCGTTGCTCCACGGAAAGGCGCCACGACCCGTTGGCCATCATGGACGGGAACAACCGGCTGCTGGCCGTGAAATCGGGCAGGGAATGGAGCGAATGGTCCGCCGAGATTCGTGTCCCGGGCGACGAGCTACGGTGGAGATTCTGTTCGGACGGTTCGGTAAACGGATGGGGATGGCGTTTCACCGTCTATCCTGTGCACGCCAACCTCGCGCCCCATGATCTCGTCTCGGACAGAGCGGTCCTGTCGCAACCGGCTATCGCGCTCGCCGAGTGCCTCTTGGACAACGCTCTGATCACGTTGGACAGAAACGTTGTCGCACGGTTAGCCGCGTCCCTCGCTCAGTGCAGTCAGCTCAGCGTTCTGTCCGCGCAGCAACGAATGTGGGCATTGAAGAAGCTCCAAGTCGTGTACACCAGCGGACCCGGTATTCGTCCGGAAGTAGCCCTCTCCTCGCTCCTCGGCTCGTTGCCTCAAGCACTGTTGAAACAGTACGCGTACGAGGATCCGTTGGTCCGCGGCGGAAAGCAGCTGATGCACACCGATTTCTTCAAAGTTCTCGTTGCACTCGCCTGCGATCTCGAACTCGACGGAATGCAATGCTGCTCGGAAATCCACAAGTGGTCCTGGTTCCGAAGATACTGTCTCTCCGCCCGTGTCGCAAAGTCCTTGGTATACCGCGCGTCGCTTCCAAAAGCGTTTTGCCTAAAGGTGACCAAGCGAATCAACGAGATGACCACCGACGAAGAGGCAAACACCAAGGAGCACGAGAACCATGAGCTATTCAAGCAGGAGCACGACGAGCAACTGTTGCTGTGGTTAAACCGGAGGCCGGAAGACTGGACGATGTCGTGGGACGGCTCCGGAGCGATTTACGGCTGGGGTCACAATCATCGTGGCCAATTGGGCGGTCTCGAAGGTGCCAAGGTTAAGCTGCCCATCCTCTGCGAGAGTTTGTCGGCCCTTCGACCTGTTCAGCTCACCGGCGGCGAACAAACCTTGTTCGCGGTTACAGCCGACGGGAAGGTTTACGCTACAGGTAAACGCGTTCACGAGTTCACGCGTATCTCGATCTCTCTGCACGATAGCTCGCTAACCTTCCTTCCCCTCTGCTACTCAGGTTACGCAGCGGACGGCCGTCTCGGCATCGGGGACACAGACTCCATTATGGTACCGACGCTGTTGGAATCTATACAGCATGTGTTCGTAAAAAAGGTGGCTGTTAACTCGGGAGGTAAACACTGCCTTGCCCTGAGCTCGGAGGGGCACGTTTACTCATGGGGAGAAGGCAATGAGGGAAAATTGGGCCACGGCAACAGATTATCATACGACAGGCCAAGACTGATCGAAGAGTTGCTGGGTACAGAAATCGTTGACATAGCTTGCGGCGGTCATCACAGTGCAGCGATCACTAGCACCGGCTGGCTCTACACGTGGGGAAAAGGTGAAATCGAGAAGGATCGAACCAACAATGGGGGAAGAGAACTAAAATAAAATTTCTTGCTTCCAGGTCGATACGGTCGCCTGGGTCATGGGGACAGCGAAGATCAATTGACACCGAAACTTGTCGAAGCATTGCAAGACTACAAGGTGATAGACGTGGCCTGCGGTAGCGGAGACGGGCAAACTCTTTGCGTTACCGATGACGACAACGTTTGGAGTTGGGGCGACGGAGATTATGGAAAATTGGGCAGGGGCGGTAGCGACGGATGCAAAATTCCGATGAAAATCGAATCACTGGCTGGACTTGGCGTCATTAAAGTTGAATGCGGCAGTCAATTTTCCGTAGCTCTGACCCGATCGGGAGCTGTATATGCATGGTAAGTAACGCTTTGCGCCCCCCTCGATAACAACTCCGTTCGATTCTCTCTACAAATGTGGGCACGCACGCACAGGGGTAAAGGAGATTATCACCGCCTGGGTCACGGCACGGTCGAGCACGTACGAAGACCGCGCAAAGTTGCAGCGTTTCAAGGAAAAAAGATCATATCCATAGCAACGGGATCGCTGCATTGCGTAGTTTGTTCCGATAAAGGGGAGGTTTTCACTTGGGGTGACAACGACGAAGGCCAGCTGGGCGATGGGACAACAAACGCCCTACAAAAACCGACATTGGTGCATGCGTTGCAGGGTAAAAAGATAACGCGTGTCGCTTGTGGTAGCGCACATACCTTAGCGTGGAGTACAGTGAAAGCTGCGCAAAGTAGAATGCCTGCCGTTACGCCAATGGAGTACGATCTGGTAAAGGATCTCCCCTTCCCTGTGCTGCACAACCGATTGGTACTTCTTCATCATTTTGCCGAGCTAATATGCCCGTGCTTGCCAATGTTTCCCATTGTCGGCCCAATCAGCCTGAGTAAACTGGCTCCTATGTTGGTGTACAGTATCAAAGAAGCGACATTCCGTAAAGTCGTTCAAGCAACGATGGTCAGAGATCGGCAACACGGGCCGGTGATAGAATTAAATCGGATACAGGTAAAGCGAGCCAGAGGCAGGGGTGGTTTGGCTGGGCCGGATGGCATTAAATCTGTCTTTGGTCAAATGGTATCCAAGATGTCTCTGTTGACGCAAGATGTTCTCTTCTTTCCCCACAGAGTGTGGAAAGTGAAATTCATCGGTGAGTTAATATCGAACATTGTCGTATTACTAAGTGAGATGGAAAGCAAAAGATGCACAGGGGAAACCGTTCCGTAAATACACGGATCTTGCATTCTCGACAGGTGAGAGCGTGGACGATTGCGGCGGTGGATACAGCGAGAGTATCGCGGAAATGTGCGACGAATTGCAAAATGGCTCGTTACCGTTGCTCATACCAACGCCAAATGGTCGGGACGATAACGGGACTAACAGAGACTGTTTCCTCTTGAATCCGACCGCAGATTCGCCGTTGCATATCAACATGTTTCGATTCCTTGGCATTCTAATGGGTATAGCCATACGAACCGGTAGCCCGTTGAGCTTGAATTTGGCAGAACCTGTGTGGAAACAGCTCACCGGCACATCATTGACGCCCGCGGATTTAACCGAGGTCGACAGAGATTATGTTCCCGGATTATTATGTATCCGTGACATGGACCCCGATGAAAAGGTATTCCAAACCCTTGAAATGCCATTCTCCACACCGTCAGCCGTGGGTCATGACGTACCTTTATCCACCAGGTATACGTTTTCGCCCTCTCCGTTTACAAATACCGTCTTGCATCCTTTCCATTAATTCGCAATTTTCAGATATAGGAAGATCACGCCGGAAAACAAACACGAGTACGTCCAATTGGCATTGAATTATAGATTGCACGAATTTGACGCGCAGATAGATGCTGTTCGCAAGGGAATGTCGAAAGTTATACCCGTGCCTTTCCTTGCGCTCTTCAGCGGGCCCGAATTAGAAACAATGGTTTGTGGTAGCCCGGATATACCGCTCACCTTATTGAAATCTGTCGCTACTTACAAAGGTATAGCCATCGGTACCCGCTCGTCGCATCGGTCGAACGTTTTCAATTATACCGGATACACTTGCGTTCTCAGGTATCGAAACGACCGCACCTCTGATCCAATGGTTTTGGGAAGTAATGGAAGAGTTCTCCAATCAAGAGAGATCCTTGTTTCTGCGCTTCGTTTGGGGCAGAACTCGTCTACCACGAACGATTGCTGATTTCCGAGGCAGAGATTTCGTTCTACAGGTAATATCTTTTCCTCTCCTCTGCCTCCGCTTAACCACTTTCCTTTCTTTACGTTTCTCCCTTCTGTTTAGGTGATGGACAAGTACAACCCGCCCGATCATTTTCTTCCTGAAAGCTACACGTGTTTTTTCCTTTTAAAAATGCCAAGGTATTCCTGCAAACCAGTGTTGCGTCAAAAATTGAAATACGCAATACATTTTTGTAAAAGCATCGACACCGACGAATACGCCAGAGTACAAGCTGCAACTAACTCAGACACGGAAGAAACAGACAGCATTGATAGCGAAGAGTATATATCGGTCTAATGAAAACGGTCCTCGAATTTGTCTTTTCTTTCTTTTCTCTCTTTGCGCGTACTGTTAGCAGAAATCTCTTCGACCAAACGGTACAATTGGTTACTAGTCGGCCAAATAATAATTACACATTACTAAATCTTCCAATAATTTATTTATTTATTCAGTAATTTATTATTAACTATCTGTGCAATCGATAGTCTTTGCCATATACGCCTGAGTGCGTGCGTTCGCGCGTATGCAAGTGCTTCTACACTGTGTTCATTTTATGTGCACACGTGTATATACATACATACGTAAATTCTTGATTTCTACTCGCTCTTTAGCAACATCTTTATGAAAAGCAGAAAAACACAATTTACGAACCAATTTCCACTATATGAGTATGCGCGCATCACCCGAGTGTTTAAAGGTACTTACAACACATATAATCTGCAATAAAGTGTTAGTTGTATGCTAAATAGTTACTTATGAGCAGCATCTATCTTACAGTATTTCGATATCAGAAGGAAATATCGTGTAAAGAGTACCGTAGCATTATTAATCACATATGTTTAACTTCGTATACATGAAATTTCATGGCATTATGCGGCATGATTTATATATCATCGGTAAGAGAAGGAGCAACTACCCGTCTGTTTTCTTTTTCTGTCAAGTCCTTATTGGATATATATATTGTAAGAAAAGGAAACTAACCGACTTATCCGTACATTTATTGCTAGGAGAGTGATAAGAGTATCACAAAAATTTTATTTTTCCCATATGATATACTACGTTTCACGTCATAAAATAAAGATATAATAAGAACCGAGATATTTTATTTTTTCATACCAATTTACGGATTACAGTATCAGTAATTTATAACTTGCAAAAGGTTAATAAGTACATTTGATAATGTGGGCTGAAACGCAGGGTCATTAAAACGATAAAATGTGAACAGAACCATTTAACTATATGAAGTGTAACATTAGGGTAACGTAAATTCGTATACATCTCTCGTCGTATAAGAACCATGTTCCGTTTAATAAACTGCAAGGTATTTGTAACAGTTGATTTTATTTCCATAAAATTCATTAGGTTTTCAATTAATTATTTTTCAGTTGTATAACACGCGCTATAATTATATCAGATCAATGACGACAAAAGCACTGAATTTATCGTCCATCGTACAACTGCCAGAGTATGCCGACGTTGTGATAATAGGTACGTACTCGAAGTGATACAGCAATGTAATTTACCAGCATACGCACACTGTTTAAACTGTGTCACTTTCAGGTGGAGGTAGTGCAGGGTGCAATGCTGCCTATCATCTAGGAAAGTTCGGCATCAGTGCTGTATTATTAGAGAAATCAAAATTAACATCCGGTACAACATGGCATACGGCTGGCCTTGTATGGAGTATACGCGGTCCAAGTGATGTTGAGATAGAATTATTGACAGTTACACGAAGTATTCTCAACTCCTTAGAAAACGAAACTGGAATAAATCCAGGATGGATGAAGAATGGTGGACTTTATGTTGCGCAAACCAACGTGAATATTTATCGTACCGATTTCCTTTAATGCTTCTCTTTCGCATTTTAACTTTGTTTTGTACAGCACACATTATTTCACTGCTGCTGTTATTATCATAATCATAATCATAATCATAATCATAGTCAGTCATAGTCAGAGGCAGCAGCAGGAACAGCACCAGTATATTCTCTAATACTACTGAACATTGCTTACATTTTGCAGGAACGATTGATGGAATACAGAAGATTAGTCACAGCCTCGAAAGCTTTTGGTATCGAAGCTCACTTAATTTCCCCTCAGGAAGCAAAAAAACTATTTCCATTGTTGGACGAAGACGCTATACAGGGAGCTGTTTACTCGTCAGAAGATGGTGCTCTCGACCCAACTATGTTGATAAATGCTTTAACGAGATCAGCAAAGAATAATGGCTGTCAAGTAAAAATTATCCAATATATAAATTACTTAAAAACAATAATGACAGCGATTTAAAGGGGGAAATATGAAGTTAACAATATTTCTTAGATCTTTGAAGATTGCCCCGTTACAAACATACATACAGAGGAGACCAAAGATAGGAAAAAAATCTGTGGTGTAGAAACACCGTATGGAATTGTAAAAACAGATGTTGTTCTCAACGCTGCGGGTGTTTGGTCAAAGAACATAGCGGACATGGTTAACATGAACATTCCCCTATCATTATTGAAGCATGCTTACATTGTAACAGAACCAATAGAAGGTGTACAGAATCTTCCCAATATTAGAGATTCTGATAGAAGCATATATTTGCGAATGCAAGGCAGTTCCATGGTTATAGGTGGCTACGAACAAAATCCAATTGTACTACCGGCTGTAAGCTTTACTTTGCTTCATTTAATTTAGTAACTGCCGACTGTTCCGGGTGTCTAATAATACGAGGTAGAGTGCATCGTTACACACGTACTTTGTATTTGTATCCAAGGCTCCGGAGCAGTTTTCATTTGGCCTCTATGAATTAAATTGGAATACATTCGACGCACACGTAGACTCAATGATCCAACTGGTGCCAAAACTATCAACGACTGGAATAAGAACTACAATATGTGGACCAGAAAGTTTCACCCCTGATCACAAACCAATTATGGGTACTTAAAAATATGTTCTAGGGTTTCACATACATATACATTTATGTATACATATCTGTAAATGCGTATGCATTGTTTATTGAAAAGGTGAAGACCCTCGCTGCTCTGGATTATTTTACTCTTGTGGGTACAACAGTGCTGGCATGATGTTAGGGGGTGGTTGTGGAGAACAAATTGCGCGCTGGATAATCAATGGACGGCCAGATAAATACATGTTCAACTATGATATCAGAAGGTTCTTTACTTCGTTTCTTCTATTAATATATTAACATTATTTTATTTCAACATCAACATTTTATCTTTATGTTCGTTTGTTGGTACATAGATTTCTGCCGGACCAAAGAAACAACTTACTTTGGACGAACGCAAGATCCCATGAAGCCTATGCAAAAAACTACAACATCGTGTTCCCGCACGATCAACCGTTAAGCGGTAGAAATTTTAAAACAGGCCCCTTTCACACAGTAAGATTAATTATCGCGAATAAATTTAGTCGCATTATCTACCGATAATTTAAATATTATTGTAGATGCTGGTTGAAAAGGGTGCATTTATGGAAGAGTGCCAAGGTTGGGAGCGACCTGGATGGTTCTTTTCGACTAAAAGTGTAGAAACTTTGCCATACAATTACGCTGGATGTTGCGACACCGCAGAGTCACGGAATCATGAATATCGTGCAATATTGGAGAAAGAATACAATTTTGATTTTTCGCCGTATAGTAACATAGTATGAATCCAAGTATAATATAGATAAAGGACATGAAAGTGAATAAATTCTAAACTGTCTTTTTGCACTTGAACCAGATTAGAGAAGAAGCTCTTGCTTGTCGTAAGAATGTTGCTCTATTCGACATGTCGTATCTTGGAAAATTCTATCTTTGTGGACGAGACGTTCAAAAGGCGGCAAACTATTTGTTCACGGCAAACACAAACCGAGAATTTAACAAAACAATTTATACATGCATGTTAAATCATTCAGGGGGAGTAGAAGCAGATTGTGTAGTCACTGTTTTGAAACCTGGTTCCAGCGGAATCGTGAATCCAATATTTAAAGGAAAGGCGTTCTATATTGGTACGCCCCTACTAAGGAATGCTATCAATGAAATGTTACTATCGTGAATGATTTTAAATTTCTGATTTCATATTATCACTGTCAGTCTCGAGTGGTATATCGGCGTATCATACATGGTCGCATATGAACAAAGTAATAGAGGAAAATGGCTTTAATGTGTCGTTACACGATGTTACCGATCAAATAGGCATTTTATCTGTTCAAGGGCCAAATAGGTACTCTATCACGCATGATTGTCATTTAAGCTTGCGTATCTGAGACGAAATACTTAAACTATGACATTTCATGTAGCCGAAAGGTAGTGGAAGCGTTAATAGGTGAGGACATTCCGAATGAATCCTTCAAATATGCAACTACGAAATTAATCAAGATCAAAGATTCGGTAGTCCGATTAATCCGGCTTAGCTTCGTTGGAGAACTCGGTTTCGAGTTACATATACCAAAGTCGTCTTGCCCATCAATTTGTACAGCTCTAATCAATTGTGGTGAACGGTATAATATGAAATTCGCTGGATGTCGAGCACTGAACAGTCTTAGTTTTGAAAAGGGTGTGTAAGGGCTTTCTTTGACATCTTTTTTTTCACTAAATAAATGTTATCACCTTCGTTATATCTACCAGGCTATTTGCTTTGGGGTGCCGATCTTAGAACTGATGACAATCCCATAGAAGCTAATCTTGGACACGTTTGTCGCAAGGCCGGAAAATATGTGGGGAAAACAGCTGTCGATCGGTTGCGAGAAATTGGAATAAAAAAGAAATTGATCCATATCCATCTGAATGGGTGAGTGTCAATCGGCTTCATTCATAGCTTTAACTGCAAATACTACCTTTACATTATAGTAACGTTACGCCGTTATGGGGATTGGAAGCAATTTACAGAAACAATTGCCTTGTTGGCTATTTGCGACGAGCAGAAGAAGGATACAGCACTGGAAGTACTATTGGGCATGGGTAGGTAGGTGCACGTACAACAGATTGTCGTGATTATTAGCATTATTTAATACCAGGTACATCAAGCACCCTAATGGAGAGAACGTGACAAAGGAATTTTTGCACAGTGGCAATTATGAGATTGAAGCAATGGGAAAACGATACACTGTTGATGTTTGTCTGGAAAGCTAGTTTGAATATTGCAAGAATGAACAAACATGATCATTTTTGTACATCCTTCCATACAGAAGTTTTAAATGGTTGCACAGTAATCGAGACACATTTGCACTAACCTGCTAAAGGATTAGCATGTATCGTTGCATTGTTTATACGGATTTCTGTAAGAGGCCTATAATTTTTAGGATTTACTGGTAATTTCTCTAGCTGCTCGAGGGTTTCCAATCCATCGATTGTTCTAGAAAATAAAAACAGAACAACGCAGAAAATAAGAGTTTGTTACATACGCAGAATGTACGTTAAATATAACAAAATAATGTCAAAACGTACTCACTTTCCGAATAAAGTATATTTCAGATCTAAATGCGGTTGTGGACCGTACGTTATGAAAAACTGACTTCCGTTTGTGTTGGGCCCATTATTTGCCATGGAAACAAGTCCTCTTGCGTTATGTTTCAATTCCTCTTTAAATTCGTCTTCAAATTTGCGGTTCCATATTGATGTCCCACCTTTACCAGTTTGCATAGGATCCCCAGTTTGCACAATAAAGCCCTTTATATTTCTATGAAACAAGCAACCGTCATAGTAATTACTACCGCACAAAGCAAGGAAGTTCTGAAAAATGAAATAAAAAACAAAAATAACAGAATACACGTGATCGATAGAAAATTGCACCGCATTACAAGGGTACAAGTCCTACCTCGCAAGTTTTTGGGCACAACTCGCAAAATAATTCTATTTTTATATCTCCAACGTCGGTATGCAATGTCACGCTCTGTTGAAAAAATGAAAAAGTAAAAAAAAAAGGTATTAATACGAACCTATACAAGCAGTTTCAATTGCATAGATACAGTTAATATTTATCCACGAACCATCTTAAATAGCGGCAACCGTTTATTATTGGAAGTCAGTGTTCGTTCTTTGTTACTGGCGATACCGCTCTCGTTCTTACTTCTCGTTATCTATTGCAGTCCGATAAAAAAAAAACCTGCGAATTCGCATGTATATACGCATAAACGAATCGCCATGTTGAATTTATAGAATTACCAACGGAATCAAGTGTATGAATTTATTTTGAAGTGCAATGGAACATACGTTAACATATTGATTAAAAATAAATCGCAAAGTATAAAGGAGATCGGCTTGCATATATGCGTAAAAAAACGAAAAAACCAACAAGGAGAATACTTTTCTAAATTGTATGAGATAGGATTTTTGAAGGACGGCAAAGTATTGGTAACCAGTTTGACTTTGGTTTAAAGCGGCAAGGAATCGTAAGAGCAGCGCCACTTATTTCTGCCGAGTGTCCGCTCGTTTCTCGTCACAAGTAACGGTTAGGTAAAAAAAGATATCGGATATTGTGGCGTGCGTTTAATTCGTAAAAAGCGCGTTTACGGTTGTTTAAGTTGAGATTCAGTTTAGATTCTATATAATAATAAGAAGAAAAAGAACTTGAACGAAGAAGTTATTGTAAAAGAGTGACAAGAAAATTCGGACGAGTGGCGCGTCGGTGCAAACGGCTCTCTTCGGTCGCATGACGTAATTGTATTGATCGCGGAATAAGAGCCGAAAGTCGCGCATTCGCCATCTTGGACGAATTGTGGAAAAGAAGTTTCTGTGTCTCGCGGGCGCGGTACGCTTGTAATAATTCTAATCCGCGACGATCCAGACATTAATTATTTCAACTGGGAATTAACCCCTTTGTGAATTAGACACCCATTTGGACGGACCAAGGTAATATATTATTTCTTTCACTCGCTACTTCAACTGAATCTTTTTTTCTACGTGGAAACCTTGCTATCCACCGTTGCCCCCCTGATCATTTGCTTTCGAAGCCTTTTCCCCTCGATTCTATCAACCTTAATATATCATTTTCGCCCCTCTGCGGTCACAAATTCGAAGAATTAATAGTAGTTACTGAAGTCGACGAATGTTTCGTTGCAAAGCTTTTTGTTTTGAACTTTCGTGACTTTGACATCGCATTTGAGGGGGTTGGGTCCAATAACTGCGCTTTGACTGTGCCACTTCGTTTCTCGAGTATATACTTGGTTTACCCCTTCGGTTCTACATTACCATTCTTTAGTCTACTTTCGTCGGGGTTTCTTTTGTTTAATTTATCGCAACAGAACCGTTCGGAATGCTCCTATCTGTCTTTCACTTTTTCACATCGCGCATTCTTGTCAAACCTTTCTACTTTGTATCATCGTCCATGACTGTTACTCTTAAATCTTAAATTTCCTGTCACTTGTCTTGGCCAAAAAATTTCTCTTTCTGTTGCTGCAATTGGCGTCCCGCGATATACCCCTACTACTTCATAATAAAAAAAAAGAAAAAATGATAATAATAATAATAATTACCATTACCATTAGTCTTTTCTCTATTCTATTGCCTTGCTACTGAATCAGGTTTGTGTTTTTATTTCTTATTACAAGTGTTATAATTGCAGATAATATTCTGTTATAATTAAATTGTTTCATCAAGAATAACTGACATGAAATTCTAGATTTTTCCAATAGTGTTCTGCTATTAAAATTTCTCTATCGGACTTTGCGATTGCATTGATATTTATATGGACTTGTGTTTGATGTCGAGTGATGACCCGATATTGACTTTTACTTATTGAAATCAAAAGAACAGGTGTAAAATATGCGTGTGTCGAATCTGGTTTTAGATAAAGGGTTCGTTCTTTGGGTCTGATTGGTACTAAATGGTTGCCTGCAGACAGCATGTCTACTCTGTCAGGGCTTGCGTCGAAGGGGGAGAAAGGAAAGTCCAAGTTCCAATCGTTAGATATCAATAGCTTGTACCGGGAGAGCAGAGTGAGTTGATGAACAAATTTTACTCTATTTCTTTAACTATTACTTTTGTAAGGAAAAGTAACAAAAATCGATTAGGAAAAAGTGGAAATGCATTAGATTTGTTGTTTACATATACAGGGAGAATCGTTAGAACAGCATCAGCAAAAGAACACACTACCACGCAAACATGGAATGCAAAGTCTTGGAAAAGTGCCCTCGGCACGAAGACCACCCGCTAATTTGCCAAGTTTGAAAAGCGAGCATAGCAATAACGATCCAGCTGTGAGTCTTGTACCCAGCGGGGGAAGTGGTTGGGCTACTACCAAAGAGTCTGCAACTACCACTACTGCTACAACTACCACAGCTGTTACCTCATCGGATACCTCCACTGTAAGTTTCTCAAAAATTAATCAAAATCATAGAAAATTTCCCATTTATTTAATAAAATGTTTATTTTATTCCTAGTCAAATTCTTCGGCTGCACAATGTGCTGTGGGAACTGTGGCAACAACATCGCAACATCCATTACACCCAGGACAACAAAATACATCGCAACCTACATACTCATCCGATGCGAACAACAAGTCATCATGGAGTGCAATAATGAGCAGATCTGGAGATGGTATATAAATTAGATACGTAAACTAAGATTGTTTATTTAAATTGTTACGAAGTCTCTCGATTTTGCTCTATGCCATAATATTCGTATAAATTTATAATTTACGCAGTACCCACATTTCAGTATATTTATTTATTTTTGAACTTTTATCTAAAGCAAAATATACCGAATTTTTATTTACAACTTTTTTTTCAGTTTTGTTATACTTCGAATGTTTCCAGATCATGATAAAAACACTAATAACATTCCTATGATTATTTTATAGAGTGAAAAAAACACCACACAGTGGTTCATTTGGTTTTACTATTTTAAACACATTGTTTTTTGATTCAGGCAGTGCACCAGGAGGCCAGCCACAGTCGCAGCAACTACAACAGCAACAACAACAACAGCAGCAGCAACAACAACAACAGACGACAAATCGAGAATTAAATGCGCAATACGGACCTGGACCAAGTTTAAGACCACAAAGTAAGGCTTGGAGGAAAAGCATATGCAAATATGATTTCATTTATATAATTAAACGTATATGTTTCCGATATATATTAGCGGAAGGAAGTTGGATACAAGGTGGAAGTCGTACAGCCGGTGGTGCCGGAGTTACGGTTACTGGCCCCGGGAATGGGAGTTCAGGGGTCCAGGCCCTCCCTTTGAACATCACCGGATCAGCTCATACCGACATGTCTGGTGGCGGACGACAAAACTTGGTCCAGTCTCCCAACATGGCCATGGGCCAGGGAGGCCCCCACAGTTCCTCAAACAGTCAGACTGCTTTGAGCGCACCCCAACAAGTTAGTCCAAATCTGCATAATTACAGAGGACTTATTCCTCCATTTGTAAGTTTGACGGGTAACTTGTTGTACATGATCGTAACAATTGTATCATTTATATTGAATGGATGCACATTTTAAACACATTTAGATGTACAGAGGAAACTTTCCCGGTGGATTCCCATCTCAATTTCCGCCAACCACAACTCCCAGCGGGCCTAGGCCTCGGTTCAATTATTCTGCTGAACGATTCCCATCCCCGGCGCAACGGCAACAAGAACGTGACCGCGTTGCTGAGGAAGAAATTGTTACGCGGCCAATTATTAAGGAGGAGGATCTGACCCGTATGGACGATATTTCTCGCGATGCTGGCTGGGCGGCGCACGACGATATTGATTACAATCAGAAACTTGCGTTCAGCGACGATGAACTCGAATCTGAAACGTCTAAGAAAGATGAAAAGAGGGAGATCAAGGAGGAGAAGGGCGATGAAATGTCAACGAAGGATAAAGAGAAAGCAAGAGAGAATCGCGAGAGTCGTGATAATAATCACGATAATCGGGACCCAAAAGAGTCTCGAGAGCAAGCGAATCATCGTCCGTGGACACAGGGCACTTTACCCCGGGATTATCGTGGATCCAACGGGCCTGGTAGCTACAGCGGTCAGCCACAGCTGCATTCGGTGCATCCTTTGAGAGGTCAGAATACTTGTGTTCATTAATTCTATTGGTAGCAGTAACCGCAATAGCCCTCGTAAGTATGTTGATTGGTAACTTTTACTTTTGTTGTGGACAAAACAGGCGTAGAAGACGACGAAGCGTGGAACGAGAGACGCAGGTTAAAAGTTGTGGAAGTCGCATCCGTGGTGGAGCGTGCACGACAACGCAAGGAAGAGGAAGAGAAGCGATATCAGGAATCTACTAGACAAGCGGCAGCTAAGAAATTGCAAGATTTAGAGCAGAAAATGAAGGAGAAGCAGGCAAATGAGTCGAAATGTTTGATCAGCGTTCCAGCAGTTGCGATTCCGGTTCCAGAATGGGAACGAGAGAAAGAAAACAGAGAACGAGAACGATCAGACGGGAAAGAGGAAAAACCATTGAACCGCGAGTCACGCGAAGCCAGAGACGGCCCAAAAGATTGCAGAGATTCACGCGACCAATTGATGCCAGATATTCGACAAGGCGACCGACAACCTTTCAGTAGACAGGACAGTATCCGTAACGAGAGGGAAAGAGAACGAGATCGTGACCGAGATCAAAGGGACACGAGGGATCGCGAATTGCACGCAACATTCTCCCGACACTTCCAAAACAATTTACCACCCCGTTTTCAGAAGCAACAAGCAGAAAGAAGCAGCGCTGCTTTCAATCGCATATCGCCTAGTGCTGCCGACAGGTCGTCTGCCCAACCCGTTCCATTCTCGCAGCAGTATGATCCCGGTAGATGGGTTCACAGTCACGGTTCTTTGAGTAAGTGGTATTTGACAGTATACTGTATTCGAACTTAAGTTTAATATGTTCTTTATTATTGAAATGGAACATCTTCTGCCCCCTCCTTGTCAATTGTTACTGTTCTTGTAGCACTCAATGAAATTTGTATTAGTAGACAGCAGCTTGAAAGTGTCTTCGCATGCTGCTTCGACGCAACGTCGGAGTAGAACGGATTCAGACATTTCTACTTCAATGGACGACGAACGACCTCCGTCCCGAGATTACCGTGGTTCTCTGCTTCGGGACGACCGTTATCGTCATTCTTCTCATCGGCCCTACGACACCCGTAAAGCAGCTGGCTACTATGACGAGTACAGTCGGAATTGCAGGGATCACGACTACGACGATAGACATTCTCGTGATTCGTGGGAACGTGAAAGATACTTGGACGATAACAAGGAACGCGATGCAAAGGATAGCGGAGAGTCAAGAGATGTAAGAGAAAATCGAGATATTCGTGATATTCGCATCAATAGAGACAATCGAGATGCGAGGGAAACTCGGGAACGAGATAACAAGGACAAGAAGGACTACGATAATTACTTGAAGGTATTCAATATTATTGTCCTCAACAATATTTACAATATTTACAATATTACTAATTCGTAATCGTCCATAGGATCCCTTTGACGACCGAGATCGTGATCGCGATAGAGATAGAGATCGTGAACGCGAACGCGATCGCGAACGTGAGCGTGAACGAGATCGCGATCAGAGGGAAAGATCGGAAAGCTCGGAATGGCGCGAAGAACGTGTCATTCAAGATAGGATAATAGATAATCGGCGCGATATGCAGAGAGATGAACGCTCGGAACGTAATGAGCGTCCGCAGAGACCGGATTCTCGCGACAGTCGTACTTCGCGAGAATCAAAGACATCTTTGCGAGATGATGATTCACACAAATTACGAGACTGTAGTTCGTGGGTGAACGAAGTTGCCGATTACGAGGAAAGTAATAAACGTGACACGTATCACGAAGATATTCGTGAAAGGGAGAGGGAGAGGGAGAGGGAGAGGGAGAGGGAGAGGGAGAGGAGGCAACCATTAGGGCCTGTAACTAAGGAGAGAATCGAGGCGGATGAGCTGAAAAGTGAAAAACGTAACCTGACGCAGTTAAAACGAGCGTGCACCGACCAAGACAAAAAGGAGCAGGCAAAGGAAAGCTCGACAGATATGAAAAAGGAAACGGATGTTTGGAATAGAAAGGCCGACCGAATGAACGAAAACAGCCGTGCAGCGGATAGGGGTGATAATTCGCCGAAGGCGTGGTCCGATGCTGTATCCCCAACGTTTGAAAAAGAAGAAGAGAAAACATTGGAATCACTGAAGAGTGAGAAAGAATCGGAGGAATTGAAGCAGAGTTTCGATAAATTGAGTGTAGACAAAAGGGACGACATGCTGTGCGAAGATTTAACGACAGAGCAGAAGCAGGTAAAGGAAGATAAGCGGGATAAAAATATACGGAATAGAACTAGCAGTGGTGGGTCGAATTCGAGAGTGCGCGATTCCCGTGGAGGAAGGCAATGGGGAGGCACGTACAGCGTGTACGCCCGAGGTTGGCGAGGTCCCGAGTCAAGAAGTCGGAGAGGTTGTCCAACAACAGCGGCGAGACCAGCTTCGGCCAAAAGCGTTTCGTACGGACATACCGATTCGGAAAACAGCGCCGACGAAGTATCTGGTTCCACTGAATCCGTGAAGGAAGACAAAAAGTTAGCTAGATCACCGAAACGTAATCCAAGGGTGGAAAAGGAAGAACGTAATCGTGAAACGCTGGTTCCTGGTAGAGACGAGAAGCGAGCCGATTATCCTCAATCTCAGCGCAGCGACAAACGCCCTTACGAAAACAAAATTAGTCGTGAAGGTTTTGCTCCCTCGGGAGAACCGTCCCGTCGTGGTCGGGGTGGTTGTCGCCTTCGAAATACGACCAGTACAGGCAATCGTATGGAGGGATACGGACCACCCTCAAATAAGAGCCCCTTTTCCTCTGAACGTAGCATCGAAGAAAAACAAAATGCTACGCGACAAAATCCACCGACGCCCACTCCAGATAAGGATATGAATTCCTTGGTAGCCCCGCAAGTCGAATCTACCGACGATAAAATTATAGCGAAGCAGCAGGCACTTACCGCTGGAATAACTGGGAAACGTGCCAAATCCCCGAATCATCAGCCTCAGCAAACTCAGCAGTCTTGTAACAAGCAAGACGCAAATGGCAGCAACGTGTCCGCTCAAAAGGTACAAGTTCCGAAAAAAGAAGAATCTCGTTCGAAAAGAACGCGTAGTGGGAGCGGAAGGGTAAGTGTAACCACGGTTTATTATCCAACTGATTCGGAGGATCCTGTTCTATTCCTACTTTCACCTCTCTGAATTCAGTACAGTTAACTTCGTATTTGTTTGGTATTAATTTATTAACAAGGGAAACGCTTCTATCTTTGCAGGGTAGAGACAATCGCGAGCTGCGTTACCGTAGCAGCGGTAGCAACGTATCGAAACAGACCTCTTCGGACGTAGGAAACGAGGATTGGGAAACTATGTCTGAGACCAGCGAGGGCCATGTAGAAGAGCATAAAGAATCTCGCAACAGCCGCAATAAGCAGTTCTCTGGTCGCGCGAACACAGCGAATAATCAGACTGATGCAGCATCAAACGTGCATTCACGTCGAAACGAACAGATTGTGAATAATCGTGAGCAGCGTGAGAAAAATGTAAAGTCTTCCAATGCCGCGTCTCGGGCGCCTGGCGCTGAAAAAAGAAATCCACAGAATTTCAATTTCGCCAATCAGAAAAATCACTCGGGCAGCATTCCGCCGTTGATACAAACGGGTCAAGTACAAAATGGAAGGTCAAGGAATCAAGCTTCTGGTAGTAATTTAACGGTCTCGACAAAGTCGACCACGAAAGATAGCACAGTGAATCGCATGGATGAAATGAAACTGAACGATCCAAACTTGGTTAGCCAAGCCCTTAGCGACATGAATAAAAAGTCTCAGGGGAAAGAGAAAAAGACGATCGACTGCGAAACGGAAACGAATAATTGTATCGAAGATGGGTCCAGTACTGTCGAAGATAAAGTTGATTCCGACGGGTTCCAAGAGGTTCGTTCCAAGAAAAACGTGAAAGAGTCGAGACATTGTCAAAAGGACGAGATAAAACCGATGAAGCGTGAAAAAGAGAAAGATCGGGAACGGGATCGTTCAAAGTCAAAAGCAAACGGTGGTCCTCAGCAGGCGGCGAGTACTTTGCAGCAACAGGTACAGAATATCCCGCCTTTGCTTGGCCAAGCCATTCCACAACCTGCTGGCATGTTGCCAAAACAGTACGATAGAACTAGAACAGTGAAATTAGCTCCGCGGTTCCATAAGCAGCGTTTAGCAAAACAGCTACAGCAACAGCAGCAACAGATGTGTGCATCCGACTCGAGCGACTCGAACAAGATGAACAATTCCAACAGTTATGGCAAGGATTCTTCTAACGGCCCTGCTCCACCACCATCTGTTAACGCATGGGATAAACCATTTACGACAAGTCAATTGCGATCGAATTCTCCATCGGCTATCGCCGCAGATATTCAATTGATGCCCGGTATGTCAACGCAAACCGATCACGGCCACGTTCACGGTCACGGTCATAGCCACAACCACGGCCATGGTCACGGTCATGGCCATGGCCACGCACATAGCCACGTCCATAGCCACGAGACTAACGAGCAAGCCAATTCTGGAAACAGCAGTCAACGAAATTCGCCGAACGGTGAGAAATCCGGGAAAAGTTCCAAGGATCAACTGGTAGATAAAAGCTCGGTCTCCGATGTTTCTTCACCACCTGTCCAAACGTTGATATTCGAGAACACGAATTACTCGAAAACTACCAAGGCGGGCCCTTCCGATTTGGCGGTAAAAACGAAATTTCCGAATCATATGAAACCGCAACAGCAACAACGCGTTGACAAACGAGCGGATCTCGAAGATGAGATAAACACCGGCGGTATGCAGCAGCAACAAGCACAGCAGCAACAGCAACAGCAACAACAGCAACAGCAGCAGCAAAACCTCCCCGTGGCGTTTTCAAGCAAACCGAACGATTTGTTGAAAGACAAGAACCAAGAGGCGATTCAAATGCCGCTATCGTTCAACAAAAATGAAGACAATGCCGATATGAAGCTAGATTTCACTTTTGACTCGGACCTCTCTCAGTTGACCGAAGACAAGAGCAAAAGCTTAGGAATGGCCAGATCCATGCATATGGCTACTGGCCAAAGTACAATTTCTCCCTCTACGGCCGAGCTTAATTTAAAAATTGCCTCCGTAAAGAAGGTATGGGAGAATGCACCCCCTATGCCAACCGTGGTCGAGCACGAAGACGGCAATGTTGTCAGTAGCGCCAATACTTTTCCACAAGCGTTCGAAAGTACGGATGTTGATGATAGTTACAGCCCTCACCAGCAGTACAATCAAAATAACATGAAAAATGAAATAACCACATCCACGAACGTCTGCAAGGTGAGAAATCATTTCGCGAACATAATATCACGTTATCATGCATGCATATCTAAACTATATTACATCACTAGAAATTGACTCGATATCAAACAGCAATTCAAGTTCGAGTAAAAAATATTGCATTTCTCTTACAGTTCGTTCATTCTATTTTTTCCCCCAATTTTATTAACGTTCTTTGCTCGCATTTCGAATAGTTCCCATAAATAGTTACCATGGTGAAAATGAGAAAGGTAAGTGGCTAACGCGCATCTTTCTTAATTTCGTTTCATTGTCTTGAAATCCCATTGTTTCTTTGTAAAACTCTTCCAAGTACGAAGCATTATAGTGTATATTCGCTTGACGTATCAGTTCTCCCTGCTACTATCCCATAATAACCAACATAATCCCTACAATTCTCGTTAATATCACTATCACTATTTTACTTCATTCTTCTTACACGTTTCTTTCCATCTTGTTCATAAACTGTCTATCCAATGTCCATCAACTGTCCATCAGACGTATATCGTTGCATATGGTCGTGTCGGCTCATCAGTTTTGATCATTCCTCACTTCTACACATCGTAATCGTCACGATAACCCTCCCATAACCGTTAATGTCCTTCGACTGTTAACTCTGCTTCCTTAACCAAGCGTACGCGGTTAGCGATGAACCTAACTATTTTCACCAGAATTCAGAAGAAGATCAAAATCGAAAGAGGAGAAAATTATTTCCTGAAAAATTGCGTTGCTCGGTCAGCATCAATTGTAACGACAGTTGATAGTGATGTAAATAGAAAACTAAAATAACGAAACACCATGTCCCCTGTGGGAAGATGCTGACTCTTTGCCTGATGCGCAGCTGGTTCCCCCGCAGGTGAAGCCGCAGCAACAGTCCTCGGGAAGCAGCAGTGGCCAGTCCGGTTCGACGGTCCCTGGGCCAAGTCCTATCGGAGCTGGACAAAGTCCTATCGGACATCCTCCTGTCAGTCTCCAAGGACCATTGAGCCCGCCTCCGTTCAACTCAACCGGCCAACCCTCTCATATGAATTATCAGGTGCAGTACTTTTCCCAATTTACTTTTATATCCCATCCGCCTGAATTCTATGCCCTCGCAAACTCTTTAACACGCTTTCTTTTTATCCCCCTTTGCAGGAATTCCCTCAGTATACAGCCTCTCAGCCGGCGCAATATGGCAGCATGTCGGCCATACCTTCTCCGCCAGGCGTGTTGTTTAACGCTGGCTCTGGACAACTTCCAGCACAAGCGGGGGGTCTTTACGGGGCATTTCAATTAGATCAAAGCCGATCTCCATTCACGCAGTATACATCGTATGCTCCGTCACTTCAGAATTCTTTTAGCCAGCCGAACGTTTACTTGCAGCAACCTCCACCCCCGCCGCCAAACGCACCCACTCCGGACATGTATCAGAGCAATCTTTCCCAATACCGTATGGTAAGTAGAACGATCGGAGATGAAGCCGAAGATATGAAGTTCCGTTATTATACATGTACAACGATTAACAGACCGCAACAGCAGCTCCGCCGTTCGGCCAAAATCAGCAGCTCAGTAACAATCCGAGTACGGTTCTTATTGGATCTTCTTCGAATTCATTGATGTCCGCCAGTGTAAAACCATCCTCTCAACCTATCGGCGCCATAGGAACTAAAGCTCCGCATTTTCAAGCACCGTCCGCGCCACAACCAAACCCAGTACGTCTGAATTTCCTAAAACATTTCACACGTAATTCGTATTTATCCACGCCTGTCTTCGCGAACCTACTTGTCCGATTTCGTTGCAACTTTTCTTCTTTACATCTTTATTTTTTTGTTTAGTTAACATACATACCGTTCGACCCGAATCAAGTGCTCAGCGTCGGTGGCAGTTACATGGGCAATTCGCAATTAGTGCAGAGACCTGGGCCGAACATACAAGCCTCGACCAACAGTTATTACAGTGCAACATCGGCTGGTGAGTACAGAAACGTCGCCTCGACGCTGATACAAATCTATACACGATACACAATTCCTGAACTTTGCGTGCGTGTTTCAGATGTATTTCCCGGATCCCAGGCTGGCTTTTACCAACCGGGCGGTGCTACACAGCAAACCGGCACTCACTACGGACTTCAAGGATTCGGACAGCACAGCCAAAGCCTGGCGACCGGCAGTGCTACACCCGTTGGTCTTCAGAACTTCAACTCGGGCTTCTTGCCGGGTTCCGGTTTACAGATTGCCGCTGCCGCGGTAGCGCAGCAATATCGTAATCCGAATGGAGGACTTGCGGGACCAGCGAACGCAGGCCCCACTTTTCTCAGCAAGCACCAACCGCAGGATCAACCGAGACAGTTGAAGAGTCCGTCGGGAAATCAACAAGATGTTCTTGCGTCCGTTTTCAGTTCCAGTAGGTCGAATTAGTTTTGCACGGACTTAAATACCGCGCATAGCACCATATAATATCAAACCTACTTTTCTCAGCATCACAAATACCGTCGCCTAAATCGAGAAACTGTAAACAACAGTCATCGTCTCAGCAACCGCAACCTAGTCCAACGCAACATCACAAATATCAACAGTATCAAGGCGTTAGTCAATCAACCTTGGTAAGCGGGGTTCGCGTTAAATGATAAACCGGTTGCCCTAACGCCTCGTGGCTACTTCGACAATACTAACGAATTTGTCGCAGGTTTTGCAACAGAATGTACGCAGCATGGGGATGCCGCCACGCGCTGGTATTCAACCGTCCCAACAACGTTATCCGCCGCCCATTCAGAGACCTGTCGTTCCATTTACACCGTGTCCAAATCCGAATAATCCCGGCTCGCAGCAACAACAACAACCTAATTGTATGGCATCGCAACAGCAAGCTCAAATCAATCGTCACAGACCGAATCTGCATCAACAGCAGCAGCAGCAGCAGCAACAGCAACAACAACAACGTAATATGAAGATGCAACAACAATATTATTCTGCACAAGGTTCGTGTTTCTCGTGTCATGTATTGCTTGCTACCGCAGCCGAACAAATCTTTCTGTGGTTGTAGCCTAACATTTGTATTCTCTTTTCTCCGTTTTACTCAGGAACCGTGAAAATGGACGCCAATGAAAAGGCGGATTCGCATAATGACAAAATCAACGACAATAGCACCGGAGCACAGCAAGGTGGGACAAAATCAACCGTAAATTCGCAGGAAAATGACAATAAAGAAGAAGTGAACCAACAAAATGAGTGATTTGTGAAAAAGGACGACGTTCGTTCTATCATTTGAAAAATACTATTTACGATCATACATAATGATACGGCGTCAATCGAAAGGTAAATGATAATGATTGTCTTGTTGTCGCACACGCGGAACAAACATGACCCCAACTGATATCGTATTTCTTTTGATTTCAATCGGTTTATGGGCTTAGGAAATGTAATTAAGAACTTGGCCATGTCTAGTTAGAATGATATAATCGCGATCCATTGCCGAAGGTGGGAAAAGTTAGGTGGTATTTTACTACTACTATGCATACCAATGCTTCTCCGAATCAATTATTATCATGAACGTTCACGTTCCATGAATACTCAACGAACGTACCGCTCTCGACGAACATTCCATTTTGTTCGGAAACATGCCACGAATTATAAAGCGCGAAACGCGAAACGCAAAACGAATACAGAGGAGCGCAGACCACGCACTGCGGTTGAACCCAATCCCAGATGAAAAGAGGGAACTTAACAGATGCTATTGAAAATTAGTTTACAGCGGAAAAATTAGTCAATGCAGACTAGACTATTTCTATTCTTCGCTTAAAGTTGATCGAATGCGTTGGCATGTTATTGAAAAGCACCTCAAAAAAAAACGGACAAAAAATGCGGGAAAAGGGATAGCAATGTCAAAATATTAGACTGACTGACGCGCACAACGTATTGCCACTCAATCGATGCCAATGGGTCACCCTAACCAGTTAATTACATTATCGACTTTGAGGATAAGAAGTGTGCACAAGACATATGTTCTGTACATGTGAACACGACAGCGTTCTGTGTTATATAATGTTGATGCCAGAACCTTCGTGACACATAGCCCGACAAAGATATGCTCGACCGTTGCTCCAATTTATAGAGCCCTATCAAAATGATGAAAGTGAGCGGAAAAAGTTGAAGACTGCTGTGTATATTAAAGCTGCAGGAAAACAAAAGATTTAAAAAAACGGAAGAATATCCATGCAATGGTCGTATAGATCTGCATGACGTTGTCCCCAATGCAATGTGACAAGTAAAAAAAAAGTTCGTGTACATTAATCGTTTATTAATATACTGTGAGGTCATGAGGAAGCTTGTGAAAAATAAATAGTGCAACAATTGTTTATAGTACTGAATATATTATCATGACCTAGCCACTCTCAGAATGAGTCATCAGTGATTAGGAATGTAATAATACAGGGAGTGTCGCTTGCAGAAATACGAAACGCGCTTGATTTTTTCGCGTGTTGTCATATTCCACTAACTCGCAGCATTGCCTGTCGCAACGTACATGTCGTAGAAAAAAATTGTATATTCTCTGCTTTCGTTGCAGTTCAAGCACTATTATAATAATTATTATCATTATTATTACTACAATTAATTATCATTATTATTATTATTATTTTATTTTATTTTAATCTATTTTATTTTACTTGTGGTACTCCCGTCGTCATTATCGTCACCATTATTTCTATTGTATTACTATACTGCAACATACAATAATATATTATCATGATCGCCGTCGTTGTTACTACTGCCGCTGCTACTATTATTACTTACAATCGCATCGTCGCAATTAATGAACAAAAAAAATGATTCACCCTATAATTATCACAATTATTGCGACCATCTTTATTCGCTATCCCCGTAATTACAGTCAACGTCAACATCGTCGCTGCCGCTGCCGCCCTTGTGGCGTAATATCGTTATCATTGTCATCATTAGCATATCTTAACCATTACCGCCATCAATACTATCGCCCTCGGCATCATCATAATTATGATTATCACTACTATTAATAATATTATAAAAATGAAACCAATGGAAATAAATAGTAGTATTTACAAGAATTAATTTTTACCAATTTCCTTAGGACAACGAATACTCGTTTCATATAAACTTTACGGCATTTCTATTAAGATGTAACGGGACGAAGGAAATTTGCTGCATTTACTGCCGTCATGATTTTCATATATTGTCATATATTCATAGTACCGACTTTACCGAAACTCTTTCACAATACTAAAGAAGGAATGCGAATATGATACGAATCGTTAAGAATTTAAACCCTCTACGATCTATTGTTAAAGAGAAGGGAAACCGTTTCATTACTCCAAATTGCGTGAGCCAGGTATTAATTGAAAATGTTCAATGACCTTGACTGCAAGTCCGAGTTACAGTGCACAAAGTGCAATTGAAAGATAGCGGAGACATGGTGCCTTTAACTTACTGCCACAAGAATAGCCATTTTTTTTAAATAATTTGCAGTAATATTAAAAGTGTAATGTTTTACAAAATCAGTGACGACTTTTTAAGAATAATAAGTCTTAACGATTTAGTGTTGTTTTCTATGGCTGCATTTTTATTGTCCGACATATTAATAGTGTTATCAGTCCTTGTATTTATTAACTCCATTAGTAGTACCAATAGCAGTTAGTAGTGCTCGTAGCAGCAGCAGCAGCAATGATAGTAATAGTAAGGCTACTAAATTTAAACATGTAACTGCAACAGAATTTTCCTGATTAACTAATAATGCTGGTATTACTAAATTACTATTATTTATAACATTAATAATATCGCCACTATACTCTACTTATTGTTCATACTACACAGCTTGTTGGTTCTGATAGACCATATTACTTCTACAATAGGGTTCTTGGAATGACATTGTCACCCCTTTCATAATACAGTATTTCTTCTTTTGTAAAAATTTCTGCATACAATTTGCCTTCCTTTAGCTTTCATTTTCTTTAGCAATACCATTATTATTTAAATAAAATGATTACCACTAATCATTGTCGTTAACACCACACTCATCATTATTTATCATCACCATCATCATCAAATTTTTACACATATTTGTAATTAATGTTGTAAATCTGAAACATCAATTTTATGATTGATTACTAAAGACCAGAGCACTCTCACACTATCGGAATATAATTACCTCCATCATTATCACTAATATTTAATATTAATATCGCTACTATTGTCAACATCGTCGCTAATGATTTTGTGTGTATACATATGCGTAATATGATATACATGCGTCAATACTGTCAGATCTGAGCAAATGATGCTGCTTTTACAAGAAATGTATGTTTAACAGCTGATGAAACGAAGATGAGGAACAAACCGAGACAGTAAGTAAGGCGAGTTAGAGTTGGGGAGCACGATCATGTGAAAGTATCTGAATATATTTCAAATATGAACATAATCTATCATTTTATCTTTTGACACGTACGCATCGCGTGCTCTCCTTTTCAAGTGTACGTTTATGATATACATATATCGTACTTGTACAAGATGCAGGCGCAATGGTTTGTCTACCATAATGTAACCGATAACTAATAATAAACAAATTGCCACAGAAGTGTAATATATTAGTAGATTAGTAGTAAGTTCTCAGTTATGTATTGAAAAAAAGTACACTCGTGTATATCTTCTGGGATACGCCAGTGTATGTATATAATAATCGTTATTTTGGTCGGTACGCAAACGCATTCGTATTGCATTTATATTTTGCAAGAGAACGTTTGATCAAAAAGTGTTATGTTTTCAGGCATACAGAACTGCGATATAATGTTTATGGGTTGCAAAAAGTACAAAATTCAATTGACGATTGTTTCAGGATAATGTAGCGCAATAAGACGATGGACCCTCGTACCTAGCTGTAAATTATAATCCATGTCAAGTTTTCTCTACAATTGTCAAATTAAGTTATACCACTACTGATTATTAAAACATGACGATAAAATAAGTATTGACATAGAATTGTCTTTTGTTTCTTCTAAACATTCTGTTTACTATGGTATATACATAATATGCAATCGGTATACAGTACCATTTAGGACAAGCTATATGTGTGCATACAATGACTAAATGAGCCGCATATACCTGATGAAATTGAAAACGTTAGATTTTCAATGCATTTGTAACGTTTTACTCGTTGTAAAGCGAAATTTCTGCCGGTCAAAATATAAAATTGATTAATGGCGCTACAATCGCATGTGGTTATGTGGCATGTGACATGAGGTGTGTAACGAATAGAGACATCTACCGCGTGTGTTGCTGCTACTCTCAATGATTAAAAGGACAGATAATAAATAGACTAGTAAACTAGTATATTGTATGCAAAAATTACGGATAGTAGCTGAACATATTTTGTAATGCTGCTGCAATCTGAATTAACATGGAACTTCAATAATCCATGGACGAGTGCTGAAATCTTAAATCTGCTTTTCTTTTTAATAAACAAAATGTTTATAGTTTGATCACAGATTTTAATTGCCACTTAATTAACGCAAGATTCGTCTGTGGAAGCGTTAGAAAGAAAATTAATGGGGAATGAAAAGAGTGCCCTTAGCGGGCTGGAAATTGATGAGAAACCGGTGGAACTTACAGATTTTTGGGTGCATTACATAGCCAATGTGAATGGCCACAATGCGCAAGCAGCTCAAGCAGTGTCTCTGTTTGTTAGTGAACCGTCATTGCATTATAGCGCAAGTTTTGGTAATCCATCACCATTGGAAAAAGCAGCAAAGGTTAACATTTATTTAGCAATTACTTCATGTGATATTGCAATCGCACACTTTCTTTAAACATATTATGTTAATGTATAAAGCAGTTAGATTGTAACGATAAGAAATAAAGTAAATCTATGTTTCAGAATCTAATGTTATATAGGCATCCATGTATATTGAAGTATGTTGCTTCATGGTCGAAAGGTAGTAAGTTCTTTCTTGCTACTGAAAATGTTAAGCCATTAATTCAGTGCGTGGAAACTCAAAACACATTGCAAATATGCATGGGATTATATAGTATTTTACGTACATTGGCTTTCCTTCATGACAAAGCATCTGCAACTCACAATAATATATGCGAAAGTTCGATTTATGTTACATCAGAGGGATGTTGGAAACTTGGGGGATTAGAATGCTTATGTAAATCTAACGAATTAACATCCTCTTACTTAAAGAAAATAAGAAACTACAGATGTGAAAAGGCAATATCGTGCAACGAAGACACAACTATTAATGCAACAAATTTTGCAGCACTTGATGCATATGCATTCGGAGTTTTAGCAGAGAATGTGCTAAAATTAAAGGGCGCTAGTAAGTTTCCATGCTCAGTAAGTTTAGAGAAAAATATCATTAAATATATTGTTCCCTATTAGGCGATGTTCCTGCCCTGTTAGAGTTTAAACAATTCTGCAAAGAAAACTTGCAAGGTTCCGATCCATTTCTAAGGAGCCAATTGTCTTGTGTACTTCAACATCCATTTTTTACCCATGACTTTATGAGGATATATGCATTCTTAGAGGAGCTGCCTTTGAAAAATAATGAAGAGAAGGAAATATTCTTTGGGTACATATATTTGGCTAAGGCTAGCACAGTTATTAATAATCAGTGAGGCGTACAAACATTTTAATTATTCTGTAGATCGCTAATAAAGCAACTGAGATCGTTCCCCGAAATTATCGTCGCAGAACAATTAGGAACGTTATTACTGTCAAGGATGGTTTTATTAGATGCAACCGCGCAAGATAAGCTGTTACCATTCATTTTAAAACCAAAAGGTAATTAATTATCGTTGTTAACTTTAGCGGAACGTATCCTATTTTTAAAGCATATACTTAATTAGTAGATGGAAAAGATGCTGCAGACATTAATCTGTTCACATTTTCTACGTTCAAAGTTTATTTAGTACCAAAACTGTTGCAAATGTTTTGCATACGCGATGTATCGATACGTTTGGTACTCCTGTTGCATTTCAATTCGTTCATTCATACATTTCAAATGGATGAATTAAAGTCCCAGGTACTTCCTGAATTACTTGTTGGAATAAAGGATACAAATGATCACCTTGTATGCGCAACGTTGAAAGCACTGGCAGACATAGTACCAATCCTAGGCTCAGCCACTGTCATTGGCGGAAAGAGGGGAAAGTTATTCACGGACGGCCGACCAAACAAATTAAAGGAGAACGAGAAAACTGAAAGCAGTGGAAATGTTGCTCGTTTATCAACTGCAATAAGTGCTATTGAAAAATCGATTGATTTGCCAGAAAGACCATCTCCAGACGGAGGCGAGGACAAAAAGGAGATCGGCCCTTCGGTTGTTGAAGAAGAATATACTTGGTCCGATTGGGACATACAAGAAACTGGCGACGTGCATCTACGAATATCGCAGCCGTCCGACATGAAAACTCACTGCAATCGGGTTCCAACTTTAGATCCAGTATTTAATATTATTACTGATCCAACATTGAACGGAGAAAAGATTAAACAGACAGAATCAAAGCTGGGTAAGAAATTTACTGTTTTATCGGACATTTCGGAACTTGATATCAAGAGCACAAAAGTTTCTGATGCTCCCAAGGAGGAATATGATTTCTTCACAGATATGGAACCTGTGATAAAAAAGACACAGATTGTACATGTACAACAACCACAGACATTACCAAAAAGTGTATTCGATATCAAATTATTAAATGGATTAGACACTTCGGAAGAAAATGATGGTTGGGACGAAGATCTAAGTGACTGGGATACAGAGCATGTTCAAGAAGAAAAATCGTGAAAAAATGCTTTGGTCTTTATTATATACGTTATATCAACCGAGGATAAGTTTGGTGCTATCAATTCTCTCAAACAACCTAATCCAAACTTGATCTCAATGTACAGTGCAATAGTATTTAACGTTTATTAAAACTGTACAGTCATTCATAATTTATAGAAGATTAATTTCCCATTGTGTTGCATTTCGCAGGGAATAAATATAATATTCAGTGAATTCAATCAATTCTATTTGAAATATATATTTCTAAACTCATGAATGATCCGAATGAGATTTCATGACAAATAGAGATACGTTGAGCAGGATTAAGCTTATTATTTAGCTTATTATAATATTTCTAATAAATGAGAGTTTATGAGAGTGTGAGAGTTTATATTAATCAATTCAAGGCTTAAGGTGAGCTGTTTAGCGAGGCTTCTTCTTTCCATTACGACTTTGGTTCCTCTTCCTGAGTTCCTTGATCCTCCTTTCAAATTGTCCTCGTCTAATGGGGTTTGGTCTCCTTGGGTTTCTATTTGTCCTTGGGCACGTGGAGGTGGCAATGCTGCGTTTCTCGGTAAGGGCTTCAGGGTACGTGCCTATTAAGGGAAAACGCGGGAAAACTAAGGAAAACTACCCTTGTTCAGCGGTAGAACATGTGGCGGTAGAATAGGATGACGTGGAGTCCGAGAACCTGCGGAGATCATACATGTTTTAATAGACTTTAGCCAATCCTATATGCTCCGTAATAAATAATGTTTAGAATCTTCCAAGTGAAGTGTTCGAAGATCTGAATGCTCTGAATTTCCTTTTGTTCGACAACCTGTGACTGGTACTTAAATAATGGACATCTTTATTTATAGCGTATACTCGGTCCTAAATTAGTATCGCTATCAATAGTTGCTGTTGCGAGTCTATTGGTGGGATATAGGGAATTTCCGTGGATTCTCGGGGAGAGCGCGTCGAAGAACTGGTGGGGTTCTCAAGGGTTCCCTTGTTTCGGGATAGGCCATGTGGTGGCCAGCCCCGAATATCGTGGGGTCGACTTTTCAAGGGTTGTACGTGACTTTTTTATACTTAGCTGTATTTTTACGGCCTGTAGTAAATAAGCTTTAGAAACTTCCAAGTGAAGTGTTCTAGGATCTGCACTTAAAATAATGTACAGCTTTATTTATCGCGTGCCCCTATCCGGTTTCGAATTTCGCTCCTAAGTTATTATCACTATCGATAGTTATAATTATATCGTCGACCGTTGATTCGATATCACTAGATATTAAGGCCTGCTAATGCGATAGCGCAACAGTACAAACGAATTATTCACTAGATAGAAAAGAGAACTAGAATAACCGTTAAACACTTCCTATCTTACTTCATTCGTAATTCATGATTCGTGGGTCGGTGAGGGCGCAACGGACCCAAGCAGGAACTTCCTTTTTGTACGTGTAATAGTCGAAGTCAGTACTCGTGCTTGAACTTTTAGTACATTTGCCGTTAAAATGGTAAGTAAAATTCTATTAAGATTGACGAAAACCGGTAAATCAAATTCCAGATTATTTATAAAAATTATTTAACGTTAGTAAAGACGCTGGATGCACGTTATTCGGTAGGATTCGAAGGAAGCTTAACTCGAACGTGATATCCATTGATACTTTAGTAGTACGATATAACATTGTGGCATATTTTGCTTGTTACTCAATATCGTTATAAAATAATTTTCTTGAAAATATTTCTCTTAGATGTAATATTCATACGAGTACACGTTATTGTAACCCTTCCAACTCAACGGGCCTATGCCCCTACACGTGTACTTATGTACATATATAAAATATACAAAATTGACGTGTAAAATAAAAACAAAATACCTATACAACGTTATTCCAGATATGTATCGGCGATTGACATAAAGATCAAAATTCGTAGGTTCAAATACGGACGTACGGTGTGCGCCTTTCGGCCGCATATGGCGAATCGTGTGAACGTCTGTCGGGTCGGAAGGGTTAAACAGTTGCCAGAGACTATACGTTTTATAGATACGTATGTATAGCAGATTGAATTGGGCTTTCAAAATATGGTTTTATTATTCTCAACGCAGCCATGTATATGATGAAAATCTTAGTTCACTTCGACAGAAGAATGACAACAATGTTTCCTATGTTACTGAATATTGCGAACCAATTGAATATATCTTATTTTTCTGCCTCTCACTGCGCCCAAGTTAAAACTACTAATGTATTATGTTTTAGGGTTTTGTCAAAGTTGTTAAGAATAAACAGTATTTCAAACGTTACCAAGTTAAGTTCAAAAGGCGACGGGAAGGAAAGACAGACTATTATGCACGTAAACGACTAACTATTCAGGACAAGAATAAGTATAATACCCCAAAATACAGGCTAACTGTACGTCTATCGAACAAGGATATTACCTGTCAGGTAAATTGATTGAAATGTGTATGTTATCAATGTTGAGGAAAAATATTATAATGTATTATATACTTGTAGGTTGCATACTCCAGGATCGAAGGGGACAGAATTGTATGCGCCGCTTATAGCCATGAACTACCAAAGTATGGCGTTAAAGTTGGTCTTACAAATTATGCCTCTGCATATTGTACTGGCCTTCTCTTAGCTCGAAGAGTAAATATTTTTATACTGTTTTACC
Organism: Nomada fucata; assembly: GCA_948146005.1. Classification (NCBI taxonomy): domain Eukaryota; kingdom Metazoa; phylum Arthropoda; class Insecta; order Hymenoptera; family Apidae; genus Nomada; species Nomada fucata. Next base: position 37,326,309 of record OX411276.1, on the reverse strand, counting down.
ACACACGCTCGTGTATATATATATGTTTATTTAATGATGAAACACTCAGCTCGCTTTGATGCATAACTGAAGAGATATTTATTGTTCCCTATTATATACTTCTGAATGAAAATATGATAATATTAAGCTTGTTTGTTCTTGGATGTACTTTTTGAGTAATAGTGTTTTTTATATCTTTGTCTGCAGTTGTTGAAGAAATTCGGGTTAGATACGCTGTACAGTGGAACGCCGGAAGTAACTGGCGATGAATATAACTTTGTAGAGTTGGACGAATGTCCTGGGGCGTTCAGGTGTTACCTAGATACTGGTCTTATGCGTACAACTACTGGTGCTAGAGTTTTTGGAGCCATGAAAGGTGCTGTTGACGGTGGTCTGAATATTCCGCATAGGTATTCGTTAATGCGCATTTTAAATATCTTCAACAAAAGTATGGAATATTATTAGTTAATGTTGAATAGTACCAATGTTGGTGATGATTTAATGACACATGCGCGTCATCTGAGTCGTGACAAGACATGAATTTGTGTTCGTGTTCTACAAATGCAATGTATTTAATGTCTTCGCATAGGCATAAAAAGATTATAAACGTGTCTCTGATAAACCATTTAGAAATGGGTTGGAGCCGCCCACCTGGTGTCACAGTCTACATTTCCTTTTTTTCTTATGTCATGTATATAGCACGAAGAGGTTTCCTGGTTACGACAGTGAGTCCAAATCTTTCAATGCCGATGTCCACAAACAGCACATCTTTGGCCAACATGTTGCCAATTACATGAGGACGTTAGAAGAAGAAGATGACGAAGCGTTTAAACGACAATTCTCGCAATACATAAAAAATGGCATTACTGCCGATAGTGTAAGTTTTCGCACTCTCCATTTTATTCTTATTACTAATCGTCCAACTTATAATTGCTGCAACGCTTTTCAACATGTGTGTGGTGTCGCAGTTGGACAATATCAACTACACCGGTTTGTGATAGATAAATGCATAGATTGTTGGCATTGTTCACCATTATACCTGTGTTATAATACGCCTCGAATAATAATACATGCATTCTAATTCTAAACACACCGTTAATGTACATTCTTTTCTCGATAAGTTCATGACGTCTTGTTTTGTAGATCGAGAATATTTACAAAAGTGCCCACGAAACCATACGTGCAAATCCGGAACACAGCAAGGTCGGAAAAGAAAAAGTACCTGTGAAGAAACGATGGAACCGCGCGAAACTATCGCTGTCGGAAAGGAAGAACCGCGTTGCACAAAAGAAAGTCTCCTTCCTTCATACATTGAGAGAGGTGGAATCGTAGTTTTATTGCCACCTTTCCACATGGAAATCAATGTTGCACCTACAGCTTACATACAGTACCTATGACCGCGCGGGGAGCATTTTGGTACAGAAATAAAGAATGTACAATGAACATATGACGCTTTTTTTATTTTTTGTTACATTTATAGACATAGCAATGTTATATCTCATCAGCCAGCAATAAAGTAAGATATACGGTATTAAAACGTGCCTGATACACGACTTGTACTGTCGATTCGTTCTTAAATGTTAGAAGTTTACGTATGAATTAATTATATTTATACCGATGGTTTACATTAAATACGACACTATTTGACATACTTATGATAAATACGCGCGTACGTGCAAGGCGCATCATACAATACGCTGCACGATATTATTGCGATGCATGAATTGAGGGACAAGTAAGTAAATTTACAAACATGTTTTAATTACATACGACGTTTAAAATGTACAATTTTGCATTTTAATATAAATTCGTAATCTTTCTATGCATACAGTGCTTGAACAGTTCTGTCAAAAAACTTGTTGGAAAAAAATGAACACGCACATATGAGACTAGTCATTTTCATCTGTTTAAACTAGCGAAAGAGTGATAATCTACTACGGGAGCCAGGTAATTTGCCTTGTTCGTCAATCAATCCAGCTTGAATATCTCCGATGGATGGAACGGTTCTTACTTCTCCTCGAGCCGCTACACTAGGAGGTGATTTAAGTAATCGACGTGCTACACCTTTTATGTCATCTTTCGATATGCCATCTTTGATATGCGAAGAAATAATAAAAATTAATTGAAATGCAATTAATTATCCGTGACGTAAATAATCCACTTTATACTCGACATTAAGCATACCGATTGCCTGGATAAAATACTCTGGACGTTTTCTAGAGCCAGTAGCTAAAACCTGCCTTCCAATGTCTTCAAATACAACGGGTCTCTGTTCCAAATTCATAAGCAACATGGACTGCAATTGCTTCTTTGCCCTCTGTGACATCGAAAGATTGTAAAACATCGGGATTACAGGGAGCAAACAATTGTTAGATTTAAATAAAAAATATTATAAATGAAATCTTACTGCTAGTTCACCGTCCGTAATATTATTTGCCATAGTGACCATTTCGTGCACGATTACTTCTATCATGTCTCTGACATGAGATGGTGTGCACGAGGCATGAATATAAAAGAGACCTGTGTCGGCATACGCATGGTTGTATGCTGTCGCGCTATACAACCAGTGATATCTGGAAAATTACTTCTTCATTCTAACGTCCAACAGTTCTTGTGTTAATTCGAGCAACAACGCGACAGATCGTCCATTTTTTACCTGTTCAGTACATTTGTGTACAAACGGGTGTACATTCCTTTTCCTGGACCGCCGGCGCTGAAGCTGTTGCCACCGCCCATCATCATATTTAAGACGCACATCGCTACGAAATCTGGATCTTGATGAGAACACCCTTCCAATCCTATTACTACGTGCGATAATTCCGGCAAACCGCTTGGTCCAGCGTATACAGGTACGTTACATTCTTCCTGCATAAATATAAAGTTTACACTTACCCAAAAAATACAGTATATCCGTGGTTAGCGTTTTCTGAATTTTATTCAAAACGATACCCACTAATATGTAACCTCCAGTATACTGAGCAATCGACGTGTCCACTGTGTTCCGAGGTCGTCCTACAGATACCAAATGCCCTTTCTGCACTCTGCTTTCCTCTTCTTCCCAGGCAGACTTTTCTTCCACGAAATACCTAAGACGATAACAATTCAGTCAGTGCCTCGGCCATATGCGCAAACCTTTATATTTCACAGGATCGTATTATACCGTCAATGGACCCGAAATAATAGTAGGTTGAATAAATTGCGATTATTACTGAATTACTTTAAAAGTTATTCTACTAATAAGGTAATGCTTCCTATTCAAGCAACCCGAATACCTAACAGTTTTGCAGATAATTACTTTTGGACTGCACTAATAAGATCCTCGTGCTCGACACCAACTCCAGCAACTACCATTCTATTTGGAGTGTAATGATGTTTCATATATTCGAATAATATTCTTCTGTCTATACGATCAATATTTTCCTTCGGACATATCTTTGGCAGACCAAGGGTATTATTTCTGTATGCAGCCTAGAGAATAGAGTTTGTTCAAAAGTATGTATTTAATATTCAGATGACATTGTTTAGAAAGTGGCCAAAGTTAATTCACCTATTTCCTTTTTCTCTTACTTACAGCATGTATCATATCCATGAGTATCGGTTCTTGCTCCGGTCTTGTAAGTAACGACTCCAACTCAAATTGAATCATCTGCCTAGCTACATTTACCTGCAACCATGTTAATGTACAATTTAAATTGCATCAATTTACACATTTGTCTTGTACAACGCTAATAATAGTTGTCTGCTGAACGATGCAATGCGTCAAGCACACTTCCATCGACATAGACAATTTTTTTTACCTCTTCTTGAGTAATCCGTGGCCTCAAAACAATATCGCCTAAAATTTGTACAACAGTGTCTAATCCATGGCGCTCCGCTGATGCAGCATAAACAAACGTATCTCGCGAAGCTTGACAGTCGCATATACCGCCGTGTTTTTCTAGCGTCAACATTATTTGGTCTTTATTTTCATACAATTTGGTGGCCTGTAAATATATAAATTTATGTACTTGTATCGTTCAACTAATGATTCCTTTCAACTTAGAATAAAAATCTTACACCAAATGCCAACTTTTCTAAGAAATGCGACACGCCACTGGGATATGCAATTTCATAGCGGGGACCGGAGTCAAGCAACACTGTAAATAAAAGATTTCTCTTTGGCACACGAATAAAGTTTACAAGTATTTTGTACTTGGATCCGAAAACTTTTATCAAACTTACCTCCTACTGTGCAAAATTGACCATATCGATTTTCAGAAGCAACTCTCAATCCGTTGGACAAAACGGACACCTTGGTAATTTGATGTTCATCTCTGGCTGTAGCATAGATTGCTTTAGGTAAATTTGGCACAGGCTCGGTTAACGGTGGATATGGTGTAACAATTGTTTTGCGGGTTATTTTATTGTCGGGCACATTCTGCGTTGAAAAATTACATTTCTTAAAGAAGCAATTGTTCTTTCTTTGTATCGCACTGAAAAATAATCAGGATTCCATTTAATAACATAATATCGGTTTGATGGGCTTTGTATTAACTTTATTTCTGGTTCCCGAATGAAAACTAGCTTATACTAGCTTATACTGTACAGACAGTTACCTTTTTGCAACAGCAAATGTCATAGAACCTTGCGGCACTTTCATTAGCATTTTCATTTTATTGTTCGTAATGCAACCATTTAATATTCAAAATAACCTTTCAAGTTCGCAGTTCCAAACCAACAACTCGCGAACAACATCAACGAAAACAATACGAATGAATGGTTCCAGTCATCCGTAAAATATGTAAAGGAACTTATAGACGTCTTGAAAGAAATTTTTTCTACGAATCAGTAGTGCCACATTTCTAAGAGTTTGAAAATTTGCAGGCGGATAATTTTCTGAAGCACGTTGCGAGTCGCAAGTTCAACCTCTAACAATAAATCTTCGGTGTATTTTTCGAATGAACACTTATCGTTGGTACGTACATGTGCATACAAGATCTGGCCGTACGTAAAAGACCTCCGTGCTTCATTTCAACTTACTGTTAGAAGAAAACTAAAGGCGAGAAAATCGAAACTTGACTGTTATTTCGAGTTGTTTATTACGATTGCAACGGGAAATAAATACATGCATGCATACATATAACCTCTTTCGTAACATGAACAATGAGCTCAATCAAACGATCAAAAGTGAAGTCGCCGGATACAAAATGTTCGAATATAAATGCGTTAAAGAAATCTCGCAAACAAGTGCGCAAAGAATGTAGAAAGCAAAAAAAGATTGATAAAGTGATATATTTGCAGAAAAGAAAAAAATCACGTGCACGCGGACATCTCGTTTGTACCGATCAAATTACTGACGATTTCGCCGATAACAGAACGAGTCATGAGAAAGTTACATGCAATCTTGTAAACAACGGAAATATATCAAAGAAAAATGCAAAAAATATTGGGAAGGGAAAACGTGAAAAAGTTAAAAGTAACAGGGAGAATAAAAAGCACGAATTACTTAAAGAAGCTAATTTGAAAGAAGATAAAATAATCAAGAAATTGGAAAAGCAGTTAAAATTAAACAAAAAGAAAAGAAAAGCAATCCCCAAATCGTTTGTAGCCGATGGATTGGACGGTACTATTCCTATTTTATTTAAAAGCTTTCCTTTCATTTTATAATTGACCTTACTAAACTTGCTTTACACATTCACAGATCTTTTAGATTTTTGTCTAGAAAAGGATGCAAGGTGCACAACGAAGAATGAAAGAGCCTTTTTCGAAGAAAAATATGATGCAAATTTATCTGAAATGCTTAAGGGAAATATATTCCAGAATAATAGATCTTCCAATGCCGAGAGATATGAAACTGAAAATGATAATGAAAATGAATGTGAAACTAAAACTGAATGTGAAAGTGAAAGTGAAAATGAAAATGAAAATGAAAATGAAAATGAAAATGATAGTTCTGCCCATATAAAGTTGGACAAGCAGTTTAGTATTAACAAGGATTCCAAAAATATCTTATATACAGGAGCATCTAATGCAAAAGAAGTAAAGTCAATGCAGTTCAGAAAAAATGCCAATATTGCTGGCAATGGTAAAGGTACATGGGAAGATATATATGGAAGAGAAAGGGATGCGAGAGGCAATATTGTGCAGAATATTGGCAGGTACATACCACCAGGTGCGCGTACTATTGCATGCGATGCAAATGCACACCATGAAAAAATACGGTTGTTGCAAAGGCAATTGAAGGGTTGCTTGAACAGAGTAACAGAACAGAATATGCACTATGTAACTAATCAGGTAATTGTATTTGATTAAGTAAAATGCGTTTAGTGCTTATGATAAACTTGTTCATTTTACAATTGGAATATCATAGATCGAAGCAATGTATATGTCACACAGTCGGAATAATATGAATCATGTGTTATCCGAGTTGATACTAGAAAGTTTACTATCACCTGTAATCACACCGGATCGTCTTATTTGCGAGCAAACAATGTTAATTGCAATTTTGCATGCTAACATTGGTATCGAAGTAGGTGCCAATTTCTTGGAAAAGTTGGTTAAAAGGTTTGTTGCCAAGATGGAAAAGCCACAAGATGTGGAGAACAAGGAATTAGACAACATAGTTCTTATGATTTCGCATCTTTACAATTTCAAGGTACAAACATTTTCTTGAACAACAGCTACCTATTGCGTTAAACATAATTTCTTTCGTGCAGGTATTTGGACATAAACTTCTTTATCAGATACTTCATAGGTTGATAGCAAAATTTACAGAAAAGGAAATAGAATTGATACTTATTCTCTTAAAAACAGTAGGCATTTCATTGAGAAAAGATGATCCAAATATGTTGAAGGAGTTTATACAAGATTTACAGATAAAAGCCAGGGTCGAAAATGGGAAAAAGTAAGTCTTGTAATATTTTGTTAATAAAAAATTCTATGCAGTTCGAGCATAAAAGTGTTACAGTTTTCATCATTATTGTTGCTATTATTATCATTATTCTCGTTGTTATATTTGTTACTCATTACAGCTCCAGGGTCAAGTATATGCTAGACATTTTGCTGGCAATAAAGAACAACAATATCAATAAAGTACCACAATATGATCCGTCTCATGCTGAACACTTGAAGAAGGTTATCAAAAATGTAATCCGTAAGGGCAATACGATAATGCAGTTCAATATATCGCTAGAGGATTTGTTGCGTGGTATAAAATATTGATTTATTGGCATTGTTGCCAGTATTCGATCCGTCAAAGCAACTACGTCATTAACAATATTTTTGTTACAGCCGATGAAATTGGAAAATGGTGGATTGTTGGGTCTGCATGGTCTGGATCGAATGACATGAATATCAAAAGCAATATAAAAGAACAGAATAAGCTTCGTTTTGGTAGTGATATATTGGAATTAGCACAGAGACAGAGAATGAACACTGATACGAGAAGAAATATTTTCTGCATCCTCGTGACAGCAGAGGATTATATAGATGCTTTTGAAAAGCTTCACCATCTTGGCTTAAAGGATCATCAAGAGGCAGAAATCGTACATGTTTTAATGCATTGCTGTTTGCATGAAAGCAAATTTAATCCTTATTATGCTGTATTAGGTAAAAAATTGTGCGAGTACAACAGGAAATATCAGGTATATTATGCAATCCTTTCATATAATATCTTACAACTTCAGAGGATGTACGAAAAAGATTAGTCAACGTTTTGGTGTTAAATCGTGGCTCTTTGTGCTTAATCGTTTAACCCCAGGTTGAAGTACTAAACATGCAACGTTCGTATCCCAGTGAATAGAATACTTTCGTGACAAGTATTCGAACACGTGTTTCTTAAACAAAGATTCATTATGTCATTCTTTGTGTACGATACACTTATAAATACATACGTATGAATTAATCTTTTTCTACATCCACATATGTATATGTATACATGATTGTGCCCTCGAGTTTAACGTGTTCAAAAAATGATAATGTAGCTGACAATACAGTATGCGCTTTGGGACAAGCTCAAAACATTCGCGAGTTACACGAACAAACAGTTGAGTAATTTGGCACAATTCTTAACTTACCTACTAATTGAAAAATCTCTTGCACTATCAATTTTAAAGGTAATCATTAGTTATTAAATTATAACTTTTTTACGCGGTTCCCCTTTACCGTTAGTTTTATTAATATTCTGTTACAGATTGTCCAGTTTACCGAACTAGACAAACATACCATGAAATTTCTTAGACAGATCGTAATAGGAGTACTTTTGCACGAAAACGAACAAGCCAGTCTGCAAGTGTTCGAAAGGATTTCCGTTTCTCCTCATCTGCACACTTTTAGAGAAAGTCTCCGGTTATTCATAAACTGTTTCGTAATAAAAAATGTAGATTCGTGTAATATAATATTGGACGAACAGGAAGTAATGCTAAAGAAAAGATGCGAATTGGCAGATAAAGCATTAATTTCTCATGGAGCCAAATTTGTATTTTAATTTGTAGGTACTGCAAAATATGTATATGTACATGTAGATATGCATGGATGTAGCATTATTACATTTGTACGTATAACATTTGTCTCTCGCTCCTAAATAGAGAGTAAAGCTATCATTGGAAATATTTATGTTTGGTACAAATTAGTACAACTTGTCTGTTGTGACTGTTTTATGATCCGCGATGGTAAGGCATTTAGTCAAACATTGTACGTAGAATTTTACTTGGAATAAGTTTATTCAGATCGTACATATACTCGTACGTACACTCGACTTGGATTTGATACGACTTAACAATAAAGGAACGTTCTTTCTTCGATTACTGTTTTTGAAAAGTTTGCATACAAAGCTTGTAGGTATTTTCATATTTTGTATTTAAAGGGCCACTGCATCCGTAACCACCTAAGCGATGAATGCGTAGAAAATCATCGCAATTTATATTGCCGTCGCCGTTGCAATCCTGCAAATAGATACCATGGACGATGGACGAATAAGAAATGGAAAATTAGAACAAATAAATGTAACAATGAAAATTTACCTGCGAGAATTTCGTCATATAGCCCTGCACTGTGCGTGCTGCACAATTCGCATCGTTTACGCATTGCGCGTACCCTATATAAAAAGGAGCATTATACGAGCTGTACGAGTATTATATTATATTGTTCGCAAATTCTTCAATACTGACCATCCGCCTTTTCATTCGGCACGCTGCTCAAAGTTGGTTTACCGGCATCAGCCCAGTAATTCCATGTTATACGAAATGGTCCGCAAACAGTCTCGTCGCATCCAACCGTAATATTACATCCGGATGCAGCTTCGCATATGCATCCTAGACAGACCCTTGATACCGAATCTTCTCCCATCGCCCAACCTTCTCGCTCTAGTATCAATGAAAAAGAAATGATCCGTTTCAGACTTGATGCCAATAACAGTTTATATGCAAAAAAAATGAGAGCGAAACGATTTGATCATTTGGTATAATCGAACAGTTCAGGTGCTAGATCACTATGTTTTCCTTGCAATTAGTATACATTTCTTTCCACTTGTTGTCAAGCACAGTTCATATACTCCCTATCCCCGAGAAAATCTTTCGTACATAACTTATCATAGTTGCGCCGAACCTGATTTTGGGCCAAGAAATTTCAACACCTTTCTTTCCCTCCATCTTTTCTTTCTTCCGTTCTTTCTCGCCAGTCATAACGGTCAAACGAATTATCTTGGATTATTTTATTCACTATAATGTAGTTCGATCAAATTGTACGCTTATTAAAGCTTTAATGCATTCACGGCTTCTATCCTTACAGGTCGTTGCCCAGTGAAATCAGTGACGACGATTACTCAATAGAAAATTAATGAACAAAATTTTTTATTGAGAATCTTATATGATTAAATTAATTCTTCCATTAAATTTCGACACGATAAAAATAATACATGCTCACCACAAATCAGCAATAGCGACAATAAATACGTAATAATCGTGGTTCTTAAGAAGGACATCTTCGATGGAACTGACTATGTATTTCTGCTGAACAAACCAATCGTGCTCGGATTCGTAGTGCTGTTAATAAATGCGAATATCGCTACGATACTTGGCTGGATATTCGTGTGATGTTCTCCTACTTACTGTTCTCCTCTTTTATATACAAGATAGTTGCCGCGCGTTGTCATCTGTGGAGGTGGGGACTCCAGCAGAGGTCAGTGGCAAGGACTATCTTGGAAATGACTACTTGAAAAACGAAAATTCAGTATACAAGTTGTCGCGACAGTAAGGCATGCAGGAGGTAAAGGCTATCCTTATACCGTACATCTGTAGTACACGTTCGACTAAAATCGAACTAATTACACATGTTTGTTTTTAATAATTCAATCGATGATTACGGCTATAATTGTGCCAGTTACCAGGAAAAGGACTACTTTATTCTTTTGTATATCTATCATTTTCTTATTTCGGAATATTTTTTAAATACATTTCAAAAATTGACCAACAACAAATAAAACAATAAGTAAAACTCTTATCCTTCCCAAACCTTCTCAATAATTGTGCAGATAACACTTGTATAAGTTTGTCTCGAAAAGTATTTACACAATCATGGGGAGCGTTCGTCTGTAAGTCAAGGGCCATTTACTTAAATGCATACATATATGTACTACTTTCCAATTATCCTTGACGGTTTCTTTGTTTCCTACCTCTGCCTCTACAGTTCTTTACTGCACAGCATATACACATCTGATGTTTATTCACTAGGTAGAAACTATACTAAAACCGGATTTCAAGCCTAAGAATAAGTATACTTATTATAACTGCAGGAGGGATTTATATTTCATATGTGGAACACTATCCGCCAATAATACTTTCGTTCTTGTGAATTACACATTCTCCAGCCTCTAGCTAAACGTAAAACATATCCCGTTAAATGTAATTACATAGTTGGAAATTCCTATTATGTCATTATAACGTTGCACAAGCGTACGTTTGTATGCTTATAGTTTTCATCAATGGGAGATAAATATTCGTTACTGTGTATATACAATTTATATATACATATATAAACACATTTCGTATTTCATCCTGCTATTGCATTAGAACATATCGTTTTATTGTTGAACAGATATGGCAAAGAAGGCTCGGTATGCGATTTGTTGTGTAGGACTCTGTGATGTCATTCGTAATAAAATCACCTATGACAAATGCGACTATACATCGAATTTAAAGCGTTACATATTGTACCTCCGTAATTGTGAACAATACGCCTACAACAGATTCCACAGAGTTATATATGGAAGATAATATTTCAAAAAATCCAGCTTCTTACAAATGTGAATATTCTGATGTACCATTACAATTTGTAAAGTGCATTTAAAAATGACTTCTCGTACACAAAGTACCATGTTTGCGATACATTGCGGTTCTTGTTTCCTATCAATGATAACGGTATTAATGCTCGTTAAAAAAAATCGTGAAAAATGTACAAACTAAAACATGTGTTCCACTTTCTTTTGCGTGTTGAATCCGGGATAGTACTCTTTAGATATATTGATATTAATTAAAGGTTCGTTAATACGTACATATATTACCAGTAAAATTGGATGAATAATTTTCCTTATACAATAACAAATTATATGTACAAACAATGATTATTATTTATTAAGATTACATTAAAAATAATAGGCAGAAATGATCATTTATATCTTATTGAATGTTTCAATGTCAACAGATTGGACAAAGCCTTCCAAACATTCTATTTCTTCTATCAGCAAATCCACCGATACCTTGTCGTCTTCTATGACGCACATTATCCTGAATTTATGAATACCATAGCCTACAGCGACTAACTTAGCTATAAATACAACATACAAAAAATTTATCATTATGCAAACTTTTTATAAGAGAAATATTTAGAAGTGAAAGGAATAAACTTACAAGCTCCCCAAACTAGTCCATCCATTTGTATAGATCTCACAGCCGTTTCCATACCTTTCATGTCAGTCTCGTCGTCCCATGGCTTAACATCTAATACAACGCTAGATTTAGCAACGAGTGCTGGTTTTTTAGATTTCTTTTCTGCATATGCCTTCAATCTTTCCTCTCTAAGTTTCGCAGCCTCTGCATCTTCTTCTTCGTCCGACTCAAAAAGGTCCACATCGTCGTCGCCATCATTTTTGGCTGCTGTTGCATTCGTAGAGTCATTGCAACTTAAGATACTAGGTGCTTTCTTTTCTCCTGGAAGTGTCTTTAAATCGTATGATTTGATTTGATTATACCATCGTAAAACGTGGGGATTCGAAGATGTTGGAGCCTTTCCTAAAGCTCCTAAGACTACTGCATCTGCTTGAGTGGGTTGCCACCTTAAAAATATCATTATTTTCGGTTGATGATCTAACGAAAAGAAAGATACAAAAGCGTACATATATATGTATATTCGCGTTCGTAAGCGGATGCTTTCAATTTACCGGGCACGTCGAAAGGGAAGCGAAAACGTTTAAAATGGGCCTACGATAGGGACGATGATGCTTTAAGTGGAGAACCACGTGTCATCCAATACAGATTACATAAAGATAAAAGTACACTTGCCCTTCTATATAGCTGCGATCTGCTAAATAGGTGTTTAATTCTTTCACGCCTTTGTCAGTTTTAAGATCACCAACGACCATCGTGAAGAATTGAATAAAAAACGAGGCAGTTACCGACAATCAAGTCCGCTCTATACGCTTACCGGAAGACAAAGGTATAGCAACGAAAAATTGACGTTTTATTCCTGCCGCTCGCGCTCTAGCATGACGTCCTTCCGGCGCGTTATTCTCGGGAAATAGTTAAATAACTAGTGCCCAATTTCTCATTTCAACTTCGCGCATAGAATCATCTTCCTTCTTTATATGTATATCCCTTATCTTTTATTACTGCACTTTGTTTTTCAATGATACAATATTTAGATGCGCGTACATCCATCCTCCGTTTTTCAATATCATAGCTCATTGCCATTTGCCATAGGATAGCGTTGCACTAAAATTCTACTAAATGCGAAATACAGTTCAATAATTACTTACACATATTAGATTAATATAATATAATAAAATATAAATATAAATTTTTTGCAGATGTTGCAAGGTATATGTTCAGAAATAAACCGACGTATAGGAATGTAGTTTAATGCTTGCGACGAATGCAATTTTGGATCTGTCTTATACATACATTGTAGATCGTATGACATAGATCGTCCGTGTTAGACAGGGTACGAAAGAGTTTTCGGTGGCGAAGGGATCTTTGGTAATCTTGAGTTAAATAAATGATTGTGGAGAAGTTTCGTAATAATAGAATAGCGTTGTTACGTTAAAGATGACACTTAATCTTTCTGTTTAACAACGCGTTGTGAAAATAGGGATTTATCAATCGACGTAGTATTAGGTTACTACTGTTCGATACTCCAGGTTTAAAACTGTGACATTTTCTTATATAACAGCAAAACGGCATAACAGTATAACAGCATAACATCAGTGCGCATTAGAGTGATTTGACCAAGATGTTAAGGCTCCCTGTGGCAAGATTGTCTACGGGGCTGCAGAATGGTAGGCTTTTTGCTGTGGGCCTGCACACAACGTCCTCCAAGTTTCAGCAAGAGTTAGTAGAAGTGTTCATAGATGATAAACCGGTTCAAGTTCCGCCAGGCACAACTGTTCTGCAGGTAATATTATTTTCCGTCCGTTTATACCATTTTCTTTCTATTCTGCCTTTATAATATACATGTGATATCTGTGTTTAGGCAGCCGCAAGGATAGGAGTGGAAATCCCCAGATTTTGTTATCACGAACGTCTAGCTGTGGCAGGAAATTGTAGAATGTGTCTCGTTGAAATTGAGAAACAAGTTAAGGTATATGTATCGTTACTTAATTCTTATTCATATTCTCAATTATCATTCTTTTCCTCTCTACACGTTTAATGACTTATTTATTTACCTATTCCCTTGTTTAATATAAGAATATATAGCCTGTTGCAGCCTGTGCCATGCCAGTAATGAAAGGATGGAGAGTCAAGACCAATTCTGATTTAACTCGCAAAGCACGGGAGGGTGTTATGGAATTTTTGTTAGTTAATCATCCTTTAGATTGTCCGATTTGCGATCAAGGTGGTGAATGCGATTTACAGGACCAGAGTATGGCATTTGGTAGCGATCGAAGTAGATTTGTCGATATTAATTACAGTGGCAAAAGAGCAGTCGAGGACAAAGATATTGGGCCTTTGATAAAAACAGTTATGACCCGTTGTATCCATTGCACACGGTGTATTCGTTTCGCGTCTGAAGTAGCTGGCATAGATGATTTAGGAACTACAGGCCGTGGAAATGATATGCAAGTATGTCGGACACATTTTTTTTCCCCTCTTCCACACTAACCAAATCTTACCGCATCTTTAATGTGCCTTAACAGGTAGGAACGTATGTGGAAAAAATGTTCCTTTCCGAGTTGTCTGGCAACATCATCGACTTGTGTCCTGTTGGCGCATTGACTAGTAAACCATATGCTTTTGTCGGCCGCCCATGGGAGACACGTCGCACAGAGAGTATCGATGTTCACGACGCTGTTGGTAGTAATATAGTGGTATCGCATAGAACGGGCGAAGTTTTGAGAATCTTACCAAGGGTGAATGAGGTACGATTAACTTGACAACTGCTGATTATATTGTCCCCATATCTCTTACAATTCGTGATATGATACACGGTGATTGAATATAGGAAATAAACGAGGAATGGTTGTCAGATAAATCACGCTTCTCCTACGATGGATTGAAACGCCAAAGACTTATAACTCCTATGATAAAAATCGGTGGTAAACTGGAAGCCGTCGAGTGGGAGGATTCTCTTGTAACAAGTACGTTGAACTTTTATTTTAAACGTATCGTGTCATTACTCCCAGTTTCGTTACTTACATAGCGTTTATATTATCAGTTGGCCGAGCTATTCAAAATCTACCACCGAATAAATGTGCCGCAATTGCTGGAAAACTAGCCGATGCCGAAGCTCTGGTAGCTTTGAAGGATTTGGTGAATCGACTTGGCGGCGAAACCCTTGCAACCGAACAAAGTTTTCCAAAATCTGGTGTGGGTATCGACATAAGGAGCAATTATTTATTGAACAACACAATCGCTGCTATCGAAGAAGCTGATGTTGTATTATTGATCGGCACTAATCCGAGGTACGAAGCACCATTGATAAATACTCGTTTAAGGAAGGGATATATTCATGGTGAACAGACAGTTGCACTGATCGGCCCGAACATAGATTTAACGTACGAACACGAGGTAAGTAAGAAATCACCTATCCCGGATAGGTGATCATCCGATTACGGGACGATGAAAGGTTTCGTATTGTCGGGGATGGGATGTGCTTTTCCTGCGTACTCGCTTCGCGATCACTTATCCGGCTGGTATTGTACTTGTATTCTTCCATTATTATTTCAAGGACTGAATGAATTTTAATTTTTCAGCACTTGGGTCAATCACCGGATATTATAACGCAATTAAGAAACGGTACACATGCATTTTCGAACACTTTGAAGTCGGCTAAAAAGCCTTTAATTATCTTGGGTATCGAACAGTTAACCAGAAAAGATGGAGGAAAAATATTGGTCGAAACATTGTTATTGGCGGATGCTTTAGGGGCAGACTCAAAAGTAACGAAAACTACCGATGTCTAGAATCTAGACTGAAATTTCATTAATGTGTTTGAAGAGGTAACGTAGGTAGATTATTTGTACATTTTCTTAGGCTCCTCAGGGGTGGAAAATGTTAAACATACTTCACACGAACGCTTCACAAGTAGCAGCCTTGGACGTGGGTTATTCATCGAACGTTAAGGAAGTTAAGGAACAACAACCAAAAGTTCTATTTTTACTAGGAGCTGACGATGCAAATGTCAAGAGGGAAGATTTCCCAAACACTTTAATCGTATATATAGGTACGTACAGACTCTTGCCTCGGAGTCTCGCGTGTTTCAATCAAAGATCGTGTGCATCGTTATCAATTTCAGTTAACTTATCGTAGGCAGCCACGGTGACGAGGGAGCATCGGTTGCAGACGTTATACTTCCCGGAGCTGCGTATACAGAGAAAGTTGCTACGTACGTGAATACGGAAGGTCGATCGCAACAAACTTGTGCTGCAATTACCCCACCGGGCATGGCACGACCAGATTGGAAGATCATACGGGCTCTTTCCGAAGTAATTATCGATTTGCCAATACGTGTTTAGCCAACCGTAAATGAGAACAAAAAGGGAGAGCAATTGGTAATGGTAATTCAATAATATTCCAATAGATCTGTGGAGTTTCCTTGCCGTATGACAATCTGGCCGAAGTAAGGTCCAGAATGGAGGATATAGCGCCGCATTTAGTTCGATTTGGTAACCTAGAGCCGGCCAACTACTATACACAATCATTAGAGTTATCGAAGGTAATTATACCGATGTTGCTACCTATCATAATGACTTCGATTACTTTATATATTAATTCCATAAATATGCAAATCGTCGCTCCGTCATTTATTTAGGAAACCGATGGGTCTTTCTCTTCAAATCCATTGGAAATTAAGCAAAAAACGTTGGACCAGTTTTTTATGACAGACGCGATATCCCGTGCTTCGCAAACAATGGCAAAGTGTGTACAAGCAGTTATCAAGCAGCGAGAAACTCATTGATTAGTAATTCGTGATAATTGTATATAGTGAATACGTTAAATAGTACACGGAAGGATGCTCAATGCTCCGACTTTTAATGCAGATGCGTATGCGTATGCGTATGCGTATGCGTATGCGTATGCGTATGCGTATGCACTATTCCCCTTAATAGTATAATAGTACATTCTGTTGTGCCGCATGATATCGAAATTTAACAGAATACACAGATCAAACATTAAATCTTCGCGGAATGTCGTAATATGTACCTGTTTCCTTTGCCCCAAACTCTTACCCTTACGTAAAGAGTAATGAACCGTTTGTATTAAATATTCGATGGCCCGATACAAAATGAATGAGCATTAAAACATTTCTTCGTAAAATAGATCGTACATGTCCTTTATTCTTTGTCCTTTCACGGACAACGTCGACTATAGCTCTTATCCGCGAAACGTGTTCCATACCGGCCGTATCGAATCGACTTTACGACATTACGATCAGCTGGTTAAAAGTGTTTCAATTATCGCGATTTATCGGAATCGGACAAGGCTGAAAGAGAAATATGTAACCTATGGTCGAAATAAAACTTTCTTCATTGTCGTTCTTATCGTAACATTTGTCAACTTTGAATGTGACATTAATCGATACGATCGACAGGATTGTTCGATTCCGCTTGGTCATCAGCGTCGAGTTCAAGAGAACTGTCATCTGTCTCAATCTGAAAGAGCATCGAAATTATTAGCCTTATTAACCAGTTGCTTGAACCAGATTACATACCTTCTCACCTAATGCTGCCAATTTCTCTTTGTATAGCGATATTTTACTCTCTTGTTCCGTTAAAAGTTCCAATAGATCTTCCTGGTCTTTCCTCAATTTTTCAAGCTCCTCGGATTTCCCCTTTAATTTCCGTACAATATCAGTCTCGTTACATTCCTCCAGTTTCTGTTTGTAGTCGTTTATTATCGAATGATATTCTGATAAACGACTTTCCAGTTCTGTAATCACGGCTTGATATTTCTCAGCTTCTACTTGCACGTAACCGCCGTTGACCGTCGTTAGGTTATTCGATTCCGTTTCTTCCGGTATGATACTAGTTTGCGCTGCTCGCAGGACCAAATTTTGATCTCTCAGATGAGCGACAGTTGCTCGCAAATCATTTACTTGAGCCTACACGGGTAATTTTAACCATTAAAATGTTACCAATATTTCGCGAGGATTATGAAAAATGAAAAATAGTTTTATAAACTATAAAATCATCTACTGCGTATCGTACTTGGAGTTCTTGCTTTTCTTTCACGTGTGATTCGATGATTTGATTTAGTTTCTTTATTTGCGAGTCTTGCTCTCGTATAACTTCTTTATACTGTGCTATCAGCACAGAGTCTGGCAATATGGTGGGTGCTGCGATTTGCTTCTTTTGTTCCAAACTACTTCCTTCTACGATCGACTTCATAATCGCACCTATAAAGCACATCGTACAAGTGCATTCGAGCGAATTACTTCAATACTACGAACATGTTTGTATTAATCGATCTGAATTATATTTACCCTCCAACGTTTTCGATAGTCGACAAAATTCATGATCCAATAGAAGCTCCGATGGATTCTTTGCTGGTGGTTGAGGATGCTTTAATGTTCTAGAGTACACCTCGTGTCTAGCTAGACCGCCGATAGCGTCTTGAAATCTTTCTAGTCCAATTCTGTTTTCGATTAAGTTACATAATTTTTCCTGAAAATCACCAAATGGAACGTCAATATCGAAAGCGATCATCTTCCCAAAGTCTCATGGTCCCCAAAGGTAATTACCTTTGAGTAATTTGGAACACTGTTGTCGTTAAAATGGACGCACAAACCAATGAGGATGGCGCACATGCTTTGCAACAACGTCTCTTGTAAATCATCGTTATTCTCCTGCGACGATAGCAAGGCCGTCAAATAAGCTACAGACGAATCAATAAGCAGGAATGATTTAACAGCAGCTAGACAGTGAGCGGTCCATCTGCAGAGTAGCATTAAGAGGCCGAGTTTGCACTGAGTTTTGTTCCCTTGTTGAAGCAACATTACACACTGTTGCATCAAGCTCACTGGAGGTTTTCCAATATTAGTTGCAAGAAGAACACGTAACAGCTGTTCCTTCTGCGTGTTGTCGTCGATCAATGCGTAAGACAATGCCACGGCCGATAACCAATTCGACAAGGAATCCGAGGAAAATAAACCACCGCATAACAGCTGCCCTAGCGATACCACATTCGTAAAATACCTTTTGTTCGTATCATACACTACGTTGTAAAAAGTAGAAACGAATGCAGATAGTGTAGAAATATAGTTTGTCACAGACCTGTTGTTAACGACGGCACCTCGTTTCCTTGAGGCAGTAGAGTCTGAATGAGCTGACTCTGTCCTGCTTCGTTTTTGTATAAAAAACATTGGAAGCAATAGAGAACGGAACACCGTAAAGCAAACGGTTGTTTTTCATTTACCATGGACATTAGTAAAACAACAATCGCAGGCCTGGAACATTGCATAAAAGCATACTTGAAATGCGCCGAGATCTATAGCTTAGTAAATCAGCATACCTGGGAGGGCTGCTAGGTGCAGTCACTCCAGCCAGAAACTCTTGATTGCTGGCGTTTCCCCTAATAACTTCTGCCACTGTATTAATGGTTTCTGTCAACACGTCCACGGGTACACCACTGGCCATTAATATGTTACACAATGCTTGTAGAAGTCCGCATGCTCTCATGATTCGTTGACAATTTGCAATTGCCTTTGTTGGTGGTGAAGAGAGAAGTGAGTCATTTCGCAGAAATGATAAGAATAATTTAGTATATTGTATATCTTCCTCTACCGTTACCTGAGCAGATCCACTTGGTGCTACTAACGCACGAATTACTTGCACCATGCAATGGACATTGGATACCTTCTGCGGACTCCACGCACTAAGAAGATTGTCCTCGATCTCTGATGGTATTTGGAACATTGGTGTCAACCTTTGAATGTAGCTTCCTACGACACGGTAACACGGTTATTATTATTTTTGTTTGTTCATTCCTTTAAAAAATGGTTAACTTACCTTCCTTGAAAAAGTTTTGATTACTGATATTACCACGTAAAAGATTTAACATAAGCAACAGGCAATCTTCAACTACAATACCACCTTCTGCGTTTCCTTCTTGAGCGATAACATCAAATATACGGTCGAACGCATTTTCAAATGCAACAATTTTCTGGATATTTGCATTGCCTTTTGTCAATTGAATGAGAAGCAATAGAACCTGTAATGTTACAATATATTTTTTCACTAGTACAACGAACCAAAAGTATAATGAAAGAGTTTTAATTGCAAATTCATCGAAATGTACATCGTTACGTATAACTTCTCTGGTATCGCCAAGGAGATCCATTAGTTTAGAGACTCCCATGGGACTGACCAAAATTATCTCTTGTATGTCTTTTAACCTATTCGATGATAGGTACATCAGTAACCTCAATGCCGGCCATCTGACCTTGAATTCAAATTCTTCCAGTAGCGTTAAAGCTAGTCCCACACTGTCCGAATTTTTAATAAATATTTCTGTGAATTGCTCTCCAATCTTATTGTTAGGGCCGTGCTTGTCAACTGAAAGGAGGTATGTGCAAATGTTAGAAAAAATTATACCGGAAAATCAAATGTTACAGCCATGTATATACATTACCTTCTTCTTCAAATACTTTAGGATTTGTTATATTGCAAAGGGTATCCAGTGCTAAAGCAACAATTTCACAGTCAGTTCTATCCATGTCTATGACTTGTCTCAAAACATCCATTCCTTGAGTTCCTACTTCAACGCGGTAAGCGCGAGACAACGCTTTCAATTCTCGACAGGCATCCCGTCTGTCATTTAATAACGTTGATGATTGTAACCTGTCTACCAATCGCTCTACCTGTACGATTACTCCAGTAAAAAGGATGAACAGTAGAAGGGGATAAACAACATAGAAGGGCTCAATATTTGATATCAACTGTACGCAATTCATGTTACGTTCAGTTTCTGTTTAGTGTCTGTAATGTGTCAATTGTAACTATCGTGCGAACCGTTACAAGCTGACAAGAACACAGAAATCTAATATTAAGCGAAAAGAAAAATTAAAATACCGTATCAGCTCCTGATGATGGTTCTTCTCCTAGAGGTGCCGAACCTAAAACGGACTTTAAGCTGCTTTTAAAGTATTCCATTTTCTTATTGACAGCTTGAAAATTGTGAACTACACCGACACCACGTCACACGTTGTCGTTCACACCATTTCTAACTTTTTTATTTTATGTCATTAATATGAGCAATGCTTCGTAGAGGTCGCCAGCAGGTAGAAATGGGTAACGGTACAGACGAGATATAGGAATAGACAAGGCATCTTATGGACTTTCGTGGCCCAACGTGTCTGTCATACCGACTCAGAAAAACTTCGCTAATTCGAGCGTCCTCTGCACATGAACTGTGATCACTTGAAGAACTATTTGAAGTAGTGTTGGGGATGGATTCAGCCGATTGCGTGAATATATATAAAGGCTTTGGGAGAGATCAGGAAAGCTATTTCTCGGGTAACGGTTTGTTTTTTTTAAAGCAAGTTTTATTCCAGGAAATTGAATTCTCTTGCACACCTTGGGGTGGCAGAAGGCATATGGCTCATAATCTGGAATCATGGTCCCGGATGGAGCGGTCAGCAATAGCCCCCAATACATCTCACTTTCGTTATCTGGACAAGAGGGTGACCAACACAGTCTAAACCGAGCGTTCCAAAAAGGTTTAAGCATGAACTGGTAAATACTGGTATATCATATCCCCGGATAGGGTTCGCTAGGCAGACCCGAACCAGCGAATCAGATATACCCACGTATATATTATAGTTAAAAAAGTAATTACTATCTGTAAAGATATGCTTGAAACTACTCGGGCCGCTGCCTGATCTATAGTATGTGGCGACTCGCTTGCGCGCCATTATTGACGGAGTCGTAATGTGTATCATCGTGAATTCCGCCATGGAGATTCATCCTTCCACCGCACTCAACATCATGGCGCTGCTCTCGCCATCTATACAGAACACCTCGAAACTACTCCAGCCTGTTACTTATCTTAAGTGTAGAAATGGTAGGGGCCAGAGTAGTTTCAGACACATTTGTATAGATGTCGATACTAATGACAGTAGATAAAGCTGACATACATGTAGTTTCGGGCAATTCGTTATAGATAGCGAAACTAATGACCATTTTGAGTGCAGATAAAACGGGGATAGTAATGGTAGGAAATTTCAAGCACTTATTTATTAAAAGCACTGCCATAAAGTTAATACAATTTGATTATTTATGTCTTCATTTATCAAATTAAATTAAGAATGTTGGAAAAGTGTTTGGTACTCTCCTTTACATATCAGTAAAGTGTTAGCAAACACGGTATTGCGATATACATTAAGATTAATATGTATGGTAACATTATAAGTTCCATTGCTCATTTTATACTACAACAATCAAGCAAAGGTAATAACGTTTGTTAATAGTTTTCTCTTTATATAGATTTTCCAGCACGTAATAAATATATACTAATAGTGGTATCATTCTTTATATCTAGCTCCCAGCTATAAAAGTTGTGTTAGTGGACATATCACAATCTCTCTTTCTCCTGTTACATATTTTCTAATATATTTTTGGGTGCGCAGGTTTCGTAAACAAAAGATAAGGAGCATTGATCGTAGGTTCTCATTGTGCAGAAAAAGAAGGAAGAAGAAGGAATATCTGTTACCATATACTTTAATTATAGTAATTTGGTTTTGTGGGATTGGAAGGTTTATGCAACAAAGGCTGATGTAAGTGAACTGTAAAATATTTGTATTTGATATAACAAGAGGTACAACTCTGTGTTAAACGTATATATATCTTAATTTATTGTACCAAAGTCCACACTGTTCTATAGTGCTCTACGCTACATTGCTTCACTATTAATCTCACATTACCCTTCTGCTTTATCTACCTTCTTCTGATCCTCCATCTACACTGTATAATTCCACTCGTTCATGAGAGCCATTGTTCCCAGGTGAATAGTATTATTCTTTATTTTGGCCTGACAGCAATGAAAGTTGGGCTTGTACATATAACCTATCGTTACAATACTATCTTAACTTTTGTACTCTCATCTTCTGTTTCGCTCGACCTTTTCATACCTTTTCTACCTTGTGCATCACACTATTCCTTGTCTCTTTATCGCACGTCTATTATACATTTTTCCTTTTTCTCCATGTTTCATTTCAAATTCTTAAGTCGTTTTTATATCCTATTATCTCTATTTCTGTATATTCTGTTAACAGGTGTCTATCTATTGCTTCTTCTATTTTTCTGTTTGGTTCCTGCTGTTGTGTTTCATTGTCTCTTCTTTTAAGGCTCTCTCTATCAATTCCTTTACTTCTGTTCTCATCAAATTCATTCTTACAAGACAAGTTCCATTCCTTTTTAACTAATCATCTCTTTCCCTTATGCTGCTGGTTTGGCCTTCCCTCCATTCTTTTTGCTTTGAATATCCCTTAACAATATTTCCTTGACCTGTTACATATTCACTAATATATTTTTTGTCTGCGCAGATTTCGCAGGTAAAGAGTATGAAGCATTGTCTGGCACTTCTCATTGTGCATAAAGTCAAGGAAGAAGATAGAAGAACTTTTGCCGCATACTTTAGTTATCCTTTAGTTTTAGTAAATTGATTTATAGAAATAGTTTGTAACTATTAGCGCATAATATTAATTTACAACAATTGTGTAATTAACTGTTATGTATATCTATTATATCTTTTGTTTTATATTCAGTTTATTCGGTTGATCTTGTATATTACTATAAGTTCTACTGAATGCGCTAAATATAAAATGAAAGATATAATAAATAATATTACATATGCACTAGTTATACAACTGCGGTAATTTAAGGTTCTGCATATAAAGTATGTAAATTTTAGTATAAGTTTTATCTGTAAGATATATAGTACATTACCTTCAAAGAATAGTTTATAAGTATTAGCTTGTAACTTTGAACTGCAACATTTTTGTAACTTGTGTCTTCGTTAATTAATTTAAATAAAGCTTGAATGAAAAGAATTCGACTGCTCTTTGTATTTTCAAACCTTAACAATCCTTAAAAAGACCTAATTCCAATTCCTTAAACAAGTACTACTGTGCAGGAACTTCAAATGCAAAGTTCACAAGCGGAGAACTTGTAAAAATAGACCTGAACATTGTTAAACCTTGCGCTAAGTATCCAAGAATTAATATAACGCTTTGAGGGGAGCCCCTGAAATATAAGTGCTCGGAAAATACCTGGAATACGACGTCGAATACCTCCTCGCATGTCATATTCTTCTGATACAAACCCATGATTTTGGGCGAGATATTTTTGCTTTAATCATCAATTTGTATCAGGAGAATATGATATGCGAGGAGGTATTCGTTCTCAGAAATGACGTCACGTTCCAGGAATTTTGGAGCGCTGAAATTTCTGAGTTTCTGGCAAAAATATCTGCTGAAAATCATGGGTTTGTATCAAGAGAATATGATATGCGAGGAGGTATTCGATCTCAACAATTTTCTGAACATCGGCCAACCAATTTTGCAAGAAGTGAAGACTTAGCATTTGCTGCTTCCAAATTTAATAACGTATAGGGCCATTTTTATAAGTTTCTCGCATTAGGACTTTGCATTTAAAGTCCGTCCACGGTACTTCATGTTTAAGGTAGTGGAATTAGGTGTTCTCAAGGACTGTTAAGGTGAAAAAATAAAGAGAGTAGTAGAATTTCTTTCATCAAAGATTTATTTAAATGCAGATACATGTTACAAAGATGTTACAATTTAAACTTACATGCTAATACTTATAAACTATTCTTTTAACTCTATGTAGAATACATCTTACTATTTTTCCAAACTAATTCACTATAACTAAAAAATAACTAAAGTATGTGGTACAATTTCTTCTATCTTCTTTATTGATCTTATTACACAAAGAGATGTACCGGTGAATGCTCTTCCTTTCGTATTCCAAGAAACCTGCACATACAAAAAGTATATTAGTAAGAATATAACAGGGGAGAGTAAGATTGTTGAAGGCTATTTAGAGTAAAAAGGAAGAAGGGTGGTCCAACTTTGAAGCATAAGACATATAGATGATTCTTTGAAAAGAAATGAAATAAGTCAGGCATGAATAAATTTGGCACAAAGGTATGGAAACAAAATAATGGAATAAAGATACTATGAAATAGAACAACAGGAGCAGAACAGAAAAATAAAAGGAGCAGGATATAACAACAGATTTAGATATATTAGAACATCAACACTACCGTGATACGAAAGTTAATGGCTAACAGCAAAGCGTCAGCAATTAATAGCGTAGGTAAGATCTGGAAGCACACAAAAGTCGAACAGATATTGCGAGAAAGTAGAGTATGAAAGATGTGACCCGCGTGGATACAAATTTGTAATGTTAGAACATCTAATAAGAGAATGTAGGGAAACAGAGAGGGTGGTTACGCTAGAGTATCTGATGCGTGGAATAAGAGATGAAAGCTTCCGATTTCGAAACAGAAAGATATACATTTAATAGATGTACATAACAGGATGGCTAGTAATAAATAGAAACGAATAAATTACACGAGCAAAAATACCCGGCACTGTACCTATAGGCAATTCGCTCTAATAACAATTTCAATTGTTTATAACAATTTATAACTTTTAAGACGTGATTGATTAAAATCTGCCCAGTAGAAGCCGAGATAATAATTTTTAAATATTTTGTCGGTAACGATATGTCGGTATTCGTGTATGTGGCGCCATCTCGCGTTTGCGGCCTTTTTCGCACTTTTGCACTCCGCCAAATCCGAATTCCTGGATTACATCGTTAATTTAAACAATTGCGTTTTTCTCGGCTTCTACTGCGTATTTCTTAACCGGACTTGTCTTAAATGAAAGCTACGAACCTTAGCTAGCCTCTCCAAGAGTTTAAACAATATGGCGCTGTAGGTTCAAAAGTTATTGACAATTGAAAAATCGGCAAAAATGCACTCTGGGTCACTGCAATTCTCTCGGCTTCTGGAGGAGCTACATTAATGATCGGTTGCTCAAAATGAAGGGAAAGGGTTCTGCTAGACGACCATAAAGGTCTTGCAAATGCTGCAGGCCCCGCTTATTTTGTATAAACAAAAGAATAATTCATTTGAGTATTGCACCGAAGTTGTACACGAGAGCCGATCTTCTCGTGAATCAGCTTGTTCCTTGAACCGGGAGCTTCAATTTGAGATGTCGTTGATTAAAATTGGCCCAGTAGGAGCCGAGATAATTCAATTTGTTTAAAGAAATTATAAACAAATGCGATTACTGCCACTTCCGGGCGAGATACATCAATGACCATTGGACATAAATTTAAGCTAGGAGAATCAGCTAACATCTGCAATAGGTGTGGACATTATCCCATGTGCGGTTCATTTGTTATAAACATTTAAACACTTAAAATTGTTATTACGGCCAACCGCATATAATTACGGAAACGTAGTATTTTTTTAGGAGTAGCGTCTTCGTTTCCCTTTCTTTTGAGACGTTGTTGATTAAAATCGGCCCAGTAGAAGCCGAGATAATAATTTTTAAATATTTTGTCGGTAGCGATATGTCGGTAATCGTGTATGTGGCGCCATCTCGCGTTTGCGGCCTTTTTCGCACTTTCGCACTCCGCTAAAACCGAATTCCTGGATTACATCGTTAATTTAAACAATTGCGTTTTTCTCGGCTTGTAGTGCGTATTTTTTAACGGGACTTGTCTTAAATTAAAGGTACGAACCTTAGCTCTCTGCTCCAAGAGATTAAACAATATGGCATTGCTGGTTCAAAAGTTATTAACAATTGAAAAATCGGCAAAAATGCACTTCGGGTCACTGCAATTCTTTCGGCTTCTGAAGGCGCTAGATCAATGATCGAGTGCTTAAAATGAAGGTAAGGGATGCTGCTACACGACAATAAACGATTTACAAATGCCGCATGCGCTGTTTATTTTTTATAGACAATTAACCCATTCGTTTGAGAATCCCACCGAAACTATATACGAAGATATTACTCTTTTGATAAGGGTGAATCGATTGTTTATAGTGGATAAACAGCGCATGCAGCACTTGTAATTCATTTATTGTCGTGTAGCACCATGCTTTACCTTCATTTTATGCACTCGATCATTGATCAAGCGCCTTCAGAAGCCGAAAGAATTGCAGTGACCCGAAGTGCATTTTTGCCGATTTTTCAATGGTTAGTAACTTTCGAACCACATATGCCACATTGTAGCAAATGTTGGAGCAGATAGCTAAGGTTCGTAGCTTTCATTTAAGACAAGTCCGGTTAAGAAATACGCAGTAGAAGCCGAGAAAAACGCAATTGTTTAAATTAACGATGTAATCCAGGAATTCGGTTTTGGCGGAGTGCGAAAGTGCGAAAAAGGCCGCAAACGCGAGATGGCGCCACATACACGATTACCGACATATCGCTACCGACAAAATATTAAAAAATTATTATCTCGGCTTCTGCTGGGCAGATTTTAATCAACCACATCTCAAAAGAAAGGGAATTGAATAAGCTACACTGTGAAAAATACCCCGTTGCTGTAAGTATAAGCAGTTGGCCGTAATAACAATTTCAATTGTTTAATTGTTTATAACAAATGAACTACACTTGGAATCATGTTCGCACCTATTGGAGAAAGAAGCTAATACTACTAGCTTTAATTTATGTCGTTTGGTCATAGATGTATCTCGCCTGGGAGTAGCGGTAATTGCATTTTTTTATAATATTCTGAAACATATTCAATTATCTCGCATTCCATTGTGCCAATGTTAATCAACGACATCTCAAATTGAAGCTCTTGGTTCAAGGAACAATCTGATTCACGATTAGATCCGCCCACGTGTATAGTTGCGCTGCAATACTCAAACGAATTATTTATTTGTTTATAAAGAATAAACAATAGATGTAGCATTTGTGAATCGTTTGTTGTCGTGTAGCAGCATCTTTTACCTTCAATTTGAGCACTCGATCATTAGTCTAGCGCTTCCAGAAGCCGAGATAATTGCAGTGACCCGGAGTGCATTTTTGCCGATTTTTCAATAGTTAGTAACTTTCGAACCACATATGCCACATTGTAGCAAATGTTGGAGCAGATAGCTAAGGTTCGTAGCTTTCATTTAAGACAAGTCCGGTCAAGAAATACGCAGTAGAAGCCGAGAAAAACGCAATTGTTTAAATTAACGATGTAATCCAGGAATTCGGTTTTGGCGGAGTGCGAAAGTGCGAAAAAGGCCGCAAACGCGAGATGGCGCCACATACATGATTACCGACATATCGCTACCGACAAAATATTAAAAAATTATTATCTCGGCTTCTGCTGGGCAGATTTTAATCAACCACATCTCAAAAGAAAGGGAATTGAATAAGCTACACTGTGAAAAATACCCCGTTGCTGTAAGTATAAGCAGTTGGCCGTAATAACAATTTCAATTGTTTAATTGTTTATAACAAATGAACTACACTTGAAATCATGTTCGCACCTATTGGAGAAAGAAGCTAATACTACTAGCTTTAATTTATGTCCTTTGGTCATAGATGTATCTCGCCTGGGAGTAGCGGTAATTGCATTTTTTTATAATATTCTGAAACAAATTCAATTATCTCGCATTCCATTGTGCCAATGTTAATCAACGACATCTCAAATTGAAGCTCTTGGTTCAAGGAACAATCTGATTCACGATTAGATCCGCCCACGTGTATAGTTGCGCTGCAATACTCAAACGAATTATTTATTTGTTTATAAAGAATAAACAATAGATGTAGCATTTGTGAATCGTTTGTTGTCGTGTAGCAGCATCTTTTACCTTCAATTTGAGCACTCGATCATTAGTCTAGCGCTTCCAGAAGCCGAGATAATTGCAGTGACCCGGAGTGCATTTTTGCCGATTTTTCAATGGTTAGTAACTTTCGAACCACATATGCCACATTGTAGCAAATGTTGGAGCAGATAGCTAAGGTTCGTAGCTTTCATTTAAGACAAGTCCGGTTAAGAAATACGCAGTAGAAGCCGAGAAAAACGCAATTGTTTAAATTAACGATGTAATCCAGGAATTCGGTTTTGGCGGAGTGCGAAAGTGCGAAAAAGGCCGCAAACGCGAGATGGCGCCACATACATGATTACCGACATATCGCTACCGACAAAATATTAAAAAATTATTATCTCGGCTTCTGCTGGGCAGATTTTAATCAACCACATCTCAAAAGAAAGGGAATTGAATAAGCTACACTGTGAAAAATACCCCGTTGCTGTAAGTATAAGCAGTTGGCCGTAATAACAATTTCAATTGTTTAATTGTTTATAACAAATGAACTACACTTGGAATCATGTTCGCACCTATTGGAGAAAGAAGCTAATACTACTAGCTTTAATTTATGTCCTTTGGTCATAGATGTATCTCGCCTGGGAGTAGCGGTAATTGCATTTTTTTATAATATTCTGAAACAAATTCAATTATCTCGCATTCCATTGTGCCAATGTTAATCAACGACATCTCAAATTGAAGCTCTTGGTTCAAGGAACAATCTGATTCACGATTAGATCCGCCCACGTGTATAGTTGCGCTGCAATACTCAAACGAATTATTTATTTGTTTATAAAGAATAAACAATAGATGTAGCATTTGTGAATCGTTTGTTGTCGTGTAGCAGCATCTTTTACCTTCAATTTGAGCACTCGATCATTAGTCTAGCGCTTCCAGAAGCCGAGATAATTGCAGTGACCCGGAGTGCATTTTTGCCGATTTTTCAATGGTTAGTAACTTTCGAACCACATATGCCACATTGTAGCAAATGTTGGAGCAGATAGCTAAGGTTCGTAGCTTTCATTTAAGACAAGTCCGGTTAAGAAATACGCAGTAGAAGCCGAGAAAAACGCAATTGTTTAAATTAACGATGTAATCCAGGAATTCGGTTTTGGCGGAGTGCGAAAGTGCGAAAAAGGCCGCAAACGCGAGATGGCGCCACATACATGATTACCGACATATCGCTACCGACAAAATATTAAAAAATTATTATCTCGGCTTCTGCTGGGCAGATTTTAATCAACCACATCTCAAAAGAAAGGGAATTGAATAAGCTACACTGTGAAAAATACCCCGTTGCTGTAAGTATAAGCAGTTGGCCGTAATAACAATTTCAATTGTTTAATTGTTTATAACAAATGAACTACACTTGGAATCATGTTCGCACCTATTGGAGAAAGAAGCTAATACTACTAGCTTTAATTTATGTCCTTTGGTCATAGATGTATCTCGCCTGGGAGTAGCGGTAATTGCATTTTTTTATAATATTCTGAAACAAATTCAATTATCTCGCATTCCATTGTGCCAATGTTAATCAACGACATCTCAAATTGAAGCTCTTGGTTCAAGGAACAATCTGATTCACGATTAGATCCGCCCACGTGTATAGTTGCGCTGCAATACTCAAACGAATTATTTATTTGTTTATAAAGAATAAACAATAGATGTAGCATTTGTGAATCGTTTGTTGTCGTGTAGCAGCATCTTCTACCTTCAATTTGAGCACTCGATCATTAGTCTAGCGCTTCCAGAAGCCGAGATAATTGCAGTGACCCGGAGTGCATTTTTGCCGATTTCTCAATTGTCAATAACTTTTGAACCAGCAACGCCATATTGTTTAAACTCTTGGAGCGGTGAGCTAAGGTTCGTACCTTTAATTTAAGACAAGTCCGGTTAAAAAACAGGCACTAGAAGCCGAGAAAAACGCAACTGTTGAAATTAACGATGTAGTCCAGGAATTCGGATTTGGCGGAGTGCAAAAGTGCGAAAAAGGCCGCAAACGCGAGATGGCACCACATACACGAATACCGACATATCGTTACCGACAAAATATTTAAAAATTATTATCTCGGCTTCTACTGGGCAGATTTTAATCAGCAACGTCTCAGAAGAAAGGGAAACGAATAAACTACACGAAAAAAATACCCGGTTGCTGCAACTATATGCAGTTGACCGTAATAACAATTTCAATTGTTGAATTGTTAAGAAAAGATCAATAATAATCTAGTCTTCTTTAAATACTAATAACTAATGTAATTAAAATTCTGCCGGAATATTTTAATAATCTATAATTGCAATCACTGTTCACCGTTAGTAGTTGATCATTTCCTTACTTAACTTTACGAGCAGTTCATCGACATGCTTGTACTATAACCATTAAAATATCATTCGTAATTGGCACTTGTTAGTACATATCACAGTAACTGTTCTAATGTAATCAAAGGTTTTGATTTCTGAAAACCAAGTTTATTTCTTGAATTATGTATATGGAAAGAAATGAAGTACAAAAAAACGGCTGTATATCATACGGTATGCCGTATAGTTATAGTTATAACTGTAAATAATTATTCCTGAATCATACCCAATCAAATATACATAAGCATACATGAATATACAAATTTTACAATATCTGATGCAAAAAAGAAATCAAAATTTTTATTGATATTCCATCATGATAAAAACAAAGTTTACTTTTTATCCCGTGAGTAAACTATTCCTTCGTTAAGTCAAGTAGCAAAAGTGAATTACGGTAACAAACTATCAGGAGTTAAGACTGGGGTTCTTCTTCGAGCAGGATTAATGGCAGTTCCTCTATGGGATACGCAAGATTATGTACATATAGTTGCCAATATGTATTGTATGCACACGATATGCAGGCTGCAGAGTATACAGAGTGGGACGTTATAGAATTATTACTAAAAGAGCTTCGTTTTTAAGGAAGTTGATTTAAAATATTTGCTAGCCAACATTCAAAACTATTATTCACTTTTGTTTCTTGGTCGTATCCACCCGTACAACTACTGACACAGTTTGGATTACCGGTAGGTTCGTCCACGATGATGAAATATCTCATTGTCGTGAATAAAAATTAATCAAACTTTACTTCACTTTGTGCCACAGCAGGCCGTACAGAACTCTGCCCTAGAAATTAAATTGTCGTGTACTGTTTGTAGTGGATTTTGCGTTTTTTCTTTTTCGAATGCTAATTATAACATTGTCGATATACTATTTAGTATGTATACAAACGCAAGACACAATAACAGTAATTACCTTATAGTTGATAGTCTGTTTTCTATAATCTATAGTTTATAATCTATAGCCTATAATGTATTGTATTTAGTCTATAGTCTATAGTCTATAGTCTATATTACATAGTCTATAATCTATAGATGATATAGTCTACACTGAATTTTAGTTTAGTTCGGCTTTATTATTATAGTTTCGGTATTTTTTCGCGAAGTAGGATCATTTGTTGGTCGGTAGTCGTTAGCACCATCATCCATTAACCGTCCTGCACACGTTACCCTGAATTATTCCACCAATAATGAGTTTACAGTACGGTTGGAATAATGAGCGCGCAGTTGTACGAGTATAAAACTTTCGTTCAGATTACCTCCCGAAATGAGACAAACAGTTCAACAGAACCGGTAAGAACGACAATGATGTAATATCCAAGCAATACCATAAAAATATTGTATTTGTATCGGCTGTGTTGTCAGTTCTATTTTTACAAAAGCCAGATAAAGAACAAAAAGTACGAAATGGTTGAAATGTGTTTTCCCTTTTTTTAATGAGTTTCAAGTGTAAGCACAAAGGAACTTCAATCACGAATGCGAAATGGACATGCAAAACTTGGACAAAATTGGACGTTCACCAGATTTCAATCAAAAGTTTCAATAATCCTGTTTAATTAATCATGCACAGACCATCTACAAATAATCATAGTTTACGCGTTTTTATGCATAATACATACAATGATCCGATGGCGAATAGTAGAAAAGGCAAGGTAAAAGAAACAAAGAACGAATCACATACTGAGCAATGACGCGGGAACAAATAAATGTAATAAACAGACAGTGAGGTTCGAAAAGGATCGAGAAAAAATTGCGATGATTGGGCGTTTTGTAGCGTAATTAAGTTGTCAATTGTAACTTATAACGCACATGTGTTATGATTAAGTACGCTATAATTAGATAGAACGATATAGACACATATTGATACAGAACCATGCATACGTGTATGTGTACACGGTATACATGGTATAGACATAGACTAAGTGTAAGACACCAATACTATTATTCGAAACGTTGATATTGCTACTAATCGGATTGTTGGTTACAAAGCTGGGAGAATTGAAAAAGAAGGCTCGGGGAAGCTGGCAAAGCGATACCGAGATATGAAAAAATTATACAAAATAAATAATCGAGAAAAAACGACGCGTTAACGTATAAGACACGGGGAAGCTACGATTTAGTTGAGAAGGGCCGTTTCGTGGGTTTAGTTTAGTTGATCGGTGGAGATGCCGAAGGAAAGCGGTAATAAAAGGCGAAGATAACCGAACGACAAGAAACGGAAACAGCCGAAGCGAGTGCAGTGCGAAACATCATGTAGCCGGTGTTGCTAGGCGGCTTGTTAAAGAGCGGCGGAAGGGAAAAGCCAGAGAGAGGGGAGAGTTGGTATAAAAACGCGTCATACGTGCCCGGCGAATTAGTTGCGTTTTGCGTCGAACCGAAGAGATGAAGGATTGCGAATGATTGAGCTGATATTTTCTAGTAGTTTCGAGTGAAAGTATAAGAGAAAGGAGGACTAACGAGTACTGTGTTGCTATTCGTGCCCAAGAACAGTTGAAAAATAGTGATTCCCCCCCCCCCCCCCCCCAATTACCAACGTCACTTTATTTTGTCGACAGTAAGACTAAAGTACATATGTCGAAGACGTGAACGAATTTGCAAAATTCGAAGGAATAATCGGCTATTGTGTTCGAAGGTCGTGTGGTGACATTTGTCGGTGTATACGTGTGCGCTTGTGTATGCTCTGTGTAACATCGTTCGAACATGGAAGTTTTACCATGCCCTGTGAACGTAAACTTCAGCAATACAAGAGGTAGCTTTCCCTAAATGTTCATTATTCGTAGCCGTTCTTCATTGTCAGTAACTGAAACAGGGACGTCTAATTTGCCCTCCCTCTCACCTTTCTCCCTCCTTCTCCTTCACCAATCTTCATTTTTCTTGCATCATTTTTTTGCTCGGGTCGCTATCTCCCTATCAGCTGATGCTCACTCGATTTAGATAATTCTTTGCAAAACAAACAAACATCTTGATTCTTTTCAACTTCAACGCAACGTTGCCTTTTCTTGTATTCTGCTTACACTTCGGAAATTACTGCTGTATTGCTACTACTTTTGCAACCTGTATATTGCGTAAAAACGGGAAGAATTCTGCTCTTTTGGAAGCAAAACGTTTGGTAAAATATTAACGTTGCGAGCAACACAATAGTGTTGGATGCGATGGAATTATTGTAGGAAATGGTTTAATTTGCTTTTCGATGCCGAAAAGCTTTGACCAACTACCCACCTGTACGCGTGTGCGTATACTGTCTGTCCTCTCTGCTGTCTGTGTGTTCAGTAACGCTGTTGCACGGATACAGCCGGCCGGCACGGGCGCGCGCGCACATCACGCGCACGCACATACGCTCGGTGTATCCGTGGCCAGAAGCACGTAGGCACTTTGTGGACACAGTTGCCCACGGGTGGGACATACGTGGGAACATCCGTATAATGTAATAGAGTAACTTCTCGGGACACTACGATCGCGTTCATGACACAGTGAAAGGGGAATGTTGCGAGTAAATTTTCGAGAGCATTCACGTCGAATTGTGACAGCCTGTTGTCAGTTGTGTCCGATAATCATTGGAAGTTAACTGCAATTTGCTTACTGTCCCTTTTTTTTTCATTGTAGCTGAAACAGTAGCCGAGGAATTTGATGGAGCTTGTCAGGCTCTAGCGAAACGACTGGAACTCGAGCTTAGAAGGGCGAAGCACGCGCAATTAGCATGCGGGGAAGTTTTGTTACCTGCCGACCTTTTGCCCATAATAGCCAAAAATGTTCTCAGCATGGCTGAGAATGAACCCTGCGGCCTCAGGTATATAATCTACCATCAAGAATACTATAGTTTTATTTTTTTTCCTTTCATCTATTATGCCAGTCTCAAATACTTATATCAATTGGATGCTTTTCTTTCAGAGGTTGCACTTTATTTATTAGCTTTGAAACAGACAGCGTGTGTCGGAAATTATCAAAAATACAATGCGATCCTAATGCAATATCCACGTTTGAACTTTATTTAACCTTGAAACAAGATCACACGTCTTGGCATATTCTGTTACCTCAGTTCCTAAAGTAAGTGGAAATAAAGACACAACTGTGGCTAGCAACAGCTTCTAAGTATAAGAAGAATATTTTACCCTTAACTTGTTTACTGTTTTCAGAAATCTAACAAGGGGAGGTACCATCATGATCGGTAGGGACTTCACTTTGGAAAAAAAGAAACTATATCGATCTTATCAGCAAGGGCAATGAACAATCTACAATGTCCAAGAATCGATCAACGATTTTCTTGTTAAATGTGATTATTCCAAGATCTACTGCTTTCGTGCATGCCTTAATATGGCCTTTTTTCCTTTTAACTTTTTAAACGAGGCAAGTGGATTGAACTTTTCAACGGGGCATATTTCGTAAATATTTGGTGCAGTTATGTACGGAATAAATAACGAAGCAGTGGCGTAATTAAGATATAGGAAGGAGCGACAGACACGAGGGGGAATTAGTATGGGAAACTTGAGGATGTTCAGATTTTGTAAAAGTCAGCGGCGTCAACATTGGACATGAAAACAATTTCAGAAGGAAACATGGCGACGTTATCTCTGTTGTAAGTCTATATAGAAAACTGTGCTTTGACCGAACCTGCGATTGTTCGAACGGTATAGATTTAATGATTGGCTGTGGTTACACCAGTACCAGTTCCAACTGGTAACATTTCAATCCAGTAAGTGAGAGAACGAGAGAGAAAGTGTGTATGTTTGTATGCGTGTGTATGTGATAGAAGAGAGCAAGAAGGCAGGGTTTATGATGAGACGTGTTACGAGATTTGTGATAGCAAGACAAAAATCTCATGTCGTTAGATCTAGGGCCGATAGTTATTTTACGCGATTTTGAAGTTTCTTACATGTTGTTTGTTTTGTGAATCCACTGTACTTGGTAATAAGATTTCGAAATACTTTGGAGCCTCGTCGTATAAATTTTGTGATCGCGTAAAGAAGTGTGTGTTTTCATGGGGAAAGAAACAAAAACATTGTATTTTCGTTCAACGAAGGGATGATTGGTTTATAAGACTTGTAATATTCTTTCTTTACATTAAAACGTAATAGTGCATTAAGGTATAAATCAGCTCCCGTTGAATAGTAGCAGTACTAGCTATAAAATAGTAAGGTAGAAGTTGCTACACGTTAGATACGCTATATAATTTTTAGTTTCATAAATGCCAATGGATATCTAAAACACTATCGAATTTATCGGTACTACGGTAGATTAGTAACACAGGACACAGTCTCTCATTAATGCCGAAGCGTAGCTAAGAATGGGACTTCGGTGGGTGGCTTATCGGTCGACGGTAAGTATAAAACGCGCAATAAATGAACGAACAACAAGATATAGTTTGTACTTTAGCTGAAATCAGTAAGCACGAAATATGCAACAGTATCGAACTATTTTTTTCGAACGTCTATGTAATTCTTTTCTTCGTCGATATATAATGTGTATCATGTATGTACATCTGCGCTTTCAAGAATTCGACATTGCTTCACCGTATGAATATTTCTTACAATAGAGAGATGTAATAATCTTAGGTATCCATTGGTTTACGACAACGTTGTGATATTAAGAAGAAAATGAATGCAAAAAACTGCGAGATTTAAAAGATTAGCCGTACGTGCGCAACTTGGCCTAGAGATACGCGATACCTGTAATATGAAAAGACCAATTGTGTGAAATGTAAGATTATAGATTTGCACCAAGTTGGCGATGCAGGTTTAATTTGTCCAGTTCAATATATCGCGTTCGGTTAAAAACAGAAAAAGAGAAAAAGAAAGAGGAACAAGCACGTGGGGAGCATGCATGCGTGTGAATTGATAAGACTGATCACTGTTTGAATTTTTTGAAAAACATTCGTACGCGTGCATAATTATCTGGAACTGTAAAGAAATTTTAAGATATTGCACATTGAATGTTATAGTTTGTAATGAATTATTTGATCGCTATTAGACGTGTTTTGTATGTTAAGTATAGTCGAGAATAAGACGATCTCCTTGCGGTTGCTGTGACGACACGGACACAAAGAAAATGAGCAAAAAAGAACGCCCGATGCTCATGGTTCTATTAATTACGTAGGAAACAGAGTATAATACGCTGTTACGTATATTTTGTACTTCCTTAAAGAATTAAAGATATAAAAGAAAAAAACTGTTTTTGCTTCATAATATTTGGATACCTACATACAAACGACAGAAATAGATAATAAAAAAAGAGATAAACCGTGATATGCGTAGAAATTTCGTGTGCTTTTCTATTCCTGTAGACTGTATGGTATAAAGTATACATTATAGAATATATAGAAGTAGACACTACCCAATACGTATACGTGCTGAATCAGTTGGTTCGTCTTCCATCTGAAGTGTTCGGTTCAGGATGGTCGGCACGTTCCGATAAAATTGAATACAAAATTTCTACCCTGCAAAGCGATACGTTATTCTACGTGATTTCGCCCAAGTTATCAGGAATATGGTCGACCTCCCCGGTCATATTCAGTGACCAGACATCAATAGAAATTACCTATCCGATAATCGTCGATATTGTATCATCGACTCTCTTTCCGATATTTGAGGATCCTTTTTATCATTTTGCGTGGAACGGATATTGGTTGCATCTTTTTGTTGCTTACTATCGCTGCTAAGGTGACCACTTTGCTTGATAATTTTTTCTAAAACATTAACTTTGCTGTTCTCTAAATTACGTGGCAGATCCCCTTTATCTTGCGCTATATCGTTTTCGCCAGATCGTTTGTGCGCGGATGAAACCGACTGCCTTTTTGATTGACGATTCGTCCCAAGATGTTTCTTTAACTCGGCGGACGCCAGTGTGATTGCTGCAGTAGTAATCGTTTTCTTCATTTTACTTGTTCGCTCCGCTTCTCCAATTTCCTTATTTCCTCGTTGCTGGCGTGGCTGTTGCTGCTTCTTAATGTTTCCATCCGCATCGTTCAACATCGCTTCCGGAGTAGTCGCTATTAAAGAGGTGGATTTTTTGACAAAAATATCGGATATATTTCCAGATATCCAAGCATCGGCCAATTGAGATTGCGGTTCGACATCGATGATTAAATGTACAGGTCGTCCATTCGAGTCGCATTTCCAATAGGGATCTAGCCTTGGAAATACCCACTAGAAGATGAAGGACAATTGTAGAAAATGGAATGGATGCATAGAGGAGATGTTGAGAAAGAGGATACTTGCATCGAATAAACGCAACCAGACTACACGGGCACATTGACTGCCGAATTCAAACAATTTCTTTTCGAAACAATATTTCTGAAGTGCATTTGTCATTCCAGTGTTTAGTATTTCTTCGCGAACAGAAGCAATCCGATGTTCCATAAGTTGCTCGCGTATGAACTCTTGCCATTTCAAATCTCGCACACCATTTGGAAGCAAGTACTGTACGCCTAACGAAAACGGCAACATCAATCCAACATTCTGTTTTGGATGCAAGGAACACATTTTTCTTTTCTGATTAACGATTCTCTTATTCTCTTCTACCTGGGACATCGGCCAATGCTGTCAAGATTTTATTACCGATCAACGCTTGCAAGTGGCAAAAATGGGATGTATAAAGAGAATGCGGCTTCAAAGATTTCCGTCGGATTAAATTGCACGCTTTTATTGTCTCCAATTATATATCTTTCTCCTTCTTCTTCCTTCTTCTTCTTCTTCTTCTTCTTCTTCTTCCTTTTTCTTCTTCTTCTTCGTCTTATTCTCCTTCTCCTTCGTCGCCCAGAACGTATTGTACAATATAACACACGCAACAACAAACGAACAAAGTCTGTTGGCATCGGAAGGTTTTTTTCTTACAATAAAGGAAATTAGGTACGCATCATCGCATTGTTGCTCATAAATAAATATCCTACGATAAATTTTCAACGGCGACACATACATACATAGATGGTATTCGTCGATATGTACACATTGTGTTAAAAGAAACAGATTTTGGGAGGGGAGAGAGAAAATCACGACGTTGTACGGCAAACGGGAAACGTCATTTCTACTTTAAACGCTCGTATAGTTTAGTAGTAGCCTAAAAATGCAATCTGCAGAGTCAACTTTCGAACTTGCCGGATGATATACATATATAACAGAAAGCATTGAACGAATGATCTCCCTACTTAAAATCGTGTTGATCGCCGTACCTATAAAAGCCTGTGTCTTATTTCATTGTAATAAAGTAATACATGTTACCTTCTGAAGCGATCAAGGAACCAGAGGGGGGAGGGGGGTACACGAGGTAGATTCAGAGCGATAAATATCTATTAGTTTTCTTTGACGCGACTTAAAGTCCTATTGTTTAACCATTACTCTTCTTTTACATACACGAATGAACATTACATCGTACCGGCCGACGAGACGATGAAAATCGTAGTACAATGACAACCAGAAACAAAACTGCTAACTGTTCGGACGTCAGCTGTCTAGAGTTCCCGTGCGATTTCCACACCTTTTGTTTCACAGTCGCAATCGCATTCGCGTGCCTTCCGCTTTCGTGCCACGAGAACTTAACATGACAAAATAATACTGGTTCCCTTTTTTTCTCGCGTCGCTAGTGTCAATTCTTTGCTCATTAGACGGTATCAATAGTCCCTTCTATCGCGCATCGATTGCGCGCGTTCTACACGATTGAACCGTCGTTAATGCAATTAAGAGCATGGAAGAAAAAAAGGTAAAAAGAAAACAGCCAAAACAGTCAAGAGCGCACAAGGCCGTGAACAAGACTCGTTTCTAATTGTATGTTCCGCGTTTTAAGCTATGACACCGGTTATGACACCACCGGCTACAGGAAGACCAGTTTCCCCCATTAAGGCCAGATCTATTTCTCTTGCGGCCTGTCTGCCTTCCGCGATTGCCCAAACCACTAAAGACTGGCCACGTCGGCAATCTGTCCGAATAAAAAATCGTACATAGGTATTAGACGTACAAAATGGGTCGACAAAATAAATCTATCTCTACAGCATGCGCGGCAGTAGTAGTAATAATAATATAAAGAAAAGTACGCTATGAGAAGACGTTAAATTACCTCCTGCTGCGTACGTTCCTGCTAGACTTGTTTCGTACTTGCCCATCAGTGTTTTGAAATTACCTCTCTCGTCTAACGTTGGATTTAATTCCGTCGCGACATACTTTTCAGGGCCCAAGAAACCCATCGCAAGTAAAACTAAGTCGCAGTTGTATACCTGGATAAATTCACAGAATCGCATGATTTTACAACAAACGATACGTTGGCATTTTTTGAAAAGCTTACTTTTTCCGTTCCTGGAGTTTCTTCCATTTTCCAACGTCCATTTTCCTTGGTCCATGAAACGGATACCGTTTTGATGCCACACACACGACCGTTCCCATCGTCCAAAAACTCCTGTCGAATGTGGGGCAAGCTTAAATTAATTAAATTCCCGAGGAAGAGTATTTGTAAAAAGCTTTTGTATACCTTGCTCAATATACTGAACTGACGTGGATCTCGTCCGAATTTCAAAGACACTTCTTCGTGACCGTAATCTACTTTGAATACACGTGGAAATTGCGGCCAAGGATTATCCTGTGCCCTTTTACTCGGTGGTTCCGGTAAAATTTCAAAAGTAGTAATAGTTTTGGCACCCTGTGCCAAAGATAACGATGAAATCGAATAATTTATGAAATGATTAGTAATGTATTGAAAATATGGAGTTTCCTACCTGTCGCAGCGATGTAGCTATACAGTCGCAACCTGTATCGCCGCCACCTATTATAATCACATCCTTGTCTTTTGCCATAAGACGCATATCCAGAGGGACGTCATTTCCCAGTTGCTTCTTTTGCCAGTGCTCGAGGAAACTGACAGCAAAGTGAATACCTTCGAGATGTCGTCCTGGTATCGGCAAATCTCTTGGCCATGTAGCACCGGTGCATAATAACATTGCATCGCACTGTTCACGTAATTCCTACAATAACGACTGAAACGTCACTCGACCGATCGACGACGCGGATCGCGAAATAATACGAGACTAATAGTAGTAACCTTGACAGAGATATCTTTCCCAACGTCGATCCCAGTCTTGAATGTAATACCTTCAGCTGCGAGAAGGGTGACTCTTCTTTGGACAACTTGTTTCGACAACTTCATGGTTGGTATACCGTACTGCAATAGCCCACCGATTCGGTCGTTTCTTTCGTAAACGATCACCGTGTGGCCTGCTTTATTCAATTGATGGGCTGCCGCTAACCCAGCCGGACCGGAACCGATTACAGCTACGCGTCGGCCGGTTCTAATCGTCGGTGGACGAGCTACTATCCAACCTTGCTCGAATGCGTGATCGATTATAGCGCATTCGATATTCTTGATCGTCACAGCCGGTTCCGATATTCCCAGAACACAGGCACCTTCGCACGGAGCAGGGCAAACTCTTCCTGTGAATTCTGAGCGCGCATTCGTTTATTACATTGGTTGCTACTTTGGACCGGTGTTAAATGGTGGTTAATCGAACCTGGAAAATTGTTGGTTTGCAGCAACTGGTTCAGAGCCTCCTTCCAGTTTGATTGAAAAACAAGGTCGTTCCACTTAGGAATTATATTTCCCAAGGGACAACCGTGGCTACTTTGACAAAAAGGTACGCCACATTCCATGCACCTCGCTGCCTGTACGTGCAATCCTTTACGGACTCCTTGAAAATTGTAAATTTCATCCCAGTCTGCGATTCGGTTTTCGACTGGCCGATAAACTCCAGTTTGCCGTTTGTACTTGATAAATCCTCTAAAAGGAATGGTACTTCGCGTTAGACAACGATACAGCGATACAATTTCTTGCCCGCGGTACTCAATGGAACGGTGTGGCTGGTTACTACCTTATCTTATCTAATTTACGCTGTTCCATGTCAATATCTGCTACGGCATCCTCGATATCCTTCACCGGATGTTTCTCACCGTTCAACGTCTGGAAACTTCCGTTCGGGATTAATTGCACTTGTTTGGCATCTTCGAGTTGCTTCGACAAAGCTCGCTGATATTCATAGGGGAACACCTGCGAAAAAGATTTCAAACGATGGCACATTTTTTTTTACCCGCTGGACTTTCTCAGAAAGTACAAGACGGTAAACACTATTGTATCGCTACGTTCGCATCGTTACACCAATGGCAAAGCAAGGCTTACCTTTACGAATCGCGTCGTTGGTTCTGGCCACAATGTTAAAAGATCTTGAGCTATCAGCGATTCAGTTTTCTCAACAAACTCCTCCAACAGTACTTTCACGTACGCGATATCCTCCGGCTTGTTCAAAGGAAGCAACTCGACCATTTCTGGATTGCACTTGCTGCATACAGACGATAACGGTCGCTTAATAGAATGGAATGAAATGAAATGAAATGAAATGGAATGGAGAAATTCTTTACCTTTTGAACGATCCGTCAACGTCTAATACATAGGCTATCCCGCCGGACATACCGGCAGCAAAGTTTCGTCCAGTCAGACCTATAATAACAGCGCAACCACCTGTCATGTATTCGCACCCATGATCGCCAACACCTTCGACCACAACAGTTGCACCGCTGTTGCGAACGCTGAATCTTTCGGCAGCGATTCCTCGAAAGAACGCTTTTCCGGACGTTGCACCATAAAGACATACGTTACCAACAATTACATTTCCCTCGGAATTGAAGGTGGAATCCTTTGGCGGATATATAACAATTTCGCCACCGCACAAACCCTACAACGAATCCAAATATGCCACATATTATTAACGCTATCTGCTCATACACTTATACATTATATACATACACACACATACCTTGCCAACGTAATCGTTCGCATCTCCCTCCAAGGTAACGCGCACGCCTTTAGTCATGAAAGCGCAGAAACTTTGACCAGCGGAACCTTT
Organism: Nomada fucata; assembly: GCA_948146005.1. Classification (NCBI taxonomy): domain Eukaryota; kingdom Metazoa; phylum Arthropoda; class Insecta; order Hymenoptera; family Apidae; genus Nomada; species Nomada fucata. The sequence continues at coordinate 37,283,581 of OX411276.1, read as the reverse complement.
CATTTTTATATCGATGCTGTTATCGGCCAATCCATTTTCCCCGTACAACCTTCCCGATCGAGATAGAAATTGTGTGAATTTTCGTAGTAATTAAGCAAAATTAAGGAAAATTAAGCAAAAACCAGAAACGATATTGAAATCAGAGACGCAACAGAGATAGATAGTTTATTACTTTGAGATGCGATAACTCAAGGTTGTCGCAAAGGCCCTGCATTCGTTGTTAATATTCAACTCTATGTCGACACGTTCGCGCTTTCCATTCAACACATCATTCGCCAGCTCGATCACACGATTGTCCAATCTATTCTCCAATTGAAAATCTTGTTTCACCGATCCTCCGCAAATATTTACTCCTGGTCGAAGCTCAAGGGCGTTGCGCAACAAATTGTCCAGCTTTAAAGTTTTCGCTTTTTCTACCGTTATATCTTGGCGAACTTTTATCAGATCCGCACGACCGATTAGATGCTGAAATTTGCGCACTCCCAAGCTGGCCATGTAGGAACGTACCTGGTGAGAAGAAGGAAATCTGTTTTGTACCTGGGATATTCTTCCCCGCGAATTTTTCCCATCGGACTACCATTCTCTGGATGCGTACCTCTTCAGCCAGTGCGAAAAAAAAATTAATCACGTACTCCGGTTTTCCTTCGAATTTCTTTCGAAGCGTTGGGTCTTGCGTCGCTATACCAACGGGGCACGTGTTTAAGTGACACTTTCTCATCATCGTGCAACCCATTGAAATTAAGGGCGCGGTGCTGAAAGCAAATTCATCGGCACCTAAAAGAGCTCCGATCACCACGTCGAATCCCGTGCGCATTTGACCATCCGCTTGAACGACAACGCGCGATCGAAGATTATTCAGTGTCAAAACCTGATGAGTTTCCGCAATTCCCAATTCCCACGGCAGCCCGGCAGATTTGATACCCGTCCAGCTGCTTGCACCAGTTCCACCGTCGTGCCCTGATATTACGATGTGCTCTGCCTTTCCCTGCCCGACAGCAACGTGTATACGTAGAGGATGGTACGATAAATCGTAGAAGCGAGTAAGAAAGTTCAACGGTAATCACCTTTGCCACACCTGCCGCAACTACGCCCACTCCTACTTCCGATACTAGCTTAACGGAGATGCGAGCATTCGGATTTGCACATTTTAAATCGTATATCAATTCCGCAAGATCCTCGATCGAATAAATGTCGTGATGCGGCGGCGGTGAAATTAGTCCCACACCGGCTACCGAATGCCTGGTTGCGGCAATTTCCGCGGTCACCTGCGAACAAACCAGACAGCAGAATGGGTAGTACCACCTACATACACCTCGAACCTTCTACGTTCACCGCACGCGAAATTTCATTTGATCGCTCGCACCTTGTAACCAGGTAACTCGCCCCCTTCGCCCGGCTTCGCTCCTTGGGCCATTTTGATTTGGAGATCATCTGCATTCGCCAAGTAACTCGAGGTCACGCCGAAACGACCGCTGGCCACTTGCTTAATGGCGGATCGTTTGTTCAATTCTGGATCTTGATTCAGATACCTGAATGACAGGTTTTACCAAACGTTATCGAGAGTCTCGAGCACTCGCTCGGTGGGAATTCATATTTTCAACGAACAACGATCGTTCTCTTACCTATCAGCGTTCTCTCCACCTTCGCCGGTATTCGATTTGCCACCGATACGATTCATTGCAACCGCCAGAGCCGTATGCGCTTCTATGGAAATGCTGCCGAAACTCATGGCTCCCGTAGCAAATCGCTTCACGATCTCAGACGCTGGCTCCACCTCGTCGATGGCTATCGAATTCTCTTGTCTCACTAGCTCCAATTGACCTCGTAGTGTACATGCTTCTATCATTTCCATTGTGCTTTTTTTATATTTCTCATAAGCGTCCCAGTTCTTCGAGCTTACATAATCCTGCGTGCACGTGATTACGAATTATTCATCGCACCGAGGAAGCTTCATCGGTCGCGAAATCTATCATGCCAAAAGATTACCTGCAAATGCGCAATGCTGTCAGGGTCGTTTATGTGTTTCTCCCCACCAGATCGCCAATGATATATTCCTGGATTTCGAATAACAAGCATGTCCATAGGCTTATTCCAATACGCCATTTGATGCCTCTCGAATGCTTCCTTTGCCAAAATGTTGAAAGTTACGCCACCGATGCGGGATTGCGTGCCCTGCACATCAAAGTAATGCCTATGAAAATTATTTGTATCGGGAGCGTTCCTTTCAAATGCGAAACTTGCTTGCGCGTAGAATACGTCATTGAGAATGTTGAATCACAAATGACTACACACTCATTAATTGGATCCAGTTTTTAATCACTCGTATGCATGTTAATCATCTATTCAGAAACATGTACTTGTGTACCTTGAAACATTTCTCGATCACCTCGTCGGACAAACCGACTGCTTCAAAAATTTGAGCACCCTTGTACGACTGCAACGTGGATATTCCCATTTTCGCCATTACTTTTGCTATACCCCTCTCCATCGCTTCCGCATAATTCTTCAACAAGATTTATATTTTATAAGGGTAGAAAAGTATACGTGTCGATCTATGTACATATTTGAGGTACGTGTTTCGAAGCAGCAATACTCACGGCGCATAACGCATTGTCGGTCAAGGATGAATGCAGTACACCATCCGCTCGAAGGTTTCTCGCCATTTCGAATATCAAATACGGACAAATCGCGTCCGCTCCGTAGCCGAGTAGCAGGCAAATGTGATGCACTTCTCTAGCTTCTGCAGTTTCCAAAATCAGACCAACCCTCATACGTTGGCGCTCTTCGATTAGGTGGTGGTGAACCGCGCCTAGTACCAATAGACTACTCACAGGCACCCTGGTTGTAGCAATGAAATGTTTCTATACAATCTGTGTATACGTAATGCACGAATCTATACTTGTACAAAGGTGAAATATGCAGAGTATGTAGAGAAACGCTCACCTGTCCGGCCCGCCCTTTCGATCGGACAGAACGAGAAACTGATAGCCCTCCCTTGCAGCTTGATTAGCCTCGTGACTAACTCGGTTTAACGTATCAACTAAACCGAACGGGCCATCCTCCGCAGGATACGTTGCATCGATTACTTTTGTTTTCCAGCCGCGATAATTCGTTCGTTTGAGTATCTCGAGATCGTCCAAGGAGAGTATCGGTTGCGGCAAGAACAATCTGTGGACTTGTAACTCGGTTGGCTCGAGAATATTGCTTTCCGGTCCAATGGGGCAAAGCATCGACATTACAATCTTCTCTCTAAACGGGTCTATCGGGGGATTTGTCACCTAAGGGTAGTATTTTAAAAGAGGAATACAGATGAACGGTTAAGTAAAGAGATACTGGAATGGAAATTTAACATTAGAACTAAACAATTGATCTAGCTGCCTCGAGTGTGTCAGTGGTCAGTACTGCATACATCATTCGAACCGTTTATTTCCGTTCCCCAAACGAGTTCCACAGGACTATACGACATCGAGCGAGATCGACGTGCCCAAACGATTATTCGCTCAGTCATGTAATAAACGTTATTATGTAAACGTAACTATCGCGCCGCGCGTCGTTCCGGACTCGAATGATGAAACAATCAACAAATCCTCATCCGTTATTTTCTTGTTAGTTGGAATACACTTTTGGGGAATCGAGGCAACGTTTACTCGTGCAAATGCATATACGTGGGTAACAGTTCTACCTGAGCAAACAGCTGCTTAAAATAGTCGTAGATTAGCGGTTGAAACTGGGAAAGACAAGCGAGTGGCGCATCGTTCCCCATGGAGCCCAACGCTTCTTTCCTGTACAACAATTCGAGAAGTTTCATTGGTAAATTATCCGCGGCGGCTGATCAGCGCGACGTACCAGACAAGAGTAGTGCATATTCGTATAAAATTGATTCGTTAACAAAAGGAAAAAACAAGAAAGCAATAGAAAATAGATGAAAGCGAAGAATGTACGTACTTGGACTGCATCATAGGCAGAAGGAGTAAATTAATGGTTTCAAGGGTGTATCCGTAAAGAGACAGCCTTTTATCTCCACCCCAGACTCGATTCACAGCAGATACAGGATTAGTATCGATTAGTGGCTTTTTTTTAGCTGTTAAATCGCCCGCTACGGCCGAGCTACTTTCATCGGCAGAGGATGTCAGTTTTTCAGGACTGGCGTCGCCACCACGTAATTCTTCCATCGTTATCTGTACACGCAAGTGCGTTTTTTATTTTACATCCTTATTCGTAACATGTATCTTCGTCGTTATCAACAACATCAGAGCAGGTGGTGAAACAAATAATCATAGCAACTATACACTGTACCACCTACTGGCAACGTGTACAAATTACAAGAGTGTAATTAAGAGACTGCACCAGCGAAGGAAAAAAAAGATGTGACACTCACCATCTGCGTGCCGTACACAGCACGACGATAACAGCGTATAGGATCGTTTGCAAGAATAAAAGAAACGCTTTTCTTATTTAATATCCACGCTAACGTGAAATGCAGTAACGCGATTACATCTTAGTAAGTCTGATTGGACAGCTAATGCGAGAAATGGGGGGGGGGGGCAAAAAGAGAGAAAAGTTACCTGTTCCTTCAGCCATTTTGAATGGGGCCTACTTCTAGCAATTTGCAATTTGAGTTCGACATCTCCTATAATCCTCTTTTCATGAGTATCGACGAGCAGCATTCTTCCAGGTTTCAAACGACTCTGCAAATAAAACGGAATGCAAATAATCATCGTTGAAAAATATTCGCGAGCATTCGACGTTCATATGACAGATCACTGGATGATGTTCCTAAAAAATCTATAGAAATATCTAACACAAGTCCCCGAATGTGTAGTCACATACCATATACATGTTTTGTTAGAAACAAATAAAGTGTAATACGATTTTCTACAATCGTCAATTCTAAAATGATAGAAACAGTGAAGGGCAAAACAGACGCCTGCTAAATTAGAAGGTGAATTCTTTATATTCAAATGCTTGTCCTACTACGTTCTTTCGACAAATGATGGAGATGCCGCTGAAAAGAAAAAGAAGGAGAAAAAGAAAAAGAAAAAAAAAAGAAAATGGGCTTGCTTGGGCGTGACTCATCCTTGATCATTATTTGTACATGTAAGTATTTTGCTTCTCTATGTCTACGAAGAAGGGGCCGACTGAGAAGATATTTTGGCTTCAAATTCAATATCTACAAAGAGAAACGACGAATTCTACTATCTCGAGCCGCGTGTACTGCGCCAAACTATAATTATAGTGGAAAACAAAATTGGAGCGGAAAAAGGAAGAGAAAAAAATATGGAGAAAGATAGATATCCTCGTTGCGCGTTTGCTCAGTGTTCCTCCTAGTGTAGAGCTGAAATTCTACATGGTGGAAAGAAAACGTAAAGTGGAAGTGTATGGATGGCCGATTGCTTGAGAAGGGGTCTAGTAGCTCGGCAGGAAAATTTCTCCAAGGGCAACGCCTGATCGATGTCGTGTTTATTTCCTCGTTTACCTTCAGGATTACATTGCCGGGTGGAGTGTCATAGACGCCCACTTCGGACGCCATCACCATCATGTTATCCTTAGTGACGTAGAAGCGCGACGGGCGCAGGCCATTTCTGCCAAACAAAAATTCAAAAAAGTCTTTTGTATTACCACCTCACTGCCGCGCGCTATTATCAACTGTGATTACATTTTCTCGTTCGCTTTCTCTGATTGTCTTCCTGTTGATATACCCGTGTATAAGTACAAACTCTTTCTTTTCCTTAATTTTGACCATTTTCCTTTTCTCTATTACCTCTTCCATTTACTCGTCACCCAACCATGAGAGGCATCGCAATGGATATCCTTTTCTCTGTAAACATCGATTCTACAGGCACCGAACACGAGTGACATTGTCTCGCGCATTCCTCTGCCTACCAGTCTCGGAGGGATGCGAACAGTTTCTTTATTTACGCTAACTCCACCTCTCTATTTCTGATAGGTTTTTTTCCCCTTATCAAACAATTCATATTTGCGTCCCTCTGAAACCTTGATAATCCATGTTTACCATATTTTATTTTGCTTTCATATGTGAATGTAATTTCATAGATACATACGTACGTACACGCATACACATACATGTATAGACACAGATAGTTGTAGTAGGAGTAGTAATAATAATAGTAGTAGTAGTAGTAGTAGTAGTAGTAGTAGTAGTAGTAGTAGTAGTAGTAGTAGTAGCAGTAGCAGTAGCAGTAGCAGTAGCAGTAGCAGTAAGTAGTAAATAGTAGACAGGGTAGACAGAGAATAGAGAATATACAATGTATGAGCGTCTTCAAATATCCCTAATAACCACCTCGATACCGTATATCATTTGTAAATAATATTGTTCCTGCGATAAAGCATGGAAATGCTGTTAAATTTACGTATGCATACGTACACATAGATATGAAATTTTCGAGCACTAACGCATTATTCAAGAAATTCGATTCGCACACCGTTGTCATGAGAGTTTCTGTCAAAGCATTGCTTATCCTTGCACTTTCAGCGCATTAACCGCGAGCTAATATTCAGCTCCAATATTCAGCGAGCTGGTGAAACTGAATATTCACGATGGATACTGATTTTCTCGGCGTGCATTCAACTGAGCAAAACTGCATGAAAACGGTTAAAAGGTAGTAGAATAAATCGTCGGAATATTGGCTTCTACCTGTCCAGAATAGCGCCAACGTAACGCCCGTCCGTGAAGGTCAATAGAGCAGGGCCATCCCACGGTTCCATCGCGCATGCCGCCCAATGATAAAAGTCACGCTTCTCGGTCGCCATTGTTAGATCATTTTGCCATGCTTCCGGTACCATAGTCATTACTGCCTAAACATATATTTGATTCCTCATTTCTTTCGATCCTTGGTAATCAGTGGAAAGAACGTTTCGCGATCATGCGCTATATAGACGTTCGTACCTCTGGCAAGGAACGTTGTCCCACCATTACCAGGAACTCCAAAACGCAATCAACAGCGCCCGAATCCGAAAGATTTGGTTCCACTACAGGATAAAGTTCCTTTAACTGTTTACCATAAAGCTTGCTGCTCATCACTCCTTCACGGGCCTTCATTAAATTTACGTTTCCCCTCAGAGTGTTGATTTCGCCATTGTGTGCCAGCAATCTGCGACGATAACGAGCAACTTTCATTATTGTACTTCTTTACTTGCAAGAACGACGAAGCGGCTACTTACCGGAGAGGATGTGCCCTTTCCCAACTAGGAAACGTATTTGTAGAGAATCTTGTGTGAACTAATGCCAAATACGTTTCGAATTTTTCTGACTGCAACACAAGCACAAGTGACGTAATATAGACGCGTCCATACATGTATGCATGCATTTGAGACATAGATGAATAATTACCTGCAAATCGAGAAAATACAGCCACAGCTGATCAGCAGTCAATTGCCCTTTGTAAACGATTATTCTTATGGAAAGCGAACATATGTAATACCTGATTCCTGATCGCGGTATAGAATGCGACGACCTTTTTCTCAAAATAAAGACCTAAAAAATAACATTCCGAGTTCGTATTAGAATTCAATGATTTGTACGATAAATACGTATACACACCTTTTGTTCGAGAGTAGTGTCGTCCTGGTCGCCGGTGACAAAAACTTGACGCATGTAAGGTTCGCATCTTCGCGCTACCTCTCCGATTCGGCTATTGTTCGTTGGAACGTCTCGCCAACAAATTACCTGCGATAAAAAGGGTATCGTTAGATGGGATAGTTGGTAAGAACGGTGCAGGAACGTTCTAACTTCGGTGTTATTAGTGTAGCAGCTGTGCAATGTCGCGAATCGCATACACCGAGAAAATGACGTACCCTTAAATGGCATTCCTCGGCCAACTTTTCAAACGCAGTTTCGACTTGCTCGTGCGAATTTTTATCAAGGAAGAGAATACCAGTTGCGTACCGACCAAACTCTGGTAATTCGATGCTCTCCCGTTTTCTGAAAAGGAATACAAGAATGTACGTAATTACATTTGTCGAAAAAGCAGATTGATTTTCCATTATTTTCTGAGAAAGGTCATTGCACATTTTGTAAATGAGGTTCAACAATGATGTATACAGGGGCTGTACTGGCTAGTAAACCATTCGAGATAATAGTGATGGCCACGACGACAGCATTATAATTATAATTATAACATCAACAATAACAATAATAACAGAATCGATAAAAAGATAAACGCGCAGTATTCATGCGCGTATATTGACGTAATGCGTGATAGCCTACTAATTGCGACGACGACCTACCAAGATTATGAAATTGGAGCGTTATCGGGCGCACCATGTGATATTAATATTATACATCACTGAATGATAAAGCAGAAGGCCTGCGGATATTTTTGTTTTTTTCTTATCTTACCGTAATTCATCAGCGTAATACTCGTGTGGAATTGCGCAAAGCACACCCGCTCCGTCTCCGGTATCGTTATCGCAGGCACAGGCACCACGGTGGTTCATACGCGCCGAGAGGACCTCCGCATCACGAACGATCTGCGATGAAGGACAAATGTAGCAACAAGAATCAAATGGAATCAAGTATATTCAATGTTCGATCTGTGCAACGACTGACCTTGTGCGATTTTTTCCCATCTATGGCGACAATGAATCCAACACCGCAGGCATCCCTTTCTAAAGTTGGATCGTAGAGAGCCTGTTTCGGGGGAAGAGACCAGGATTCGGCTTCGTTCATATTTCCAAACTGAAAATGTTTATTAAACATTCAACCACGCTAGTATACGTAGTATAGAAACGGAAGGGATTCTCGATGAAGTACTCGAGTGCTTGTTCTCCCGCTCTCATCCGAGCGCCCCATCGATTCATTACGTAAAACGTTAAGCGCCTAATGCGATAGATAAACCTGGGTTCGGCTGGCTGGATGATGACCGTGAAGAGGGAGAACGTGCGAGGATCTAGCCAAAAGAGTAGTTGTTGCATATGCAGATTGATACAAGATTCGGACAGAAATCCAATTTAAATGCGCCGCTTTTTCTTTTTCTATTTCCTTGCGATTTCTCTCTTTTTCGCGAATCGTGCCAATTGAAACTCGATATGTCCAACGTTTCATGTGCTAAAGTGCCGATATCATCGATCGGAGGTCACCTTTGCGGTCAAGTTCGAACTGTCGAAGGCGCAGACACTTGCACGTATTCTCTTCTATCGAAGCTGGTGCGAAATAAGATCCTGTTATTGCGCATATTGTATCCGATCTTTAGTGCGTTGCACGTAAATACCTATCCGCATAAACGTGGTGCGCGCCAAATCAATACAGTGCAATAATAATGATATATAACCGTGCAAATATTTATGTAATCGTAACGTAATCAATTACGCATTAATTAATACACACCAGTTTAGTGCAGTTGCTTTCAGATTTCCGTTCCTTCTACCCCCCATCTTTATAAATAATGTTATGTACAGATGTATATTGCGAACACTTGTCAACGGTTACAATAGATTCTATTCCTCATGTACGATGAATGGAAATGAAAACAAACCTTCGACGCATTCAAATCAAGCGGATAAAAAAGAAACACGCACAAGGCATGCAGGCGAATTTCGATACTTGAACGACACGAAGAAAATGATGGTAATCGTTTCGTGGTCGAGTGGCGCAAAGAACGATTCGCTCGTTGAAGATGGCTGCCTCTCCTCGAAATCGTCTTCGCAACGCAGCACATACTCCGCCTGCTGTGAGAAATATGCATAACATAGCTGCAGTCAAGCTTGCTTACCCTTAAGCTTCCTTGTAACCACGTCGTTACACTTTCTTTCCAAACAGTTCGCACGGACTTTTTTTCCCTTTTTCGTTTGAAAATTTTCCTCACCGCTCACCGGTCACAATTCGAAATGTTCCGAGTGAACAGGCTACAGATTTTTCTCCCGTAATCGCGGTTCAAGAGCTTCCGGCTTACTAAAGTCGTTTCCTCCCTCCGCTCGTGTTTCATTTTCTATTCCCTTCTTCCATCTACCCTTTCTATGTCCTCTTGGATGGTCGAATTTTTTCGCGTCCCGACCTCTCGTCGCATCGAGTTTTCTCCCCACCGCACTAGACAGAAATGCTCGACTCGCTACGATTCTATGCGGCGACGCCGCGCCGGTGACGGGGACGGGGATTTCCACCGTGTATTTCTTATCTATCGTCTCAATTGCCATATAACTTCCTACCTATTGCTTATTACTCTATTACCTATCGCCGTCCAACTCGTGAAACTTGTCCTACATTATCGTACTCTGCGTACATACCGATACCATGCTCTTTTCTCGTTCCATCAGTCCATCAGGCCATCAGACTGCCATGGACGATTCATTCGACTACGCGACCATCGAGAGCTTTGCATACTCACTTTCGCCCCGCCTTTGTCCTCCTCTCTTTCCCCACTTCCTGATCAACCGCCACCTTCGCCGCCTATCCACATCTTCTCCTACTCTTTCTCCTTCTCCTCTTACCTTCCGGAAATCTGTACACGCGAATTGTAGCGCCATTCTACTCCACAAACTGATGCAACCTAAACCTAACTATCTATATGTATATTTATACATATGTATATACGTACTGCAAGATGTGCGACTATTCTACGAGTAATACACTATTATGCCCGTATCGAACGTAACATTCGCCGTTCCAATTAACGTGTGTCTATATCTTACACATTATACAGTGTACATTTCTATGCACTTAGCTCTCGATTTTCGTTCTTTTTATCCCACGTATGAACAAGTTTAGCCGACATCTGTGCAACATGTATCTTATTTCGTCATACGTGGTCACATACAACATCAGAGTGCGGGTATGCATTAATACGATCTACATATTTTTCCTTCACTTAGCCAACTCTTCAATGAAATTTCTTTCCAATGTCGATAACTGAACGCTTGTGCATATGTACATATACATACATATATCTGGCTTTGCGCCAAAACACCAGTAGTATCTGAGAAATGTTCAGTTTCCCTTAAAATACATTTCTATTTTAGCAACGCAAAACCTACTGATATTGTCACAATTTACTTCTATGTACGAATATACATACGCTAATATCCTATGAGGCCTTCACGGCAGCCTACAAGTTTCGCTTTTATGCGTTTGCTTTAGGTAAGCTTCCTTGCTTTATCTGATCAGTGGCGGAAACGGGAATATCGTTTTCGACTCGACGGAACCGACTTTATACGTATATCTCTTTATAGATCACGCTAGATCTCGCTGCGAATAAATGTTCACGTTCTACAATTTGTTATATTTCTTGCACTTCTCCCACCTGGCTTACCATCAGCACCTTATGTATCAAAGTATCAATAAGCTTTCCGTTAATCAATATCTCTAACCACTTGGGGAATTTCAATTTTGAAGATGTTTTTAGACGCATACGGAACGGAAACTCCCGTTATCGTGAAGCGTTGAGATCTGTACGGGGGTGGGGAATTTATCGCATTAATGCACCTACATACACGTACATGACATATGCACGCATATAGTAAAGGCGCTCCCCTTTATCGCCGAGATGCCGTCTAAAGACATAAATGCCAGTTCAGCCTTATTTTCTACAGCTACAACTTTTTCGACAACTATTATCTCAACCATTATTCAAATAAATTGAATATCTTTGGAATCGATATCCTGGTAAACGGACCGTTATCGATTTTGCCTAACTGTCGTTCAGATTATAAACATACACACACAAGTATGCGGCGGTGGCACTATTAACATAGTTTCATTTCATTTGGACGATCAATATAGGAAAATGTACGATCAGCAAGAGAAGGAGAGGGGAGGAGAGAGAGAGAGAGAGAGAGAGAGAGAGAGAGAGAGAGAGAGAGAACAGTTAGTTAATAGCATCACGGTATACGCTCGTGCTTTTTGCCAAACAAATATGGAAAGGCGTATTCGACTACTACGACAATCGGCTACTTTAAATCGGCCGAGTTTTGCTCAGATGTGAAGCAATCTTGCACAAACGGCAAACAAACCAATCGTTCTTTGGTACATGACACACAACACGCATGTGCGCATGCCGACGATTCCACATTTTTCTCTACGTTAACGATCAATAATACATATCCGATTAGAGATATAAAAGCAAGCGTTTTCTATGTTAATGCGAGAAAGAACTTTCCAAAGAACATTTTGATAGAGTATTTTCAATCTTCTCGACTGTTCAGTATTCCTACAGCTTCCTTTCTATACCGAAGTGTTCTTTTTTTTGTAATCTTTCGGTATATTGAATCGCTTGTTCGTACAATTTATTTCTATCCCCCTTTCTAACCAAGTCCACTAACAATATATAACGAACAGTAGTAAAGGTAGCAAGATAAAGGAGAAAAGAACGGTACTATTACCTGTGGTGTCGTATCAATGCGATTTGATGCGACTTGATACGGCGCGCGTGCGTGCCTTGTTCCCACTCGATTTATTTCACTTCACGTGCATGCGAATGTGAACTGCGAATTTTCTTATTTTCCACTCGTTTGCCACTCCACTTCTTGCTCGTCCAACCAATTGGCTTTTTACTCTTTTATGTAATTTCACCAATTTGCTACAGACAAAAACAATATCCTACTTGATACTTTCGCATTTGCAGTGTCTAATAACCGTATCAACACTTGAGACGAACGAATCCCTCGATTAGTTAAAATTTGACGACCGATGACGACCGACTGCCGACGACCGAATCCTACGAATTACGAATCGCAGAGCAAATCATTTTTCTTTGCACCTGACGCGACGATGTCGCCTCTCTCGGCAAATTTCCAGTCAATGTCAGTAACACGTGTTTGCGCTCTCTATTGAATGGTTTCGTAGACACAGGAAGTTGATATCGTATGAACCGCCTTTGATTGGCTAGATTGATTGCGGATTTATACGTGTGTACTCGATCTAAGATAAAGCTGCTCGGATAATTGACCTTTGCTTTCAATTTGATAGATTCGGATACCTGCAACCTGTGTTACTGACACTCGAAAACTCAGACAAATTCAATTGCAGTACGAATTATCATTACGTGTATAATTAAGTCGAATCTGAATCCTTGACTTCTGATCATTGTTGGGGTTCACGGAATCTTTCCAAACATTTCTCGTCGACTGCGCGAATCCTTCTTGGCAAATGCTTACTTTACACTTGAAAATAATCGGTTTTCAATGAGTTGTTCATTTCTGTACTTACGAGTTCGAATGATACTGTTCCAGTTGCAACTCAAAGTTACCGCTACCGTGGTCTAACGGGATGGAATCATTTTCACTTTTTCCATTTTATCCCACACTTGTAGATTACGAATTACTGTTTTATTTCTCAATCGCATCATTTGTCTTTTACAGTAATTAAAAAATAGCTGATCTATCAAAGTATAATCATTAATGTTTACAATAATAAGTTGCAACAATGTTTAGCAATAAATGTCCCATGTGTTTGTGGAACGTGACGGCATATTAGAAAAAATATAGTGCAAATGTATACGGTATATGTATTAAGTTCGCTGTACATACTAGGAAAATATTTTCATTCGCTGCACATCTTTCGTTTCTTTAGTTCGACTGCCTTAGGAATTACATCGCGCGTTGCACAATTAAAATCGAAATAGCAATACGAAACGTGAATGAAACGTAAATGAAACGCAAAAGCAGTAAATACTTTACTTTCACCTTGCGCGAGTATATCTGCTTTCGTCGGCAAGTTTAGACAAAGGCGGACAATAAGACACAAGTGACGAGTGCGTTGCGGCAAAGAGACGCAACGAATCAGATATTTCGCTATCGGCTCCGCTCTGTACAATAACGATACATCAAAAACAATACAAGATCGAGTAGCGATCGGTTTTTCTTATCCTTATGCTCCGAGCATAACGATCGGTTAATGGAAAATATCTTCTTCCCCATGGAATTGTCTTCGGCCAGGTGCGCAATCCACGCATCGATCCATCGTCGTTCTATTATTACTTTAAAGCTGCCTGTTTGATTAAATTAGCGTGCGTTGTACTAACGATCGCATTAAAGCTACCGTACCACTTGCGCTTTTCGTACCGAAAGCGTGCATACGCATGGTCAAAGTGCACCGTGCACGATACGCGGCGCATAGAATATAAATACGAAACCATATCGTAAACAACGAGTAATTCTAATAATTCAACTAATACTATTTACATGTTTATGGCATATAACCATTGCGTAGTAGATTGCCGTAGCGAGGCCAACGACCGAACAAATTCGAAACGCAAGGCGATTTATTCTTCTTAGAATTAACAACTAGTTGGTTCGTTCGATATAACACCGTCCAAGTCTTTCAATTGGTCCAATAGAACGGGCAAGATTAAAAACATCCTATGCGACAAAGTATGTGTCGTGAAGTGTTGGGAATGCCAAAGCCAAGGAACGTCGTGCGAATAGTGAATGCATTTACTTCGTTAGCATTAAATAGTCTACCAGATACTCTACACTTGTTCTAAGCTCATGAACATTATTAGAGTATACACAGTTGGTCAGGAAAGGTGGTGTACACCCGTTGTTGGAATGGTAAGAGTATTCGTATATCCTCGTATATGTTCCTCATCGATCAAAATCAAACGTGTAGCCTACTTCGTGCTTGAAACTTTAAACTTAACAACAATTCGACGGACAGCTCAGCGGTGTAATTTGCCTATACACTAAATGCATTAGACAAACGATACAGTTTGTACAGTGTCCTTACAGACAAATCAATTTTCAGTCTTAATCTCTATTTTTGCCGATTGCCGATGTTGTTGTTGATATTGCTGCCGTTATTATTCTCACTGCTATTATTATTCGTGTTGTTACTGTTGTTGTTGTTGTTGTTGTTGTTGTTGTTGTTGCTGCTGCTACCATAACCGCTTCCAGAGACCCCACTGTTGTTGCTGTTATTCAGTATGACAGTGCTTGGATTCCCTATGTTGTCTATTTCACGTTGCGCGCGTGATATCTTCACCTTGTCCCGTGGCGTTCCATCTTCACCGGTTTCCATTGCAAACATTTTCATTTTTTCCTTAAAACTCAGTTTTTCAGGTACTTGTCCAACTTGAGAGTTTTGCTGTTGCTGCTTCTGCTTCTCGGCAAGGCGCCTCTGTCTTGGATCCCTGGAAAGAAGGCAGGGCGTTGAACAATAAACTATAGTTTTGAATCGCTCATCGATTGTTCGTTGAGAGATTTGTATCGAAGAAATGAATAGCGCGACGTTGTTACTTGTACACTTCTTGAGCACCTATTACACCGGGCGTGCTACCAGTAATCGGGATCCCAGTTAGTCCCTCGGGCGTCTTTGGAGATGCCAATAAAATTTCTGCATCGTTGATGAAATTCTGAAATACCGTTTCGCGTAAAATCCAAATAAGTAAATTACTTCTGGACGATGAGTTTCACTTTCTGCCTCTTGATGACAAGAGAAACTTACATTCGGGTCTTCTGCGATAATGTCCATAGCCATTGTTTGATTCGCGGGCAAATTTCCGGACGGTACGTTCTGTAGTTGCACAGATTCTATGCTCACGTTCGAATCGTGGAACGAGACTCTCCTAACGGAAGTCAGCTGCTGCTGAGCCGGCACCGATATTACATTGGATACGTTTTGATTGTTCGATCTGAGGGCATTCTGCTGGGACATGATGGCGTAACTGGAACCACGTTCCGGAGGCAAAGGCGCATCGTTCTTGCCACATTGAACTGCTACGAATATGTAACACACGCGTCAAAATTATGATCAGCTCGACTAGTTGAATTCTCCCACCTGCTGCTTTTCATTTTCATTGATGTGCGATGGGAAAATATAACAACTTACGGGAGGCGGAAGATCCGTTAATAACCAAGCTATCCAGTCGCAGCATACTGGGATGTAACATTTGTTGTGTTTTAAAATGAGTTTGCGACTGTTGTAGATGCTGCTGAAGCTGGTGGTGAGCATGGTGCTGTTGCTGCTGCTGCTGTTGTTGTTGTTGCTGCTGCTGCTGCTGATACAGATGGTGCATCTGTTGCTGCTTACTAGATTCTTCCTCCTTCTTCTTCGATTGAAGCTCGTCGAATTCAATTTGCTTGCGCTTCATCTCATCGTGCCTGCGGTACGCATCCCTCTCTTCTATCGACTGAGGAAGACCGAGCGGCTTCTTTTGAGAAGCGCCCATTTGAACCAAGTTCGTCTGTTCGTTTTGAACGTCTAACGATACATGCGAGGCAGAATTGTCCTGTTGCGGTAATAGTAATAGCAATTGTTGCTGCTGCAGATGGGAGGCTGCAACGTTTTGAGAACTCTGTTGATGAGTACCGTTTCCGGGTGCCGTAAGAACAGTGGTAATGGAATGCATCGACGAACCAGCGAGAGATGAAATAGCATGATTAGCCCTGGCGGACTGATTGACTGCATTGCTTCTGGATAAACTGAGATTGTGCTCCGAAGAATTGGTCCGATCTTGAGACACGGCAGTACGGAGCAAACCGTGAATTCGTTGCACGTTTTCAGCGTCCACGTCGCCACTTTCCTCGTCGTCGTCTTGTTGATTTGCAACTTCTTCCGCTCTCTTCTGAAAGTCCCGCTCTAACTGAAGAGCTCGCAGCTGCTCCTCTTGTTGCGCCGTTCTATGCGACAGTGCGCTCAATTCCGCAATTTGTTGATCTCGCCACTGCCTCGCGGCCTCTCTTCGCCGTGCTTGTTCCTAGATAGCGATAACGAGCAATCATTTCCAGTTTCCAGGTGTATAAGTGCGAGCGATAGTTTAACTATCAACTATCAACCGATAGTTTAATTCCCAGTTCTCACCTTCTCTCTCTCTTCTCGTTGCCAAGGATTGGATGCGCTATACTGATACTGACGCGGCTGCGCGACAGTCCCTGCTACATTCGCTGGATAGTAACCTCCGCGAGGGGGATCCTGCATACTCGCTGTATACCTAGACAGAGAAACATTGCTTCCTATATAATAGCTAGAATTTTAGTAACAATTCTATTCTACTTTTCACTACTTTCGAGACGATACCTCGAATCGGATTGTTTATTGTAGAGTGGATGGGTCGAGGTGCTGGGTGGTGGTGGCGGTGGGGGACTCTCCGTGTATCCGTCTTCCTGCAGGCTAGGCCTAACTGGAATTTCAGCCGAAATAGAAGAGGTTGCGTCTGGTGCTGTTTGCGTTCTGCTCGGCCCACTTTCGCCGCTATAATGATCGTTGCGCAAGTCAAAATTGCTGTTCAAATAATACTGCGATCCGATGGCCGCGTGCTGATTCTGATCTGCGAATGATTTCCCAAGGTCTTGGCTAGATTGATCCCTTCCGTAATCTAGCAAAGTTCCGCTACTTTGCAAGCGAGTCAATTCATTTTTCCCCCTCGAAGGCGTTGTTCCACCGTACTGCGCGGCACTATGCCCAACACTTTGCTGCTGAACACTCTGATGCTGGTGCTGGTGTTGATGCTGGTGTTGGTGTTGGTGGGAATGTTGAAGTTGAAGTTGGTGCTGGTGCTGATGCTGATGCTGATGCGGATGCTGGTGAGGGTGTTGATGTTGATGCTGATGAAGATGTTGGGATTGATGTTGGTGTAGATGCATGTGCTGGGACTTTCCATACTGGGAGACGTAGGTGGCGTGCTGTGGATCCAGGAAACCATAGCTTGACGTGGCGGTTTGTCTGGAGGCCGTGGTGCCGACGGGAGACGCAATCGACGACAGGGACATCGTGACGGGCGGGCTCGAGCCTAAATTTGGCTGAGAACCGATAGCCTTTGTCGATCGAATAGCGTTGCCAGTCGCAGGTTGTACGGTCATATTTCCCTTCACGCTGTACGTAGTCGGGCGATACTGATTCGATGGAATTGGAACGCCACCTCGTAGCTCGCGTCTTCTCACTTCCTCCTGCATTTCCTGAAGCTTCGCTTCTTGTCGTATTATATCTCGGGACGACTGCGAGCGTGGAGGTGCTGGGCAACCTTGTTGCTGCGATTGCCCGGGAATATAACACTGCTGCTGCCCTTGAGGCACGTAAGCGGACATCGGACGATCCCTCACCTGGCTCGCTTCGAACGTTCCCGGACGATTCAAGGAGTTTTGCGAGCCTCTCGAGCTCTTCTGTGGCAGCAGAGGATTTCTATCAAAGAAGAAAGGTACCCTTCGAATGTAAACTATCAAATGCAATGCGCAAAGAGAATTCGGCGGAAAGAGAAAGGGTAAGGGAAAAGAGAAAGACAGAGAGGGGGGGGGGGGGTGAGAGAGAAAGTCTATCTACCTATCGTCCGAATGTTGAGACGGGCTATGTTGTTGTTTTGGCGTTGCATCTTGATTCCTGTAGATGCTCAAGTTTTGATAGAATCTCTCGGCTTCGTTACCTTGAAGAATGTTCGAACCGGTTCCAACATTAGTAGTGGAACCGTTGTTACTCGCCGTTGCCTGGATGTGGTTTAAATTTGGCGACGATTGTTGCCTGCTCACGAGACCAGTCGGTGGCAATGTTCTCGTCGGGTCGTGCAAATTATGGCTCGAGCTATTTGAACCAAGAAAATAAAAACAAAAAGAAAACGAAAAAGAAAAAGGAAAAAGAAGAAATAGAAAAGGGGGGGAGGTAGATGGCAGGTGGAAGGGAAGAGGGAAGGCAGAGGAGCAGAACAGGAGGGCGGGGAAACAGAAAAGCAAAACAATGAGGAGGAAGGAAACGAAAATCGTATAACTGGTCTAGCGACACACCGAAGTTGGAGATCGCGAGGTAGAGCGGCAGAAATCGGCGATTAAAGATTTGGCGCGATTTTGAGAGCAAGCCATTTACCGAGAACGAAGCGATGTTGTGCCGTTGATCGCAGTCATTGGTGAAGGTTGAACAACCGGTGGTGTAACGCTGTTGCTCGACGATGCTCTACTGTAACCAGGATTGAATACTTCGTGCTGCTGTTTCCCGTCCGTCCCTACATCTGTTACAAAAAAATATTATGTATCGTGCGATTGTACGATTTGCTCGAATTTGCATCGGCGAAGAGAATGCACAGCAGCACGGAAAAGAGATTAATTGAAGGGCAACTAGAGTGTGAAAAAGTCTGAGCAATAGGGGGAACAACGATGAACAGATTGCAGAATAGCTTCGTTATTACTTACTGTGCAACGCGGGTACGGACTTGCTGGTATGCATTTGCTGCTGAGGCGTAGCTGCGTCGCGTCCAAGCCGCGATGGCAAATCTCGTTCACTCATGCGACGAGGCCCTGCGATAGACACGAGATGCGAAAACATACGTGTAGTTTATATACATAGAAGTTTGCGAAAGTACATAAGGGATACGAGAAAGTTAAAAAAAAGAAGAAAAAAACCAGTTGGAACATGCACGAACGAGGCGATGAACGTCGGCTGCAGCTACACTTCCTCTGGACCTATGATATCCTTCGGTCAGACCTACTGAACTTGTACGTTTCCTGATCAACCTTCACAAATTATTGTAAATAAGATTTATAATCATTTTCTTAAACTCAAAACTAAAACTAAACTAAAAACTCGCGAAGGAACGCTAGCTGCAACCGGTTCGAGGACACTTGGGGGGCTAGAAAAATGCGACAATAAAAAATGTGAGCGGAAAACTATTCCATCCGAAACGGCGTAGTTGTTGTTGTTGTCATTCGCGCTAAATACGCTTAGCAAATATTGCGTAACGTGCATTCAAAAGATACATATATTTGCATGTATCTTCGATCCTCCTTCTGTAATAGACACAGAAGATACTAACGGCTGCGTAGACTGAGAATAAGTAATGAGTAAAGGAAGTAAACGATGAAGAAAATTCAATGAAAAGTAGTAAAAACGTGTAAAATTAGTGGGGAGCGTGTTAAATCCGAGATGAAAACGAAAACTATTGCGAAGAGGAGAAACCGTAACGTAGAAGCGAAGAAGCTTGCAATCGAAAACGTCCCATCCCCAGATCCTTCGCAACCACCACCGAACCCCCACGCTCGCGCGTCGTATGCCGAAACGTTGAGCAATGGTAAGTATTGGTAAAAATGAAAATGAAACATTTTGCGTAGCTGAAACGAAACAATACCGGGTGCTGGTACAAGTACGTGCATTGTCATGCGTGCACGACACGATCGCATGGCTACTAAGAATTTGTGCAACACCGACTACTCTTCACAACAGCAGCCACTCTTTCAACAAGCGTGCCAACAATTTCAATGGCTTACGTAATAAAGAACGAGTATCCAGGCAAGTTCGATCGAATCTCGTGCAACTCGTACGACCGATCTTGGCCTTTGGCTCTTGATCTAGCTTGACCTTGATCGAATCGGTGAGGTCGTTACAGGTTTCTGCTATCTCATTTTCTGTCTCCACCGTCGTTTCCTGCTGTTCGTTGCTTCCACTGTCCCGCCGAATCGTTTCTTTCGTTTCACCTATCCAACTGATTTCCCACCCATCGCTCGCATTAGTCCTCATCGTTGAGGAGAATCGATCATCGATCGAACGAGCTTGCAAGCGTAGCCGCTGGTCCATCCCGTATCCGTCACCTGTCCCGCATCCTACTCTATCCAAGCATGGATAGGAACCCGAAAATTCCCTCACTGATCCACAACCATGCACCGACTCTCGCTTCTCAATCAGTTTTTGATAGCCTCCATCGGCGACATCGTTGGTGGACGCCCAGACAAGGTAAGACGGCGACGACACGTTTGCATCGTCAAGATTCGACATTTCCTTCAACTGTTCTATTACGCGTCGCTGCTCGAACACCGACAACCTTTCTTTGCCTCGCGCCGCCCGTTCATTCCCTTTCCCTTCACCCTTTCCTTTTCCCTTTATCATGCTGAACGAAAGCGCGTAGCAATTTTCTCCCAAAATTCGTTCTTCCGTTCTTAGGATATCGACCACGCTTTTCGCCCATCCATCCCTCAAGTCCAACTCGGACCGACAACGGCATTCTTCTTTATCGTCGAACCCGAGGAGACCGTGCGCCCCAGCAACATCGGCTGAAGCAAAACTGGGCTCGGAAGCATATCTTTTCGAACTGTCCAGAAACGCAATCGAGTTCTCTCGGCGACCGTTCGACATTCCTGTGCCAGCAATTTTCGAGAAATGTTTGGTCAAGGCCGCTACTCGGCCGCCGCAGCCGAGGCGCACATCTTCCGGGGATTTCCAGCATTTTTCCGAACTGACGAAATCGTTCGACGCGTCGCTCTCCAAGCTGGACAAGTCGATAGTCAAGTCTGGTACGACGCTCGGGTTCATTCTTGCAACCGCCGTGTATTCGGAGCGGTCGACTTTCAATGATTTCGATTCATCTTGTACGCGTGGTGCAACATTCGACAACGACAATGATAACGACAGGGACAACGACAAAGATAAAGATAACGACGACGACGGACTTTCTTCTTCCGTGTTTCCTTCCGTCGTGCCATCACCCTTTCCTTCCTCTGGGTGCTGAAAGTCGACCACCACATTAAGTTCTTGCTCGCGGTTAGAAGCGGACTTTTCTCCACTCGCGTTACTCGATACGCAGGAGGATTTTAGGGCAAGGAAAAGGGGCACGATTACGTTGCTCTCCTCTGGCCGATATTCGTCGAGGTCGGTCGCCACTGTTAAACACGTATCGTCGACCAGATCGATATAGGGTATAGACTCGAGGGAGAAACAGTTTGCGGCAGTAGAGAGTTTTGCATTCTCCTGGATACTCGGTGCCGATCGATTGGTCAAAGCGTTGGCAGATTCGGACACCGAGGTGAAACCCGCTATTTCCGAAAGTTTCGCATCTTGCTCGCGAGACGAATGCAAAATTCTGGCTTGCACGGTATCGTTGTCCTCTGTCTCACTGGTACCGGTACTGGTACAAGGCTTAGAATCGTCGCAACCACCACCACCACCACCACCACCACCACCACCACCACCACCACCACCACCACCACCACCACTACCGTCATCTAACTTTTCTAATAACGCATCCCCTCTCGGCAATACGTCATAGCGTTCATAAACCAACGGGTCCAGTGACGCCTTCGACGCATTTTCATCTCGTATAAAACGCGTTCGCGCCGCATTCATACAAGGCACGTGCCGTGGCAAATTACCACGCTGCCCCGAGAGGGGATGAGTAGGGCAATTGGACGAATGAAAATCGTGATATTTCGCGTGGGTTGTAACAGTCGGGGGAAGTATCGCACCTGGTACTGTATCGATCGAACGCTCCGACTCGAACGCATGCCTTGGCACGCCCATCAAATTACCAGTCGAATGTGACGTAGTCGGCTGGCCATTTCTTTCCTGCGCCATAGAACCTTCGTAGTGCTCAGACTTTGGTCGAATCTTGGCGGCTGCTCGGGAAGAATCAGTTAGTAAAGCGTTAGTTAAGCGATGATTGTTTCGCGACTGCGGAACGGAGCGGAATGGATAGCAGAGCCGTGCAAAGGTATGGCGAGGGTAATGCGAGAAAGAGGGACACAGATTGAAAGCGTCGCGAGCATACACATATCTTCCTTCGGACGAAAGAGTGGGCTCCAAGGAGAGGAGGTGAGCGATGGAAACGTGCGTACCTCTGGTCATAATCGGTGACGGTTGGGACAGCAAAGTAGCCAAACCGTGGTATATAGCGCCCTGCTTGGCAACCTCCAGCGTTACAATCGGCCCGGTGCGCACCAAATATTCGGCAGCCCTGCAGGACAGAGGCGAAAAAAAGAACAGAAAACTGCGGGCACCTGTCTTTAGTTCTGCTACTCACTTTTCTTGCGTAATCCCTACTAAACTTTGTCCATCCACCTTGAGGAGTTGATCACCGGCGGTCAGCCTACCATCCTGCGTGCAAGTTAAATAGCGATTGTGAAACAACTCGTGCGATCGCCCATTTGCAAGAATCAAATATTTACTTACGGCATCAGCGGCACCACCTGCGACCACGCTCTTTATATATATCCCAAGCCTGTCCTGACCGGCACCCTGTCAAATATTCCGTCCATAATATAATATAAGCCAACGAACAACGGTATTGAATAGCTCACCGGGTGAAAATGTGCTTACCTTAGCCGCGACGATACTCAAGCCCATTCCATTCGTGGACTTGTGCAGTTTGATTACGTGTATCTCAGGTTGAGTCGCGGTGGTCCCCATATGGCAAGAGAACCCACCACCGGATCTATTGCTCATCGCCGACGGACTCCGAAACTGTGCAATTCAAATAATAAATGAATTCGCAATAGAATTCGCTAAAGAGAGGGCATGAGAGACTCACGTTATTGTGATGATCTATCATGTATATGGTCCAGTATCCACTGCTGGTCGGCTGCGACGCCATGCGGCACAGGCCGTCTCGTTGTAACGGCGCCAGAAATTCCGCCAAACCCGGAGGCACGCCGCGGATCACTTCGCAACTGTATCCGTCTTCGGGTAATAGAAGCGCCAACGCGAGCGCTGGCTCCTCCTCGAGACGAATTTCTCGGCCATCGGCACGCGCCAGCGTATCGGCAACGCTCTCGGCTACCTGTGAAAATAAACTCGGCTACCTTTAGACGCGCTGCTAGTGTATCTTGGAACAAGCAGCATCGTTCTACTTAAATCCACTTACTCTCACTACGTTCTCGATTAACTCCGCCGGTAATCTCGGCTCATCCGCGGCCGGCTGATACTTTTGCAACAGGGCCCTGACTTGGAGAGAATTCAATTTGAAGCAGGTAGAACTCAAAGTGGCCAACTCCTCTGCATTGTATTTCGGGGCCTGAAGCAGATGAGTAGCTTGCATGATTGTCGCCAAGTGGCACTGGCTGGCCAGTTCCAGGCCCTGTCGCTCCGCCCAAGTTTCGAGGGCGTTTAACCTCGCCTTCAGTCGACGACCGAACCATCTCACGCACAAGTTCCCGTTCGAAACAAGGGCGTTGAACGCGTTCGCATTTATCGTGTGGAACAGATGACTGAACAGTTGGATAGTAAGCGCAGCGTTCACTCTGCACCGTCGCAGCAGAGCCATCGTGTTCGAAAATATTTGAAGGACTCCGGCTTCTTTCGCTGGCTCGTCGGCATCGGCCATAAACTGCGACATCGCCGGCGCCAATTCGAGGGAGATGCAGCGCACCAACGACGCGAACGCAGTGTGAACCGCCTCGGTAAGGATGTCTTGCGCCCTCGTCGAAAATGCACCGACGTGCCTGTCGTTTTTCAGCATGTGCAGCAACTCCGATCCGTTGGCTAGCCACAGGGCAAGGGAAGACGCGTCCATGTATCGCTCCTACGATACATCGGATCGCTTGATAGAGACCGAAGACAGAAACAGACCGAGGACAGAGTGGAAAAGTATAGATACCTGAATCACACGCTGTATCATGCTAGCGACGTTTGCCAGCACAACGGTTAATCTGTGAGCCCTTTCCGTTGGTTGCAATTCTGGTCTGTAATGCGTGCTCGCCCGATACCTTGCTGCCAAGTAAAGCGTATACGTCGGAGCCAACTTGAATTGTGGCGCCGATGGTTCGACGTCTGTGATCACCGCGTGAAAGAACGTTTCCTCCGTCTCCTCGAGAAACTCGAGAACAGCTGGCAAAATCGGATCCGTTCCACGGGGTTGCCGATCGTTCTGCAACGTTCTGTCCAAATATCGACAGTCAATATTAATTCTCGTTCGTACGCGTTTCGCGGTGCCTTTCACCGCGATCGTCGACCAATATAATGCGTCACGGCTAGAGAATGCGTATATGTGTACGTATGCATATGATATAGAAAATAAAAACACTAGGTCCACTTTGTCGCGTCCCGTCAACTCTCGTACTGTTTCGTTGCAGCTTACCCTATATCCAGTCCCACCTATACCGGAAAGCCCGTTCGTCGTACATGTTTCGATATCTAGGTTCTTTACCTGTTACCGTCTCTACTGCTCGTGAGGCTAGCAGTTTCAACGTTTCCATCGAGGTCGAAAGTAGTCTCGTAATTGTGCGTGGATTCCGACGCATTCGTCGAGCTCCGCGCGTGACATGCAGTGGCCACTGCTGCACCAGCTATGGAAATTGACTTGCTCGGGCTAGAGGGATGAGAAGCTTGATCCTGTGTCGATTGGCTCTGACCTTGAGCTTGATTCTGCCCGCTACTCGGAGTCCCAGACGCTGAAGCGTACCTTTCCGCGTTCGCCTCTTGACAGCTCAAGTCTGGGGAGCGTCTACGGTACAAAAGCAAGCTGCGTGCAGGAAGAAAAGAAGCAAACCAGGAAACAAAATCCTCTCTCTCCTATCTACCTCCCATCTCCTTCCTCCACCCGCCCTCCTTGCCAACGGTCGCAAAAAAGTCACGCGCGAAACGCCAAGAGAGCGGGAGAGAAAGATGAAAGGAGATGTCGCGCGAGTATTATAAAAAGCGTGCTCGATACGCGTGATACGATCAACCGGTACAATATATGTATAGGTAACCAGGAAGTATATGTATATTTAGACGGCGCGGCGTCGAGCTACTACTTTCTCACCTGATACCCTTTTTGCTTTTCGTCTCTATTCCATTTAAACTTAAACTCAAACGCCATATCCAACATATTTTCTCTTGCAAAGAAACAGTCTCGTCTATTCAGAGCAATCCTCTACCCATTCGTGCGACGGCCTCTGCTCTACGTTCTACGTTCTAGGTTCTACGCTCTACGCTCTACCGTTGGCCTTATCGCGTTACGTTCGCATTGGCAAAGTAACGAGCAACGTACTTACCGATCGTAACCGTATTCTATTTGTCTCGCAGAATCGTGTCGCTGTCGGATACGTTCGTCGGGTGCTGGATCGATGAACCTGAAGGTATGCAGCCTGCCGAACTTGACAATTGCTCCGTTCTACGGACAAGAGATCTCGGGTGCTCGGAATTCGAAATTCTTTCAGCACGCAACCTAAGCGTATTAATTGGAATAGCAGCTGTACCTGAAGTATCGTTGTCTGGTGTATCCTTTGATTGTTCACATAAGTGTGAGCGTCCCTAGAGCAAGGGGTGAGGGTTACGATATTTTCGGTAAATGCGATCACGCAATGCCTCGGCATGACAGTCGGCCCGGTCAAAGTAAGCGTTTGCGCTTGAACCGCCTGCGGACCGATCGGCCTTTCCGAGCCAACCTCCGTTACGTTAGGTTGCAACCGATGACGCGCACCAGCTCCGTTCGTAATATCGCTGCCATCGGGATTCAGCTCCAATAAAAAGGGTAATCTTTCGTCCTCGTATCTGCAAATTGTATCGACGAGCATTTACGCAAATCATCAACGGCGAGTACAAACGCGAGAGAATTCAACCCTTTGCGCGCGTCTCCGTTGCGGTTAACGAACCTGTGATCCAATTCGTTCCACTTTCCGTTCGGTTTTTTCTTCCGCTTCCGAGGCACATAGTCGGCAGGTCGTCTTCGCACGTGGAACATAATCGAACCTGAAAATGCACCAAAAACTCATTTCTCTTTTCTCCATTCTCTCCTTCACAAGATGCTTCCTCGTGGTGCGCGAAACGTGTCGTACCGTTTCCATTGACCCTGACAATTTATTCCATTCCGTACTGTAACTGTACTGTACTGTACTGTACTGAACAATAGTCTAGTCTAGTCTAGTCTAGTCTACTCTACTGTACTCTACTCTACTCTACTGTACTCTACTCTACTCTACTGTACTCTACTGTACTCTACTCTACTCTACTCTACTCTACAGTACTCTACTCTACTCTAATCTACTTTACTGTACTTTACTTTACTTTACTTTACTTTACTTTACTTTACTTTACTTTACTTTACTTTACTCTACTCTACACTACACTACTCTACTCTACTCTACTCTACACTACACTACACTACTCTACTCTACTCTACTCTACTCTACTCTACTCTACTATAGGAATATTTATCTCGCTGTTGTCGTTACATACCGTTCGATTGCACGCAGCATTTACGTTTCAATGCCCAACTGACCTACATATATACGTATAGTACACGTGCGTCGCTACAACCGCACCTTTTCACCCCGTTATATTCAACGATCGATGCGTTAGTCGTCCTCCCTCGCCGACGTACATCGTGTGTACTTTCGATCAATATCATTTGCTACGCGAACAACTGGTCGAGTGTCGGAACACAGACCGGTAGTCGTCAAATACTGTTTAGACGCCAACCAGCTTCAAATTTCAACTCAATTTCCTCGACAGTTTCCAAATAGCACAAGATCATTTGGCAAAATAATTGTGAAGCTGCTTCGAGACCGATCACTCATTGTCAGATGTGCAAAAGCTACGTCCCTTCCCTACGTCTACTTACGATTTACTTATTAGCATCGTCCACCTATGCGTGTTTTGATACGAAGGTACTTTGTTGCCGGTAGCAGTACTTTCTTATCAATTATTATCAAGAGGAATACGCTAAACGATTCTTACGTCTAATTCCCCAATCCATCATGATGCGAAAAATTCGTCGGCTTTTTTTACGTGGTCCCTCGATACATTGTACGTATGGGTGTGCACCTGCGCGCGCTCTCTACCTCTCTCCCGCTGTAGAACCCTTTAGGATCGATCACTCGTTTTTATACGACGTTCTTCTCCCTCCGTGATTAAGATCCGGGCTCGTGCGTTTCGATAAGGCAAACTTCGAATCGCATCTCGTCGGATCTAACAATCGGCGGAAACAAAGGAGAAAGGAGTAGGAGATCGGAGATCGGATATGGGAGATAGGAGAGCGGGAAAAGGAGAAAGGAGAAGAAAGGCCCTTGGCCTAGCCACCGAGCTTTGCAGGCAATTGTGAAACAAAAGGCAGCTTGGGAATGTATTGTGCATACTTCCCTCTGATCATCCCATTACGGTATTCGGGATGCGCCACGCGCGACACACCAGTACTGCGACAAAAAAGGTCTGTCAACGATTTCCAGTGTAACATTTGCCACGATACACTATAACCCACGCCATAACCGATGGCCCACTGTACCGCGTGCCGAGCAACTGCGAATTCCGTTTCA
Organism: Nomada fucata; assembly: GCA_948146005.1. NCBI lineage: Eukaryota > Metazoa > Arthropoda > Insecta > Hymenoptera > Apidae > Nomada > Nomada fucata. The sequence goes on along the minus strand of OX411276.1, from coordinate 37,255,717 downwards.
TCCTGATTACTATTTCTCCCGGGAAACGATGCACGAAAAAGCAGACGGAACTGTAGAGTTTCGCGCGCGATGTGAAACTTTGAATCGCGATTCTTGGCGAAACTGTGGATCCACTGCGTCGCTGAGTCGAGCAACTGAACTTGAGAATCACGAAGACAAAGCTCAATGGATGGCTCGCCCTTCCGACACGGCAAAACACGCGCGCGCGCTCTTATTCTTCCGCTGTTACACCTATCGACGCGTGCAGGTGTATATGCGCGGTACGACGCCAGTCCAACCTACTCAACCGAAGGGGGATACTACCGAGGGATAAGTGCTCGCCGACTTGTCTATTTACCAAACAGTTATCCCTTTATCGGGCCTATTCACCTAAATACTTGAGGGAACGACACGAAACAATAACGTCGCGATTCTCCTATCGCCAACGTAATACTAGAATACGCGGCATTCGGAACATGCAGACAAACCTACATATCAGACTACGCGATATTTACGCGCTATTAACTTACCCCGTGTAGAAGGATGATTCATGAGAATCGCCAGTGGACACTCGTCATCGTCCAATACGTATTCCTGCTGCGTCCCTCCGTTTATGTTATTCTCGCTGTTCACCTGCGTGGAATATTTGAGAAAAAAGGAACACGTTATCGAAGAGAACGCACCAACGGAACAAAATCACCAGAGGCACCTTCGGTTGCCGTTGCCGTTGCCGTTGCACCTTGGCTTACCCTAAACGATAGAAAGCGTTAAACCGACCTGCACGAGACAATACTGCTGTGGATCGACCTTCTCTAAACCATATTTCGAGAGCATCTCCCGTACGACTTGAACCGCCGAGTCTCGGACGCTTAAAAGTAAAGTTTTGTAAGGTACATCTTTGCACAGCGCCTCGCCATAAATTTTTAGTGTTCCGCCAGTATCAGGACCGCCGTCTTTGCTCCGAAATTGTTGCAACTTTCTCTCCAATTTCTGATGACGTCGTCTTCTCATCACAGCTTCAGGATTCGAAATGCTCCTGGTGAAGCTCGTTTCGGGTAACTCTGAAACGACAGACGACGACACTGTTACGGGCTACGCACTAGTGCCCACACGCAGTCCGAAAACTAAACGGCTGTTAACGGTACATCCAAGTATCGGTAACGAGCGCTCTGTGAACTATCCGAACCTGTGTAAAGCTTTTCCGCCACTCCGTTCTGATCCACAGGTGCTGCGTTCTCGTCTTGCTCTAAACTCTTCAAGTGACTCAGCTTTTCCTGCTTCTTCATTTGCTTCTTCTCGCGTTTGCTCAGTTTTCTGCGAAAACTAGATCCGTCCGAAGAAGAAAAGCCAACGCCTTGGGCGTTTGTTTTGTCGTCGATCCTTCTCAGCAGAAACCGCCCCTCGCGATCATCGATGTGCCAATTTAGTTGCACCAATAGCGGTTTCTCCTCGAGCCCAAGCTTGCGTTCCTCTGTCGATCGAATCAACTTGCATTACACTAAGTACATTTTCGAAACTACCATTACCATTACCATTACCACTACTATTACTGTTACTATTACTACTACTACTTTCCCTACTTTGTATGATTACCTCCATTTTCGTGAATCTCGTAAAGAGCGTACTCCGGTACTGAAAGCATTCGCATATCTGGACGGAATTTTTCGATTAGGGTTTCGATCACTGCTTGACCCGTCGCATCCGACGCCACTCTAATACATTTCGTTGCGACTTTCTGACCACTGTCTTGAAAGTAAAATCTCATCACTCCATGAAACTCCAGATCCTGAAAACAAAAGATAAACTTTATATTTATCCGAAACGACGGTGAAAAGCAGCTCGATTAGTTCGATGTTTTCATCGAAAACGAGAAAGTGGGAAATAATTCACCTCGTTCGGTTCCGAAAGCTCGAACAAGTCCAATCTGTTGGCGTTCCATTGTTGAATAACGCCGCGCAAAGCTTCACGTTCGGCCTTCTTGTTTGCCAGTTCAGTGGCCATTCTAAAATCATCAACACGCCAACGATAAACAAACCCACAAAAACCCTTCCAAACTGTTCCATATCTCCCGTCTATCGTGCGCGATCTTCTACTTTTTTTCTTCTTCTTAAAAACAAATGCAACTTTTACAATTGCCTCGCAATCACCCACCTTGTGGTGATCCCTATGGTCGCGATCAAAATCTTTGCGTCTACGTGATCCTTAACATATCTTAGCATATTTCTTTATACATGTGTATATTTGTTACACATGAGGGGGACAACTAACAAGATTTGACGCTACTCCTTAAAAAGATTACTCCGTAGTACGTTAATGTTTTCTAATTGCCTTAACGCAGTACTCGTATGTTCGATTCTCGCGCTGGGTTCCTTTTCGTCGATATTAGTATATATTTCATTAACAATAGTAGCATTATTATTATTATTATTATTATTATTATTATTATTATTATTATTATTATTATGAACAGCGATTAGTGAAACGTCGTGCCATCGTTTCTAAATCTTCAGAGTTTGTCCTTGCTGGCTTTGAGCAACATACGAGGAAGATGCTTCGCGTTATACAACGCTGCGCTTGAATCGCTTTCGCTTAGTGACATGTAGGACGGTGGAAATTTTTGGGGAAAACATACACGAACATGAAAAGTCAAGTCGAGTGTCGAGTTTTTTCATGGTCCAGTAATTGCAATGAGTACGATACAGCGAAACATCTTTTTCTCACAATCGCGAAGAGGATGATCGGCTTGAATCGGTTGCGATCGACCGGACTCGGTCATCCTCGGCGGCGCTCGAATGAAATCGGCTTAATTCGGAGTAGTACACGTCCAACGAACAAGTCGCATGCCATACATTCCTATCTTCATCGACAGTATTCGCTCTTAAAACCTTAAAAGCGCGCTCGAGTAATTCGAATACGCTCGAGTACCCTCCGCGTACACGATACACCCTTACAACGGCCCGTGATTCTTCGAATCCTCTTTTTTCCTCCACTAGACGCTCCTATATACCTGCCACTCTGCCACTTGTTAATCACTCGTGTAGCCGAACCTCTTTTATTCACGGAACACGCCTATACGTGTTTTGCGCTCTCTCTCCCTCTCCCCTCTCCCCTCTCCCTAACCATTGTCAATGTACGAATAAATATTTGTATGCACGATGCAAAAGCATTATTTGGCTGATAACCTTCTTGTCACTTTGATAGGGAAATAATCGTGACGATGTATATGATTCGAAAGCATTTATTTTCACTGGCATAGAACAGAATGTAATCAACTAGTGGAAAATCAACGATATTCTTCCGCCTCGAGATAATTTTCAATCAGTAAAATACTACTGATAATCGGACAATTATAGCGTAGGTGAGAGCAAAAGTAGAGGGAAAAGGACGGAACGAACATTAATGTGTCATCGTACTTACTCTTCCGAGACCGTCATTCCGATACAGTCGAGTGAAATAAATCCACTATTCGTCAAATCGGATGGCTTTTCGAATCAAACTTTCTGCTTTCAGAGAAAGTTCAGATCTGTCAGGTATTTCAGGCAGTTATACCCAGGCAACTTATCCGAAACATACAGGTGTTCAACGTGCATGCAGAAATTACTATTAAACTCGAGGGACGCTGCAAAACGATGCCAGTGTAAGCCCTCTCAATAGTAAACATTTTTGTATCTTCTATACAAAAGCTATTTCCGACTATCCGATGCAAGTATTCGATGACAAGCTTAGCATTGTGTAGCTTCAACGTTAACGAGCAAAATACGTTTGAGGTGTTCATAAGTATGTACATATATCTATAGTTCCATTTCTGACAGAATGCACAACTTCAAAACTCTTTTCTTCTTGCAGCTACAAGTGAACGCTTATGAGACATTCTATTATGAAGATGCACCAAATATTTGATAAATAAACGCCACACCCAAACTCAGCATATATCCAAACGAATTTCTTGCCGCGTAATTACTAACGAACTGACCGACACGAGCAGGCAACTCGGGAAGCTTGGGCCTGCTTTGGCGGGGGGGGATACCATTTACTATAGTGTCTATACTATATACTATAGAGTTTTTTCACCGACTCAATTTCCATCTCCCTCTGTTCTTCTTTCGACATTACCTCCTCCTCCTCGTCAACCAATCCGCGTTAACCTCTTCTTTCCGTTCCGTTCCGTTCCGTTCCGTTCCGTTCCGTTCCGTTCCGTTCCGTTCCGTTCCATTCCATTCCGGTCCGTTCCATTCCGGTCCGTTTCATTCTGTTCCGTTCGAACCCGTTTTATCTTTCATGCTGATACATTTCGCTCCATTCTATCCGCTTCTTGCGCCTTTTTTCCATCGAATTTGACAATTTACTCGTATTAATTTATATACCTTACGTCTATTGTTTCGGTGAATCGATTTAACAAGTGAATAAAAAAGTAGAACGAAATTTATTACAAACACTGTGTGTCTCATGAAATGCAACTATTATAGGTAATGACACATGTCCAATGGCATACATATACATAGTGCTTCTTGGGAAGTACCTGCATTTATTGACATTTTCCGAAATACGACGACGCTTCCATTTCGAGTATCAAAATAGTTTTTACCTGCATTCCCTTACTAATGTAAAGAATCTAATATTCATTACACGCCTTCGATTTCATCCTATTTCGTATTTTGCGATTAACGCTAGTGAACTTGAAACTTAATATCGAAATATTCAAGAAACGCGCATCCCAGCTAATTGTAAGATTCGCGTAATTTAATTAAATTAGTAAAAAGAAGTCATTCCTCCCCCCCTGGCCAAACATTCGCGTTAGCCAACAAGCGCAACAATTTTCGAACGAATGTTTACGAGTAGTATTAACATGTGATACAGAACACGTGCAAGTTGTTCATCGTAAAACATTGCTATGTACGCTATCGTGTTGTCAAAGCTTTGCCGTAGTTGTGTACTTCAACAGTCTGCTTATTATCCTTAACTAACTGTTTCCTGCTTATTTTCTTCGCCCGAATGTACCGAATGAATACGTATGCACACATTTGTCGCGCAACTCCTAAATACCAAATATCTCAATTTGTTTTCTAACATTAAATTTTTTCGACCAGATTGCAAAAACAAGTAACACGTGTATGCACATACATACTACATATACATAAACGAAACAAGGTACGCGGTCTGCAGTTACATTGCAGATTCCGAAAATATTCGGAAACTGTTATCCCGATTCAACCTGCCACGCGGAAATTTTTCAATTTTCTACCGTTCACTCAACTATTCGGAAACGCATTGCATTTTAAATAATTCTGATTACTTGCAAGGAAAAAATTTTTAATCGTCATTTGCATATGTATATGCGTACAGATCTCTGTAATTCCCTCTTCTCATTCAGTAACCAAGTCGGCAGGTATAACATCCGATACGGTTACGTAGTGCCAAACTTTTAATGCAATGTTCCAATTTTTCCGTATGTTCTTGCCCTAAACTAGTTTCCAAATTTCTACATACCTTCGAGGAGCGGATTTCTTATTTTGTCTTCGAAAGATAGTATACTTTTCTTCTCGATTTCTTTCACCTCACAAATAATCACTATGTTAACACGTGACTAGTATGACAAATTGTAGTCAAATACTAGACAAAATTTACTCTACATTTTTCACTTGACTAATTGCACGAGAAAAATGTTCGATAGCAATATAAATCAGAAAATTGTAACTTAAGAATACAAACTTCAGCATAAGCTTCCATGTACATACTTCGGAGTAACGGCCTTGCAGAGTATACGTTGCGCACCAGCGTTACGCGACACGGCCGCGCACCACGCACCACGCGCGATTTACAAACTCTGTAATCGAATACGTGTGTACTCTGCATTCACACAGACACGATATGCAATCGTGACTCCAGACCGGTTCACAGTCCCACTAATGCCGCTCATGTTTATTATACCGAACGTTAGAACGAAATTCAACTTGCTATTAGCAAGGCAAGAAATTTTCATTTCCTATACTTGATTCTGCCCGTACAAGTATCAACATATCTTTTATCCTACCAAAACTCTATTATCAATCTGATAAATTGTATACACTAAACGCATGACAAACGTGCATACGTACACAACACGCGTAGTCTACATATGTATGAATGTATGTAAACGAAATGCGAAACCATCGAATTATCGAGTACTGACATCGATGCAAATTACTATCCCAAAATTACATATTACATATTATATGTATATTATATATTACATATATATATGATGTGTCGATCGAAACGCTATTAGAGAACCACTGATTTAGCAACAGAATGCGTCTGCGCAATATTTCTCCGCACAATTACGACTGCCATATGACACAGGCACGTACATGCATTGCGCACTATCTTTTCTCGTTTTCAATATTTATTTGTTCCGCGATGATAGCGAGAAATGTTTCATTTTAGTACGTAAATCGCACCCTCTGCATGTGCGCCCCTGTGTGACTTTGTGTATATATATATATATATATATATACACACACCCTCTGCATGTGCGCCCCTGTGTGACTTTGTGTATATATATATGCGTGCCTGTCACCGCTACCTGATCTATTTCGTTATGCGTATCGTTACTTTAACCTCTTTCGCCATTTTTAATAATCCTTAAGCGAACAGACTACTACTTACAATTAGTTAGCGAGGTATCCTGTGGTCGCGAGTCCTTTGACTTAATCACTTTATCCACCTTCACTTGACAAACTGTCACGACTAATGCAAATCCAAATAAGTATAATGTCAACGTATTAATATTTTACGAATGAGATTATTCGCGGCCTTCCTGATGCACGGCATATTGTGCACCGCGTATGCAGCACGGCATTTAACAATAAATTAATAAATGCTGGTTAAGGGAAAAAGAAAGAAAAAGAAAAAGGAAAAAAGGGCGGGACCGTAGCTCTCAAATCGCTGTTCGATGTACGAAAAGTTGGACGGCTCAGTTGCAATCACAAATTCCAACAGGTGTCGCTTCGTGATGATCATCATTTATCGTTTCATTTCAAGTTTAAGTGCTAAACTTGAAATTTTAAACGATAAGAAAATACTGACAATACATACAGCGTTTGGCCAGCATTGCCACTGGGAATTGCTATGCAAAAACATTGAACCGCAAAAGACATGGAAAAAATGTATCACAGATATGACAATTGGTGAAATTGAAACATGAATCGAGACCCGGTTAAACTGAACGTCATCCTTCTTCCTTATCTATAATTATGAAATGTATCAGCAAGAACGCATATGTTTGTAAGAATAGACTATAGAGGAATACGTTATCCGTTGCACGGCCTGCAGACGAACACGGCGTTCTCGGTGGGACGTGGTACGTGGTGGCTAAGCAATACACAGAAGTAGGAAAAGACGTTGCGTCAACATTAGAATGATATTTTTTTTCCGATATCTCTTTTGTAGAAATTGAAAAGTATGGAGGATGATATCGATATCTATGAAGATCTACCGAGCTTCGGGCCAAAGTGCAATGAAACCGTAAGCATTATTGTTTGTACTTGGTTAAACTTTGCTCCATAGACAGGTTAAGGTAAACGTTACAAGGTTCTATTTAAAGTCAGGGATGCAAGGTTCGATACGGTGCATTGTTTCAGCTCGAGTCCAACAACGAACCGTATATTACGGGTGACCGATCGGCGTTGAAGAGACAGGTCGCAGAGTTGACGGTTAAATTAGAAAATGTTCGAAAGCTTAATGCTAATTTAGAAATCAACTTATTTTCGCTGCTGAAAACTGCCAAAGCAGAGATTACGCGAAAGGATAAGATGATAGACGAGTTAAGAAAACAGTAAGTCCGTCGAGTTCATAGTGTTCAAAGTTATTGGCCAGTCTCGTATGATCGCGTACAAACATTTGTTCAGTTTATGCTTAATCTCAGTTGCTTACAATGGCTTGCCTTCCGTGTAGGATTCCATTTCTGTTTTCATACTATTCTTTCTACGCACACTTGGATATAGAGTATTGTTTTCATTAATTATTACAATTATTGCAGGCTGGATGACCTAACATTCAAGAGAGGCATGACGTCAAAAACGAACGACTGTATACATAATAAATCTACATTCAGTGAAGCCACTTTTAATATGCGCCACAAGCAGAGCAAATTTTCCTTGCTGGAAAGGAAAAGTGACACAGATTGTACATCGACGGTAGATTCTGTTGGCGATCAAGTCAAGAATCAGCAAAACAGGTCCACTTTAATTCCTGTTACTCTCTTTGGTGAACGTTTACTGAAAAGAATGCTGGATGAACAACATATGGAAACAAAAGATAAGCAATCAAGCAGGCACAGTATTGATGGTAACGTTAGTCGGAACACTGATAACTACATGGCTGAAAGCGATAAAGAGAATGGCTCTAAAATCAATGGTAATATGTGTAAAACAAGGGAAAACAAATCTTTTACAGTGACGCAATACAACGGTAGCGAGCAGCAGAAACATCCATGGACAATCACAAGACATGCCCCCCAGGATTTACAGTCGAACGTTAACAAAAATGAGACCCAATCGAGATCACAACGAAATGCAATGATGGTGACAAATAATGCAGGCAAGAGGGCTCATGGTGATACAAACGGACGCATTCCTGCGAAACGATTGAAGGCTAACGGCGAAGAATGCTCTTCCGAATCAACGGAAAACGAAGTGTGCGGCGACATGTCCATCAATTTTTCTGGAAAGCGATCGCACGGCATTCAGAATTCAAACATTAGATGCTCTCGCGATTCGAATATCGAATCGAAGGAGCGCAGTTATCTTAGCGGGGACGCGAGCACGGGAGAAGAGAGGACAAGCTCAAGGGACAGAAGCGATGTGTCGCGCGATAAAAAAGACATCGGTGACCGTTCTTCGAAGCGACATGACAAGCCCTTGCAAAATTCGACGTACGCCTTGGGCGAAAGAAGCGTGGATAACCGCTGCAACGAAACTGCAAAGAAGGACGATTATCGAGCCAGTCACGGCGGGGAACGACATAGAACGAAGCAGAGGGAACACGAACGTATCGACGATCATCGATCGCGAGTAAAATCAACATCCTATGCGAAGTACCCGCGGGAAGAGAAGTACAACAGAAGCCAAGGTAACAAGCATGCGAATCACGACGACCGCTTCGTGAAACGTTACAATTTTCGCGGCAGCAATGTCGACAAGGCGAAACAATCTAATTGTAAGGAGGATTCGTACAACACTCGCTGCACGACGAAACGGTCCATCCTTGATCGGGTTCCGGTGGACGGCGAAAAGAACAAGATTTCTGACGTGAGAACAAGTAGCCCGTCTCCCGAATATCAGTGCGAAAAGTTGAATATTCCTACTTACCGGACGAGCAAAAAAGGCCGGCGAAAGTACGACGAGAGGGATGAAGATTTTCATCGAAAGCATAACACGGAAAGACCGGATCAACACCCGATGAAACTTCCAGCTAATTGGAGACAAAACGCCGACTGTCAGAGCCATAGGTCTAGAGGAAATGAATGTGCCACGGTCGATGAACAATTCAAAGAGTTATCGACAGAATTGGAGGACGGCGAAATCTTAAACACACCAACTAACAGTCCGGGAAAAAGGTCGAGGGTCGAGCGTCCCGATCATGATTCCAAGGAATCTAATGTATCGTCCAACGTAAATGGTACGTCGATAACGAGTCAGAAACCGAATAACGTTGACCCGGTGGAAGAGTTGCGAATATCATTCGTCGCCAGTTCACGATCGCTCCCGTCCTCAACTCCCGACATCGCCGTCTCCTTGGACAAGGCAAGTTTCGAAAATATCGAAAGCGTAGAGAACGTAGAAAACATTGAAAAATTTATTCGCGATTCAGCATCCACGCGTGACAAAGCGTTCGAGGGAGCATCGAGAAAATCGGCTGCGATCAGCGCTTTGGATCATTCGATATCGAATGAATTGGCAAGGATCGGCGAGAATGTTCCTCGGAACGACATTCTCGAACAAGAAAATACGCCCGTCTTGTGCGATTCCGATGATAAACGTACTCGCAATGAAACACGGACAGATCAGCCGATGGTATGTTTCAATAGCGATTTGTCAAAAGATGCGTCGGATCAACCGAAGATAATGACAAGAGGTTGCACGGCAGAGAAGCGCAATATATTGGGCAATATTCGTAGTAGCGATTTTGACACTCGCAAGCAAAGGCAGAGCAAGCAAAACGACCAGCCCCCTAACGTAGTAATACCCGAATATCAAAATATCAACGGTAAAGGGATCGATAAACGTACAACAGGGCGCAACGATGTGCGATTAGGCGAACTTGAAAAGACAGCGCAAAACCAAAACAACAATAAAAACTCGAGGAACGCATCTACGAATGTACAAGGTAAGATAGTTGTGTTTGCGCGTCGCAAGAAACCCGTGTGCTTGGCAAACAGCAACGCGGATATGACTGTTCTCATAAATAACGAGTGCAACGTCGGAGTATGATTCTGTTTTGAAAGTGTATCATCTCAAACTGGAGGCGATAAGTGGTTGTGACTGTTCATCGAGATACGTGTCTTGTACGGTCATCCTTGCAATCACCCCTTACGTCGCACCAAAATAAAATGCTACATAAACTATTGTAAATAACAATGACGCATAATGTAACGTACGTAGGTACATACAATAATAACTGTTTCGCCGTCGTAAAAATTCTTCAAATTCTTTTCTTTTCCTCCCTTTTTTTACTTCCTTTGAACAGGACAATAATTGGATTCGTTTCAATGAAAGTAATACTGTTTCGGTATATATACATATGTATATTGGTTGCTTGACCCTTTATACGGTCAATTTGTAATCCAAGTCAACGTAGAAAATACGATAATTGATCAATCACGATTGAAATGACCCGAATGGTAACTTAGGACGTTGCGGACACTATCCTTTAGAAATCCCCACCTTACGTACGTGGTACGTACCCATACGTATATGTGCATATATATACGTTCCCAGCTAGAACGCGACACAACGCCACGCGCGCACAGCGTCCTAGCGTCGCGCGCTTTCTGCGCTGTCGCAGTCGGAATAGGCCGAATAAAACCGAAAGAGAGAGAAAAGAAGAAGTATGAACATAAATATCGTGTACATATAGTCGTTTGCAAGATTCGAATAATTGTTTCACACGTTCGAGAGGAGAACGTTGGAAAATCTTTAAATGTGTACAGTTCAAAATCGCAGAGAAAAGAAGAGAGGAAAGAGAAATAGAAGTGCAAGTTTTCTGTGAGCGCGTAACGAATTCGCGGCTACCAGTCATTCGTCCAGTGTAGATTCCGAATCGATTCCTCCGTACTGCTAGCGCGTTCGGCCCGCTGGCGGTCCCAAGCAGTCGAATAATGGGCTCGATCGTTCTCAAATCTCTATCAGTTCTTCTTGGCATATTCTTCGTTTTCGTTGGTACTATGAAGCTGACTTCTCATATTAGCAAGGATCTTCACAAGGATTTGGTGAGCACTCGCTGTCTAATTATGTAACACAACTCACCCTACTCTCCCAACAATTCCTACTTCACCGGGATCTTTAACCCCGCCGAAAATTAATGACACTCTTCTCTCTCCTCTTCTGTTTCGGACTGTCGCGATAACATCATTCCATCCCCTTCCCCTCACTTTCTCCTTACTTCTCCTAACTTCTCCTTGTTATGACGCGTACGATGTTGCCTGTCAACTTTATCGACAATAGAACGCGTTCATCTATCCATCCGTTCGATTACATTAGGCTGCATCACTCATCACCTTTCTCGCTTTTCAAACAAAAAGTACGCGTACTTGCGATGCATACTGGGATTCGTACACATTACTTCTTCGTTTCTTCTGTAGAACCGCAATCCACCTCCCATTTCACTACACCCTGTACCCGTCATCTTCTTTATCCGATTTCTGTTTCGGTAACTTATACCGGAAACAATATGTTTAAGAAATAGGCATAAATCTTGTTAGATAAGTGGCATTAAAAAGTACGATGAAAAAGAAAAACAAGAATAAAGGACGAACCGATATTTATCTTGGTCAGTAATGTCAGTTCATTCTCCATTCACATCGCGTTGTCAATGAAAGTTTCATTTTGCTGCTCTTTCAAATGAGTTGACGGAAGCAAGGGATTACGTTTTTGTAACGCAAATTTCTTCCGAACGCGATGCAAATTCAATATAATTCGCTTACTTCGATGCGTCTCGTGAGAAGATTATTTTCGTCTCTCGTTGTTACCCAATGTTCAAAGTTATAGTAAACCATCGACCGTTTGGTGACGCGCCAAATATTGCTCCAAGTGCCAGAGTTTACCAACGATGTTTACCAGGCAAAATTCTCACAATTTTCATCGTACAAATACTTCATTCTTTGCCCTCCGAATTGCCATCGCGACCTCTGCTTACCCGTTCTGTTCACTCTGGTATGTAATCATTGGTCGATTGTACACTTATGTTCACAGAGAAAAGAGTACGTGAAATATGCAAAGGTATTCCCACTGTCTGGTACACTGGATTTCAAAGTGCCAAGCAAATGGTACAGAAGAGTTGTCGGATCGCTCGAGATTATATGTGGATTCGCCATGGCGATAGTTCCAAGCCGTAAGAAAGTATTTTTTTTCCCTCCCCATTCAACGTCTCATTTCGTGTTCCGTCAGAACTCGTACGCTCTTTTTCAGTTTTCTTTTCCTTTCCTTTTTTTTTTGTTTTTTTTTGTTTATTTGAAGAAATTGTTTTCGAACAACGTCCAGCTTAGTTTCTGTCATGTTGCTTCCAGACAAAATAAAAAACGTATCAAACGCTGTATTACTGTTGTTGATGTTAATGGCCGTGTATTCTCATTACATGGTAAACGATAAGTTTGAGAGGATTGCTCCGGCGCTGGTAAGGTTTGCAAATAAAGTTTAAGAAAGAAAGAAAAGAAAGGAAAATATGAGATGGCCGGTACTTGATTGCAGTCGACTGGTTTTTTAGGTGTTCTTCTTCATGCTGACAGGCCGACTAGTAATAGATTGGCAACTCAGACGGGAAGGTGTACAACCGATAACGGCGAATGGAGTCGATGATAAAACGAAGAAACAAGATTGAACTCATTCTTGCACGTAACCGTATAATAATTAACACCTTCCTTTGGTTACCAATTGCTTGAAACGTATCGCATTCGAATAATTTTTCATGCGCAACGAAAAAGACGTCCGCAATCGTCCTCGACTTCTGATTCTCCAACAGTCAAATTCATGGATCATGCGAACTGCACTCTTTCCGACTCGTTTTTTTGTTTCCATCAGTGCTATATTGTATTGTTCCTGCGAACTGGCTGCGGGTCAATCGGTTTATATGTTCGGGGTACCCGAGAAACCACAAGTTTCGATCCTTTGCTGACACTGCATTAGTTTGATCAACGACAAAGGATCATAGAAGAAATACTAGATCAAGCACAAGGTATTAACTGCCAATCGAATCAATGTGTTCTCCTTTATATCCTATTATGAAGTTACATGCCTTAAGATACATTATCTAACAACGTAATGCACACACTTGTGCTTACTTTCTATACAGCAACACGTGTATGTATTAGTATCCCAATTTTTGCGCTCGTTTAGTCGTGTTTCTTTTCTCTCATTTCCACAAAGTGAAACTTATTCGTAATTTATACGATATATAATATGCTCTAACAATATTCCATACAAGTTGGAAGTGATTTACTTGCGAAATACATAGGTGTACACGTGTTTCAGCGCAAGATCGACAATTGAGAATGCCATGTATTTTGTGCACGAGAGAAAACACCTTGAAATATTAACGATGCGACCAAGTTTCACTTATAAACAAAACTTGACATGCCTTATACACACGCGCGATCGTCATCGTCGTATATTAAACACAGTCTAAAGATTAAGTTTAAATTATCGAATAGAAAAGCCAATTTCACTGTGATTCTCAAAGGTCTCCACCTTCGTCAGGAGACGAACCAGAACAAAATTTCGAATCTCGTTCACAGGTTCATTAATGCATGGTAACTTGTCATGCGGCATTAAATTCCTACAATATACATATTCCGGGATTACAATCATTTATGTAACGGCTAGTCAAATTCATATATGTATATAACACAACCGCCGATTTTACACGCGTGCAAAAGATACTTATATTAAAAAAATATCTTTTACACGTACGGCGTGGCAGTAATAATGCAAACAATTTAAATGCATAGCTTATTGTTTTTACTTCTGCATTAATGAAATCACAGATAATTATGTTTACACTGTTATTTATAAGCGACAAAAACCACTCCAGCAAATATCAATTTTGCTACAAAGCTATCGGTTGTCGAAATAAAAACGATCGATTTCTCACGACAGTGATATGCGACCATTCGATCATGTCAGCTCCTCTCCAGTAGTTAAGAGGTGCAGAGCCTTTTGAAGATTCAGTATGGTCGTTGGGACGTCGTCGTAATTTAAAGCGCTTCCAGCCCATTTAATAAACTTTTGCACTCTGTTGACCTGTTCCACCGTTAACTTGGCACCGTCTAGTAATTATAAAATATATACTTAGAGAAGGCAAGCAACACATCACCACCAGACCTTTTTCCAACTGACTCAAGGTGCCAGTGAATGCTTTAAACTAATTTTTTAACAAAATTTCTTGCAAACACACCTTCCGATTTCATAATTGTACCACGATCCCTGTTCTCCAACGACCATTCTTCGATGTTTCCTTTCCTAGATGTATCGTCCTTCAGCGTGTCACTTAAAGCCTTGTCATTGATATCTGTCAATTTATCCATATGTGATGCTCCGTCCTCTCTTGGTCCTGTCGCCGATACAGCAATGGTGTTATCTGTATTCGTTTCACAATCAAAAGCAAACAATTTAATCGTACATCGATACATGTATTTTCCATAAATACAGAAAGCAAATTTTTCACCCTCTTCCATGTTTCTATCGAAATCTGTATTATCATCAGTGTCTTGAACAGGCCCTGGTACAGGAGTCTCATTGTTTATTAAACACGTATGGATATACGCTGCCTTCCATTTGGCATATTTCCTATTTTGTGTAGCCTCTTCGCTCAGTTCACCAAACACGGTCAATACGTCGTAAAGCAAACCAGCTGTAAAGAAACTGTGTATTACATTCTTTCCAAAATTACCCGCCCTGTCACTGTTGTCCGCGTTAACAAAAAGCTTCAGCGCCCAATTTTCCAAGTGTGCCTGTGCGGCTATGTCGTTTGTAATAGCTTCGTTCTCGCGTAATTCTTTTTTTCTCATCTCTAACCAATCCATCAACTTCATCAGAAAGTTTGTTTCCTTTGGTGTTTTTGTGGAAAGTTTCAAACCTGTCTGAAGGGCGTATAGCCGACCTATGAGAAATAAATTGACGGTTCGAATCACGAGTATGAAATGTATCAATCTTTGTGGGTAGGTGGAAAGAAAGGAAGTACGTACACCAATAACTGACAACAGGATCTCGTTCGTCGTGCGTCGATGCTATCCTTAAATAGCGCTGTATACTTTTCAGAGACTGTGGCATCTCTGGCAAATCAGGCCCAATCATCTTGATCGATATGTTCTGCCTCAATTATTCTATCTCTGTTGTCCTTTATATTCTTATTACTCCTGCTTCTGTAACGTTTTCCTATCGGAGCCGATTTCCTTGCATTTACAGAACTAACAGCAGGCTTGCTTCGATGTCATTGACGGCAAGATTGATAAAAACTTACTATATCGTGAAACGAATTGGATACCTCAGTTTTTGGTAGACCCACGTAACTTAATTGCCAGTTGCGTGCTGAAAACGTTACAACATCGTTAATATCCCTGAAATTTCGTTACATCGCACGTTCGTAAGTTCGCATATAGCAAAATACATCAAATAGTGTGCAGTGTGTGTCGTGTAGAGGCGTCGCGAGCGTACGCACAATCGAGTGACGCATACTTATTTTCAACGCTGCGACAGTTAGAGCTAGAACCAGAGCAAAATTATGAATCTACATATAATAGAATTACATGATGTGCAGTACTTGATATTTTATTCTTTTCAATCTTTCCTTATCGATTAAGTAACATAAACGACATGGTCCTAAAATGTAATAGTTTAGTTATTGCTCAACAACATCAGATGACCGACTGACAGTCAGAGGAACAAATCCATGTAGGTAGAGCAAGTACGTGTACGTAATACGTAGTATGATCAACGAAACCCCTATGAGAATGCGACATTATTTATTATACATATTACTGAGGCCCGAACGCATGAGCAAAACTAATTTGCTCTGGTTAAAACTAAATATGAGCGAAGAATACATGTACAAATATATAATAGTAGTGCTTATAATCAATGCACAGTTAAATGACTCGCGGCAGAACGATTTCACAAACATTTTCCCTAGAAAACGTCGCTGTTTCACCTAGGAATATATTTCTTTTGCTAGGTTTGTGCATTTCCACTGCTTCCCGTATTTCCACTACTGCTGAATGCTGCCGTTGATCGATATTCTTGAAGCAAATTTAATGCTGTTCGCACTTTATAGATCGTAATCGTGCTTCTTGCTTATTACAATATTCTTATTTTCGTGCGGCATTGAAAAGTTTCCGTTGCTTATTAGATACCTCATCTAATTTAATTTGTTTAGACCTGCATTCAGTGGAACGAACTAAGCGAAATATTGATTTTTCCTTCGGTCATCGAAGTATGGAAGAATAATGTTGAAAAGAATTTCAACAGTCTGTACACCAAACAGTATACCTTTCTTAACAACGGGTAATTCGATCTTTGTGTAGTCTTTGTTGATTTTCCTACCGTCACTAATACATATTCATACATTTTATTGCATTCACGTGCTATTAAATGTTCTGTTCGATATAATGGGACCAACGTTTCTTCATAGGAATTTCATCAGTATCCCAGGGTATATTTCGCGCGTTATCGGACAAAGATATCCAAGTAGTAGGAAAATGGGACTTGTTGAGTGCCATTTGTTTAGAACGACATCCAATAATTACAAAACCATTGCACGATATGGAAACACGGTATCGAAGTATGTTGCAACAGATAGAGCATGAAAATAGTATTGCCTCGGATTTTGAGATACGCAAGAAGTTGGAAGGAAAGCAGAAGAGGGAGGAATCTAGTCAAACAATGCAAGATTACCAAGACCTTTGGGAGGACGAATTGTCCAGCTATAAATTTGCACCTAGAACAAGCGGTACGAATTTCTATAGGTATAATTCTTAAAAGCAATCTTATCTATGGTATTTAAGAAAGAAAGAAAATTAAAATCATGCTTACTTGAATTATAGAAATTGCAGAAGATAATGCGGTTGAATCGATGAAACGGAAACTAGATAAAAGTCTAATACTATTAGTAGAACAAAAAATTGGCAACAGCAATTTTTTGATTCCACCTCAGTGTATAAGACAACAAAGGGAATCTATGATAGAAGTAAGAATCCCAATATACGTATCTCTGGATAAACAACACAGTTTTAAATGGTACGAATACACGTATTCCTATGTATTCTTTCAGACGGCATCTCGGAGTTTGAAAGAACTTTGTGGCGATAATATTAGAGTGAAATTTTATGGCAATGCACCAATTGGATTCTATCAGTATAGATACCCAGCAGATGTACAGAAGGAAGGAAGAGACGGGGCAAAGATTTTTTACTTTTTAGCAAAATATATAAGTGGAAATGTTTCTCTGAATGTAAAGCATTGCTGGTTAGACAGGGAAGAACTGAAAGCAACCACGCATCCTGATGTTCATAAAAGTTTGTCCAAATTTCTATTACCCGAATAGATATAGCCATATAGCACATTTTGAAATACAAACGTAGAAGTATATGAATTGTCCATTATGGTAAATCTTGTCTTTCACCTTATTTGATATATATATATATTTGTTTTAAATGAGGGCTAACAACACTTTGCACTTCATCGTATCCCCATGCTGTGAACCTTTACATCAGGATTTTTTGCTTTGCTTTCGCGATTTTACAATGGCTGTCATTTTTTCTGTTCGACACAAGACCATAACATTTTTCCAGCACTTGCCAATAATTGGTAGAATTTTTTTAACTCTTACTCCCAGTTTATTCACTTGGGATGGGAATGATTAAACCCGAATAGTACAATACAAAATACAAAAATTTGAAGAAAATGGGACAATTGATGTTAAAATCTTCTCGTCCTACGCCGCCCAGTATATTTCGAATCTTCTCGGACTTTTTTGCCTTGCTTTCGCCGTCTTTCTTTTTTGTCCAAAATCCAGTCTTTACTGTTCTTAAGCGATTTACCCCTGGCTTTCTTCATCTGGCCCCTGAAAATAAGGAACGAAATATGTACCCAAAAATTTACGAAGCCCTTTAAGGTAAATTTCATTAAAGCAACATGCTACCGTCTGGATGTGCAAGAGATGGCGGTGTTGGTATCATTCACGCCTAAAGCTTGGGGAAGAATGCTAGGTCCACCAGTCATTAGAACCAAAAAGTACTTTTTTGCTTTCGTACTATTTGGGAAATCTACAACTACACCTCCATAAAAGCCAGCTTTCGTCGCCTGTGTCGTGACCAACTCAATTTGCTCACTATTCTCTGGATAAAATTGAAACACAGCTCTAGCTGATCGTGACAAACACGAGAACAAAGTGGAAAAAAATTTGTATAATCGTTTCCGTGGATCGTGCCAAGTTTTATCAGCATTGCACAGCCACTGTAGGGCCGAAATGCTGATTGCCCCGTCGAAGCTTCCTGCTTTAAATGGCATCCCTTGACCCATGTCACCTAAAATTAAATCTCCGCCTACTTCTCTATCCAATGCGATTCCTATAATATTTAGTTGGAAAAAAAGAAAATGTCAAGGATCGTAGTAATTGTTGAAACTGTTGAGCTTAGGTGAACTGTTGATACTTGCCAAGCATCGCGGAAGATATATCCATTCCTATCCATATATGCCCATATTCTTCCAATACGCTGCCGCTTAAACCAGAACCACAACCAATGTCTAAGAGTAAGGAAACCTGGGCGTTCGGTAGCAGAAGAAGTTCCATGGCGCGTCTACACATTTCCTCTTGTATCTCCATCATTCGAGAACTACAGGGATAGAACGTTCAAGCATCAAATACATTCAACTAGAAATCAATGGTACTGCAGAGAAATGATAAACTATCATTGTGTTGTTGTTTAAAATCTTACTTCTCCGTATATTTTCGAGCTTCAGATTCATTGTAAAACTGCGAAAAATACAAGAGAACAAATTTTAAATTATACATTTATAAGAGAAAGGGAACAGTAAAATGTAATAAATCTTTACCATTTCAGGTGGGGCCAAGTGTTCCGGACGTTTCGACATTTTGCACTCCCTTATTCTAACAGTCCGTTTTTCTTTGTGAACAATTATATTTTTTGATAGTTCAATCTACCCTTCTAAATAGCAAGAGGAAACACACGGTATCCCGGACATTCCATTAAACTCTTGGCAGTAACACTGTCAATAATCCATAACCATCTAAACATAGCTAACAAACTTAACCACGACTGTAACAATACTTAACCTAAATTGTAACACAACGCTACTCTGCAATCGTGCACTTACGTAACACGTGTTAAGCGCTTCGTTTAAATTGATCTCTCGATTTCTGATCATCTCGATTTTAAACGCAGTGGAAATATTGTTGACACAAAATGAATATGTTAAATCACAACAGCTGAAGGGTCGAGATACTATACAATTTGATGCATCGTTGCTATCTTTTTTACAAATATTCTAAAATGATTCCCTTTCGTTATACATATATTTTTAGTATGTTTATTATAGTCCTTTGAAGAAGATTAAATAAGATTACATGTACAATACAATAGTACGTAATAGTACGTTATCGTAACAAATTGGAAAATATATGTAATTTACAAATTCACGGTTCGATGTGCGAAGAGAAGGAAGTATAGAATAAAGGGGAGTATAAAGATGAAGCGATGACGAGCAAACTAATAGGAATCACAAAGAATTGTTTGGAACAGTATAGGTACAATACATTACGATTTCTATATTAGATTCGTAAGTAGTACTATATTAAATTTATCGTATCGTTAATTATCCGAGACGACCTCCACGTTTCGAATCGCTTTATTGGACAACCGAACGACTGAAGGGGAGGATCACTAATCTTAAGGCATTTTAGTGAGCAGAGCGGGTAAAAAATATACAGCGACTAATGCTTTATAGGGAAACAGAAACTCGGATAGTTAGCAAAGCGACCAACGGATAATATGAGCAGGTGATTCTGATAAAATAGGTACATTTCTCTCTAATGTTCCGGTTTTTGTACATGTCAGAATAGACGAACCTTTCCAATAAACACCGCTTGCTCAAAACCAATGACAAGTAGTCAATCGAAGTCAACTCGGTATTCCAGAAATAATTACGATTCATCTCTTAGCATACAGGTTCAGCAGGATTAAAACAATAGTAAAAGTAATGCCAATGACGACAGTAACAACAACAACAACAATAACAATAACAACAATAGTAATATTATTATTATCATTAATAATAATAATAATAGTAATGAGGATAGTGGTAAAATAAAAAATTAATACAATTTCAAAATAAGAATCAATGAAAGTGATCAAATTGAAAGGAGTTTAGCAAGTGTAGTTTTCAAAGAAGCAAGGAGAAGCAAAAGGATGAAGAGTCAAAAATATTAATCTCATAGTCAGCAATATTAGCGCCGACTGCAATGCAGCAATGAAAAAAGAAAAGAAAAGAAAAAGAGGGTAACAGTAGTGGCAGTAGTAGCAATAGCAGCAGCAGCAGTAGTAGTAGTAGTAGTAGTAGTAGTAGTAGTAGTAGTAGTAGTAGTAGTAGTAGTAGTAGTAGTAGTAGTAGTAGTAGTAGTAGTAGTAGTAGTAGTAGTAGTAATAGTAGTAATAGTAGTATTAGTATTAGTAGTAGTAGTAGTAGTAGTAGTAATAGTAGTAGCAGTAGTGACAATGGTAATAGTAGTAGTAGTAGTAATAGTAGTAGCAGTAGTGACAATAGTAATAGTAGTAGCAATAGTGATATTAGTAACAGTAGTGATAGTAATATGAATAATAATAATAATAATAATTATTATAATAATAATGGTGACGATGATGATAATTATTATGAACGTGATAACGCAATAGCGATTATGATAATAACTGACGAGTTATAACGGCAGCGACAATGAAATGTATGATACACTATTTCTACAGTTCCAACAATATTTGGTCACCAGATTACCACTTAATCCATAGTCTTTATAAATTCGATTGCAGAACAAAATTGCGTCCACCAATATTGTTCTTCTCCTCCTAATCGATTGCCATAAAAACTGTCCACATACTGTATAGTTGAAAGCAGGGACGGCGGATTAGTCTGAATCAGGGAAAGGAAAAATAAAAATGAGACAAATTATTTAAATTTATAAGAATAAGATGTACCATTCATAAACATGTACATGCTAATGAAAAAAACAAACAAATGAAAAGAATGGAAAGGGAAGAGAAGAATAGGTAGGGACACTTACTTTGATGATAACGTAGACTAATACAGGAATCAGATCATCCGCTGCGGGTACTCCCCTCTCGGATGCCATTGAAAGGAGATTCATGATGGTGGTAGCGCAACGAAATACACATTGCAACTTATCTCTGGGAGTTTTGTACGCAGATATCACAGCCAGTTCTGCTTGAGCCCAAGGCCACGGGCACTCATAATGATATATTTTAGGAATTCGCAGATCTTTGTGATTCGGAGTTACTACTTTGGCCAATTTTTTAATATGATCGTGAAGCAATTGGTCCCTATAAACATCACCATCTCCATTTGGATAAAGCGCGTTGTGATAAACGCGTGCCATTACAGTTCTCTCCACTACAACTCTTGCCAAATTGAGTTGATTTTCGCTAGCACCTATACAGTTATAAATGTTAACACTGCTCCAACCAGTTGGCTGCAACTTGCTTACTTACACTGCCAAATCGGATCGTTGTCCATTTTTGCATGAACTTTGCCCAGGAAACTATCGACCAAATCTTGTTTCTCATCGGCCAGTGTCAATTTCTTGAATTCGTCGCAAAAACGTAGAAGGAGCGTTTCTCGCTTTTCTAAAAATACTCTCACGCAAACCGACACTAGATGATTGTTGACAGCGTCACGATCGCACTTTACTCGAACGCACAATCTATTTGGAGAATTTTCAGCAACCTATAGTATTTACTACATTCACGAAGAAGCTAGTGGAACTCGACGAGAAACGTACCTATCCAGATGAGCCAGGGTGGAAAGCAGTCCTTGTCGACATCTGATCAGGTACGCGATGTAAGGTGACCGTTTCTGATAATCTTCGCGTAACGATACAAATAACTTTTTGCATCCGTCGTCGTTAAACAGCCGAACACAACGCAGTGTTTCGTGCAAATGCGCTATCAACGCTCTATCTTGTAAATTAATAGCTTCGGCTAATTGCAATTGTAGGAAGGCAACTAATTCGTTTTCTTTTTGCGACCAAGAATTTCGCTGCAACAAGTGATTAGTTTGATGTTTCGTTGTTGGTTCGAGCTCGCTCGAGAAAGCAGAGAAAACGGAGGAGACAAACGAAAGAAAAAGAGTTTACCTCGGAAGCGGCACTCCACGGAATATGTTGAAGATCAGCGGTGCTAAGAACCATTCGCAACTTTCTCTTAGCATCGGCAAATGCGTAACAGAGTTCCACGTTATTTGGATCTATCAGAAGCCTTTCGTCCTCGGTCGGTTCCTTTGTACGCGATTGATTGCTCTCTATAGACGCGGTGTCACTCGTCGCGCTAGGTTTCCTTCTGTATTTGGCTAGAATATCGTCGGTGCTGTCTGCAACGATATCCAATAATACCTTCTGCCATTTCTCGTTACGTGTGCAACAATTATGGATTATTGATAAACTTAGGTAGAAGCTGTTTAGGAATGACCAGAACAATATTTACCTCCGCTGCCATTGCCGGTCGAAGACGAAACATCTTCCGACATTATTCTACGTAATCTATGCCTGCCAACGTCGATGCCATCTCCAATAGCTTCTCGATCGTAATATCTACCGATTTCGTCCGTCCCGCGTATCGTTTTACCCCGTCGATTTCTCAGGGACATCTTCAACTTTCCGAAAAAGCTCCTCTTATTTTTCTGATCATCTTCCATCAATTCCTTGTCCCCGCGCTCGGCAGTCATATCGAAGCTGATACTTTTCGGTATAGCTCCGCTGGACACGGTTGGTTTTCGACAATCATTCACGCCACAATTTTCATTCGCCAGCGTTCCCATCGACATTGCCAACTCGGCAGAGCTTGGATTTTTCATCCGACTTTCGGAGCTGGAGCTATTACTCGATGCCAAACTACCGGTACTCAGTCCAACAACGTCGTCCGTACCAGTCTCGTTTATGTTTTCCTCAACCTCCACCTCCACCTCCACCTCTGCGTCCACCTCCACCGAGCCGATGCTAGTTTCCAATTCCTGCGACTGACAATCAGAAATACGTTTCGAAGTAATAGCAACATCATTACGAACGCTTACGGTAAGAATAGCACACACCTCTGGTTTCGCGCGAACGTTGCTCAGTTTATCTGTGCCCGACAACGTTGGCGGAGAGATATGGTTTGCTAAGAGTACAGCTGGCGTAACCGCCGCTACACCAATACGATTGCGAGGCGTGAAAGGAGCCTGCCGTTCCATCTGTACTTTTCCATTTTCGATGTGGAGTTTGTCCATCAGATGAACCAATCTATCCTCGCACAACGATTTACCGGACTCTGTTGCGTGTTCGCCAATATTATTCGCATTCTTGTCGATATAATCCGTGATGGTTCTTCGATACTCGCACCTATTTAAGTGCTGGCCAGCTGCACCGAAAGACGACGTAGACGAAGGCGATGTTGCCGGCGAGAGGGAGACGGTTGTTGCAAAACGGGCGCCATCCCGGCTCGACGACTGATTATTCGTCGACGATGCGCATTCGATGGGTATTACGTTTCCTGCGAATGAAAATCACACGTAAGATAAATGCGTTATCACCTAAGATATACGAGCTACGACGGGCTCTCCTTACGTGGTATTGGCCGTGTCAGGGTCTTCTCGGTGGGTTCGGCTTCGCTACGAGTTTCAACTTCGATTTCGGATCTCGCGGTGTCGTCGGATCTGAAATATTCGAAAGAACCGATGGAAGAAGTGTGGAGCGAAACGTAGAGCAAATTGTAGGCCACTTGCAATACCTTGCGACGCTAGCAGTATCGTCGGTGTCAACTTCTGTTAGCCTCTCCGAATCACTCGCCAATACATCTGTGCTCCAAGCTTCTGACGCAGTTTCGCTAACGTCCAACACGGTCTGAGGCACCGTCTCCGACGATGCTGGCAATACTGCTGGTAAAACGGGTAAAACTGGCAAAACTGGTGGCGTTTGCTCGGACGAAGGGGGATAGATGATTTTTTCTTGTTGCTCGACGATCTCGCTGTCCGAAGCCAAAACGTCCGTCGACCAGGTATCAGACACCATCGAAACAGTTTCGTCGCCTATAAAAATCGTGAAATCGTTGGTCCGGAATAGCGTTTCCACGAGCACAGCAGTCGAACAGTTTCACGCAGACGGAACACAACCTCTTCATTCCTCCCATACCTGTACCTTCGATTAATTTCTTTATCTCAAACTTGCAAAACTTGTCGTCAATTTCCGATCGACTTTGCTTCGATGGTATATTAGACGGGGGTAAATCCAATTGTCGCGTTTCGCCCGCTGCTCGGCCTTCGTCTCCCTCGGTGATCTGAGATGATGGAGTGTCGCGGCCTGCGGATTCGAACGGGCAAATTATCCAACCGATTGTGTTTCCCTTTGCGTTAGTCGACATCGTGAGTTACAAGATTGAACAACTTTAAACAGAACCTGATATATTTGGTGTCCCCCTGCCCGACACACTGGCCGATATCATATCCGAAAGATTATCGTTCTGATCCTCAGTCTCTAGCTCGAGCGAAGAAGCGACCGAATGGTTCGACGCCGCCTCGGACACCGCTTCCAAGTTATCCGAGGTACTCCCAATGAAACCTTCGAACAAAACTAACACCGTTCAACGTCAATGCTTATCCTTGGACTTTTTGCAACAAGTTTCCTCCACGCATGACCCAGCAACCCGGCCCTGATCGCGAGTAAGAGGAGCGCAACGATTATTCCATTTTAATACCTTCGTCGTGGGACAAGGAAAATCGGGTCTTCTTCTCTTGAGTTTCCATTCGTTCGCCAGCACAATTTTCACGTCTGTCGTGCACGTTCGACAAATCATCCGACAGATTCAAAGCAACTTGGTCGTTTTCAATGTTGGATCGAAATTCAGTGCACAGCACCTAGAGCGTGTTGGAAAAAGCGAGATATAATATTCCGAAGCACCAACAATAGATATATGTACATTTATATGCATACCTTTTGCTCGCTAAGAAGACCAACGAATTCTCCGGTACTCGGCCCAAACGGAATAACTAACACGTCTTGGGGATTTTTGTCGACCGGTTCCTCTTCGGGGGTAGACGTACCGTTCAGTTCATCTCCCCCATCGTTGGTTGCATTGGACGAGTACGACGATGACGACGATACTCGCGTTCCACGACCTTTTCCTATCGCAGGAACAAAAGAAATCAAAGATTCTTTTAATAATGTCATTTTTCGAATAGCAGTTCGCGAGTACACAAATATATGCAGCAATTATTAGCACGAAACATTCTAATTGTAAGAGATGAAGGAATTGATTACCTTTTCCTAGAAGGCCTCCCTTCTTGTTGTTGGTAGTTTCAATAGAAACGTTATTTGCCAATTTATTAGCGGTCAGAGAGGCAGAAGGCAATTGAGACAGCATATCGATCAATTGCTTCGCGTCAAACGTGGCGGATCGAGTACCACTCTCAGCTGCCGTAGCATCGGCAGCTATGCTTTGCAAAAATGTTATCAGAGTATTCAATTCTGCTTCCGTGAACAAAGCAGCGGAACGGGAGAAACCTCGAAGTTTGTTACTGTCAACGATGTTAGGCTCGTCTTCGAGTTCTTCCGTTGCTCCGTCTGCTATAGAATCTATTATCGACGAGACGGAATCCTTGTCGAATTTCTTATACAGGTCGAACGTTTTGCCGTCGACCTGCTGGTATTTCATTAGAGAAAGCATTTGCAATATTTGTCCGACTTGCATCAGATTGAATCTGGCAACGTAGCTGACGGGTGCATCAGTGATACCGTATGGCTCTGGATTTACTATCGCGGGGCATATAAAATACGTAAAGACCAAGTCGGTACACATCGCGTGTACCTCTTTCGAATCAACGTTCCCGTTCTTCCCCAAAAGTCCTGCCATCTGTTTCACCAACCAACATACACTGCTCGGAAAGCAGTGCATATTCTCTCGTATACTGACTATAAATCGTTGCGTAATATGGTACAATGAATTAATCGTCCAGAGCCTGTAGCGTTGCAATTTCGCCTCGTACTCGGCCGTACCCTCCTTGCCAAATTTCTTCAACCTTTCCGATGGTGGAAACCTTATGGGTGCCTTGTCTGGATCGATATCGAGGAACATCTCGTCCTCCATCAACAACTGTACAATAGGATTATGCAAGGCGGCCGTTAAAAAGAACTTGGCCGAAAATAAGCTTTCGTGAAACGCCGAATAAAACCTAGAAAAAGCACACGTGCCGTGCCTAAGTAGTCTTCGCGGATTATCCGATGGGACGATTTGCAGCAACATCAGATGTCTCAACAACTTCAAAACCAAAATTTTATCCTCTGGCAGCAGACAACTACCGTATAAACCTGCTGCCAAGGTCTGGACGATACTTTGAACCAAGTCTGGTAGCAGTTTGTCCCCCTCGACCAAACACAATGCCAGCAGCTTCGGTGATTTTCTAAGAGCACCTAGGAATTCCCCGTACGATAAACACGCTTGATAACGTAAATACTTGTACACATCGAGAAAATGTGAATTTTCCAATGTATTTGCTCTTTGACAACAGGACGCTGGTGTACAGTACGGTTTAGACATTATCAACTGATTAAGATTAACTCTTTGCTGCGCTGTAATCCATGCTTGTTGAGCCAAATTCGACGACGCGAACAATACCTGAAAAAATTGTAATGCTGTCCTAGCTTTTCCATACATCGGGCAGTTGTTCTACCCATCTCAATTTCTTATTGCACTCACCTTTCTACCAAAATATTACCTTTTCGTTAAGTATCTGCAAGCTCTGTTGTTCCGAACTGACAAACAGTCGTTCCTGACGCAAATGGTTTGCTAATTCGATAATATCCCATTGCAATGTTCCCAAAGAGTCTACGCTGTTGGCAGACGACATTGTTAAGCATACCCAGGAAAATGACACGAACCCTTCCTATATCCTCCTCCTTCCCTTTCCCTGCTTCGGCTCTTGCTCTTGCTCTTGCTGTTGCTCTTGCTTCTGCTTCTGCTTCTGCTTCTGCTCCTGCTCGCAGTCGATTCAAGAAACCTTTGTAAATTTAGCAAATACTGGTGCACTCTTATCGATTCCCATCCATTGTCATTCTCGTACCTGCCTTAGACACCAATGGACTGATTGGTCCTGATTCTTGCAAACTTGCAATTTGATTTACTTGATAATTACGAGGGTGCAACCCGATTATAGGGAACTGCAAACGGGGGAATCCCAAACGACAGCTCTTTACTTATAGAGAGTACTCCTGTAGTCGCTGGTTATGCGCTCATCGCAAAATCACCATTCCTTATTCATTATTGTTGTCCTTTTTATATCGAGATAACATTCGCACAGACGCACAATCATTTTCCACAGTAGGTTAGAATTTTCTTCGGAAAGCAATGGCTGTGGACCTGTATGCCTGTATTACACATGCATTAAAAGCGAAAGCAAATCCTCGGACGATTGTCCGATCGCTTAACAATATTTACCTGCGCAAACTGAACGATCCTCGCGAAATATCAAATATACTCAACTTGAACCACAAAAACTCAATTTCAATAAATTTGGATCAAATCTTCCATTGAGTATACACACATCGATCCGAGCTTCGTCCGTGCAGATTTCCCTCAAACGACTTGTCCAATTCAAGCATATACCTTTCATGGAAATTACAGAGTTCTCCTTTCTCAATACTCAACACACTTTTCTTTCATTCATGTTTTAGAGATTGACGATTCATGACAAATGGATAATAAACGATCAGATATTACAGGTCCAGTTTTACTTTTGACACACGTAACACATAACGACCACACTTACATATTACATGCCCGCATGGACCGCTCCTATGTACATACAACACATGTATGCATACCTATGCAGTGGTGTACTTATCCACATGCATGCATATAGCATTCGTGTAAATGGATGCGTGCGCACCCATGGCCAATACCATGACAGAGTAGAGCTGCACCGCTCCAACAAGAAAACATACATCATTTGTAAAGAATTAGAATTTTTCCATTTCGCTGGACACCTAAGCAATTCAGCTCGAGCGTGCACAGTTTTTGAATAAAAATTCTGTTCTGCACAATTTCTCTATATAACACGCTCTGGATTAAAAAATTCTTCGATGCATACGTACGCACGAACATATGTTCATATGTACGTAAACAGCAAAACAGGTTACCGATAATGATGATAAATTGAAAAAGTGTTTTCTGAAAAGGGACTCTCGAGAAAAAAAGGAGTACAAGATGACAGATATTGTTTCGAAAATCAAGAAATATATTTCTGAATGTTGGACAAGTATTCTCATAGATGTACGCTATGCTGTTGTGTACATAGACCATCGAGCAATTGAATGCTTGCACTGGTACACATCAGGTAAAGGATACTTAACGCTGAAGGATGCTGGGGCAGTTGCAGTCTATGAATTTGGCATGTATCATTTTCAAGTAGGTGCAAAATTTAATTTTCAATTGGCAAGATTTTCAAAAAGAGGGAAATGGGTGGAAGCATTTGGCCAAACATAATAACAAATACTATTTATGCTATTTATAGTACGTCGAGACAAGGGATGCCAAGAAAACTGTAATTATATCCACATCTGGCGATCCAGCATTTTACCAGAGAACGCTTAAAATGATTCTGGCAAAGAATACATTTGAAACCTGCAGTGTGCATTGCGCAGCTCCTTCTTCCACTGCCGACCACGCGGGAACACTTCCACTTGAGGAGACATTAGATTACAACAAATTGAAGGAAGACATCGGCAGCTGGATGGCGTTGGAAAATATTACACAGGTCTGCCATTTGGGTGTTTAGATCCAAGCTCAGATTTTTACATTTATCCCAAACTAATTTCAACTACTATTGAGGCAAGCATATTTTTTAGGAGTCCACTGTTAACATTACGTATGCTCCGATCTTTGTTGCGCTTTTAAATAAGAATTTGTTGGTGACACCGCCATTTGGAGATCTGATGCCACCTCTAGACGACAAAATTTCAAACAATACGTACGCTAAATTAAACATTTTAGCGTATTCATTTCGCCAATTGTTCGATAATATTGGCGCTAGACTAGATGTATACTCCCTTGGAAAATTCAGCGATTATCTTGCTACAAATTTAGAAACAGATATACCCGGCGTCAATCAAAGAAATGTAAGTAATAAAAATGAAGATAATGGACTAATAAAAACTATATTACACGTCGCTGTTTCCATAGCATGTATCAGAAACATCCGAAATTGGCGTCTCTCTTATTTTAATCGACAGAACATTGGATCTTGGTACACCTACTAGTAACAATATGGATTCGTTTCTCACGAAAATATTACAAACATTTCCCCGTTTGCCTTACCACGACAACGACGTAGCTATTAATATGTCACCAGCTTTTGGAGCATTAACGGTAATTTCTCTCTGTGCACAGTTTGCTTTACAAATATCCTTCGTTACATTAGGGTGAACTTTTCTATCCATTATCCTTTATGGGTTTTTCAAGCCAGCATTACGAGCGTCCGGTGCAACAGGATCCTTAGCAGGCATAGGTGAAACTCTTATGGATATTTTCTTTTTGCAAAAAGAAAAGATGCTTTTAGCCACTGCGAATCAGTTTTTAAACGACATGGCCTTGACTAAGGATAGTCCAAAGTTGAGAACACCAGCGAGAATTTCAGGTCATAGTTTAGAAAAAATGCTCAGTAAGATTCGAACTACGAACAGCTTTGATTTCATGTCGGTTCACCCAGAAAAACTCGAGGTGATTCTCTTATCTGTTACCACTCTATCGCTACATGTATACAGATTTACATTTCTTAAATTCCATCGGTTTTGGCATACAGTTTATTTTAGCAATAATCGGAGCATCGACGTCCCAGAAGACTGGACGGCTCGACTTACTTACCAGCTTGGAAAAATTAGCTTTGCAAAGTCTTTCCGTCAGCCGAGAGTCCTCCAGTATACTCCTGCAGGTAACAATAGCTCGTAGAATTTCAATCTTGTTTCTATCGTTACTGCATATATGTATATGCACATATACACACACATGCATACATGCAGTGTAAATTGGTTTTCAGCTATGCAACATTATACGAACGCGAAGTCACAGAGGACTGGATATTGAGAATCTATTGGCATTACTAGTACATGTATACGCTGTCGCAGGGACACAGATTCGGTTCTCCGAACAACAGGAACATCAATTGCAAGAATCGATTTCGGATGCAATTTTACAGGATTTTCAAGTTTCGAAAGAAAATCCATCGAGCGATAGAGAAACGGCTTATCGACGTACGTTATTATTATCAGGTAAGTGCTATATAATATTTGAAATCATAATATAGAAGGTTACGTTAGTACTTTTATATTAGGTGTGAACGACGTTGGTACAGCGCGGGAAACATCACATAGAATCGCAGTGCGTATCATCGACACCCTTCGCTCAGTTGCAGAACAGCGTTCTGCGCTGCAAGACTATAGGTGAACTACCGACCGGATCTCTTTTTCTTATTCATTTCGATCCTTCGATTGAATCGCTGATATTATTCGTAAAATGTAATCGTAATTGTAGATATTGTATGCTGAAACCAAATACTGAAGAAGCGATGCGATATGTTGGTGTTTTGGAACAAGTAACTAGGGATGTATGTTACGCAGACAGTAACAGGCAATTGCGAGACCTGCAGAAAAAGTCGACTTCCCTTATCTCAGCCGGTTTTAAGTAAATACTTTTCTTTTGCTTCCAACAATTATTGCCGCTAGCCATGCAACATGCAGCGCTAAGCATGGCGATTCAATGAATATATTTTACATTACAGTTTAATCTTACGTGGCAAAACGAAACGCTGTCCTTGTGATAATCCCTATGTATTGATATATATTGTTGGTGGAATTACCACAGAAGAGGCAAAAGTAATCCAGGAAGCAGCTGCCTTAAATAGTAAAGGGAGAGCACCGTTTATCATGTTGGCAGGGTCCAGATTACTAAATCCCTTGGACATAGTTGATAAGATATTTTTCTCTTAATTTTGCTACCCACAGATAAGCCTTAAATGGAAATAGAATTCATTGTTAACCTCCACGTATCTGCCACTTTATACCATTTGGTACAATAGAGTAAGGTATTTTTCTCGTCATTTCTCCTGTTTCTAGAGTGCATAAAAAACTCTGCGCATCATTCATCCTACTCAATCGTACTCTATAGTCGAGAGTATTGGTAGATTGGTTTGTATCCAGTTTTTTGTTCTTACAATTGTACAGTCTGGTATATACTGTGAAAACGTTGAATCTAGTTGTATGCATTTTGATCAGCTTTAACAGCTTTCTCACGTAAGTATCCATCGTGGTTATCTTATCTTCGCTATCTTCCCAGTAATACGCTGTTATACTGTCGATAGCTAGAAGAGCGATTTTACCATTGCCAAGGAATATTTCATCCAACGTGCGTAACATTAGAGAGAATTGTTCACTGTTGTAGCAATTAATGATATGTAAGTTGCGTAAGGAATTCTGAATAACAATCTTTTTGTCAACATCTGGTCCAGTTGCTTTAAACGCGGTCGGAACGGTACTAGCTGTATCTATTATGCTACTCATCAGCTTTATTAATTTTGAAGTCTGAAAATGATGATCCGTATTTATGAAAATAGCCGAAGCATTACAACCTTTGATTCGGCCGTCTCGACAATATGTATTCGGTAGGATACATTTTGCAAGCATTTGAGAAAGGAGAAGAGTCTTTCCCGTCGATTTTTCCCCTCCAATTTCCATAACGTCCACATTTCGAGGATCTTCAAGAAACAAAGTGTCTTCGAGAGCACGCAAACTTGCTTTGTTGTTCAATCTTGCGAGTAATTCTGCTCCAGATTCAATTTGCATTTGCATCTGTACGTCTCCTTACTTCTCACGTCATTGCGTCCTCGCTTACCATTTTTCAACGAAGAATGAAGCTTCTCTTTCATTTTGATGTCAACAGGTTGTGACTTGTGATTGTGATTCTAATGGTGGTACTCCTGATAATTTGTCATTTAAGCCTTACACGAGTTCCTCATTGGCTAAATCGGTTGACTCCTCAAACAAAATTAAGGAAATACATTTTAAACATAAAGGGTCAATCAAGCAAGCCCTTGTACCTTGTATCATACAAGATGTCCGGTAACTCATGGAACATCGGGAAATGGAGGGTAGCTGGGATAATTCTGAAGAACTTTCCCATTGGCAGCGGTGGTGGTAGCAGCTTCGTTTGTTAGTATTAACGAAAAACACTGGCCAATTGGAGTGCCGGTATAGGGTGCCCCCCAGCACGCGACTGCCAATCGCGCTCGGTCGTTGTGTCAATGCGTTGGTTCACGACTACGACCGTTCTAGAAGTTACCGGACACCCTGTAGTATCATGCCCATGGCTCATGTATCGCTGCCTTAAAACGTACCGGATGTTACGAGAAATTGTCGTACGATGGCGCTAATGTCGTCGCATCTGAGGAAACACGGAACATTGAATGTCAGGAAGATAGCGCTTTGATTGTTTTTCATTTTTGCTTCGTACCGATGCTGCTTCGTTCGAGTATTGAAAAACTTTTCATAATTGTGAAACATGACTTGTCAACAAAAGTAAAAATGGCAAGGAGTGAACGCGAGTGTTAAGAGTAGATCTGTTGTATAAAGAAATAAGCAAAGAAATTTGCTTCGAGGGTTTCTCGGACAGTAGATCATTCTTCGGCTTGTCGCTCGATAAGTAGCGATAGAAAACAAGTTACCCCTCAAAGACACGTGCATTAGGGATTCGATGAAAATGTAAAGGGTAACTTTTTTTGTGCTTCGAATACAAGATGCAGCGACCCATAAAGGAATAAAGAATTTTAGAGGTTTTTGTTTCTCTAAGAAAGGAAACAAACTCACACGCGTACACTACCTTTAATTCGGTTATTTCGTTTGAGGTTTGAATGGCGATTCTGCTAAATATTGCTAGAGCATCTCCGTGCAAATTATCGTAACCTTTGCTTGTATAAGCTTTTTAGCTTCTATTCTGTAAGTAGCTAAGCTAGGCAAAAAATTGGTTTAAACATGGTGCCACTTGGGCCGTCACCAGGGCATCAAACTAATGTTAATAATACAGCGACTGCACCAACCAGTGGAACGAAAAGCAGCTCCACATTGGTGAGTGGTTATTCTTTTTGGTTTTTTAGTTTCAAGAAAAGATAGTATCATTTTGTTGTGTATTTTGCCTCTCTTTTCATTTACCTCTCCATTTTGTTTCTCAATTGTCTTCATAGAATTATTGATTGTTTGTTTGTTTGTTTGTTTGTTTGTTTGTTTGTGCAGAAACCAAATTACACTCTGAAGTACACGTTGGCAGGTCACACAAAAGCGGTATCCTCTGTAAAATTTAGTCATAACGGGGAATGGCTCGCAAGTTCTTGTAAATAGAAACGCTTGTCGCGCTTATGCACATTCCTCCATTAGATAATTTCAGTAAAATATTATTCACGTTTTGTTTGCAGCTGCTGACAAATTAATTAAAATATGGGGATCGTACGATGGAAAATTTGAAAAAACAATATCCGGTCACAAGCTTGGTATATCGGATGTTGCATGGTCCAGCGACAGTAGATTATTGGTGTCTGCCTCTGACGATAAGACATTGAAAATATGGGAGTTAAGTTCTGTAAGTGTACGCACTTACTTGGAACAAGCCTTATTTAATGATTCAGATTCGATATATCAATCGGAATGTAAAGTAAGGTTGAAAATCCCATGACCGTATCGTGCATAGTATTTTTCTACTTACAGGGAAAGTGCTTGAAGACATTGAAAGGCCACAGCAATTATGTTTTTTGTTGCAACTTTAATCCTCAGTCGAATCTAATAGTTTCGGGTTCCGTGAGTACCTTTCTATATGTTTTTTTTCTCATAGTTGTATCAGCGTACATATAACACAATAAGTGGCTATAAATGGTTCTATACAGTCGTGCGTATACGTTTCTATCATAATATTAGAGCGCTAGATACATTACGAACATCTATCTCAAGTATAAGTTGCGCGTTTTTGTTAAGAGATTTGCTCATGAGCGCATGTATGTAGCATTCATGAGCGCATATGTAAAGTCTGATAACGAGTGTAACGTTCATTTCATGAATGTTATCAGTTCGATGAAAGCGTTCGGATATGGGATGTTAGAAGCGGAAAGTGCCTGAAAACGTTACCTGCTCACTCAGACCCTGTGAGCGCTGTTCATTTTAATAGGGACGGATCGTTAATTGTGTCTAGTAGTTACGACGGACTATGGTAAGTTTGCATGCATTATTTTTTTACGCCAACACCAAGCCGATTACAAGGGACAAGCGAATAAATCAGAGTTAGACTAAAAAAATCACACATACGGTTACGTAGTCGAATTTGGGATACAGCATCCGGCCAGTGTCTGAAGACTTTAATAGACGACGATAATCCACCTGTCTCTTTCGTCAAGTTTTCGCCGAACGGGAAATACATCTTAGCAGCCACGTTAGATAACACGTTAAAGCTATGGGATTATAGCAAAGGAAAATGTTTGAAGACTTACACCGGTCATAAGAACGAAAAATATTGCATCTTTGCCAACTTTTCAGTTACAGGTGGAAAGGTAAAGTATATCCACGAGTATTTTCATTAAATTCAACTGTAGTTGTTTCATTGTACTTTACTGTTCATCAGTGGATTGTTTCGGGTTCGGAGGACAATATGGTGTATATTTGGAATTTGCAAACCAAGGAAATTGTACAGAAACTGCAAGGTCACACAGGTAATTGGATCCATTACTATTACACGATGCTTTCACGACTATCATAACGGCGAAAAGTTTGCGTGAAATCTAACTCTCCAATGAATTTTTCTGTTCATTCGTAGATGTTGTCCTATGCACGACGTGTCATCCGACGGATAACATTATAGCCTCAGCCGCCCTGGAAAACGACAAGACCATAAAATTGTGGAAAAGCGACACCTAGAATAGATATGTTAATAACAATTTCATTAAAAATTCCACGGAGCGCGTTCGAATCTTTTAGAAACGTCCTACAATATATGTATTTTTATTTTTTTAAACTGTCATACTTCCTTCATTGTCCAACGCGATTGGAATAATATTATTAAATGAATAGGCCACTGTAAAAAGGTAGAACTTTGTCCGTTGGATACATACATAGTGTTAACTTGATTCACATACATTGAAACATACATTGACATGTACATACTTTGACACTCTATCGCTCTACACAGCTTATTCTTCTTTATCTTAACTGCATAGACAGAACAAGAATTATAAATCAAAACGCCGCATCATCATGATAATCATCATCATCGTCGTCGTCGTCATTACAGTCTGTTACAATCGAATCGAAAAGTGAAAGAACGAAAGGCATAGATATATAACTTCGTTTTCGTCTTGATTTGCGTGATTTGCATATTTATTATATAACAGATTGATTTGAAAAATTTACACGTTTTCCCCATCTTTTTATCCTTATTAGCTGGGAAGAAAGGCGAAAGAAGACGAATACCCCAGCGAATGTAACGTTGGTTATCATACCGAACATGTATAGCCTTTTTACCAGTAGGAAAGGAAGAAAAGCAGAAAGAAGAATAATGGGCGAGAGAAATCCATGTACACGCCAATTTTTTATCTAAAGAAAGCGGAAATATATAATTTCGTACCTGAGAAATGTTTACCTCCTCGTTGACTAATCAAGGTGGGACCGCGCGATCGAATAACGGTGCAAGTAAACAACTGTTATGACTAAACACTAAAGTATTGTAATACAATATTCGCATTTTATTAAAGCACATATTTTCATTTCAAGGTACAATTATAGAACTAACAACACGCGATACATACTGAATGGATTTTTCGTTTATCGAAAGGAAAATAGGGCTCGCAATTTACAGAGCGAGTATATGTTCATAAGAATTAGTTGAGTTGCAAATGATGGATATAATTGGGAATTTATCAAAGGATCTTTGCAGAACTTATTAAGCGATCAAACCGGGCAGGAGCGACGACACGTTTAGTTTGATATTTATATGTATACATATACGTAATGAAATAAGCCGAGGAGGAAATTCAGGAGTTTGGATAGAATTCTTATATTTCTAATACGCGAAAGAAGGAACTTTCTTCCTTCTTCCTCCTTCAGCAGTGTATCTCTCTCGTATGCTTTCTAACCGACTTTGCGTAAAACGTCACTTATATAGATAGGACTGGCAATTTCCTCCAGCAAACCTGAAACAGACGGTATCGTTACGTAATTTTGTTATTTTTAGAGAGGGAGAGAGAGTATGGGAGGCATGGGGAAATGAATTACCGGCCACGTCGCAGAATTCTTCGAAAGATGTACTTGGCAAAAGTTCGTCGCGATAAGTAGCAAGCACACGTTCCGAGGCTTTTAACATAGCTTCGTCATTGTGCCTGATGTATTCGGCCAGAACAGAGGGCCACTGATCGTCCGACAAAACGTTAACCTTCTGCAAGAGAGAAACGAGGGGGTAAATATGGAGCGCTATTGAAATTAGCGCAGAACCAACATACCTTGAAGAAGTTGGCATAAATACAGTCGACTAGTCCAAAGAAGATTAAGGCGCTCTTATATACGATATAGTGCTTGACGGTTACGTCGGCAATGGTCTTTGTCGGGCCCGATGACGAAACATATCGCTGATGGGCAAGAACAATTAATCTATTCAGGTGTGCAATTCTGTACGTTCTCCAACGAGCTGGTGTATGAAGCAATAAAGACATAGCGCACTGATAGAATGGTCCTTCCGCATCGTAGGAACTGTCGAGCCAGCTAGAACCCGGCGGTGTTTCCAGATAACTCAGCAATGTTTTGTCCGCTCGCGTGGCTGCTCTGGTGCTAAAAAAAGATACGTCTGGTATGAGAAATTGGTAGTAGGTACGATAGTAGCAGTAGAGTATTAGACATACGTGTTGATAACGTAAAGTGCCGTATGAATCAAATAGGGAACCAAGTGCATGTTCGATTGGGGACCGCCCCCCCCGCTATCTTCGTGAAAGCTCTTTTCTTGGGCAAATCGTAGCAGTAGCAATTTCAAATCGTGAACCGTCGACGGATAAGATATGTCACGATGACTGGTACATTCTTGCAGATAAGTATTATGCCTGGCCAAGCAGCTGGCGAAAGCAGATTCCAAGACTTGAGGTCCCCACAACGGCAAGAGTCCGTTGCATTTAGTGTTTGCATTTTGTAACGCTGCACTTTCCCATTCATCTCTGGCGCGTGCCAATCTGACTGCCGACATATGACAGTCGACGTGTACGACGTTGAAATGTGTAACAGTGGTGTAGCCTACGGTCATCCTTTGCTTCGTTTCAAACTCCTCTACGTTGCAACGTTTGGAAAAGGTGTAAATGCCCAATACCTATATACATGTGTGGAATGTAGATGGAATGTAAATGGAATGTAGATGGACGAAATGTTTGTTAATTACCATGTTCGGCTTGAACTTGTACCCCTCGCGACAAATGACGCAAACCAATCCCGTCTCGTCACCCAAATCTTCCATTTGTTGAAGTATGGTTCCGCTAGCCATCACTTGACCCTTGTCGTTCGTTTGCATGCCCAACGCCCCCAACTGTCTCTCTCGCATCGCCATGGCCAAGCGTTTTTTCTCGCTACGCGTATGCTGTCGTGCCTTTTCAATCAACTCGGCCACGCGTTTGTTCGTGCACAAAGCTTCTAACAAGTTCTCCGCCAACGAGCCGACATGCTCGTCGGAAGAGACCTGCTCCAGCCGATGTATTATACTGATGGTGAACTGCGACACAGCCAGCTGCGTCGGCTCGTGATCGGTTGCTAGCCCGGTTAAGAATCGCAAGATATACTTGAGCGCCGGCTTCGATATGAAATCCTTCAACTCGTCGCTGTCGGTGCGCAAAAGGGTTGGTTTTACGCACGGAGCGCGCACAGTTATATACTCGAAGGCGTCCTTAACAATTCCCATGCTTATCATATAGTCCTTGAGGGTGTTTCCGATAGCATTGCGCTCGATCGCTTGAGTGAGGATGCAAAACAGCTCAAGCTTCTGCTCGTCCTCAGGCGTATGCTCATGATCGAAATCATAAAAGTTCAAGACCGGCTTAAAATAGTCGCAGAGCAGCGACATTTTTTCACTGTTGCCATACGTAAGGGCGGCAAGAACGCGCGCGAGGTGCGGCAACACGTTGCTCTGTCTGACAGCGGTCGACTGGGCGCAAGATAGAAGCGCCCTTACGTGCTCCGGCCCGGTTAACGTGCGGGAGAACGCTTCCAGCGTTGACAGCGATGCGTGAGTCAAGATTGTTTCCATGATGTCCAACAGCTGTTCCGTTATTTTTGCCTGATGACCGCTTTCCGACTCTGTCGCGAGACACCGTTGCAGAACGTCGATGAACACCGTCACCGCGCCCAACTTGCTCAACACCTCTTGATTCTTGTTCACCTTCACCGAAAGCCGGAACAGCTTCAGGAGCACCTGAAGCAACGGCCGGGCCCTGTTTACATCCTGTATGGCGGCCAATCTATTCAACATTACTTGAAGACCACCGCAATCTGCGAGAACATTTGCCATTTTGTACACCTCCTCGTTGTTCACTTCTTGCTCACTGTTTGCGTTCAGACTTTCAACGAACTCCTCGGTGGCGTCCCCGAGCAATCCACGCATACGATAGACGACGCGCATCGCGTCGCATTCACCGCCCTCCAGTACCCACACTTTCTTGTAAACCTCCTTCACGGGCAAGTCGAGGCTGATTATTTTATTATTAACCAACAGCTCCATTCCGTTGTCGTCCTCCAGCAGGGCGACCAATTCGCAATCTTGGCAAATTTTGTTCTTCACGTCTCTCATGAGCGGACCCAAGCCGGGCTCCAAGCTGCTGTAAGGATTGCCCAGCATTCGACCTTGAAGGAAGTCTTCTTGTTGCGAGTCCTTCTCGAGGGTAAGGAAAAACTCTCCGACGTCGTTCTCTTCCGGATAAATGATCGAGCAGAGCCTTTCGAATATGAATACCGGGGTGCGCACATCTTCCAGGCTATACTTTTGTACCGTTTCCACGCATATCGCCATAAACGCTTTCGTCTCCTCTTCGGTGCCGGTGGTCATCTCCTCGAGAAGCTCCAACAATTTTTCCTGCGTATCGTCGATCAACCTTGTCCGCTGGACGACCAATCTTCTTAACGATAGGTAACCATTCAGCACCGCACCCACCAATCGGCCTTTATATTGCTGTTTGATGTTCTCGTGCTCGAGGAATGTCGCCATCAGTTCCGTTAGCATTTTCAACGAGTATCCTTGCGCCAGATCGCTGGTCAAAGTCGTCTCCTCCAAACGATGGAGCTCGTCGATCTCTTTGGTCAAGAGAGCAGCGAGCAGACTCATTACGCCTCGCACTGCTAGGAATTGCTTCCAAGGCGGTTGTCTGATCAAACTTTGGTACAACGTGAGAAACTCTGTGCTGCTCTCGCCAGCCGTCCGCAACTCTTCCAGATAACATGTCAGCAGTACGAGCACCTCCTTCTTTCGTTCCGTGCCTTGACAGAGGCTTTCCACCATGTTACAAGCAACTTGACGCGCGAGCCGCGAGCTCGGATTGAAAAGGACCTCCTTTAGCCAACCACCATCGGCTAATTTCAATGGTTGAACACCATGCTGTCTGAAGCATCGATTCTGCCATCTGTGCCCGTACTTTTCCATTAAATAAAGGGCCCGGGTCTCCTCCCGTTTCAACGATCTCCCCCCCGTCGAGGTTGCTTCCACTTTTTTCGCAGGCATGTGACCGATCCACTCCGAGTAGGAGTGCTTCGGGTTTTGCCCGTTCAACCATTTGCCGACGTCGATCGTAATACCCTCGGGCGGTTGAACGGTCGCCAACGATTCGATCGGCTTCTCCTTGCTCTTTTTCGTCACCGCTTTCAGAACGGTCACCAGCGACTCGGCATCGTTGCTGTCTTTACCCTTCTTCGACACAGGTTGCTCTGGTTTCGCCAAACCCTGTAATATCTTCAAGCACGGCAATATTATGCTCTCCATTACGACAGGACTCTTGGATTCGTTGCAGGCCATCAGAAACAGTTGCATCACGCATCTCAATTTTTGCTCCCAGCACGTATCCTCCTTTTGAATCAAGGCTGCCAGCAATGCCATTTCGTGGCGCACGGCCAACGACAAATCCGACGTGGCGACGCGGCCTCGCAGCGTTAAAGTGATTCGGTTGGTCAGCAAGCTGCAAAGCTCTTTGGTAGACTGTGCGTTGTCCCTGGTAACAAGGCAGAGCAGTTGCCGTACTTCCTCCTGCATTTGCACGGTACCCTTTCGTAAATTATGCTCGACTAATTCCTGTATCAACCCTTGCTTGCAAAGGACCTCTTTGGCAATTTGATTGGTAGCGAGAGCTCTTAACAGGGTCAGGCAGTGTTCCGTAGCAGCCATTGCACAACCGTAACAACGACCTATCGTTTGTGCATTGACACTCGCGGCCACCATTTCTTCGTGTGTAGTCGTCGTCGTTATTGTACCTGCTGCTGCTGCTGCTGCGGATGATTGTGATGATGGAAGCGATGACGACGATGCTGGCGGTGGCGGCGGCGGCGACGGTGGCGGGGGCGGTGGCGATGCTGGCGGCGGGGACGGTGCTTCCGCTGCCGTCAACTGGGGACCACTTAAAATCGAACACTCCTCTTTGTTAAGAGCAATGTGTGCATCGCTGCTAAAGGAACAACCGGCAATTATTTGACCACGCTGCTGGCGGTCGTAGGCGACCAGTTCTCGTCGGCAAGCTAAAACTCTTTGTATTATTTTGCTCAGTTCTTCGAAAGATGTTTTGCATTCGCCGCAGTATCTCTGAGCAAGCAACTGTATGGCCCTATTCACCTGGGTACTTCCACTGGTTACCTGAACTGCGGTTGTCGCGCCATCCTCTATTAAACCACGATCCAAACGGTGCTCCGATATTTTAATCAGCAACATTTCCAACGTTGGTTTATTCGAGATCAACGTTTTGTACACTCTGTCAGCTTTC
The DNA here is from genome assembly GCA_948146005.1 of Nomada fucata. Taxonomy (NCBI): domain Eukaryota; kingdom Metazoa; phylum Arthropoda; class Insecta; order Hymenoptera; family Apidae; genus Nomada; species Nomada fucata. The sequence continues at coordinate 37,214,213 of OX411276.1, read as the reverse complement.
TCGAGCAAAGTATTAATGGTTGCCACCGTTTTCTTCCGATCGTCGTCGCTCTCGATTGGATCAACCGCGCAGCACGGCCTTCCGGTAAGCGTGTAATCGAATTTCGCGTATTTACAGAAACCACAGGCGTGGCACAGAAACGGATCCTTTTCGTCGTAATTTATCGCTCGGCATTTGTGACACTGGAACACATTTTCCCCGCAATTGGCGCAAACGCCTGGGTTCGCAGGAACGTTCGCCGAACACCGTGGGCACTGTAATGTCTCCGAGGAAGCTTGGATATCCTCGTAAAAGTCAGCATACTCGATCATTAGATTACAGGCAACGATCGGCAACGGGAATTCCATTTTTATTTCTGTTTGCCCTTGAGCCAGAGTAATCTTTTTAGCCTTGTGCCACATGGCTGGCTTGTTTTTCAGCTCAACAACCGCCTGAACCGATCGATTGTTGTAATATATGTTGATCGTGCGTACCATTTTCGTTCTCTTCAGATCGCCTATGCGAAGCGTGATTCGACTGATGGTATGGCTACCAATCAATTTCACAATCTGCGTGGTCGTCGTGAACTTTGAGTCCACCTTGATCGACGAAAGTTTGATAGTGGACATTGGAACTTCGGGGTTGTTGCATACCAAACATGGTTCGCTCTCCAAGTAATACCCGTCCATTTCGACAAACTGCGCAAGATTTGCGTAAAGATTCGCGTTCGGATGACGCGCCAACAATTGATTTTCCGCGCGCAATACCGCGACGGCTTGTTCCATGTAGGAATGCATTTTTTTGCCCGCATGTGGTGTTTTCAAGGAAAAGTAGCCGAGCAAGTCGACGAATTGTGCTGCTTTTCGACCGTAAGCTGGCAGCAAAGGCCACAAACGCCACAGTAAATCTAACAGAACCTCTTGATCGGCAGGCCCACAGTTTCTGCAAAGCAAACAAGCATTTAGAAGGAAGGAAGGAAGAAAGGAGAAACAGCATACTTACTTGTAAATGGCCAATATCAAGGAATGCGCTTGCCAACGGACATTCGTGTTATTCGCTTCTAGCAAGAACGTTTGAATAAATTTAGTCAATAAGCTTGGCGACACCTGCTTTTGGATTTGTTCAACTAAAGCCAAGCATTGAACCTCTTCGAATCTAGCTTCCGTGTCCGAATCTTCAGATTTCTCACGCTCTCGTCTTTCCTTTGTTGCTGCAGTTCCTGATTTTGCTTCCTGCAGGAACAGGGGAAAAAAATCTCTCTCTTTGTCTCTGCTCAAGAACCGTAAGATGAGAAAGAAAAAGAATCAAACTGCTCTCACCTTTCCTTTAGTGTCTTTCGACTCCTTTAACTTATTGCCGGAACATATAGCGCATTGCAAAAGCTGCAACACCGTGGGACTAACACCCTCGTCTAACAGCGTCGATATAGTAAATAGATAAGACAATACTGTGTTTTGTTTCAGACAAAATCGCTGCCAATTTCCCGTACGACTAGTGGCCACTTCCACGCAACATTTCAAGTGTTCGATTAGTTCCACCAAAGAGTCGTACGGCAAATTGATGGAATGCGGCCGTGTTTGAAGGGGTTCGAAACCGCCAGCTGTGCAGCACTGTTGAACCGACTGTAAGAAACATCGAATGTCTGTGCAATTCAACCGCCATTCACGCGCATGATGTGAAAACAAAAGGAGAAATGAAACAAGGAAACTTTGACTTACCCGAACGTGCGAGATCAACGCGTGCAAATCGCGCAGTTGCCTGTACTTTTCTTTATTACCGCAAATAAAGAGGAGCAATTTGCGTACTGGGCGTCTAACAAACGGTGTCTGATAAGACATCATATATTCGCAAAGGTAAAAGTACCAGGGTTGTTCGAAAGCCGTTTGTACCGAACTATTTTCAGCATATTTATGCACTTGATAGGGTAATCGTAATGTCATCTCTGTCAGTAGTTGTGGATAAGGCTCGAATAGGTCAGAGACATGTCCCTTGACGTGTTGCCGCAAAAAGAAGGGAGACATGTCTGGCAGAGATGTTGTTAGATGTTCTTTAAGCAACTGGCTGCCGAGAACGGTAGTCGCTTCTTCCGCTGACGTTCTACGCGCGAATGAAAGGTAGATGAGTGAGAACGCATCGCGCATGAGTCGCGTGCCAGTCTTTCTTACAACTTACGTTTTCCAGTATTCCAATAACGCTTTTAACAGCGTTAAACAATAATCGATTACACCAGCCTTGCTTAGTGTCGCTGCTGCCATTTGTGAAATAAACGTTGAACTTTCTGCTTGCGATTTGCCCGTATGTTTTAACCGTGTCATTAGAACACCTGTTAATAATGATAGCAATGTCAATCATGACGACGACGACGACGACGACGACGACGACGACGACAACAACAAAACAACAACAGCAAGAGTAAAGAGGTAACGTTAGAAACAGAGCCGATTAATATCTCACTTAGTAATCGCATAATAAGCAAATGAACTTCTCGTTTGTTGCTTCTTTGGCATATGTTACTAGTATCTGGCTTGTCCATTTCGAGCTCTTTCACCAAAATTCCAAGCAGCCGTTCCACACAAGCTTTATCCTTCTCATTCTGTCCATCTAAATCGGCTGTTAACATTAATATCACCTGAAAGATGCGTTTCGTTAGGTATAATTCAGAAGTACATTTCACTGTTCCGAGAAACACCTAAGAGAGAAAGAATTGGATAAAACAAGCACACCTGCATAAACGGAATAGTCAAAACACCGGACACGTTCGTCAAATTCGGCACGAATTGCATTAGTTTATCGAGTAATAACAGTCGAACGGTATGGAGTTTTGCTATGGTTTCGTACGTCGCGCCGATCTCCTGCTCCGTAACATGTTCATGTTCTGGGCCTTCTTCTTGTTCGGTAACCTGACAAAAGAGTAGCATTTTATAGTTGTAACGGTGCTATCTTTCCTCGCTGTCAGAATCCGTATCGGACCATAACAAGAAGATTATCGATGCGATGAGACGAAAGAAGAAAAGTGGAAGAATGCGAGTCGCCTTGGGACTTTCGCCTTATAGCTATATGTATACTCTCAACATACTGTACTGATACCAGTAACAAAAAAAAAAAGAATGGAAAAAGAAAGAATACAACTTGGAAAGGGTGTTTCGAAACGCGATGCACGAGCCCGAAGGTATGTCGCAGGGATACCACAGACGCGTATCGTATCGAAAGTCTACCGTGAACAAAAAACCTACTGCACGAACGAATGGACAGACTGACAGAGGGACGGACGAGTAAACAGCAAGACGGAAACTGAAAAGGTTTACGTTAAAAGACGGAGATGTTAAAAGAAAAGTAAATGCGCTGCAACGTCGGTGTCCGTTTCATGGTGCTGCGTATAAAAACAACGATGGAATAGAGTAATACGGCTACGGCTATAGCAACGACAACGTCAACGGCAATGACGATAGAACTTACGGTGAAGGCCGCGGGAAGACCCACGGAAATAGTTTCGGAACGTGGTGTTTGGGTGACTCCAATTCCTCCGATTGGAGGTATAGAATCGGGACCATTGTCTCCGTACGCGGAGCTTCTTCCCGATACATTATGCTCCCCCGTCATGCTGTCTACAGCACTTCCTCCGCTCTCGCTTCCACCGCTCTCGCTACCCTTGCTACCACCACTACCACCCTAACATAAAATATATCCCAAACATTACTACCACCTACCATACAGCATTCGATAATCCCCCTCTCACTGTTCCTCTCTTTCCTTAAATTTTTCGTTACGAGTAAACAGCGACAAGAGCAGAGAGTGCTGCAAGTAAAGAAACAGGAAAAAGCGTTGGAGCTGCTTGGAAAAACTCACTTGTTCTGCCGGCGACGTGCGCAGCGTACTGCCATCGGTTGCGGCTGTCGAGCCCTCGTCGTCCGAGCCTCCAGCGGAGGCAGTCGTATCCGAATAGTGCCCTCCTGCTTCAGCGACCTAAAAATGTCCATGACAAGACGTTAGGTAACTTCTTGGCTCTTTCAACGTTAATGCATACATTTGGTAGCCCGAGATTTCTATAACGTGCCTGACTTCCACTTTGGACCTGACTCAAACTCTGCGCGGCCAATGCCTGCAAGCTTTGCAAGGCCGGTTCACTCAAGTTTGGTAGGTTCTCCAAGCCTTGCAAGTTCGACAAACTTTGCTGGAATCCTTGTCGCAGTACTTGCAAGTCTGAATGTCCACCCTCGTGATCTTGCAAACTAAGTGCGATTGCCAGTTCAACCATTGTCTCGTCATCGGTGTCTGCCGATACATCCAATATCTGCGAAAAGCTTCCGGAACTCAGCAGCGTTTCATAGGAGTTGACTACCCCCCGTATCGCTGATCCACTGCTACTACCAGCGGTCGCGCCGTTGGTGCCGTCGGAAGCGTTTCTAATCGCACCCATGGTTGTCGAAGCGGCCGCAGAAGCCGACAAACTCTGATTACTATCAGCTGCTAACATCACTGCCAAAGGATCGGCCATCGATCCCATCGATTCAACGTCTGGATGCTGTTCCGTAACACGATCAATCGTCGACGTTAACGGTTGAAGCGTTGCTATTTCTCGGTGGGATTGCATGGATGTTGCAGTTTTTTCTTCCGCGTCTACAACTGTTCCTGCGCTCGTGCCCGCACCTGCGTCAAGCATCGGCAGGGGTTACTATCGAGAATATCGTGCACCCACCAACTACCGCCAACACCCGGGCCGATTTTAATGATTTTTATTACCTGACGCGCCACTGCCGGGGGGATTTGGTACGCAGACCCTTCTGCTCTTATACCTTGGACGAAGCACCCGAATTATCGCTTGCTTCGCCGTAAAACTAACAGCTGTATCGGACGACAGCAGCAACTGTAGATATAATTTCGCAGCTAGCGGAACATTTTTCTCGACGTCGCACGTCGTAAATGCGTGAATTATTTCAACGATCGCGTGAATCGTTCCCTCTGTGTGAGTTAATCCCGGAACTACCACCGGTGAAAGAGCCATGTTCTTCGGATAAACCGTATGCAATGACCACAATATCTCCATAAGTTGCACTACGAGATGCTGTTGACTACCATCCACGCTTTTACGAGACTGAGAGGCATTTTGTCGATCCTTCTTCGAAAATGCTACTAGATCGTCCAACAGAATAAAACTTGGTTACCCCGATTGCTTAAACCGGAGTGTACATTAAGTACGGTATTCGCTGCACTTACCGTTCGTCTCCTCTATAGGTTTATTCGCGTACTGATCGTTAAATTTGGCAAGGTTCTGCGGTCGTGAAACTGAAATACCGCGTACAATAAGCACCAGTCTATAGAAGTTTACTGCATCTATATCTCGCGCGTCGTTAACTTCTCTCATCGATTTCAACGAATCCAATACGTGCGATAGCAGCACGTGATCCTAAAAAAACAGGGAGAAGGGTGGTTCAAACTGATCTCGCATTATATCGCGAGAAGCAATGCAACTTGAATGTACCTTGTGCATGTGATACGCCTGTTTGGACGGATGCAGAGTGGCTAAAAGTGCGGTTGTATGCATTTGCACCGATGGCGGAGTCGGCAATACCAACAACTGCGACGCTACGTCGATCGCTGTTGCTTTCAACGACTGTCTGTTCTCGTCGTTCGAAGGTATATTGAACGATAATTCCAAAACTTCCAACGTACCAGCGATCAATCTAGAAGAATAACAGTCCCCGAAATGATACGATTCCGCGGACAAATCCCCATCTACGCGTATATGTGTGTATTATAATAGAGTGCGACCGAGCGACTCGTGAAACATGTAGCACGTATACTCCGATCGTATCGTGGCTGGCAACCAATTTACTCTATCATTCGTCTTTCACTTGCCGCGAGTCTTGCTCGGATCACTCGGTCAGATTATACGGGTGCACGTTTGCATGCACATCTATCCGCGTCAGCAACATTGCCTGTTTCTCTCAACTCGTTAAGCTATAATGATATTTTTCTTACCTTTCGATATCAAGGGATTTGTCCTTGGTGGTGCTAAAGCATTATTCAACGATAAAAGATTTCGATGCGCACGATTAACAAAGAAACAACTACGTATTTGAAACTGTATACAGTAAACATGTATACGTGATACAGTGTGTTTCGAGAAAACCGTCTGGCCAAAAATTCGGAAAGTCATTTAAAACGGAGGCCGTCTATCGGACGAGAAATTCGGACACCAACGAGTGGTAGTACGCATACTTGAAAACGTGAATACAGACTTGACGAAACTTTGACAAAACGGCAAAATGTTTGCGAAACAACTTGTATCGTATTCATTATGTTTCAACGGGCTTACCTGTCAACAGGGGACACGGATGCAGGCGCAGAATGACCGCTATCCGTTTCGCTATTTATCGTCGTCGCTGGGGCAGACGTGGTTTGACCTGTCGAAACGTCTTCTATTTCTTCCGGCCAGCCAAAAGCATCCTTCGTTTTACCATATCTGAACGGCAAGAGAACAAAATTAAGGCAACAAAAAGCGCGCCTAATATATTATATTCTTTAATATCATATGTAAGCACATTTTAATGCAATCCAGCATTATCACAGCTTCGGGGTCTTGCGACGGTCCAATCGTGATGGTTAATTTTTTATCAGCCAGCAGGCTTTCCTCTCGTGTCAGAGGTATGTCGAACCATCGGCATCTCGTTAAGGTTGTACTGATGCTTCTGCCGAATACCTGGGGATGAAATGTTTCACGTAAACACGGATGGAACATGCGGATGGTAGTTGATGGAATTTCGATCGAAAAAAGGAGAGCAAACCGACCTCGATGTACACCGGAGCTCTCTGGATTCCCTGATTTCCAAGCAGCACTCGAATTCCTGTCATAACCAAAACAGCGTCGTTGTTGGTAACGTCGACTTTGAATCCGATCGCTTTCGTGGAAGCGACATACATCCCGGTGGTGTTCAGCCTGTGCTTAATTTGCGCGACGTTGTATATTTGCAGCAAGTCGTTACCGCCAAATTCCACGTCGTTCATTAATTGACAATGCTCGAAGAAGTCAATGGGAAACGTGACGGATCCGGATGGTTTCCCCGACTTGGTGGTCTTCTTCTTTCGCGTCGGCTTCACCGCCGCCATCGTACCCACCGGTTGCACAGCAGGCGACATCCAGTAACCAGTTTCCTCCGTTCCAGCCCTGTAAATCCTCAGACTTCCGTCCTCGCACAAAAGAATCAAGGTTGTGCAATGTTCAGCGTTCGAGCTAGCGTGTCTTATAGCGACCATGTCCATTATTTTCGCTTTCGCGGGAAAAACCTTGATCTCTTGAATCATTATAGAATCTGGCTTGATCATCAATATTACAGGATTATTGCTCGTCTGCAAAACCGAACAGATCAGACCAGGATGATTGGGCACCTCGCTCCATTGACACAGCGGTTGCGGCTGATTGTTGTTCGACTTGTTCCCATTCGAGCTTTTACCCCCGGCGAGATTAATTTGGAACACAACCGTTACGTCGGTGTCCATGTATTTAAGTGGAGCGATGAAACTTTTCCCGCACGCGTAACTAAAGAAAAGTAATTGCAGTGCATGCGAGTAATAAATGGAGACACCGCCACCGCCAACTTGGCCGTTGTCCTTAATTTCCGAATGATAGACATCCAGGGTGTTCGTGACGTAGAACGGGCCGTACTTGGCCGAGCTTAGCTCGTCCATAGTCTGGCCGTAAATATAGCCGGCCGAGGACATGATCAGCAGGTAAAAAACACCATCTTCCGCGTGCCTAAACGTGCAATCTCGTATTTTGCCGGTTGGTAAGAGAAAGTAATACTGCGGGCAAAGAACATCCTTCCCGAGATCGTAAATTTTCACAAAGTCCGCGGTAACCAAGGCCAGCTGCGTTTGAGATCCAGGCAGCCAGATCGCTTTTATTATATAATTGCCGGTCTCCAGTTGCGGATGCAGAACCAAATGATCGGACACCATTCCGGATGTGTTGAAAGTTAATACGTGGCAGTCCTTGAACCCGCAGACAGCTAGAAAATCTTCGTTCCATTGATTGCTGGTTACCGATAGCACCGTAAAGGGTACCGGCGCGGACGAAAGTCTGGTCAACGTTAATTTCCTTTTAGACGAGTCGGGCTGCCTCAACAGGGCGCTCAACTGCAACACGGTTATTTTTCCCTTCTCATGCGAAACGGCCAAGTGCTGCCTCTTACCGTGGGGAGAGGACAGGCAGCACATCGCGACCCGACGTATCATATGGGCGGACAGAAGCTGCCTAATAGTTTGCCCTTGGTCGCCGGTGTAATTCATTCGAACGTTTTCCAGCGCACCCTCTTGCGATCCCAACGTGGGCAGCATCAGCTCATCGGTATAGTCAAACTTTTTTTCAACCGTGTGCAACTGTTTAAGCGCGGCTTGAGCACGCGCATGACAACCGACCGCCGAGTTCTTTCTGCAGGAGGCGTCCACGGACGGGGCCAATGCACGAGTCAGTTGAACCAACGACGACACCAAACCGCTCTTCCGCAGATGGCTCTGTATCCAATCTCTGGACGTCTCCAATTGTTTCGTTAGATACGCGTGCCGCTTCTTGTCCCGACCTCGACGTTCCTGTTTCTCGGCAAAGTACAACGGGCTAGACGTTCTTCGCCGATAACCATCCCGAGCATCGATCGCTGTCCCGTGTGCATTTCCGTAACACGCGGCAACGATACCGCTGCTGTTGCTGTTGCTGTTGCTCGTTCCGGTGCCGCTCACACCGTTCGCAACACCGTTCGCACCGCTGCCTCCGCTGTTGCTCGGATGCTCGGAAGCTTGAGGACTCCGCTTAGTTAACGCTTGGCAAAACCCGTCGTTCTTCGGGCCACAGTCGCAAAAGAAATTTCCGTACTTTGCATACGTAACGTCGTGTCCCCGATGACAAACGCGAGCGCATACCGTACAAACGCCCACACCGTTCACCATGTTGCACGTGTGACAGTTGTACCAATGCTGGTTCATAAATTCCTTCAACGTGATCGTGAACGTGCAAAGCTTGTTACAGAGGCTGTCCTCGTCCGAATCCTCGGCCGCGCTATCGTCCTCCTCGTGCGGAATGTCGTCTATCCAATCGCTGTCGGTCACATCGTTCACCGGCGTAGCACCCTCCCAAGGTGGGCTGGTCGCCCGATCTTGCGACTGCGCCGGTTGCGGCCAGACCGCGCTCACAATGTCGGCAATATAATTCAATATAGAACAGCTCGCTTCGACGAACGGCGACGGTTTATCCAAGCTGTCCACCTCCTTGCTCATCAATTGTTCCTTGCACAGTTCGATCCATTCGATCGCGGCTTTGAACAGCAATGCGTGCCCCTTCTCGGCCCCGGCGTCGGCCAGCGTGGACATCACGTTCATCAATTCCGAGAAGCCGTTTCCGTCGATCGCCGGTGACAGAATGTGATACGCCAATGGCACCAGGGCACGAAGGATAGTCACGGGTACACCTTCGTCGACGCTATTCTTTCCCTTCACTATGTAATTCGTCAGCGCTCGTAGAAAACCACTGTACTCCTGCATCGAGATGTGCTGCTGGCCTTGGTGCTCTAATTGCTGCTGATGGTAATTTGTACTCGCAGATTGATTGTTCCCGGTCGAATGGTTCGGCAACAAGATGAACCATTGATCCTGCCCGTTGTCCGCCGCGTTGCTGCTGCTCACCTCGTCCGCCTTCTCGCTCTCCTCGGTTCCGTCCGTAACTGGGACCGACGCGTTCGCTGTTGCCACAGCTGGCGTTTGTCCGTTCGCCGGCGATCCACAAGGGGAGACGCTCGTCGCGCGGAATATAACTTGCTTCATCCACGTCTGCAACTTTTCCGGTTCGACGTGAGCTAGATTCGACACCGAACCGCACAGACGTTCCAATGAACCGTCGCCCCCTTTCTCTGCAGCCTTGAAGAGCATGTTGAAGAATCGAAAAACATGCGTGGCGAAAGCCTGCGAATATTGGGAAGACATCGTGCAGAGCAGGACGGAAACGAGGGAACGGTTTGTGTTTGGGGCGAAAAACAAGTCCAACGCTTTGCATCCGACCGGCTCTTCCAGCAACTGTCCCCAATATTTGATACACCGTTGAAGGATCTTTTCAGGCACGGTTATATTCACGGGATCTTGGGCGTCGTTGGTGTATTCGATGATCAAGTTGTAAGTGCGATGCAACACGAAAATATGTTCCCGCAGCTGTCGCGTCTCGCTGTCGTTGTCGCCTAGCAATTTCGACAAAGCCTTGTTCGCGGTGTCCCGAATGTAGGCCGTTCGGTCGTCCATGGATAATGCAACGAGTATCTCCAATACTTGTGCACGCACCTCGGTATTTTCCGGCACCGTAGCCGGTGTAACGCACTGAACTATGAACGCAGTCAAGCTGTGCAGCAACTTCTTCAACGACGGATTAATAGAAATAGTTGGATACTCGGAAAGCGATCTGACGTGTTGCCACACCGTGGCCAAGATGTAACTTTCGGCCGGTATCACATCGTTCGCGTACGCGATCCAAGGTACGCGAACGATCTCGATGGACTTCCATCCATCCAATACGGACAGTACGGGGGTTGGCAGCGAATCGATCAAGACCACTTTGCTACCCCAATTCGCGCCCGCCACTGCAATTATATCGTCCAGCAATGAGTAATCTCTCGGGCTAAATTTACCGTCTTGCTCGAGCGACTCGAGCATCTCATGCACCACGCTCGACCGGCACAACAGCAGGATCGACTCGGTCAACGAAAGGACATGCGGCAGGATACTGCTCATCATTCTAGTTGCGTTCTGGTTTGCGCAAGCGTTGGCGTTGGCGTTAGCGTTAGCGTTAGCGCTAGCTCCGGCGCCAGCGCCAGCGTTCGTGTTCGCGTTCCCGTTCGCATTCGCATTTGCGTTTCCAGATTCTGGACTCTGGTTCTGCCTATAGAGAAAGGAAGAAAGATCCGGTTAGACGACGAACCAGTAATCAGTGTTCGCTCTCGAACGCCAGGCAAACTTACTTGGAACTCTCGACACTACTCTCGTTTTGGCTCGTTTTGGCTAGGTTCTCGTGGAAACGAACTTGCAATTTGCCGACGACCGACGCCAAAATACACAACGAACTGAGCTTTGGCATGACATTTATCAGTGTCATTTTGTTACTAAAATTAGCATCAGGCTTTAACGCCGCGATACAATTTTTCGCCACTGTAACATCGTACTTGAGAGAATTCACGGTAGACGATACCGTCTTTAACAGATTCTCCGCATATTGTGTATACATTCCTTGTCTCACCAAACAATCCTACGAGCAGACGTAACCAACGTTGTACAACTTTACCCTCATCATGCAGAAGTCGTTCTCGATCGAGTAGTAACAGCTATGTACGAATATGTCCTACCTTCATCCAACCGGTGAACGTTTTGTACGCCGCTCTCGGCCCCCAGATTAACGAGTAAAGCAACATCGGCCCGGCAGGAATTTCTTCACCAAGGGCCAGCTTATCCATGTACGGCGTAGACGGTGGCAACATCAACAATAATCTGTCATCAACACGATACACGTTAACTAGCTTTCCGTGGTCGCAGAATGCTTTCACAAAATATCTCTCGAGTTTTGATTTTACTTACCGCCAACATATGGAAAAGCAATAGCGAATCGCGCACAGTCCAATAAAGGACGGTGCTGTTTTTTCTTTCCCGTCGGCGCTAACTTTCCTTTGCATATCGGCTTGATTCAGAACGTTCAGGATGTCGATTAATGCGTCGACCAGAAGCGGATATTTCATTTTATCGGGTGCCCCCAAAATGAAGTTGCATGCCTGTGTGTTAAACAAACGTAATAAAGTATATATTTTTCACGATCGTTACCAACGACCATCACTACCACGCTGTTATTACGAACCAGTCCGTCCAATTTCGGAGTATCCTGATTATTGAAATCCGTGGTAGAGAGATTGTAGAATCGGGGCTTCATCGAAAATTCCTCCTGATTGCTAATTTTTCTATAGTCGTCCTCGATTCCCGTCCACGGTGTAAAAATTCGCGACGTTTGCTTGTTACCTTCTTTCGCGTCAGATACCAAACTCGTGGCAGAGAACAGATTCCACTGAACCTACGTGACAATCATTCGGATACGTAACGATGGGCAGTTTAAGCGAAAATCTCCCACGTACGACGCGTAACGATACAATGAAAATGTACAAGATTTTTACTACCGCTCAAATGTGTCTTTCGATTTGGTGGCCCTGGTGTCTTGTTACTTTTGCGTTCACACATACAGCGAACGTTCAACCTTTATTGCTTTTGCATTCGACGCACTTAACGTTATTTAACATGTTACCAATAACGTCTACGTACCGATCCTCGTTACACGACGAGCCATTAAAGAGAAAAAAACAAAACAAAGACGGACAGTACAGGAAGCAGAGTACAGATCGGATTAGGCGACGAAGGTGAGGAACGAACGGGGACCAGTTTCGAATGCTTTCTCCCTCTTGAATGAGGATCTGTCCAATTATCATAATCATTTACTTACTTGCTCGAGCAGTGCTGGAGGCGCGTCGTAAAGGTGCTTCATCATATACTCGAGCAACAACAGCAATCGCGACAAGTGCAGCAACTGAGAATCTTTCATCGGCGTTTTAACCGCTTCGCTGCAACGCACGGCTCCGCTCCCGGTTACAAGCAACACCGACTTCTTCTGCATCAAGTTAAGAGTGTGAAACAGAATCAGCACCAGTTGAGCATGCTCCACGTTCAAATCTGCAAGTATCGATGTATCGTCAGGTCGGTTATCGGGATGACAAATAGTTTCCTATCGATAATCTAATTGCAGAAAGTTCAACGGAACTTGCGCCGTCAATCTCACCTTCGTTCTCAGTTTCAAACGTGGACGGTGGATTGCATACGTTCTCCACCATAGTCGTAATCAAACGATGCCATATGCTTATACAGGCAGCTTCTTTCTCCGATTGAGGTTTTAGCAGGAGAACCTGTAGGGCAAAGACAGAGTATCGCAAGATTAGGTAGACTTACGAAATCTCCAGTCCAGAAACCATTCAGTCAGTCTTAATTCTACGGCTCACCTGCGCCAACACGCTCAACGTCCTCGGGTAAACTTGCAGGGGCCATGTGCACGGAGTCGTGCTCTCGGTCGTAGACCAAGGATTCACGCCTAGATGCTGGAGCAGGGTGTATTGCAAGCTCTCGCTCAACGTGTTACGCGCAAGTAAGTTGTGAGTATAGCGGCTCAATGCCTGCGAAAATTCAGAGTACATCGCGCCCAATGTAGCGCCGTAGAACACCGATATCGTCCCTAAAATCGGATATATGCTTTGTCGCGATCTTCCTCGTACGTACACCCAAACTACGTCCAAGCGGACAAATATTATTCTCTGGCTCACCTGTCTCTGTTCTGGCCGTTTCGTGATCTAAATCTCGAATTATCGCCGCCAGTATGACCATTTGCTGCTCCACTAATCCATTTACCACATACTCGCGAACATACGAACTTCGACTGCCGATCAAATGTTGATTCATGAATTGAAAAATTTTCGTGGCCAGTGATATGTACTGCAACGGGACGATAAAAGAAAATTTCGTTACCAATGCATTTCGAACCTGTTTACTAAGCTTTTATGCTTTTCAATTCAGTTTACACTATTATTCGGGTACTAATTTGCAACGCAGTCGAAATGGAAGAATAATTCCCTTACACCATGAGGTTCGCGATTATCGGGAACAATAGTAGTCGCGGTTCTCTCTGCGCTGGTTTCGTTGTTCGATTCTTTCGTACCATTCGCAGCTGATCCATCGGACAGATCAATCGTTTCTTCGAACCATGCACCCAAAATGGGTTCGCTGTCCTCCTCTATCGACATAACAGTTTTTTCTGTATAGCGAGAAGACGCGTTCAGTCTATTAATTATCTCGCCAATTCTTGCGTTAACGGTGGAAGCGAACGACAACATCGTTCTCCGATCATCTAGTTGCTACGACACAGGCGAACGAAATATGCATACGATAGAAATAATATGTACGACAATTGCACAAACTGGAGGGACGAGTCTATTGCGCTATAAACTCGTGCGCGTGCCCCACGTGGAAGAGTAAGAAAAGCTATCGTACGCGTTTAAGTAGATTCGATTCTTCTGCCAAACGTATGGATAATTCGATTCCTGGTTCGTTACAATTGCAATCGGAACGAAATACAACGTGGCTATCAATTCAAATAGCCCGATACAAAGAAAATGCAATTTCACCTTCATCGGTAGAATTATCCGAACAACTCATCAGATCTTCATAATACGTCGTGGAACCGGATTGACTGGAAGCTTCGCCTTCGGAGGGATGCTTTTGTATCCTCTTTAAAGTGCAAGCCTACGGCATAAACGTGCAATAATATATCGTTGATATATTTCAGGCATTGGACGCACGGGGACTTTCACCCTGATACCGACCCTTCTGTAACTTATGGTCGCCAGATAAAATAGCAAATGATTCAGTGGCACAGCTTGAAGAAATGTGACAGCCCTCTGTAGCGCCGTAGCAGTGGATAGTATGTCCAATGGAGCTGCATCCGCCGGAACTGAACATTCCCCTGACGCTTCCACAGACACATCCTCCAACAGCGCGGCCATTAAAGTCAGCGCATGCGATGCCAAGGCGACCGAAAGTACACCAAAACCTTGCTGGCTAACATCCAAATGTTTATAATCATCGTTCTACCGATCATCCTTTAGTAAGTACAGTCATACGAGGCAGTTTGTTTGCTTTTTTTTTGTTTCTCAACAGCGTGTCTTACATTTTCATCAGATTAACTCGAATTGTCCCATCTCGAGCCTTGCTAGGCGACTTTCCCTTCTCTTCCTTACCCTTGTCCGCTGCGCTCAGACCGCTCACCGTCAGCTGAGCTTGCAGGCCAGCTACCAGTAACCACACTCCGATCAGCAAGTGATTTTGTAGAATCTGTTTGAATGGCGCAATCATCTAGTTAAATGCATCTTAACGAGGGCGAAGGTGTTATCGAATTCAATCAAACCAAATCCTTACATGACCTCCGGCTCGCGTACTGTTTTTGATCACGTTCGAGACCAATCCAAATATTTCCAGACTCCTTTCGACAACTGTGTTCGCCAAACTCTCGTACTCTTCCTCCGCGTTTTTCATACCCTGAACAGTTTGCGTTCCGGCAGGCGTGTTCATGCTACACTTTGGGGACACGGCATTCGTTATTCCGACGATGCTCGACGCGGTCGCGTATACGATCGAACAATACAGGCACGACATAGTTAGCAGCGACATTTTCTCCAATTTAGACGGCGTCAACGGTTCCAACAAAGGCAAAGACATTACACTGTGCACGATATTAATGTCGTTCGATACAGAATGTAAATTGTGGCGTATAGCATGCGCATCGGAAGCATTCACAGGCAATGTGAAGCTCTTCTTATTCAAGTAAGCTTGATATTTGCGGGTGTAACACGACAAGTGCGGAAGGTTCAAGCATATATCCAATAAAGTGTCACCTATACCCATACTTCGAAGGATATTTATATTGTTTGTAACAAGCATTGCCTGAAAAATTTACAAATTTTGGGTTCTTATTGCTGGAGTGCTTATACAATATTACACATCGTTAAATAATCTTTGGGGGTACCTTAACGTCCGAGGCCACCTCGTTGCCAACGCCATCGTTCGTAGTCTTACTTCCATTCTCATTGGCACTCTCAACGACAACAGGCATGGATACCGCAAAGTCTTGAAGAGGCATCGCCAGTTGCTCCAAAATACTATTGGACAAGTCACCTCGAATACGTACCGCGTCTTTCGCCAATTGACATGTTTCTTTCTCAGTTCCAGAGGGCGATTGCGACTTAACATAATGGGGTACGTTTGAATTTTTTATCGTAGCGATCAAAGCTACCTCTTCGGTCGACGACAACAAAGACTGTCCTGTACAAAGGGCCCGAATCGGCATCAGCAATTGTTTGGTGCTCAATACCGTAGGAGTTCCATTTCCCAATTGAATTTGATGCTGCGACAATTTGTCCGCGAGACGTACCAGCAAAACTTTACACGCTTGACACACTATGGATATTTGACTCTTGACAACTGAAAGATCGACAAATATTAAACACACAGTGGTACCATTCGATGATCGGCGTGCAAAGTATTTCTTGGCGACAACACAGTTGTCATATCTGCAGCTTACATGTACTGGTGCAACCGCCAAGATAATCTGCCGCAAGAGCTGCCACAGTTGTGTAAAAGACATCGTACTCTTCCTCCTGAGAGGTGAATTTGTTTTCGCTAAAAGGTACAGAGGAAAATAAAACGAAAATTTGAGGTACGGAGCAAGAAGTCGTTGAAATTGATAGCAGTCGTTTTCTAGCTATGTCATTACGAACGTAGGACTGGCGCAATCGGATTATAAACGAGAAATAGTCTTGCATTCGAATGATTATCATTCGAAGGCGTACAAAATGTTACCTTTTCGCGATACTTTTGGCCAGTTCGAAGATTTCATTTTTGTCGAACGAACCGTGCGACACAGCTAATATTGGCTTCATTATCGACGACGACCATTCATCGTTACCACCACTCTTGGCCGCCATTTTCGAAACTGTTCGACTTTGTTCGAGCCTCGCTTCTTTCCCGACTCCCGCGACGTGATGAGACTTGGACTACGCACACTTGCATGTATGCGTGCACGCACGCACACCCGCGCATAAACGTTCCTCGTACGTTTTCGCGTATCCTCGCAACTTGCGAATTTCGCCCCTTCCGACACTGTTCAACCAACCTGATCCTTTTCTACGTACTTGGGGACCTGCGCAATTTTTAAACGGTACGGTTTGTATGCTATATATTTCATAACGTCCTGCTATATGCATACATAAGTACATACATACACAAATGGATGTAACTCTCGCGAAAAATGATACGCACGAGAGACAACGGAAAGAAAGGTGTCTCGGACGTATAGAGAAAACGACTAATAACTCGGGCGAACAAGCTGCCAAATAAAAAAAAAATGGTAAACAAATTATTTGAGTAGAAAGGGAAACAAATTATTCATGCCGGCTGTCGAACAGCGCGCGCGTGTTTTATTCCGCTAGCAAGGTATGCAATAAGTGTGCATCTCTCCGAGATGAAAATACGTACGCGCATACGTCGCACTTTAGATAAATACACGTACATATGCTGTCTGCCAATCGAAAATGTTGTGTATGCACTCGGCCGTGAACGTACATTCGTACATACGATTGGTATTAAGTATATACCAACACATGCATCTCCTTTCTTACCAACTATACGAGTCGTGAATTTTGCGTTCCAATACAACGACAAACAATCGCCTTCGGGTCTCTATTCGATGGCTACAGTCGATTATTTCGAGAACACGAGAAATGCACGTTTTTCGCCTTGCTATTTAACATCAAACTAAAGTCGCAGATGATGTATAGGACAGGCGGCTTATCATCGAATGCATTGTCTTGTCCTCTATATCGTCGTGGGGTTAGCCGAGTCACGTGGCGAAATATCGATGGCGCTATCGATACTATCGATAGTTGCTACTATCGAAAACTATCGGTAGTCTATGCTTACTATCGATAATTCTCGAAAATGTGGGTTGATATTCGTAATGCTGCGAATTTAAAAATGTTTGGTAATTTGATGATAAGCATTTGTTTTATAAGTCTTGAGAGGTCGTTTTGTTCAACGGTAGACCACGTGGCGGCCAGAACAGGATATCGTGGGGCCCGATAACCTGCCCTAACGTTATTTTCTTGGTTGCCAGAAAGAGCGTTGTTCCCCACGTTAGTTATGTACATATGTATTTCTAACTATCGAAAATTATCGATAGTGCCGACTATCGATATTTCTCCATCACTAGTTAGCAACCGTTACCAACCGTTTATAAAATGTGATTTTTACACACCGCGCCCTCTTTTGACGACAATACGACTGTTCGTAATAAAAAAATAAGCGTTATTTTCTTCGTCGGTAAGGTAGTCGACTGCGAGACACAGAAGGTCACAGGTTATTCTGTCTATTCTATATCTTGTCTGTGCTGAATGTATGTAAAAACGGAAAATATACGTACCTATAAAGGTATCGAGCATGCGGGATGTTGGTCCTGTTTGAAAATATTCCAAAATCACGCGAGGCAATGGAAGAGCGATGCATAATTTACATCGAAGAATTAATCGGTCAGACGATTTGGTAGGAAGTGACATCAGTTTATTACAGTTAACAGAAGTATGCATAAATAAATGTTTATACCGATTGTCAGTAATGCTGCACGTTTTAATTAGACCACAACTGCGTACAGTACAATATCGGCGAACCGTGAAATAGCATACAACAATCATTTTGATCGTTAGTTCAGTTCAACGATAAAGCAACGAAGAAGCTTTTGACAAAAATCTACCAATGCGTGTACCGGTATGCGCGTGCACCCACAAATTAATCCTCCACTACAATTCTTTAAACGAGTCACAGTGAACATATCAATCGTTCCGAATTTTTCCTTACTTGCTTCTTATTTTTCTATCTCACCTTTAGAGGTCAGGTGCACCTTTACGTACAACGTGTTTCGAGCGGCAGCTTATTGCATGAGTACTTGTTTCTTTAATGCTGCGAGTAGAAAACAAACCTTAATTAAATGCATTCGGAGACAATGCAAGAATGTTGTTACATTACATATTGTACGATACAGAGAATATCGTAATATTAAAGCCACAGATTACATCACTACGATTACCGGTACAATTCAGTCGAAGGTTTCTTTGCGGTTTCGTTAATATTTCTCGTATCGTCTGCGATGCATATACATGCATATTACGAGCAACTCGATAAATTCGAAGCTGCATTGCTAGATCTTACACGTCAACATCACTTTTAGGCCGTGCAAAGCCAAACGGTTCTAATTGCTGAAAGGAGGGCAAGCCAATCCAGAGAACGGAACCAAAACCAGTCCGTTTAATCGTTCGTCGACTGTCAAGTGTAGGCTTAAATTAATGGCAGTATCATCGAAACGTATGCAAATCGATAGAAGCCACATTCGTCCTAAGGACGTTTCGTTTATCTTTCCTCTGTTATACACTCGTTGTTAGTATAATCGTTGAGCCACTTAATCATAGGTTCTTACGAGCTACTGGCAACAACATAATTTATTGCTTTTCTCTGACGATGCTTTCAGTCGTAATCGACAGCTTTGCATACCAAACGAGATATTTCCTCGCGTTTCGGGTCGATTTTTTTCGGGGATAGCAAATGAAATTCACTCTATACGCGAATAAACGTAATATTCGCAATTGTAATTTTCTTGCCAAATGCTCGAGCAAGTAAAAGGTGTGGACGAAAACTGAATACGATCGGGTGCGTTCAGTTTTCATTTCACGAAACGATTATAATAAATCCGTTCCATATTCATCCCTGCACATCTTTGTACGAAGACATTCAATGCGTTTCGCAGTATGTATAATGACGTATAGTATATAATTGAGCATGTCCCCTTTTCCCCTGTACTAACTCATTATTGGATGACAATCTTATAAACACGCAACATTCTTGTCCGAAGGTATCCTTCGATATGCATAGGAAAAGGAGCGATTTAAAGTCTGCGATCGCGAGCAGGCAAATCGATCCGGTAAGTTCTATATGTATATCATGGCAAGCGATGGTGCGTTCGAATGTGGACGGTATTTGGAAGTACGTTCTTCATTGTCAGGAATACCGTGTATCAAATATACGGTACATTCACCGATAGGTATTTGCGAAGCAAAACTAGGCCAATAGGTGTGGAATGCTCAAGCTTCGCGTAAAACGCGGATAAAAATTTAGTCCGAACGAATCTGAACGCACTGCTTTTGTCACGCGTGCATACCAGGACATAATTGTTCAGCGTTCGAGCACTAATAGTCGAAACAAATTGGAAGCGATTATGGATGCAAGAAAACGCGTGGCCTTCCTATAAAAGCTGACGATTAAAACTGAAGATTTATGCGGAACAAGTTTTACTCTTATCTCGTCGAAAGCTGCGAGTGCTTCAACGCACTATCGTCGCAACAAAGAAAGTTGAAGTTGAGTATATTCGACGAGCGAGATCATCGCGCCTCCCGACATTTACAAACGGATCTCAATGATCCCTAACATTCAGTTTGTACTTTGTTCAGAACGTAACTTCGTCGTTCACGTACATATGTTTCATACGTTGACCTCGCGAACAACAGTAGAATCGCTACGCGCATATACATGTATGTATATATTTCGACCGAGCGTCAAAAGCAGACAGAGTGCGTAGCTATTTACGATAAGTAACATTTTCTACGTATACTCCATTACACTGTCGGTTACAACGACGAACCAACAAAGAAACGAACCGAAAAAAAGAAAAAAGAGAAAAGAAAAAAAAATAACATTGACAAATTTGACGTTTAGATTGAAAGTATGACCGTTGCATCGGGACAGTTTCCCCATTTCCAACAACTGCGCTTTACGCACAATTAAATGCCTTAGACCTATTTATTTTCCACGCTCGTCATCGAAACAATATCAAGGTGTCCATTCATGCCCGTTCCACAACATTTGCACGCGACTTTTACAGCGAGATTTCGAAAAGTTAATTTTTCTCTTTCCCTCAGCCAAAATACTTAATTCTCTTTGCCAAGATCGCAACGAGAAGTATACATGTAGGCAGAACCTATAAACAATTAAAGAAATATTAATTTTGTAACAAAGACACAGGGTAATGGGGAAAAACTGACCGGATTAAGGGGATGCCGACAGATAGATAGGGCGAGAGATAAACGATAAACGAAAAATTGATTACTGTCCATCCCAACCGCGCGTGCAAACGCAGAAGAGGCAATTCGGCCGTCTGTATTATTGAGTGGAACTAACAGAAGATCGGTCGCTGTCTATCGATGCTGCATCCGATAGGGGAACCGTGGATAACGCTAAGGATGGAGAATCGAACGCAACGTAGTTTTCGGGGTAGACTTTCGTGGATAATTGTCGCGGGGACGACAGACCCATATTTATATTCTCGGGTAAGGGTGGTAATACGTTGTTTTGAAATTGTCCAGATATGTTACCAACGGGCTGATAGTTTGCTACTACGATGATCTTGCCGCTTCTACTGCGAGCCTTGCCAACACCAAAGTAACGACTATTCGCCCATATCAGTTGCGTAAAATGCCCTGCGACAAAATAAACAATGGATTTTTTCGAAACTATCTTTCCCCGAGCGATAGCATATGGAGCGACCATATGATTGTATTCGATCGTGGACAGGGAGGTACCTGCGTTTACGTTGGCATGGAGGATATCCGGCTCTTTGAGAAAGTCGTATTGCTTCACTGCCGAATACCAATAGGACGCAACGTCTTGACCGGTGACATCGGTAGGAAGAGCACTGCCAGGTCGACAATACAGATTCTGTCCAACTTCCCGATCGTTTCTATAGTAGAACGTATTGGTATGCGCTAAATGATTGGCCCACGTCTGGGCGTATTCGCACAGCTGCATGGACGGTAAATATCATTCTTCGCTGTTTTTCATTGCGCACCCGATACAGATTATTGGGAATTACTTTACCTGCGGGGACATGGTCAACGGCGGTGCGTTATGCCTTTGCCGATAAACATTATGCCAGCACAGACATTCCGTAATAAATTCGCTGTCCCGCCAGTCAGTTTCCAAATCGTTACTGTCATGTGCGATACTCATCGGCCTCTTACGCAGGATCTACATTCGTGGCATCGAGAAAATCAGAGCGACATTTTTTTCTCGATAAGATCGAAGAAGCGGAAGGATCGCGTTCACTCACCTTTTTCAACAGCTTCGGTCGATTATCGAGCTGAAGAAGTTGATCGTCGGTCAGGCCCAAAGTCGCAGACGTCGATTCGCAGGGGTCCGAAACCCGATTCGCTTTGTACAGTTTCGATTGTTCGACCCTTTTTCGAAGATTCTCCAACGCTCTGGCCTCTTCCCTCTTCCTCGAAGGAGGCCAATTCGCGTTCGACGTATGAATCATACTGATACCGACGGTGGAGGAATCCTAGAACGCGTTCCGACATGATAGGTATCATTGGACGTTAATTTGTCGCGTAGAGCGCAACGTTGCAGCAGGATGCCGAAACGTATAGAACGAATAAAGAAGAAAAAGAGGTGCGATACACCACCTTTTGATGATTACCATTGGCGAAATTGAAGTCTGCCAATTGGGCCGTTTGACTAAGCAAACGACGACTAGCAGGACATCGATTGCGATTAATCATTTCTTTTTGAATAGCATACTCGATAAAGTAACTCTCAACTTGCAGGTCGTCGCGATCGCACGACGGCAAAAGTTCCATAGTTTCTTCAGCAGGGTCGAATGTGCCGTTCACGTCGCGCAACTCCATCGCGGTAGATTTTTTTCTGAGATTTCGAGGGAATTATTGGTGTATCATCGAAACCGGATGCCCACCGTCGACTGCGGCACTGACAGTCGCGACCACCACACTACCCACTTCCTAGAAACTGCATCTGCGTCGACGCGACCGCCCACAACGTACTCGCGCGCGCGCACACCTGGCACGTATCGCGTATTTGGATACCCTTCGATTGAAACCAACACGTTCGCATACGTACGGCAGTTTAGTACATTAGACATCGAAACATTCGTCCTTTACAGCGGTTTCAGCAAGGAAGCCGAACCGCTAAGAAAGGAAAAGGCTGCAAAGCACGGAAGAAACCGCGCGTCTTCGAACGCAAGGTAGTCGAAGGGCAAACACGCAGGGTACGATTGAAGTTGGCGAGGGCGCCGAAGAAAATCAATAAATGAACGCATACATTGTCTATAGCTATCTACGAGCATAGTCGAAACATGATGTGCAAATATTTCTGATCGCAATCTTATAGCGATGCACAGTTGTCCATTACAGCACGATCGTGCACAAAAGAAAACAAGGTCACTACGAAAGAATCAATATGTAGCGTTTCTAAAATTAACACATCGGCGACAGGATTTTTGTTACTCGACTTTGCTCGACATATTTCTCTCAATCGTTCGCGACGGAAGAAACGACTCGTCATCGTTCCTTTTTCCTATCTATCGTCTCTAGGGTTGGTTGTCGGGGGTTACCCTGGGATCGTCGACACCTCATTTCGCCGACAAGATTTGACGATAACGACGATAATTACCGCGGCGCAACAATTGGCCAGAAGTTCCCTTGGACAAATGACATATATGTACCCGGACGAACCGTGCAAAACGTTTTTCATATCTGTCTTTCCTTCGTTCATATCCGCCCGGAGTTCGGCCAGGTTTCGCTGCCGATTCAAGGAACAATCTGTTCCACTTTCAGGACGGTCCGCGCGATTTGTTGCTGTTTAATTTGCTGCCAACGAATGTTTAAAGTGTTTAAAAGAAACTGTGGCAGCATCCTTTATCTTCATTTGCAGCCCTCGATCATTAATCCAGAGTGACCACATGTCGAGATAATTGCAATGTGCATTTTCGCCGCTACTTTAATTGTTTACAACTTTTAAACGGCAGCGGCTATTGTTCGTAGCTTTAATTCGAGGCTACTCCGGATAAGAGATAACTATTGCAGGCTGAGAAAAACGCAATTGTTTAAATTAACGATGTAATTCAGGAAGTTGGTTTTGAAGGTGCAAAAGAACAGTGGTCAGTTGAAGATCTATTATTTGCTAAATTACCTATTGGTTCAGGTAAAAGTGGGTCAGAAGCTGTAAAAGCCCAGTAGGTACAACCCCAGGATCGTATATTCGGCAAAAAGTTGGTCAGGAACAGTAGAACTTCAGTCGGCACGATCCTACAGTCGTAGGTTCGGCTAACAGTTGGTCAGAAACAGTACAAGTCCAGTAGGGATGGCCTTGGGACAGTAGTATTTACGAAAATAGCGAATTCCACCGAGTGCAGCCAACGCGCCGACGCGTCGCGGAGTGGGGCGGCTCGCGGCACGCGGCGTGCGCTTCGTCAGTCTGCTTTGAAGCGTCCCAGCGTAAGGTTGTTCATGTAGTTGAAGGCTAGCTGGATTAGAATCACTTTGTCAATCATAAGTGTTTCATTAGAGTCAGTGTCCTGTTCGGCGAGTTCGGCCTTTCACCCATCAACTCGAAGAGTTGATTGTAATAACAATCGGGTATAAATTATACTCCGATTATAAATTTGGAGTTATATATTTTCAGTAAAATCTCGATTAGTGCATGTCGCTCGGGACCGAATGCGAACACTAATCGTTTGCAGACACGTTTATCGCAGAAATTGTCTTATATTAATCTTATATATGGCTTATATGGGTTACTTCGTCACTGTCTTTCTTATTGAGGCAATTTGATTGTTCTTGCTTTAAAAAATATACATCTCATATTACTGTACGCTCAAGTTCGTAAATAGTTGTACATCATTAATTGTCATTTACCAGAAAATAATGTAAAGTATAACTTTCAACATTAACTTTGCCGCCTTTCATTGCGGCAAAGAACAAAAGACTTCTTTAAAATTGAACTCAAATGAAAGGGGGACGAATAAGCTACACGATAAAATGTACACAGTTGCTGTAAGTATATGCACTTGGCCGTAATAACAATTTCGATTGTTTAATTGTTTATAACAATTGAACTGCCCGTCGCATAATGTTGACACTTTTTTCAGATGTTAGCTGATTCTCCTAGCTTTAACTTATGTCGAGTGGTCATTGATGTATCTCGCCAAGAAGTGGCAGTAATCGCATTTGTTTATAATTTCATTAAACAAATTCAATTATCTCGGCTTCCAATGGGCCGATTTTAATCAACGACGTCTCAGAAGAAAGGGAAACGAAGACGCTACTCGATAAAAAATACCACGTTTCTGTAATTATATGCAGTTGGCTGTAATAACAATTTAAATTGTTTAATTATTTATAACAAATGAACCGCACATGGGATAGTGTCCACACCTATTGCAGATGTTAGCTGATTCTCCTATCTTTAATTTCTGTCCAATGGTCATTGATGTATTTCGCCCGGAAGTGGCAGCAATCGCATTTGTTTATAATTTCATTAAACAAATTCAGTTATCTCGGCTTCCAATGGGCCGATTTTAATCAACGACGTCTAAAATTCAAGCTCCGGGTTCAAGGAATGATCTAATTCACTCTCAGGATGACCATCGAGTATAGTTTCGATGTAGTTTTCAAACGAATTGTTAAATTGTTTATAAGAATGAAAGAGCGTATGCAGCAATTGTAAATCGGTTATTGTCGTGTAGCAGCATCCATTACACTCATTTTGAGGACACGATCATTTATCTAGGGCATTCACAAGCCGAGATAATTGCAGTGATCCGGAGCGCATTTTTGTGGATTCTTCAATTGTTAATAACTTTCGAGCCACATATGCCATACTGTTGCCATACTTTTGGAGGAGATAGCTATGTTGCGTAGCTTTTATTTAAGGCAAGTCCAGCTAAGAAATACGAAGTAGAAGCCGAGAAAAACGCAATTGTTAAATTAACGATGTAATCCAGGATTTCGGTTTTGAAGCCGCGACAAACTGCGAAAAAGGCCGCAAACGCGAGATGGCGCCACATACACGATTACCGACATATCGTTACCGACAAAATATTTAAAATTATTATCTTGCCTTCTACTGGGCCGATTTTAATCAACAACATCTCAAATGAAAGGGAAATGAATATGCTACACGATAAAAAATACTTCGTTGCTGGAATTATGTCCACTTAACTGTAATAACAATTTTAATTGTTTAATTGTTTATAACAAATGAACCGCAAGTGGAATAATTTTGAAACCTATTGGAGATGTTAGCTGAATATCCTATCTTTAACGTATGTCTAATGGCCATTGATGCATCTCGCCCGGAAGTGGCAGTAATCGCATTTGTTTATAATTTCATTAAACAAATTCAATTATCTCAGCTTCTCCTCGGCCAATTTTAAACAACGGCATTTCAAATTGAAGCTCTCGGTTCAAGCAACAAGCTGATTCACGAGAAGATCGGCTCTCGTGTGCAACTTCGGTGCAATACTCAAATGAATTATTCTTTTGTTTATACAAAATAAGCGGGGCCTGCAGCATTTGCAAGATCTTTATGGTCGTCTAGCAGAACCCTTTCCCTTCATTTTGAACAACCGATCATTAATGTAGCTCCTCCAGAAGCCGAGAGAATTGCAGTGACCCGGAGTGCAATTTTGCCGATTCTTCAATTGTTAATAACTTTTGAACCAGCAATGCCATATTGTTTAAACTCTTGGAGCAGAGAGCTAAGGTTCGTACCTTCAATTTAAGACAAGTCCGGTTAAAAAATACGCAGTAGAAGCCGAGAAAAACGCAATTGTTTAAATTAACGATGTAATCCAGGAATTCGGTTTTAGCGGAGTGCGAAAGCGCAAAAAAAGCCGCAAACGCGAGATGGCGCCACATACACGATTACCGACATATCGCTACCGACAAAATATTAAAAAATTATTATCTCGGCTTCTACTGGGCAGATTTTAATCAACCACGTCTCAAAAGAAAGGGAATTGAATAAGCTACACTATGAAAAATAGCCCGTTGCTGTAAGTATAAGCAGTTGGCCGTAATAACAATTTCAATTGTTTAATTGTTTATAACAAATGAACTACACTTGGAATCATGTTCGCACCTATTGGAGAAAGAAGCTAATACTACTAGCTTTAATTTATGTCCTTTGGTCATAGATGTATCTCGCCTGGGAGTAGCAGTAATTGCATTTGTTTATAATATTCTGAAATAAATTCAATTATCTCGCATTCCATTGTGCCGATGTTAATCAACGACATCTCAAATTGAAGCTCTTGGTTCAAGGAACAATCTGATTCACGATTAGATCGGCTCTCGTGTACAACATCGGTGTAATACTCAAATGAATTACTCTTTTGTTTATACAAAATAAGCGGAGCCTGCTGCATTTGCAAGTCCTCTATGATCGTCTAGCAGCACCATTTCCCTTCATTTTGAGCACCTGATCATTAATGTAGCTCCTCCAGAAGCCGAGAGAATTGCAGTGACCCAGAGTGCATTTTTGCCGATTTTTCAATTGTCAATAACTTTTGAACCAGCAACGCCATATTGTTTAAACTCTTGGAGAGGCTAGCTAAGGTTCGTAGCTTTCATTTAAGACAAGTCCGGTTAAGAAATACGCAGTAGAAGCCGAGAAAAACGCAATTGTTTAAATTAACGATGTAATCCAGGAATTCGGATTTGGCGGAGTGCGAAAGTGCGAAAAAGGCCGCAAACGCGAGATGGCGCCACATACACGATTACCAACATATCGCTACCGACAAGATATTTAAAAATTATTATCTCGGCTTCTACTGGGCCGATTTTAATCAACAACGTCTCAGAAGAAAGGGAAACGAAGACGCTACTCGATAAAAAATACCACGTTTCTGTAATTATATGCAGTTGGCTGGAATAACAATTTAAATTGTTTAATTGTTTATAACAAATGAACAGCACGTGGAATAATGTTCACTCCTATTGCAGATGGTAGCTTATACTTCAAGCTTTCATTCATATCCTGTCATAGTAAATTGGTTTCTACGAATAGTTTGTAACTATTAGCGCATAAGATTAATTTAGAACAATTGTGTAATTAACTGTTCCGTGTACCTAGTATACATTTTATTTTAATTCCCTTGATTAAGTAGATCTTGTACAAACTTTAATATTACTGTTACTACAAGTTCTACTGAATAAATACCTTGGCCTTTACACAGGCACAAGTTACACAATAGTCGTAATTTAAAATATGCTTCATCAAATAAGGTACGAAAATTGTAGTATAAGTTTTATGTGTAAGATATATTGTAAATTAACTTTGAAGAATAGTTCGTAAGTATTAGTTTGTAAATTTGAATTACCCCATTTTTGTAACTTGTATCTTCATCAAGTAATTTGAATAAATCTTAAATGAAAAGAATTCTACGCCACTCTTTATTTTAACACTTTAACTATCCCTGACAAGACCTGGTTCCAATTCCTTAAACAAGTATTACCGTGCAGGAACTTTCAATACAAAGTTCACAAGCGGAGAACTTGTAAAAATAGACCTCAACACTACTAAACATATTGCAACCAGGTATACATAAAGCGCCTCACCAAAATTCAACCAGGTTGCAAAGAAATGCCTAGCGAAAGTGAAATACGGTTGCAAATGTCACCTCGCGAAAACGCAACAAAGTTGCCAAAATTCTCGAGAAAGATTTGTAACAATGTTACGCCTAAAAAATGCAACAAAGTTGCAAAAAACGCCTCGCGAAAACGCCACAATGTTGCAAAAATTTTCGAAAGATTTGTAACAATGTTACGCCTAAAAAATGCAACAAAGTTGCAAAAAACGCCTCGCGAAAACGCCACAATGTTGCAAAAATTTTCGAGCAAAATTTGCAACAATGTTGCGCCAAAAATTTTGCAACAAAGTTGCAAAAATTTTCGAGAAAAATTTGCAACAATGTTGCGTCAAAAATTTTGCAACAAAGTTACAAATCGACCATTTTTGCAACTTTGTTGCAGAATTTGGGCTTTTTTGAAATTTTTCTCGAGAATTTTTGCAACTTTGTTGGGTTTTAGTGAGGCGATATTTGCAACTTTGTTGCTTTTTCTTAGAGCTCGATTTGCAACATTGTTGCATTTTCTTAATGCTCGATTTGCAAGAAATGAAGACTTTGATAGCGATGAAAATGATTGAGAATTTTCTGCTGCCAAGTTTAATAAGGTATAGGGCAATTTTGATAAGTTTCTCGCTTCAGGACTTTGCATTTAAAGTTCGTCCACGATACTTCTTGTATAAGGAATTGGACTTAGGTTCTTTCAAGGATTGGTAAGGTATGAAAATAAAAGGGGCATTGCAATTCTTTTCATTAAACATTTATTTAAACTAATCAATGAAGATACAAGTTACAGAAACGTTGTAATTCAATTTACAAGCTAATCCTTATTAACTATTCTTTTATAACAATACATCGTACAACTAAATATTGCATCAATTCTAAACTAACGTTTATATAATATAAAAATACTATAAACAGAAATAATCTAATACTTATAAACTATTCTTTGAAGTTAATTTACAATATATCTTACAGAAACTCATGAATTTAAATTACAGCAATTGTGTAATGTGTGCATATGTAAATGATTTATTATATCTTTCATTTTATATTTAGCAGATTTAGATATACATATATATATATATATATATATATATATATATATATATATATGTATATCTAAATCTGCTAAATATAAAATGAAAGATATAATAAATATATATATATATATATATATATATATATAGGTAGTAATAGATATACATAGATAATAGATATACATGAGACAGATAATTACATAATTGCTCTAAGTAAATCTAAATATAGCTAAAGTATCTTCTTCTTCAGTAGAAGAAGTTTCTTCTTTCTTGCTTTTATGCGAAAAGAGACTTCTCTTATAAAAGTGATGGTCATTGATCCTCAACTTTTCCCAAGAAACCTGCACACACACAAAATATATTAGTAAATATATTATATATAAATATATTAGTAACGTAAGAGAGGAAAAATTGCTAAGGAATGTTTAGAGGAAAGAGAAATAGGGCAGTGCTACACTAGAAGCATAAGAGGAAGACAGAATTAAAAAGGAATGGAATGAGTCTCGTAAGAATGAATTTGGTGACATTAGAAGTGAAGCATTGGACGGACTTCCTTAAAAGAGGAAACTATGAAATGCAGCAGCTGGAAAACATATGGACATGGAAATGCACATACTCTCATCTTTTGTTTTCCTCTTCCTTTTCATACCAGCTGAATTTCAGAGTGCAAGAGTTAAGATAGTATTGTGAAGGTAGGTTATATGTACACTAAGTCCAACTTTCATTGCAGCAAGACTAAAATAAAGATTAATACTATTCACCTGGGATATGGCTGGTCTCCGGACGAATAGCAATGGCCTGCATGAACGAGTGAAATTACACAGTGGAGACGGAGGGTCAGAGGAAGGTAGATTTAGCAACAGGGTAATGTGGATTTGGGAGTGAAGCAGCATCGTGCAGAACGGCGTAGAACAGTGCAGTCTTGTGTAGAATAAATTAAGATGTATACGTTTATTTGTAATATTAAATATGAATATTTTATATTATACTTACATCAGCCTTCATTGCATAAGCCTTCCAATCCCATAAAACCAATTCACTATAAGTGAAGTATATGGTAATAGCTATTCCTTCTTTTTTGGCACAATGAGAATTGATGGTCAATGCTCGTTATCCTTTTGCCTACGAAACCTGCACACACAAACCATATATTAGAAAGTATGTAACAAAAGATAGAGAAAGATTGTTAAAGGATATTTAGTGGAAAAAGAAAGAAGAGAGGGCCATATTAGAAGCATAAGAGAAAGACTGGATCCTTTTAAAAAGAGTAGATCGAGTCTGACAATACGAAATTTGATGAGAACAGAAGTAAAGGAATTAACAGAAAGCCTTAAAAGAAAAATAAAAGAAGCAAAATATAGTGTAAGCTTTAAATATATTAAAATTGGAACAGTACTACAGTACCAAAGTAAAAGATGTATAAATGATGTGCGATAAGAAGACAACAAAGAGTGTGATGTATAAGGTAGAGAAGGTATGAAATGGAAGAGGAACAGAAGGTGAGACTGCAAGAGTTAAGATAGTACTGTAAAGATAGGTTATATGTTCGCTATGCCCAACTTTCTTTGCTACGAGACCGAAGTAAGGAATAAGACTACTATTAGTATGTATTTATTACATGGTGAAAAATGCCTCTAAAGGGAAAAATATTCGCAAATGTATGTACCCTGACAAAAGAGCTTGATTGCTGTAGAATAAAATGAACAGTGGAACTTACAATGTTACCGTACATATCAAGATTAACGGAAAGATTGTAACACTTTGTTAATATGTAAATGAGAGTATCAAACGATTCATATCACCATTTATAAAGTGCTTGAATTTACGTACCACTCGTATCCCTGTCTTACCTACACGCAAAGTGGTCATTAGTATCGCCATCTATACAGATGTGACTGAAACTACTCTGACCTCCGCCATTTCTATAATCAAGGTAAGTAAGAGGCACGAGTAGTTTCAAGGAGTCCTGTACAGATGGCGAGACCATAGCAGGCACTGTAGATACGGCAGGACCCCGCGTAGTTTCAAGCATATCTTTAGAGATATTAATTAACCCGTTCACGAAAGAGTTAATATATGAATTGAAATGTACAGATGGGTATTTGAATTACTGAAGAGATTCTTGGGGAATCGGAAAATGTAATTCTCAAGCTTTAGAGTGACTTTCGTATATAGTTACTGTGGATTTCGCGAACAAATTATTAAATTGTGTATAAAACATAAATAAAGCAAGAAGCATTCATAAATCGTACATGTTCGTGTAGCAGCATCCTTCACCTTAATGTTAAGAAGTCATTATGCAAAGTTTGTCGCTTTAGAACGTTGCAATTGACAGTCCTGCCAGGGCACCACGTCCTCAAGGAACAAGGCTTCTAAATAATAAGGCAACTAAATAAAACAAATATAAAATAATATACATAACAAGTGTGCATAACTATTTACTACCGAATTATTCTGAATTAAACTTACGCACTAACAATTGCAATCTATTGATGTCTAAATTAACGTACAGAAGTTCAGTAGGCACGACCCTATCAGGGGTTCAACTAACAGTTGATCAGAAAACGTAAAAGTAGGTTCAGGTAAACAGTTGGCCAGAACAAGCAGAAATCCAGTAAATACAACCCTGGGATCGTAGGTGCGACTAGAAGCTGATCGTAGAAGTCAAGAAGGTATAAGCGCCTGATGGTAGATTCTGCTATAAGTCAGTCAGAATCCCCTACTATGTCTTGATGCCTTCCTCATTAGTAGGTGCCTATTTCTATTGTTCCCTCAAATTTAAATCGGAAATGCTGTTGATGGGATAGTTATGTAGGATTTAAATAAATTGCAAATGGAGTAGAAATTTGTATTTCGATGATTACAGGTACCAATTTCTCATAAAGGATAAATATTTTTCGTTAGGCGCAAGCGAAAAATTAATTTATGTGCGTACGCGCTTATATTCATTTCGTATAAAAGGATATTGTTTCGTTAAGCGTGTAGTGCTGTGATCTGTCGAGCCTAAATTAATGTACAGGAAATTGAGAAAGCAATATGCTCCAAAGATCATGCACCAAATTGGAAACATCGGCAATGCACCGTCTCAAGTTGGTTAAATATGGGGAATGATCCATAAATTTGAAATAAAGTTCGTTGTGCCTTAAGATTAAGTGAAAAACACGAGTATCTTGAAATATTTTAACACATTATTTTATTGGTTTTTTCCTTAAAAAAAGAATGAACTTGAAATCGGTTGTTGGGTTTTTGGATTCTGGCGAGTAATGACTGGGCATTTCGAAGCGACGATACACACTAATTTGCAAATTGAACTAGCTATGTATATATATAAATATATATAAATATTATATATATATATGTATATATATATATATATATATATATATATGCATAATATTTGTATATATATAAGGTAGGTATCTTCTGTCTCGTTTACTGCATAATACATAAGTAATAATGCATATTTACGTCATCATTTTCATTCTTTGTCTCTCGCTCGTTTGCTCTCTCCGCAATTTCACTCGCACATTCATACTCGAAACCGAACCGATCGTATTCGTAGATTGAAAGAATAATCGAGTATATCCTTTCGTTATTTCTCTTTTATTTATTTTTTTAATTTTAAGTAACACACAAGATTTTCTCATGGGCAAATGCTTTCACACGTATAGAATACTTATTTTTCGTGAAAGAACAGAAATAATACAACCGAATGTTCGCGTCACGACGATCAGGGAAATCGAACAGTGTCCTTAAGCTACGGGACTAAACGTTAGTTCGTCAGTCGTGAATCGTGAGACGCTTTTCGTGAATGCATTTTCCTTTTAGGAATGAGAGCAAGTCTCCGCAAGATTTCTTCGCCGACATATGATTCTTTTATCGAGCGCGGAAAAAAGACTCGATTCCATTCGACATACATTGATCTCGTTCTTCGTTTTGGCCGACCCTCGTTCGTGTTCCCGACGTGACGCGAAAGATGCGCGCGAACAATGAAATACGTATAAAGGTAGAATTTGCACTCGATCTGTTTTCTCTGAGAAAAACAAGTGTTCTTTTGCATTTTCACATATGCATACATCTATGTATATTTATATTTATATATATATATATAGATTTGTTGTATGTATATATGTATAAGTAATATACAGTAAGTTTACAGTAATGCGAAGATTGGCGGGATATTGCGCGAACGAGATATTCAACCATCGGGATTGTAACAATATTAAAGAAAAAACGGAATTTCGATGCTCGTCAACACGAATGAAGTACATCGAGGTAGATTAAACTATATATATATAGATATTATTTATATGTATGTATATATATATTTTTATAATTATTTCTTTATGTATATGAACGCGTTATTTCGATCGTCGGTAATAACTTCGCGCAGAATCAACCGCCAATCGTTCGCCATTCACACAGCTCGCACCGGCCCACCCTGCGTTATATCGCTATTATACCCTTTTTAAAGTTAATTTAGTCAAAGTTAAAGCTTTCAATGGTTTCTTTCACTTCTTTGTCCGTCCATTTTACGGCAATGTTCTTTGTAATACAACGATATACAACAGTTATTAAAGGTTTACATAGCTTCCTTCTCTCTCGCTTTCGCTGCGTTTTCTTATCTTTCGTACATCGGTCCTTTTGCGCTGATACGCATACACACACGCAATCATTACATTCTTTCGCACGTTCATCAAGCACTAACTATCGTTCATTGTCAGATTCTCGTCACCCATTTTTTTTCCATTGATACAAGTGAAGCGCGTTGCGCGCCGTATTATACACAGCCAGCCATTTCTTTGCGTTGCCGTTCGATGAATTTCTTCCCCGTTTCTCTTCCGCTTTTCTCTTACTCTATTCTCCCTTCCTTCATTGCGCTCCTGCCTCCTCTATCTATCGTTCCCTCGCTTTACCTATCCTTTTGGGGGGTGGGGGGCTGTTTCTTAAACCGATACGCTATTGTTCGCGACGATGGCCACAGCGAAACGTCCTCGATGCCGAGTCAATGCATCGTGAGAGGAATGAAAAATGGTGACCGACGAATGGACGAAGAATAGATGGAAAAGCATCGAGCGAAAGAAGGCGGCAAGAAGAATAGAAATTCATAGTTCCGCAAAGTTGATCGGTCGCGCACAGTAGCGTACGATAAGTTTGCAAACGAGGAATACGACAATCGGCCGCCTGTGCGTTTCCAAGCGTTCATCCGGAAACTATTTCGTACGGAAGGGAATAGCGATTTGTCGAAAAAAAAATGTGGAACATCTTGAAAGGAGGAAACGCTGTTCGCGACCGATCGTCCATTCTCGCGTGTTCGTCGCGACGTTCGACAAGAAGAATCGAACACGACTGTTCGAGCTTCCATCGTTATATTCGTCGTATCTCTTTTGTTTCGTCGTTCGTTTCCGTATTCTAGTTTTGTGAACGTGTAATATTAAGGCAACTCTTGTTACTGTTTAATGATTAACCGAGATTTTCCCCCTTCTTCTTTTCATTTGCTACCCTTCGCCCTCTTCTCTTCGAGTACCCCCTTCCTCGAAACAAAACGCATGTCAGCCCCCAAAACAAGCTACGCAAAGCTTCACCCCTCTCCGCCCTCGAAAATACATTTACGCTTTTTCTCTACGTGACATTATTTTGATGACGCGAGACCGTCTAGTCGAGCGATTTACGATTAGAAAGATGCAACGAAGAAATGACAAAAGGGAAATGCCGTTGGCAAAGTCTATGGAGCAAAGAACAAGATCAATCGAAAAACGACGAGATGTCTTCTTTCCTCTACTCTACGTGAAACGATCGTTGTGGTCCTCGAAGAGTTCAAATCGAAAGGATCGATCGCTCGGCTCGACGGAGAGGCCGCCGCGCGTATATGGTTCGAGCGTGAAACCGACGCACAGAAATGAATTGGTGAGTCTGAAAGAAATTGACATCCACGCACATCCGTCGCGTTCGACAATTGTTCGCCGTTCTAGCAGTGGCTGCACGCGCTTGACCAAACGAATCTCTCTCTTCAATCCGTTCGAGTATATTTATTCGTATAATTATACATAAAGAGATCGGTGTGTAATAGTGTATCGACGAGATTTCGATTATTTGCAAAAGTATGAAACTCTACGGAGCTCGTCGGCGCGTCCAACAACCGAGATGTCTAGTGACGAAGTTTATTTCCCTTTTATCTTCTTTTCATCTTCTGATTATTTATTATCGATAGGGCATTTAGTGTCGATATACGCTTTCATTATTCGTTCGTACCCACTTATGTGTATATGCCTGTATATGTATGTATTTATCCATAAATACATAGATATAAAATCCATATACGTGTATCTTTTACGTGTACATATTTATATACGAATATGTATATATGTATTTGTATAGATAAGTAGAAAAACTCTTAATCGTAGTGTTTACGTGTTATTTCATTCGACGCTTCCGTTGCATTGTCATTACTATATCTTTGTTCGCTTTACCATCGTTATAAATAAATGCAAGGAATGAAATCGTGCATGGATTCTGTTTGACGATCGGCTAAATGATTCTTCGAAGTCTCTGCTGTCTAGAATCGATGAAAATTTATAATCCGCTCGCGATTTCGCGTTGCTGTGTATAGTTTCGTTAATTACGTACTTTCTACGAACGAGCCGAGAAGTATTTCGCATCTCTTCTTATTACAGTAAAAGGTGCAACGCGACAGTGTCACCACCTTATCACGCGTCAAACCCGATCGAGATCATGGGCCTTGCGTTTCTTTTTTTCGTCTATTATCGTTTTGTTTTATTATACAAGGTGGTCGCGTATCTCGCCGTAGTAGTCGTCCACCCGTACAGTGGCTGTCTCTAGCCTCCTTTCCCTACCGTTCGTCTTCTACCCTTCGTCGATTTTTCCCTATTTTTTTTTTTTGCTGCTTAAACGCTACTCTACGAACCACGGACCGTTTTTATTCGCGCGTCGTTGAACAGAGGGTCCGTCCCGCGAATACTGTGGCGGGAGCCTCGATTCTCGAGGTTCGATCTTAACGTTTCACAGAAGAATCTCTATGATTTTTGGGCTCGATCTTCGATTCGCCCGTTTACGGTTACGATGCTTAATTAGGACGACTAGATAGCTAGTAAATGGCAAACATTTCGCGGCAAGTTCCAGCGTCTAACGCTCGCTAAGAAAACCCCCCGGCCCCTTCTTCCTTTAAAAGGCAAAACTACGCGTAGGTCAATTTCACGAAATGCAAATAGAAAGATATAGTAAATCGGGAAAAATGTATAATTGGACTGGATTTAACGTCTACTTGGACCTATTTGCGGCGCTGACCTCTCCAAATAATCGACAGTTCTTCTGGAAAGCGTTTAGATCCACCATCCCCGCCCGTTCATCGGGCTAACCCGCATCGCTGTTCGTGCATACCATACTCGTTTCGCTACTAGATACTGTTATCTCTCTTCGCAGCGTT